>CM051461.1:116648901-117872974 GCA_028095005.1 Rhynchospora pubera
AATCGGCAAACCTATGAGTAGCTGTTAGATTGGTTGCACGCAAAGCCTCCTCATTTTTTTATGCTGCGGATGTCTTCTCCTTTTCTCCATTGCCGCGTGTCCAGCAACATTACTATAGAAAATTAATTAGTTAAAACACCGATCATAGAAGGACCAAAAAAAATAAAAAGAGACAAAGCAAGCCTATATTTATTGAAGCATATATGGAAAAGATGAATAATCTCACTGATTACATGACGAAAGCAATCATATGAAAAATGAAAACATGGATAACCCTTGGCTTAAGGAATTAGGATCCTAATTTCAAAAATCTTTCTCTAAATGATAATAGACTACATCACAAAATGCATGTACGAAATACAATCATTATTTTCTAGCCAAAGCATTAATGAATTATAGGATGCTCTAAAAAAATAGTCCAGAAATGCAAAATTAGGCATCAGATATATGAAATTATAGCAAAAATTAAAATAAATGACTTGCACATGAGCAAAAAATGCTCTAAAATCACTTGTAATAAGGACAACCTAAACAGAAATATAATAAAAATCATAGATTTTTTCACTAAAAAGATGCTCTTGAAAATAATTATAGATGAAAAGCTGATATAATTTACCATTTCACTGGATTGTCCATGAGATCTCTTCTTCAACTACTCAGCCTGTTGAAATTGTATTATAATATCAATGTCAGCGAAAAATTAATTCTTAACCGTGGTACGACATCAGTTGCAATCAATCGGTGAAGGTGTACTTAAATGAAAGCAAAGAAAAAGAGAGAGGCGCACGATAAAGGCCAGTAACATGAACCAACACTTAATTGTAAAAGGCACACTTTAAGAAAGATTAAATGCATGACAATTGATCTTAAAAATAGAAGTTCTGTCCCTAACAGAAGAAGGTTGAAAAATTAGGCATCAAATATCAGATATTTGAAATAACACCAAAAATTACAACAAATAACATGCACATGAGCCACAAATTCTCCAAAATCACTTACACAATAAGGAGAACCTAAACAAAAAAAAAATAAAAAAACTTAGATTTCTTCACAAAAAAAGATGCTCCAGAAAAGAACCATAAATGAAAGCTAATATAATTTACCATTTCACTGGATTGTCCATGAAACCTCTTCCTAGACTGCTCAGCCTGCTGAAATTGTATTACAAAATCGATGTCAGCGAAAAATTAATTATTTAACGCTTAACCTTGATATGACATCAATTAGAATCAATCGGCGAAGGTGCACTGAAATGAAAGCAAAGAGAGAGAGGGGTGCACAATAAAGTCTCTGAGTCGTCAGAGAGGGATGAGCAATATATTTTTGTTCTCTTATTTTTTTCACTCTTTTTAAAAGAATAGTACAAATATATATAGTCATACCATATACCCTTGCACAAATATCCTGCCACTTGTGACCCTCATGAATTTGTCAATATGCCTCAGCAATGGTGCAACACCATATATCACGATCCATACTCTCCCTCAAATCTTGCATAACCTATAATAGATGGCAGTTTATAGAATGGTCAATTGGTCATTTATTCACCTTTAAATTTAGCAACACATAACTATACATTGAAGAATAGTAACCTTGTTAAAGACCAGACTATCAGAAAAAGGTGATGCCTCATGTTGCTTCATTCCTTTCTTCATATATTCCACAACTTACTGGAAGCAAATTTTTTTTTTTCAATTTTGTTAGTAGTTCTCAGCAAGGAGTACAGTGCTTGCCATGGTATGGTTACCAGTAAGGATAATTTTGCAATTAAGCAAAAGATAACTTCAGAGGAAATCCTAAATCCATAATACAGTTTCAATATAATATAATATAATTTCTGAGAAAAAAAGTTATACTTTCAAATTATGCCCCACAAAAGCAGTATTTGATTAACCAAGGTTCATCTTATTTTAACTTCAAATCAGATGTGAGATAAGCAATATTACCGCACCAGACCCAAAAAGACAGAAACATCAAGCAATGAAAAGCATTTTACGTTGTGAGAGGTTACCAAAGTTCTGAAAAACACAAAACTGTAAGAAAAATTAAAAACCTGCAGATACCTCAAATTGACATGCTCGCATATTTTCATTAGACATTGAAAACTATGTACCTAGACATGCTCGCATATTCGTCGAGCTTGAAAAACTGCCACATTAGACATGCTCGCATATTTTCATTCCTTTTTGTCCTTTTTTTTTACCTTTTTCTGCTTTTTGAAGCTATGTACCTAAACAAATTTACTGAGGTCACCGACATCTTTGTCAGTGTCCAGACATTGAGAGACTACCAATGGAGTGAAGAAGAAAACCGACCTGGACAAAAGAAGTGCCAACACAGAGAAAGAACAGAGATCGATAAAAGAGCAAATAAACACAGTAAACAATACCAAGCCACTGCACAATGCATCAAGCAATAGCACCAACTGTCGACCTCCTACCATAAAAGGTTGTAACTGAGAAAAGAGAAGTGCAAGGGTAAAAATCCCAAAAGAATTAACTGAGAAGACTGCAGAAAAAAAATTACAATCAGCCATCGTAAAAGTACACCACTAACACAATATGGTTGCTTTGAAAGATGTTATTACATTGACTGTACATCATCATCAGAACATAGATTGATAAGCTGTGAATAAGAAAACTTAAATTAAACTTCAATTTTTGTTTTGTACACTACCAACAGGAGGCAAAAACCTCATTTGGACTCCAAAAAAATTATTTTAAATTTTTAATTGTTCTTTTTCTTTATATGTCCTTGAAACACATTTTTTAAATACAGTCTGGAGATACTCTTTCTTCTATGTCATATCAAATAGCATGTTAACATTTATTTCACAGGAACCAAAGTCGCCGCACATGTTTGCTGTATTTTTTTTGTTTCCTGTTTAAACCTAACTGGTACATGAATAGCAATCTTGTTATGCCATTACTTAGTTGAAAGAACAAAATTTGCAAGAATATAAAACTTACCAGCGCTTTGTTTAATGTCTTGAAGAAAAGAATAACAACATAATTTGCAGTACACAAATATAAAAGGTTACCAGTACACGAATATGTAAAAGTTACCAGTACACGAAGATCCAAATGAATTAAACAGGCAACACGAAATATCTGACGATTTTTTCAGTCACTGAGGACTATAAGATGAGGACCAAACATGAAAAAAAAAAGAGAAGGAAAAAGAAAATAAATAAATAAACTTCAAGTTTAAAATTTACCTGAGCAAAGCTACAAACCAGAAGAAAGATATTATGATGAAGAAACACAACTCTAGGACTGTAAACCTAAAACAGGAAAAAAAGAACAAAAAGAAACTGATTGATTGAAATCAAATCGGAGAAATTGGCCGATTGAAAAACCAAGGAGAAGCGAAGAAGAAGAAGGAAGCATCACCTGAAATACAAAGACGGAGAAGAACAGGCCACGAAAAGCATCTCCTGTTCTTCAATCTGCCAAAATCCAACAGTGAAGAAACAACGCGAAAACTATTTTTTATCGCTTGAGTAGTCACGTACAGATCTGAGCAAGAGAAAGAAAAAGAACTCTAAAGTTAATATGGGGGAGAGAGATACAGACTGAGAAAAAGAGAAAAGAAATGAGCACGGAGAAGAAACAGGGAGAGAGAGAGGGGGGGTGTTCAGAACTCCGTACATACCCACATGGGTATGGCATCGGTCCGGTCCGTGGAGAGTACCAGCGAGAAAGGAGGAGAGAGAGTCAAAAGGGGAGCTTATCGAGAGGAAATCTCCAGAAGAAGAAGAGATCGAACGGAGAAGGAGAAGTTAATCGGAGGGACAGGATCTTAGCAACGAAACGAACGGTCCAGATCCGGTTACTGTTCGCCAACAGTGCTTATAAACAGTAACGGATCCGGATCTATTTACCCCGGATTAATATATGTTTCGATATGCTCCAATCATGTTGCTTCACATGTTCAAAACAAATACATACTAAATATAAAAAACACAAAGAGAGCCAGCCCTGACCCCATTATGACTATAAAAATTCTAGTATTATGCTTCTTCCGTATAGTCACATAAAAGCACAACATAATATGTTAGCATTAGTTGTTGCTATTGATCATTTCTTTTTTCTTTATAGTGTTCAATAATGAGTTTGCCTACCAGCCTATTAATACCATAAAGAAATCTAAAATATGTATGAAATAGTTTATAGTTAGTGTGTTATAAATGGATATCATTAATATCAGAAGTGAAGCTTCATTAGCTATCATTAGATAGCACCTCTATAAAGTCATAAGTGAAGGAATGAACATTTTTTTTTTTTAACATATCTTTCCGCAAACTTATAAAAAGTACTAAATGCAAGTTTGATTTATTATTTGATGTCGAATATTAAGATAAAGAGATTAAGTGATAGCGGAAATCATCTAAAACTTATATTCATTATAATTTTGATATCATTAGATTTTCTCTAATATCTAAAAATTGAAAACGTAGTTACTCCACATGTTAAGTTTAAAAAATCATCAATTATAAGACAAGTGTACAATAATTCCAACTTATTTCTTTTTAAAGGAAACTGTAGGAAGCTTTAAAAAGAGTATCTTTGTCGCACACCTTGTGTTCCATAACACAAGTTATTGCGCTAGCCTGTATAGGCAACTTGCAAATATATATTATAATAATATTAAAATAAAATGTATGAAGCCAATATGTTTTCTCTTCTGCTATTTTCTTTTTTTAAGAAAATATAGCTTAAAACTGGGGTTGCCTTAAACTTCTCTCCGGTAGAAATATTATTGATTGCACAAAAAAATTAAAATAAAAAGTAATTTGAGGATTGCTAGAATAGTAGAATACTATGTATAGTACGGATGGACTTCGTGCTACACGTCCGTTCTTGTATTTCATGATTCAAACTTTCGATCCAAATCATTCGGTATCTTTTTCATATTGAAATCTCATTAGAAACCAAATTTTATATATTTTCAAAAAAATTTTAGTTTTTTTTTAAATCTTAATCTAATTAATTCTAGATTCTCCATTATTATTGGTTTTCAAAAAATATGAAAAAATAGTAAAAATTTTTTAAAAAATGTAAAATTTAATTTTAATGAAATTTCAATATAAAGAAGATATTAAACAGTTTGGATCGATCGTTTAAAGCATGAAATTTGCAAATCGAATGCGTAGAATAGGCTCGTCCATGCTATGCATAACGTTTTAGCAATCTTCAAATAATTTTTATAATAAAAGTTGTATATTCAGTAAATTTTAGCCGCAAACAAATATATGCTTTTAAACGCTAAATTCTCTTTTTTATTGGTTAGCTCGGTAGAACCAAAGATTACAAAGGTCAAGAGCAAAGGTTGTAGCAAAAGAAATTACGTGTCACAGGTGTCATGTGTTTGCACGGCATGTCATATACCCTTCATCATTCCATAATTTATTTAAATAAATTAAAAAATTTCACTGCTAAATATATAAATTATAATATCCTAAACACATTATTTTTGTTGTCCAAGTTTATTATTAATCTGCTAATAAAAATTTAATTTTCTTTAAATTATAGTTTGATCCCGATGATATTTCGTCCAAATAATGGTCCAATAACTTGGATTATCATGACGTATGCGCTCTTTAATCCCATAATATGCCCATTTATGCTATCTCTCTTTATATTCAGTTGATTATTCTCATTTACCAATAATAATAAAAAAAAAATATTCTCATTTACCTTTTAATGACTTGCTCCTAGCCGTTGTGATGCTCTCCGATTATATATGTAAGTTCAATGTTTTCATTAACATACTTACGAAAAAGCGGAAGAATCGGACGTATAAGATACATGCGATATATATGGTTTATAATACAAACTATTAAGGGCAGTGTGTAATTTTTAGGAATAAATTTTTAGGAATTCTCCAAATTATTTGGGAAAGTTGCAATTTCTAGGAATAAATTTATTGGGAAGTGTGTAACTTTGTGAAGAGTTTGGATTGTTTATAATAAATTTATGGTAGGAAGATGAAATTTTCCAAATTCCTTGGGGAATCCAAACAGCTCCAAAGTCCATATTTTATTCCTTGGAGTTGTATAATACAACATTTTCTTTGCCAAAAATAAATTCATTCTGATAAATAAAATACTTGGTTATTTTCTTTTATCAATTGGGAATAACCTAGACCGTCTGATCTGATTGAAATAAAAAAGGCGCGGTAATGGACCTGTACGGTCCAGAGTCCAGACCCTTTCCCTCATCGTTTCTGTTCTCACTCGACCCCTTCTCTTCACAGGTGCGACAGAGCACAATGGGGCTGAACCCCCAACCGGAACTTTTAACGGATTCGGTTCTGAATCCGCCAAGTCGATTCGTAATTGGCCGATTTTCATCTTCTCTCCGATCTCATGGCTGTGTGGTAAGCAATTCGAGAATAGCACTACCATGTTCAACTCTTGATCGTCAAACTTATAATTATACTAGTTCCTTCGTTGCGCCTACGGCGCAATAATATATATTTTTTTGTAAATCCACGATATTTTGTTTAAGGTATATGTTTTTATAAGTAGATATTTTTTTTGTTTAAGGTATATGTTTTAACTAAATTTTGTTAAAGACCCAGGCTACTTATATTCCTCGATAAATATATTCTATATACTTTAATTAAATACTCAAATGCGCAGCAAAAGAAAACGTTATTTTTATTAATTTAAATGAACCTGTGTGTTATTATAAATATTGCATGATCATATACCTATGACCATTTTTGGAGTTTTTACAGAATGGCCTATTTCCTCTATCTCACGAAACTTGAAATAATACAATGGAATTTCTTGTTTCGTTTCTTTCATCTTCATAACTTGAGTGTATCTATGCATCTTTATGATAGAACGGTGTCCAGTAGCGTTGTAGTCGTCATGTGCATCGGCTACACGGAAATTTTTGAACAGATACACTTCACCATCAGACGGTTTGATAGGCAAAAAATAGTAGTCATTTTTTGATATCTGAGCTTCTATTGCATAATTCTGCATAAGATATAACAAAATAATCATTAACAATATTATATTGTCTTCAAATATTTAAAATTCGATATGACAATTAAAAATTAAAACAAACATTATTAAGTTATACGAATTAGAATTCGAAAATGTCACCTCACTGTCCACCAGGAGAAATCGCATATTTCGACATGTCTGTGTGTTGTAATTTATAATGTCCCAATGCCTAACAACTCTACATAAGATAACTGGATTGGTAATATCGTCATTGATTTCTCTAATATTAACTGTTGGCTCCATGGTGATTAACTGCAATGGAGAGGTGTAAGAAATACAATTGTCAATAAAATGAACATAATTATGATTTTTATGAATTAAATTACTGTTTATTAACTTAAAAAGACTGTTAAAATATCACATATTTAGCAAAGTTAATATAAAGCAATAGGAACCCAATGTCAAAAAGAGACGTACAATATCACGTATACTATTAAAGTTCTTAAAAAATAAATTCGATTTTTACAAATCTGGCATATAATGCTTGCATTTTTATGATAATTCCATTTAAAAAACCATAAAATTATAGAAATCTAATTTTTTTAAAAAAGGAAGTTACTAATTTAAGATACTTTCAGCGGACTTTTTTTTTAGTAATGCTCTTTATAAATATTTTTATATTCGCATGGTGGGTTATCTGTTTTTGTTGAAGAATATTTTTTATTATATTTGAAGAAGTATTTTTTTCTCATTCAATTTTTAACTGTTAAAGTAATAATAAACAAAATAGAATTTGAATATCAATTGAATTTTACCTTGCAAAACAGGGGGTGGAGAACACAGATCTGTAAAGAATCGTAAAGTTGAGTATCTTTTTTTTTTCAAAATTGCAATCTAAATCAACTTTCTTCAACTATTTTGTTTGAAGAATATTTTTATATTGGAAGAAGTATGTATTTATTTAAGTTGTAGCTTGCAAGGAAGTAAGAAACAAAATAGAATTTCGATAATATTTGAACTTTACCTTGCAAAATAGGCCAGGGAGTGGGAGTTCAGAAAGCTGTAGAAAGATCCTTGAGTTAGGACAAAATAAGGATTCAGTGTAAAATGAAGAAATAACTCTAAGTTGCAATCGATAAAAAAAATATGAAGTTTTTAATAAACCGTGGATTTTAAGGGTTGATTTTATGTTTGGTCCAACCTTTTTTTTTTCAAATTGAATTTACCAAGTAGCTTTTTGTTTGAGAAATATTTATTATTATTTAGACATGAACATCTGTAGCATATATTTTATTTGAATTATCGATCGTTAGGTAATTGACGGAAAAAAAGTAAATTTGAGTAGCCATTAAAACGTTACCTTGTTAAGCAGGGAGCGGAGAATACAAAGCTAAAGGGAGTTGCCGAAATGAGGGTAGAATGAAGAGTCGGTGACTATTCATAGAAATAGGTAAAGAGAGGTGGACAGGTGTCAATGAAACTAATAATGGGTTCTATTAAATTATTAAAGTACAATGGTTATATGCTTGAAGAGCTACAATGGTTATATGCTTGAAGAGCTAAACCCTTCCTTTTTGTCTTCTACTGACCGATGCATATGTAGACTATTGTATGAGCACGATAAGGGAAAAAGCTCTTTGCGCGCACAATAGGAGAGTTTAAAGCGGCTATATTCTTATTTGTTTCAATGAACTATTGCCTCTTTTTTTTTTTCGCTCATTTTTTTAGTGCATACAGAAGGAGTAATGTTCTCTCTTAGCCTCTTATTTTTATCTTATTTTTGGATGTGTACGTAACAGTGGTACATGTAAGTACATGTGCGGTTCAGAATAAAATTTGTTCGGTGTAACTTTTCTTTTATATTCGAAAGCATTCATTATTTTTTTAAAAAAAATTGTATCACAAATTAATCAGTCAATAAAAATTTTGCTTATCAAATGAAATGACAAGATTTTATGTAGCATTTTGAAGCATGCTAGATCAGAAAAAATAAATAAATAAAATTGCATTGATTAATGCATGGTATAATATGAAACGATGGACACGTTAATGATTTATGAAATAGCTGAAATGATAAACGAATGAACTAATCAAGTTATTGCCGAACCAGAATCACCATTAATTGTGTAAATTCAACAGAACATTATATTGCCTAATTTCAGTCAAGTTTGACCTATTATTATTTTTGGCAATAGTTGACTTTTAATCAAGCATTTTTAACATCATTGTAAATTAATAATTGAATTTGACCCAACGTTATGTTTTATTAGCCTGTAATTTTTTATTAAATAATCTCCTAGTTCACGTAGCAATTGATAAAAAAATTGTAGAGCTTTAATACTGTAACAATTAATTTGAAAATAATTTTGAATTTAATAATTACCTTATTTTTAAATTTGTTTTTAAGTGCTACTATTAAATGAAATGAGTTCATCAATTCATAGAAATAGAGACATAAATAAATACTTTACCAAACATTAGTGATAATTGTACGGCGGTGAATCTGTTTTTTTTTTTTTTAATCATAGCTTAGATTTGATTTTTTTTCTCTCTTTTTTTTTAGCAAGGCATGAGAGTGATTGAATTACGAGTAGACTATTCATTTTAGTAAAAATAACTAAATATTTTGGTTAATCTTTCTAACTGTTCTAAAATGTTAACTAAAACAGTTATTAAAATTCAGAGGATGATCGAAAAAAATAGAAGGTAAGCATGAGATGATGGGATGAAGGGAGAAGCTTCATTAATGACATTCTAAAAAAAATTCCATCATCTACATCATCCCATCATCTTCTTTTATTTTTTTATTACAACTAATCTAACTATTTTAGGATAATGGAGATGATGAATTTAGAGAATCTTATCAGCCTCCGATTGAAGCATTACAGCACCACATATTTATATTTTTACATAAATATACATGGCAGGTTGACACCGTTGTTTTTAATATCCGGATGATTTATTGTCGGATGTCTCAGCATAAGCACTAAAATTTTTAAAAAAATCCAAGTTTATAAAAAATGAAAAAAATCCATAATATAAACATGAATATGATCATAGCACAAATTATAAGATTTAATTAGCATATTACAAAAGAACTGTTGTTTGTTTTTACTTTTTAGAGATGCCAGGCAGAGGTTACCAAGCTAAGAACTGTTGTTTGTTGCAGGGCCAGTTTGAGATAGAAGAGCAGTTTTTATTCTGAGATCTCTCATGTACTGATCAAACATCTATAAGTTCAATTGGCTTAGTACTTGTACAATAGCAGAAGGAAAGCACCATCGGCTCTAGCAAAACATGATGCTGCAATGATGATACCAGATGACAGCTTTATTACATTTCATTTTGTTTTTTTTTATTTATATTTTTTGGATGGTCAGTTGCTCTAAATTAGTTTGAAATTGATTATTTTATTTAATTAATACTGATACCATTTCATTTTGCATATTACTAAATTTAAAAATAACTTTCTATCTCTACTAAGAACGGTTAGCGAAACATTTAAAGGTCGAATGGCAATGCCAGCATTACCTTATAATAGTTGCATCTGCATTGATTTTTATGGACCGGGAGCCAACCATCAAACCTCACTGCAACAATTATTTTAGCTTCCTTGTCTACTTGTATAGAAAGGCCAAGGTTTTTCACTTTTTAACACCTTGAACATGTAAGGTATGGTGTCACTGTTTTAGCAAATTATCCATCATAATTGTTTCCTGAATAGAAACGAAAATTTGTCGATCAATTAAATAATAGTGCAATTAAATTTGCGATAATTGATACCAAAGAAAATTTGTCTTATAATATTAGCATCCATACCGATTAATCGGCACAAAAAAATTAAATGAATAATTTGTAAAAAAAGACAACCAGAATGAAAAACTTTCTTACCAGTTGAAGTAGCAATGCCACTGATTCTCGCCAAAGAAATGAGGAACATGGCAAGATAGTGGGTACCAATTTTTTTATAACTGAGATAAAGAATTCACTCGTTAATTGTCACGGTCTTCATTGCCACGTTCTGAATAAATTCTTTGTTTCCTTGTCCGAATTTTTTACTTTTTTTTTGTTGCTTTAATGTATTGGCTGAAATTTACATTCGGAATAGAATCTAACAGCTAATGAAATGAACATTTATTGTCCGGATATATATATACATATTTTTTCAAATTTTTGTGTACAAAACTTTGCATGATTTATCGCAATTAATAACTAAAAATTTCTCTGTAGACAATATTTTGTGTATAATTTGCGTTTTTGTTATCATCGTTAACAATAACTATTTTGACACCTTTTTTAGATTTAGCTCGCGAAAGTGCAACATAAAGTTGGCCGTGCGAAAATACAGGTCGCGGTAAATATATACCTACTATTGGAAGAGTTTGTCCCTGACTTTTGTTTATCGTCATTGCGTAACAAACACGTATCGGAAACTGCTTGCGCCGGAGCGTAAAAGGCAGCTTATGTTCTTTCTTCAAAAATATTATACGAGGTATTAAGGTTTTTTTCCCTATAGCATGACCAGTTATTATTTCCGCTTCTATTGTATGTAATCCTAACCGAGTAACGATTAATCGCGTACCATTGCAAAGACCTGCAGATTGATCTATATTTCGAATTAACATTATAGGTGCTCCGACTTTCAAAGAAATTTGATGGTTAGGAACTCCATTTGGGCTCAGAAGATTTAGGTAATCAACAGGGTACATATCCCGTAACTTCTCTGACATGGACGCATTTTCTTGTATTGTGTCCGAACTTAAATAGGTGAACATTTGTCCAGGAATCATATCTATAATAATAGCATTGATTGCATCAGCATCTTCATTCGTAGGTGTAACTATTGCCCGATCTCTTAAGTATTGGACGTTTTTGTAGTTCGAATGAATGTCAGTATATGTAGCAGATATCATTGAACGACATGGTTCATTTGTATTTGGCAACACTAATTCCTGCGGCATTTCGATCCAATTTGCGTCAGAAGACCCATAAAGTTTTCTGCCATTTACGGTTCCACTGCCAACAGTAAGCAACCATTCTGCAAATTTTTCAGCCTCTTCACGGTCAGTTGAACTCATTTTACCATGTAACAACCGCATATTAATTGTCAGTTTAAATATTGTGCAATACTGCCAAAGATCAGAATTTGTTATGCATGAATTAATAGCATCGTGCCGCGATCCTCCTACAATTATAGGTAAGGTCTGTCTGAAATCACCGCCTAAAACAACAGTAATTCCTCCGAATACTTTACATCTGTTGTTATCGTCAATTATTCCCATAATATCCCGCAGTGTACAATCAAGAGCTTCAAAACAACGGCGATGATTCATGGGAGCCTCATCCCAGATGATAAGAGATGTATGCTGAATAAGTTCAGCCAAATGTGTTCCTTGTTTTATGTCGCAGGTTGTAAAATCTTCTATATCAACAGGAATTTTAAATCTAGAATGTGCGGTACAGCCACCTTCTAAGAGAAGTGCCGCTAAACCTGATGATGCAACCGGTAATGCAATTTTGCCTTTCGAACGAACAGATGCTAGAATAGACTGCCATAAATAGGTCTTGCCAGTACCACCGTACCATCAACGAAAAAAAATCGCCCTTCATTATTGTTAACAGAACTTAAAACAGCTTGATAAATTTCTAGTTGTTCAACATTAAGTAGGGACTCCATTTTTCTAGATTCCGCAAATAATTCAGGTCGATTAAACTCTATCTGTTCTCTAATAAGACGATTACTTATCTGACTAGTCAATTCCGAGTCTACTAACGGTAATCCAAAAGCAGACAATGTTGTCCCTAGTTTTTCCAAATCTTTTTCAAGATAGTCCAAGATGTGATTTTTTTTTATTTTTTCTGGCAATTCATATGTATTACTATTTGACGTTTGTTTGAACTGGTAATCAATGTCGTCGCCAAGAAAGTGCCATATATTGTTCCATATATGCATAGCATTGTTTGGCTCACTGTATTGAAGAATATAGACAAATAATTTACGGAGTTGAATCGATGTAGCCCAACTTGATGCATCTTTTATTGCGTCAATCCATTCATTATCATCATCCAAAAAGCCAGCTGCTCTACAAGCATCTTGAAACGTTTCATAGATTACATTGTTTATAGTACGTAAAGATTCATAAGAAGTAGCACCGGTAATTTTTGTAAGTAATAAACGCAAGTAATAAAGTTCACCTGTACTTGGATGTACGTAAAGCATACGACCTAAGTGTCGTCGTAGTTTTCTTAACTTCCATTTCTTCTGCTTTTTATTCCAGACATATTTTTCAGGGATTTTTTGGTAAATTAAATCATGGGCATTTAAATCTCTTTTATTCAATTCAAACCATTCTGTTAATTTCGTTCGTTTTAAATTTTCATTTTCTAAAACGAATGATAAACGATCCACATCCGAAAAGGTGATAGAATTTTCATTTGGTAAATGTACTGGCAAGCGCTCTATAGATGGCCAACTTTCATGAATATCGTACTGATATAATCTCCATATTGCTTCTGAAGGTGTAATGCAACGGCAATCCAAATAATTTTTTACTTCATTAATAATCTCTTGTCCATTGTGAGTTTCATCATCATAAGGGTCCGATTCTTTATTTATCGATATTAATTGTCGATCAGGTCCTTTGCAAACATACTTGAAAAGATACTTAATTAAATGAGGGCTGTAACATTTTTCAACATTTAAATGTGCTTGATATTTGATAAGCAAAGTGATATTATGAGGAACGACATATGCATTTGAAAAAAGGATACCATTTTTCTCATACACAACACCATTGTCACGCCTACGATAAACTGCACTACCATCTTCATTAACGGTTGTTGTTATAACAAAATCTTTGGGAAAATTTTTTGAGCATTTTCCATTTTTCATACAAGGGCTATTGTTGTTCATAACACCACATGGACCATGTAACATAAACTTACCCACTGCATCATACCCATCTGGATCAGACTGCGGGTCAGGTGATTCCGCCGAAATGAACCGATCAACATCGGCAGCAGTTTTTAATTTATATTGCGTGCCTAACCAAAGCATTATGTGTGCATGGGGAAGGCCTCTTTTTTGAAATTCAATTTGTGAAACTACTGCAAAAAGAAAAAAAATGGATTTTTGTGTTAGTTTATACACCATAGAAAACAAAATGACATTAATTTCTACATAAATAAAATTACTAAACGTACCTGCTATTGCCTTGCCAAAAAAGTTTCTTTTTTTAATGTCTTTCATTAGTTCCTTGTATTTCATTTTAAAAACTCTACAAACAATATCAGGTCGTTCGTAAGAATGTTGTCCAGGTAAAAGGCACCGTTGTATTTCTGGCCATTGTGAATTACACGTGAATGTAATAAATAGATCTGGCGGACCAAATTGACGACACAGCCTAATACAGTCATGATAATTTTGGTACATATATCTAGGACCCCCAACATGTGACGCAGGCAAAATGATACGTTTCCCGAGTTCACGACCGAACATATCACCTTCAGTAACGGCACGTTTTATATTACATAATTTATCACATCGTAATATCGATTGATTTCGTTCTATAAATTTCAACCTGTTCTGTTCAACACAAACATATATATCTACAATCATTTGTTGAAATAATCTACCTGCAAGAAAAATGATTGAATATTCATTGTGCCGTGGATGTAGCCTAAAACAATAGTATTCTGCCATTGTTACATATTTTCTCTTAGTTTTAGAAGTGCCCGGCATATCCTTGGCATAATAAATATAAGGATGATATCCCTCTTCACCACGTGTGAATATGATTGGATACTGAAACGGCATAAGAAGGGGATTATCACTATAGACTCGTTGCTTTTTTTTTGAACGGTATTCAACAATAATATCTCTGCTATATTTTGATGATGCAATATCACCTACAACATACCCAACTATTTCCGACTCAGTTGGGAGACAATACTGAGGGTTTGCTTCACTACGATCCGAACGTATACGGATATGCAGTTCAGGAACATCCATACCATCCAAACGCTCCTTAATAGTTCGATATTCCTTTACAAGAACGTTATGTTCATCAAACATCTTCAGTAATAACTCAACTATATGATGTCTAGGTTGATTTCTTGAAATACCTCCAGGGTAAGAAGCCAGTCTATTTTTTACTTCATTTTCAGTATCATATACATATAACTGAGCAAACGCAGGCTTCGAGCCAGGAACAGGCAAAAATGATCCTATTTTGTGCGATATTTGGCCCGAAATTTTAAATATGTAAGGCCCGGAGCCATCATTAATAGTTTCATCTTTTTTACAGCCGAACGAAGTAAAAGAAAACATAGAATTATAAATACGTATAAGCCTCCTGAAATGCTTAGCATCATCAGAATTAGTAGAGGAAAGCAAATGTTTCATAATAGGCGGAAGATCCCTGAGAAGAGGCAAACTAACACGGCCTTCTCTACAACAGAGATTATACGTGGTATGCTCTTTAGTTGATGTCTTCAAACACCTTTCTCTGTACCAAAAAAACGCATGACAGAATTGGCAGCTATATTCTGGGTCTCCTATGTCTAATATCTTTGATCGTTGTCGAGAAGCTACAAAATGAATAATTATATCATAAGATACAAAATTAACAGGAAAAAGCTAGCAAAAAGACCTGTGTAGATTGTAGTACAAAATTACTGAAACGACTTACCATTCTTCAATGGATTATTTACAGGAGGATCACTACATGCTTGTAATGCTGCATTTGTAAATGTAATATTAAAAAGAGATGAAAATAACTACAATACCAAAAAAAATGCTTACGAGCAAAGGTTATCAAAATATATTACCGTAAATAGACACATTGCTAATCAGACACAGGAATTTATCCAAAAAAAATAATTTCGTATATATATTTATTACACCATGGGAAATAATGTCATAAATAATTCTATTGGAAAGCTAGTCACCTGAATACTGCACTTCTCATATTTTAGTAATGGAGAAAATGTCAGCGCAATTATTTGCATTGCAATAATGTATTCGCTTACCGGTAAATAAACAACCAGATTGTTTGGAATTTATTTTTGGGAGAAACTTCACAGAGAGGGGTAAGTCATCAGATGTTGATGATGCACTCCACTGAGAATCTGTGTCAGGCATGTCACGAACAGAAGCTGTAGAATAATAAATTTTTAGTATGATATTATAATTTTAATACAAGATGTGCACTGCATAAAAAGTAACGCGCATGAAAAGGAAAAAGAAGGAAAAAGAATACTCACAGTTAGATAGCTGCAAGTGAGAATTTTCAGCACCAAGAACAGGAAGATCACGCGAAACACGATATGAACCGCGAGCCCGCTTTGCTTGAATTTGTTGTGAAAATCTTATTCCGAGAGGAAGTTCATCAGACGTAGGAGATTGACTCCTAGGGCCATGTACTGAGATCATAGAACAAAGCACATACAGTATAACACGCGAAATAATAATTTGTAACCGAATGGAAATGCAAAGGGAAAAAAATATTGACCATTTCGAGCATAAGAAACAATAAAATTAATTTCCAAATGGGTGTAAATTATAACCGACGCGGTCTATTCAAAGTATATAATACTTAATTCTATACATGTAAATTGCAGCATAACAAAATAACGTGGCGAACAATGTATTACAGAACTAAATATGTATGTCTAGGTACTCACAACTTTGCGCTGGCGAATTAAAAGGCGTATCAAACGACTTTGTTATTTTAGAAGCAAGAAACACGTCAGCACAATCAGCAACATTGTCGAGGCGCACATGTGCAGCATTATTTACATCGCGAGATCGTTTGTCATTTATTCTTGGAAAAAACTTTACAGACAAGGGTGAATCATCAGATGTTGAAGATGCACTCCATTGTGAATCTGCACCAGCCATGTCACGAACAGAAGCTGAACAATAATAAATTTTTCAGCATGATATAATTTTAGAAATATAAATAGGTCATCTCAATAGCAAGGATATATTAACACATGATATTACATGTGATGGGTGCATGAAATTAAAAACGGGAAAAAATGGTCCATTCCAAAATAACAAAGAGCTCACAAAGTAAACATCAGGTGGCATAAGAAATGGCGTGAAAAAAATATAAAAAATGCTCACAATTAAAAGGGCGCGAGATGAAAGGCTGAAAAGCAGAAGCACAGAGCTGAACGCTCGAAGAATGCAGTGCACACTCCTGTAAATAGTCTGAAGGATTACGAGGAGCACGATATGAACCACGTGCACGTTTTGATTGAATTTGTTCTGAAAATCGCACTCGAAGAGGGAGATCATCCAAATCAGAAGACTGGCTATTCTGAACGCTATTGCAACTCATCTTGCATAAAACCGCTACGGCTGAAATTGTAGCAATCATTCAAAAACAAATATAAGAATAAAAGAGAATAAATAATTGCAAATACAAAACACAATAAGACCAAGCTATGAGGCTAATCAACCCGTAATGTGTACTGAGAACCCAAGCAGGTTTCAGGCTAATTAATAGGTTAATTGCTTAACTTGTCATATTGCCCCATAAATTCTTATGTCTTGTTACAAGTTTCGCTACGAGGTTAAAATGGGGTCACTATCTAGAGTAATTAGCATGCAAAAGCAAAATCGTGTGATTGTTTCGTCGTATACGAAACTTTGGTTTAAAAAGTTTCAACAAAGTTGGTTAATCATATCCACGTGGCTTGTTTGCGTCATACATCTGTGGAGCTACCACTGGTTCTTTGACCACTTGTATATCCCTTCTAACCAAGTAATTTGTTTATTTAGTGCTGCCAAAACAAAGTAAGTGTCCAGAAATAAGGGCTCAATAGAAATAAAAATTCAAATTGTAAGGTGACTTTGTCAATTGAGCACATAATCCAAACATGATAATAAATCAGTACAGGCCTGACCAAATAAAAACGGAAAATAAACAGCACTAACCGTACCTAGTACCAAATTGAAATAATCCTAAATAAATTAGGCTCTGATCAAACACGATCTCTGAAATTAGACTCTAATCAAGCACTCAAATTGAAATTATCCTAAATAAATTCAGGCCTAATGTCAAGCCAATCACAAAGAAACTACCTAGCAAATACAGAAGGCAGCCAAACCGTTATAGCCCAATTAGAATGAAAAGAAATCCATAGATTTAAACCTCAAATCAGAACCATGAATTAAAATCAAATAAAATAACTCTGGTAGACCTGAAATTCAAGAGAGAAAACTAACTATAACGGGAAAAGGTAGAGGGAGGAGTGGGGTGGGGAGGGGGGATAACCTATAATAGCGAAGAAGATGCAAGCAGATCGAAAGAAAAAAATGAACAAAATAGATGTGTAGCGATTCCTTGAAGAAAGAAGAGCCGAATCCACTAAATGATTAATACGAAAAGCCGTCGAAATTATAAAATGCCTCGGATAGGTTTTGCATATGGTTGTACTCAAAAAGATTCTTCTCTCCTCTTAGTTAATTTTTGTTGTGTATATCCCACAAAAAAAGAGAACAACAAAAGAAAGCTACAGCAGCAACACACCCACCCCACAAAGAAAAGAACAAAAACTGTGGGACCCACCACAACAATTTAGTCCCATAGTCTATAACCATATTCGAATAGCTATACATACAGACTTTTCCAGCGGATTTCACCCCAGCTGCAAAACGGCCCGCTACATTTATTGACGCTCTGAAAACTGACTTCAAATTGTGGCAGATTTTCATCCCTGCGATGGAGATCCGAGGAATTCCAAGGGGCAAGTGCACTGTTTCTTCGCGTTCGTCATCCCACGTCACCGATCAATCAACTTTATATATATATAATGTGTGCGATTATTTTAAGGAAAATTATGTCAGGGTAGATAATAGAAGTGAGGCGTAGCACTTTGAAGGAACATAATGACATGTTGGTGATTTGAGAGAGCGTTTGGCAAGAGGAAAACAAAGAAGAGATGGTTACAGTTAGAGAGTGACTGATCACTGATGACAAATTCTAATAATTTCTTCTTTTGTATTCAATTATTAAATCGAACTAAACCAGTCATGACTTCACCTGCTTTCCTGAAACAAAAAAATAAAGGGAAAATTAGACCCATGCCACTCTAAAAGTTCAAAATTAGAAAAATGCCACCCCAAAGTTCACTCTCAGCTAAATGTCACCTTAAACTCAATTTATTTAGAAATTTGCCACAATTCTTGTATAAAATCTCTGCCATGTACAATATATTTTTATATGGACCAAAATGCCCTTAATAGTCTCTCCGACTCTCTTTTCTCGATTGATATCTCTCTCCATTCGTGAGTTCTAATTATGAACCCTGAGTGACATCACACCTTTGTCGCCGCTTCATTGTCGCTCTGCTACCACTTCATCGGCGGAGCGCCGCAACTCTGCCATCCCTCCGCAATTAACCATTCGCCACCTACTCAAACGCCATCCCCAATCCCTCAATTCGACGCAGAGTACCTCATCCAATCATGCAGCCTCCCTTCTGACGAGGCAGTTTGGGCGCACAAGAAGATCCAGCACCTCAAGTCCCCTGTAAAACCTGACTCCATGCTCCGATTCCTGAGACAGATTGGCATCCGCGAGTCCGACATCTGAACCGCTGTGTCGCGCGACCCTAGCATCCTTTGCTCTCATGTAGACAAGAATTGGATACCCAACGTGGCCAAGCTACAAGAGGTCGGCCTCTCCATTGATGAAATCTCGAGTATCATCTCCCGCAGCCTAATGTGTTTTTATTCAATTTTGCACCCAAAGTTGATTTCTAGATGGGGGTAAGCTGAACAACTTGAGAAGACTCGGGTTTTCCTATGAGGAGGTAACCATTATGATTGGTAAATCCCCTAGGTTGCTGTCATTAGCAGAGGAGGTGGTTGCCATTTTTCAGATTGTGATAAGAGTGACATTGTTAGAAAACCAATTTTGCTGATGTACAGCTTGGATAATCGGCTGATTCCCCAAAACGTTGTTAGAAAGCTTCTGATGTCGAGAGGGCTTCTAGGGCCAAATCAAACTTATTTTTCTCGAACGAGGCCTAACATTGGTACATGCCTTGTACCAGCCTCGAACGAGGCCTAACAATCTCTAGTACCAATCTGGTACAGT
Source organism: Rhynchospora pubera (assembly GCA_028095005.1). Taxonomy (NCBI): domain Eukaryota; kingdom Viridiplantae; phylum Streptophyta; class Magnoliopsida; order Poales; family Cyperaceae; genus Rhynchospora; species Rhynchospora pubera. Next base: position 116,668,975 of record CM051461.1, read on the forward strand.
TTCTGTGTAAAATGCGAAGTCACGAGTCACGACTCAGAAATAAAGAGACGAATTAAAAATAGATGGCATTTTGGTCATTACTAAAATTGTTTATATTTGGAAGAGGTTTTATACGGTGGATGTGGCAAATTTCTAAATAAATTGAGTTTGAGGTGGCATTTAACTAAGAGTGAACTTTGAGGTGGCATTTTTTTAATTTTGAACTTTTGGAGTGGCATTCATCCAATTGCCCCAAAAATAAAATAAAATAAAATAATGTAGAATAAATAACAATCAAACAAGCTCTTAACTCAGAACAACACTAGGCAGGACCTCCACAAAAATATCAGTATTGCAAAACTGCCACAACAAAAATTGAGAAATGGAAAGCACGATCTAACAAAAAAATGTTCCTTTCTCCTCCCTTTATTGCAAAACTGCACAGCAGCACAAGGCGGAGAAGGAGCGTTGGAGAAAAGATAAATGAGGCGTGGAGGAAGGACTCGATGAGGAGGTCAGAGGAATGGCGTCGCTTCTCATCAGGGAAGCACTACTGCTCCAAGCCTCCAACGCTTAGGTGTGTTTTTTGGGATCCGCATCCTCGACAGCCAACATATTCGGCTGTACCATCCTGTCCGAAAAAACAGACCCTCCGATCTGCATCCAACGACGAAAGCGAAAAAGTCTCTCATGTAACCTACCCGACCTGCCCGTCTCTTCTAAATAAAATGCAACCAACGAAAGAATTAAACAAATTATTTCCTGTCCGTCTCCTTCGTTTCGCTTCCTCCGCCTGAACAAGCGAAAAGGCCAGAGAAGCTTGAAACCCTAGATCGATCGAGCGAGAGATCAAAGTTTGAATCGTTGAAGCAAGTCAGGAATATCAGACGGTGGCCTCCGTTGGTTGTGTGTCGTCCCCATAAATTAGTACCAGACTTTTATTCAGTTTAGTCCCTAAAAGTTTTGTTTTCATGTTTCCGGCGATCGTCGCCGTCGCAGCCGTCAGGACAGACTCCGTTAGAACCACAACAGGACAGAGAATATCAATTTGCATTCAATTTACGTTGCTTTTCTCTGACTTATCGGAGAGACCAAGTGTTGATGCGGTAGAGAAGGGACTTGGTACTGAGGTGTTTGGAGAAAACTTATCTGTACCAGACATTGGTTCCCTAGGACTTAGGAACGACAAACAACATTTATATGATCCATTTATGTCAATGAAAATTAAAGGATTGCTGAACCCAGTAATAAGTATAAGTGCTATGAGATGATCAGTGAATGGGATATGAATTGGTACCGAAATTAAAGGCACAAGATGATATAAAATTGAGTATTTTACCAACACATTATAACTAATTCTTATGGCTAATCCTCAATCACTTTATTATGTACACCAAACGTACTGTTTTTGCAATTTGTATCAATTGAGCTCTAAGAACTAAAGTGGGCATTAGGCTACATACTCATTATTTACACATCCTATCATATCTTAGGGACCAAAGTGATCAAATGAAGATGAACAAAGTTACTTAATTACAAGGTCAAGAAAAGACAATTTTTTTATTCATTGACCTTATGTTAACAGATCAGGGATACCAGACACCATCACTTTATTCATAAAACTTTGACATGTCACAACCTTCATGTACACCTGACAAGCTACAAGCATGAATTCCTTTTCTTTTGGTCATGACATTCTGACTAGCAGGCCATACTTAATTTTTACCACTTAGCCTTCATTATCTTGTATAATTACGACCAAGGCAACCAATCATCATTGAATCATATAATCCCAGTGCCATCCTAGAATAGTAAGTGTAGAACATGCCACAGTGGCAGGAATATCACCACTCAAAAATAAATTAAAAAAAAAGAATTTCTAACAAAGGAACATGCCACAGTGGCAGGAATATCACAGATCAACCGAATTGGCACTGATCAAAGAAACAAAGGGTATTAACTGACAAAAGTTATAAAACCCGAAACCCATTACAATGTCATTTTCACTTCAGCCCCTCTAGTCATAGAAATTGCTATATTTCAACACACAAAAGTTATAGCTATTTTGACCATTGCCCTTCTTTCTTCTAGACAAGTTCTCATTCCAAGCCTTCCTTCGTTTTGAACGGTTGTCACCGTCTTTCTTCTTTAGGCGGAGTGAATTTTCTAGTTGGCTATTTGAGTTGTCTTCATCATGATTTCCATCTCTCTCTTCCACTTGCAAAAGAGACAAAGGCCTGCTTTCCAGACGGTGTTGGTGTAGCGGAGCCCAGAGACAATATTGTTGCTGACAGAGAAGGAGAACCTCAGCTTGTAATGGCTCCCTTCTTTGAGAGCGAACATACCCCCTTTGAGTTGAGCTCCACTGGCAATGGCAGGACAATGTCAGACCGGCCAGGAGACACAATTGACAAGCTCAGGATCTTCACATCTGACTCCAGCGTTTCTGGCAAGGTATAGAGGAAGTATTATTGTTGTTGAATTTGAACTACTGAATTTGACCAATTTAGAGGCAACATAGAGTTTGATAGGTGGTAGGATTTACCTTTGGAAAAACTCAGAGCCCAATCGGACTGCACCTACGATGGAGAGACGACAGGAGAGAGTGCCTTATCCTACGTTCAAGAGAATTGAGAGGGATGAGAGAAGAAGTTGATCAGACAAAGGTGATTTTTGCACTTTTGGCGGGGATTCGACGGATTGGCGAAAATGGGATTCTCGATTTTCAACCTAACTCCAGTCGGGCAGGGCGGGTATTGGAGAGAGAGACGATTTCGCTGCATTTTTCCGCTTCCTTCGTTGGATGCAGATCGGAGGGTCTGTTTTTTCGGACAGGATGGTACAGCCAAATATGTTGGCTGTCGAGGATGCGGATCCGTGTTTTTTGTGTTGTTGACGCTCCGATGATCTGAAAACCAACATAAAAGCCCTGTGTTTCAGATCGGACGGTCGATAAAAAAAAGAAAAACTCAAATTTTATGTGGTATGAGTATGATATAGTTTTGAATACTAATTCTTGTTTCAGTTACATGATTAAAATGACCAAACGATGTGTGTATATTTGATAATATGTAATAAATGAGTTAGAACCATACTTGATCGTTAATCATTATTTTCTGACTCAGTTAGTATCTCAACCTATGGCACCGTTTGGATATAGGAAGAAAGAAGAAGGAAGAAGGTCCAAATTTATTATAAACAATCCAAACTCTTCACAAAGTTACACATTTCCCAATACTTCTTCCTTTCTTTTCTTCTTTCCACATCTATCCAAACGGAGCCTATGAGATTTTAATAGGCCCTTGATTAAAATCACTTTTTTTAGTACGGGATTTTGTTCCATTACAAAATATTTTATGATTTGATCACAATATATGGATTTGATATCTTTTGATCAGAACTTCTATATTATTAGAACTAACGAAATCCTGAAAAATCAATTCTAATCAAACCCATAATCTGCACAAATATTGGGTAGTTGATGGGTCGTTCATTTCAATTGCTTTAGTAGCCACCCCTGAAAAAATATCAAAAGGTTCATTCTTTTCCATATAATTAGCACATAATCAATCAATTAATTTCAACCACAACAATTTTTAGTAATATTATATTTTGCTATAATAAATTCTTGAAGTAACAAAGGTAATAGTTAGAAAGAGAGCTGATTATTTCAGATAAAACAAAAAAGGTTGTAATTTTATTTTGAATTGTTTTTACATAAGATCGGTCTGGTTTAGGCCTGAAAACGGTGACCGTTTCGACTGTCTTTTCGTTTCGTTTTGCCCAAAATGAAACAAAACGGTTAAAAAATTTTGTTGCGTTCAAAATCGAAATGGTTAACGCAAGCTTGAAATGGTTCCGTCCATGTGTATTTTCGTGATTTCGATCGTTTCGTCCAAAACGAAATGATAGTCAGTTTCGTGTCCAAAACGTAACGATCAATGCAACCGCCCATTTACGTGGTCGTTTTAGACGTTATGCACCCTAATACGGGGTCTACTAGGGCCTATACAAGGGCGGGCCAAGTTAGCCTTATTCAAAGGACCTTACTTTTTAAAATAAGGCCCGACCTTTTTAGGCTCTTCGAGTTTTCGAAGGCCGGACTTGAAGGCCGAATTAGAATTTTCTTTTATCTTAATTTAGTATCGTCATGTCATTTAAAATCTAAAAATGAATAAAATATGATTAGATATTTATATTACAATTATATTATAAAAAAGTCAAATTCAAATATAAATATAAAATATATTTGAGTCCAGTTGTTCTTAAGCTCGGCCGACTCTTAAGGCCCAGCCCTTGAAGCCTCCCGGTTAATAAAATTTGAGCATGGTCCTTTGAGTATTTTGAGTATATTACAAAAAAACTTTACTGGATAAGGGTTGAATGGGTGATCCCCAAATTTTAGAAGTGACAAATTTAAAGCATTAAAAAGATACTACACAAAATTCAAGATATGTTATAATAATGAGAGTTGCTAGAATCAAACATATAGGACATAGCATATTGTCAAACATGAATCTAGACCGCAGATATCTCGTCAAGATTTGTGCCAAGATCAAATGCTGATGACTTCGAACTTTTAATTTCTCCGTTAAGGTTTTGCCTCTCATTCCGTCCAACTGTTTCTTTACCCTCCCTCTCTTCTCCTTCGACGGAGAAAGCGAGTTCGCTCCCCCACTTTTCTCCATGCACCGACTCACGAATCGGAGTCAAATTCGAACCCAAAAGAGCTGCCTCAGCTGAGTTTCCCCTCTCCACCTATCGCACTACATCCAACGAAGGAAAGGACCTAGATTGAACCCTAGCCATTTCTCTCTAGTCGCACTTTCATGCGTTACAGCCCTTCCTATTTCGTCTCAACAGATCGAACAAAAAGGTACAAATTAAAATGATTCCTTTGCATTGTAGCATTCCCGATTTTCCTTTCTTCAATTGTTTCATGAAGGATGATATCTAACCTGTTAATTTTTTCATTTGTGAACTTTCAAAAAATCTCATCGTGAAATTAGCCATGTTTAGCTTTAGACCTCACACGAAATTAGCCCAGTCTGGACTTGGATCAACTTGGATGTATAAATGAATTAAATCAATTTGAACTTAGTTTAAGAAAATTATACAAAAAATGTGGGATCATTGTTTTATGAAGGATGCATTTGTTTTTTCTCCACAAAATCCCTTTTCTATTTTTTATGGTACTCGAGAACATTACATGTTTCTTTTACTCTTGAGGTATTTATTGTTTCCTGGTGGCTGTGCCTTTTCTCTTTCATGCTCTAAGACTGAGTTATAACTTTTTTATGACGGAATGATGTCAGAATATTATGAAATTAATTTAATTAAAAAAATACATAGGTTAGTGGTTTGGAATGCATCACATAGTTGTGTTTGGATGCAACGGAATAAGCCGTGAATAGAGAATAAGAATAAGAAATTTCGGTTTGCGTGTTTATCCATATTCCTTATTCTTATACCATGGTTTTGTTAGTATAGGAATAATGACCCAAATTCCTTATTCTTGTGTTGTTTGGATAAATAAGAATAAGCACGCAAATCGAAATTCCTTATTCCTATTTCCTATTCCCGGCTCATCCAAACACACCAAATGTCTAATGTGCTATTGTCATTTTGTTATCTGTTTTGCACTTGTTAGTTCAAAAATTTGCTTATTGTTTTACTATATAAGCAACTAATTTAAAATACTTTCCTTCATGTATAGTTAAACCAAAAGTCCCAGTTGTTCACAAATGCAGAAAGCCAACAGTAACAGTGGCTGACAGTTCAAACTGTTGGTAGAGTCTGTTTACAGGAAGCTGCGAAGAAAGCTAGGGACCATCTTGGAAAACTAAAAAAATTTCCATCCTCAACAGATGATTGCGGCTTCAGGGAACTGGGAACCCCTGCATTTGGACTCGTCTGTGGCTAACACTCCAATTTTGCAGTTGTATTATGGCCTGCAAGAACATCCAGAATCAGTGGAGCAAACTCGAATGTTTGGCCATGAATTAACTAGTTAATTTATTGATGTAATGAAGTAACTGTGTTTGTATGTTTTACTTGTATGTATGCAATGTACGCAAGCAATGTAAGAAAATTAATTTTATTGTATGATCTAGCAATCTGCTTAATGTTTGAGACAATTATGTATACGAGCTGTATATTCCATCTGATCTGTTTATTGTATATTTGCATGCCCAACAGTGAAAATAATGTTGTCCTATTATTGCAGTTGACTTGTCAATCATAATAATTGCATGTATTTTGGATACAAAACAAGGGAGTGGGTAGTGTCAAATATATAGGACACGTACACTTGTCCAACGCGATAAAATTTTAATTTTTAAAATTGGAATGGTCGATCCAAATTTTATATTTTTTTCAATTTTTTTTTACTATTTTTTACTATTTTTTTGGAATTTTTCAATATGCTCAATCTAAAAAGTTTTGAACCTTCCAATTTTGAAAATTCGAAAAAAATAGTTAGAAAATATGAAAAAATATAAAATTTGATTTTCAAGGATATTTTAATACAGAGATCATATTGACCGGTTTGGATCGACCGTTTGAAATTTTAATGTTCGACGTTTAAATCGTGTTTGACGTCCTATATGTTTGATTCTAGCCTTACTCAGAAAACAATAAAATTTATGGAACCAACTGAAGCATAAGTGTCACCAGTTGCAATTTATAAAGCTGTCAGTCTCATCTATCATTAGATAACAGATTGAATGAGTTTAATTTAAGCTATTGGGGGAACTCAATCTAGCAACAATCAGTCTCCATAACGGTACATGAACTCAATCTAGCAAATGAACAATTACAAAAGATAACGATATATGTATGTAATTGTCATGAGTGATCAAGTTTTTAACTTCCATGATATCTCTATTCTCTGAGTTGGGCAACTAATAGAAAAATATAAGAAAATTCCTTACTAGAAATCTCATCGAGAGATTGTAAGCAGGAATGTCAAGAGAGAGGGGCTCTTCAAGCGGAGGGGATAGTGAAAGAGAATTAATAGGGAAGAGCGAGATAGGAAAGAGATTAAGAGAGTGGGAGATGTGCGCCTCCGTCCAAGGTTAGGTCGAGAAGAGCCGGCGAGTGAGCAGGAGAGAAATAGAGAGACGAAATGACGGAGCGAACTTGCTTTCTCCGTCGAAGGAGAAGAAAGGGAGAGGAAAGAAACAGTTGGACGGAACGAGAGGCAAAATGTTAACGGAGAAATTAGAAGTTGGAAGTCATTAGCGCCTGATCTTGGCACAACTCTTGATGAGATATCTGCGGTCTAGATAAATGTTTGACAATATGCCATGTCCTGTGCGTTTGATACTTTGATTCTAGCAACTCTCTATGCTATGTTTGGATTAGAGTGAGAAGAAGAGAATAAGAGAAGAAGAGAAGAAATTTATTATTAAACAATCAAAACTCTTCACAAAGTTACATACTTTCCAATACTTCTTTCCACTTATTTCCTTCTTCCCACACCTATCCAAACAGAGCCTATAATAATTTATCAATAAATTGCATATCACAAAAACGAGTGTAATGGCTAATGGGCCCGGTTAAAAAGAGAATTCTCATATACTATCATCTCGTTAACACTGAGTTTGATTGAAAATATTGGAGAGGTCGGAATCGATTGTACCAGTATAGCCATATTACCAAAAACTCGATGCTCCAATGGAAGGCTGACACTAGCTTTGTTTGGATCGCTTAGGAGCAAGAGGAATAATATTGAGAAATGTGTAATTTTGTGAAAAATTTAAATTATTAGGAATAAATTTATGTCTAGAAAGAAGTTATTATCTTATTTCTAGCACCATCCAAACGGAGCAAGAAAAGTGAGTTTTATTAACTACATTTTTTGTAGCTAGACTTTTCATTTTTTTTTTTTTGTAGCAATATGTTCTATTGCTAGATTTTCTAGATAGATTTTTTTTTATGTAGTTGTAATAAAATAATTTTGGTGTTATTAACTACAACAACAATCAGATATAGCTAGACTTTGCTCTGCCTTGTTATTTATTTATTTTTTTCTTTCCAAGACTATTGGCCTATTGGGTAAGATAAAATAAGTCTAGCACGTTTCTTTAAATGGGCTATGCAATTGGCCCAGTTTGGAGCGGCTCGAAGGATTAAAGCCCTCACGTTTTTTTCTCGGCGTCAAATTTTCATTTTAATCCTTCATTAGATGCTTCTTTCCAAACCGGCATGCACATCGCACCACGTCACCACCCTGCAAAGGGGAATTGATTTGGGTAACATTCAAATTCGCCCGAACAACATTAACAAGTACTTTGGACAAATATACCCCTGATATCTACTGTTATTTTTTATAATGTAAAGATAACCTTTAATTGCTTTTCTTAGTTGTGTCTTTTACATATCTGGCTAAAAGAGTTTCGGAGAATTATGTTCTGGTAAACGAAACAGTTTTTTTCTGTTCTGCTTCTTCATTTTCCATTAAAATCAGTCCAATTTCATGTTCCGTTCTGTTCCGTTTCGGTAATGTTGACAAAATCATGTTTCTTTCCGTTCCGTTTCTGAAAATGAAACAATTTTCTTTTCCATTTCCATGATGTTTCAGACGAAACGAAGCGAAAATGTACGAAACGGCAGTATATTGACATCCCTAATTATGGGCCGGAATTGCATGGTGGCTTAAATTTTTTAAAGAGAAAAGTGCATAATTCTTCCTTTAATTTAAGATTTGTGAAATGTATATCCCTGTGGTATTTATATATATGAAAAGCGAAAATAGAACTAAAATAAATAATATAATTATTATTGTTGTGCAAAGTTCATTAGCTTTATGCTGTGTTTTATAAGAGCTAAGAAATATTTGTCGACCTGGCTAAAAAACAGCTAATATTTTCAATTTCTTTTAAATTGATAGAAATCCAAAGCTGATCTTATGATCAGGAAAGACCTCATAGTCATAGAACTTGAGCCTAAGAGACGACAATTCTTGAGCTCCTTTTAATTCGGCTCGGTCCTTAGGCCACTTCACCCCAGTGCCTCATGTGAATTTCTCCTCTCTTCTAAATAAGTCCACAAAATAACAGATAAAGAAAATGATTCCTTACCATTAAAAAAGTTAGTATTAATAAAACTAACTTGATCTTTTAGTACAAGGATCTGTTATACATATAAACAAAATTTTAACGCCGGTGCATTTCTTCAATGTGGTACCATGAATAGAAATACTGCTTAACCAAAACACTAAATTAAACATTGGACCAACTAAGAAGAACAGCAAACATGAAACAAAATGTAATCACAATATCGTAGCTAGATAATGAAACACATCTTCAACATAGAGAAGTGCCAGCAACAACTAGAATTAATTGCAATCACACAAGTACTTAAGGTATACTTCAAAAAACAAAACGAAAAATAGAAAACACAACTACAATAATAATAACAACATATTACTAAGAAATATTAAGGTAAACTTTGTCTAAAAGACAAGCTAGTCAAAAGAGAAACACATGGCACATAAAGACTATATCTTCTTTTTTTTTTTTAATAAGTAAGCCTAAAAGACTTACCACTTTTCCTTTCAAAAAGTAAATGTTTATTACAATCAATCGAAGACAAAAATTAGAACCTGACAATCATCTCTCAGCTAACATGCTCTAATCCTATTTTGTAATCTAAACTTCTTCTAAGCAAAACAACAAAATATTCCCTTACAAAACCTTCTTATTCTCAACAAAAACAAACCAACTTCTAAACAACAAAACCTTAGCCTCATCAGAATAGGTAATCTCCACTACCAATTGAAAAATCCTGTGTTCTGACCCAGAACACAGCAGAAAAAGCAATTCACCCCCTCCAAACTGCAGATTTTAATTTCCTTCCTTCCTGTCAGTTAGCAAGAGCCAGCTCCCTACCTCCTGTAACATCATGAATCTCCCCTCCCTCCAACATCTGACTTCCTTCAACTTCCTCCTCTAGGCATAAGCTCCACACATCAGTCCTTAGTGTCACCGTCCACATCCCAGCCCAATATTTGAGTAACTGTTTCACATCTGCAAAAAAAATTTTCATAGATTGAGGTCTTACTACCTGAAAAATGAACTCATTTCTATATCCCCAAATCAACCAAAGAATGGTTGTACACCAATATAAGTAGGCTTTTTGCTGCTTTATCCTATGACTATGTATTATCAAGTCCTCTAATTTTTCAAGAGGTGAAATTATATCCAACTTTTTATAAAACCATTCCCAAATGTGAATACTTTGGTGACACCTAAACATCAAATGATCTATGGTTTCTAACCGAGAACAGTAACAACAAATAGGATTACCATCCCAACCAAAAACATTTACAATAGGATCATTATTTAATTTTATATCAATTAAAACTCTCAAAATATTTATGTCTATATTTTAAGAAAGGATAAGAACAATACTCAAAGGTCCGTCCCTTGGGTTCGACCCTAAAGCTATATTCCGAACGATTAAGTGAGACTAGCTCTAGGTTATAAATTTATTTGATATCCTAGGTGTAAGCCTTCATCATTGTCATTATCACCATAGCGGCCAAAAAACCAATAAAAAATAAGAATAATCAAACTATTCTCTGGAAACTAGAAATAATATTCAGAGGGAATCTAAAGAAAATTGTAAAGGGAAGTTCTTGGTTACATCGTTGTCCATTTGTACTGTACAGAATCAGAAATAAAATTTATAGGATTTACCTTTTGGCAATAAAGAATAAACCATCGACCTCCAACTTGTCCTGAAACAAAAACAATAGGAGGCAATGTTTTCATTTGTATAATGAGCACAATATGCATAGGGAAATTCAGATAACATAATAAGGTAGGGAATTAGGGATTCAAGAAGAATACCCATAACGATTTATCAGGGTCTAGCTGATAAAGAGATACATTAGTCACTCTTGTAAGGATCTCTTTCACATGAAGATAAATTGATTTCACCAACTCTAAGTCGAGACTCTTAAGCATTGTTTCATCCTTCTCCTCAAGCTTTGGAACCATGCTATTACACAAGAGGAAGATTTGAAATATGATTTAGAAAAGCGATCATGTGAACAGCCTGGAAATGAACAATTCAAACATCAATTCAATATATATGAACAATTAAACAGATGAGAATAAAAATAAAACCTTAAAACACCGAAGACCTTTTTGCAACTTCCACTGTCACGAAAGTATAAAGACCGCGTCACGTCATCATAGTTATTGTACATGAGACATGGTAAGTGTAGATCATACTCACGTATCGATGAAACACTCTCCACAAAATTTTGTCTATAAAAAAAAAGAAACTTTTATTTGAAAAACAATGGGATAATAACAAAACTATACAAATATACAATTGTCAATTGTCAGTCACCTGCATTTAATTGATTAATTATTTTGAAGATGAGACTTGAGCTTCCATCCCTGAGAAACAACAATTGATATGACAAAAATGACAATTGTGATGAAAGAAAGATAGTATTGGAAATTGAAATTATTATTCTTGAAATAGATAAATGAACTTTAAATGATACTTTTACCTTTTGAGAATATAAAAGGGTCCTTCAACGTCCTTTTTTATCTATAAATAAAACAAATTGAAAAGCGTCATATTATAAAAACAAAAAAACACTCAAATTTCATTTACAAAACCATAAAATTTAGCTAAACACATGTTTAATTTAATGTTATATTGTAGAAACATAAACAAGAACCGTCATAAGATACATGTCACATGTTTTATTTAGTGTTATCTGGTAGAAACATAAACAATAAAAAATTATATACAAAGATATCCATTAAAATAAAGTCACATGACAGAGTCTGCGTAGAAAGATATAAAGAAATGCAATTTTCCATTAGTTTTTTTCTAAAATTGAGTACAACAGGACATAAGTTAGACTTAGGTAGTTAGGTTAAAAGGAGAACAAACCCATTTTGCGTATCAATCATGTGAAACATTAATCGTCTAACTTATGTCCTGTTGTACTCAATTTTAGTTATGTGCTACTTATTTATTATATCAATCATGTGATTATTTTTAGTTTTATAGAATTTAAATTACAACCCGTTTAACCCGTATAACCCGCATAACCCGTAATAATCCGTACGTGAAAAATCTATTGGGTTGGGTCGGGTTATGGGTGGGTCGATTAAAGAAATTTTTTAACCCGGTACAATTGGGTTGGGTTGAAATATTAATAAAAAATTATAAACCCGTCCGTTGTACAGCCCTACCATTAAGGTCCTAGATGAATACAAGTCTTACATCAAGCACTTTTTCCACGATTAGTTTTGTAAAATAATTCTGTCTTTAACATATAAGTAAATAATGGGGAGTTTTGTAGGGAAAAAAACAATATCTTATCAATATGGATAATTTTTTCACAAATACTTTTTAACATGGACTTAAATGAAGGGTTTAAATTTGAGTCCATGTAAAAAAGTATCCATAGAATATTATATCACTTAACATGCTTGTAATTCAATACTACTTCATAATTATATTTAAAAAAAAATGAAACCATCAAAAGGGAAGTTAGAATGAATTTCAAAACAAACTAGAGTTTATATACTTTTTTAAAAAACAATCATTTCAAACCATTTTGGTCAATCTAAAAGTTTTTACATGTTTGATGGCCTCTTTACTATAGTTATGGACATGCAAATAATACCTTCAAAGCAACTAATGTCGATCATTTTCAATTCTCGCCAATATCTAAAAATGAATTTTCTATTTGGAAAAACTCTATATGTAATTTAATATGTAATGAGGTTGATGATTTAGTGTTAATATTAGATCGAGGTTCAAATAAATTTAATTTTGTGAAACTTCATGTGTTATATATAAACAACTTTTGTTATTCAATTATTTTGTCATGATTAAGGGAAGAGGCATGCATGCACTATCATTCGAAAAACATGAGTATCTTATCTATATTTGAAATTTTACTTTAAAAAATATTTTTGTTCAATACAGTGCAATATAAATTGGATTTATATACAAGTCTAGTGTTTTACATTCTTTTCATTAAATAAAATTAGTAAGATCTTAATTTAAAAGATTAATTTATATCAATGTTTAGAGTACGGAAGTCTAAAATATGGTCGAATATGTGACCACTTAAATTTTGTTATAATTGTATAATTCTTCTCTTTAAACTATTTTTGGGCGCATATAAAATCAAAACGATTGACAAAAAAAAATTTTGAATATCATAATTTTCATGTCTTGAAAAAATCATCATAAACTTAGTCTATTTAACAATAGTAGGCATTAAAGTTTCTAACAGTAGTGAAATAATGTAACAGCAAAGGAACATTTGTCATTAAGAAATGTAGTCATGTTGTTTCGAAAAATTCAATCATTTACCCCTCAAATTATCAATAAAAGCACAAAAGGAAAAGACAGAACCTTTATGTTATTGCACAAAATCTTTTGACAAAGCTCGTCAAGTTATATTAATTAAGCGATCTTTAATTAAAAAATTGCTATTTCGAAAACAATATTTGTTTGTACAAAATTTATTGAATCCATACAAAAGTTCTCAAACACTTTGTTAATTAAAATTCTATAATATTTTCTTTTTCCGAAATAGAATTTGAAAAACGACCTTAGTATATGTCAAAGGTTGAACTCAACTATTTACGTCTCTCCGTTATATTTGACGCATAATAACGTATTCACGTGTGAATCAAAATAATAGTTAAGTGTGTATTTTTCATGGGTCTGGAAAATAATTTTGGAAGATCAAGACAATTGTCTGGCAACTCCATCGACAATTATTATTAAATATTTAACTGAAATAGGCAAGTTTGTATTACAATAATAAAAGTACCAACAGAGATAAAATAAATTGTTTGTTAACATGATTAAATTGCAAGTGTTAGGGAAAAATTAGCGACGCATGTAGAAATTGATATTTACATTCGTACCAAATGGAATATTTAAATTATAGAGCAAAATAAAAGTTGAAGGTTGCAGCGAAGAGTATGGCATAAGTCCTAGACCTGTCCTAACTGAGCTGACGGAATCTCAGAATCTCAGCTCACGGAGCTTGCGGGAAGGAGAAAACCCTAGCCACGATGAAGAGAAAAGGAAGACTCGCCTCAGTTCGGAAGAACTTTCGCAAAAGAGAGAAAATGAGATTTGTGATCAGTTGCGGCAGAAAAGAAGAGAGGCAGGCACACAAGAAGAAAAAAAGAAAGGAACACACGGAAAAAAAAGGAAGAAATGGCAACAGAAGAGCAGGAGGAGTAGGCGAAGGTCAGAGGTAGTGGAGACGGACGGACCAGATCGAATCCATCGTAGACTAAACTGTAAACGAACCGTTGCGATTTGAGTTCTTTCTACAGTAAAATGAGGCTTTGAAATTGAAGTATTGGTTATTGAAAATTGATTATTGTCGTCTGCAGTTTTGTCATTCCTGCCATCGCTAAATATAAAGTAAACATATATAGCAATTAAAGTGAACATATAGACGATCTAAGTGAACACATACAAACAAATAAGTTCTATGAAAATAAGTTGAATATGCATGTAAAATTTTAAACAAATGATGACAACACTTATTTGTTTGTAAGTGTTCACTTAGATCGTCCATATGTTCACTTTGTTTGCTGTATATGGTCACTTTATATTTAACGATGGTAGGAATGGCAGAACTGCAGATGACAGTTATCATTTCTGATTATTATTTAATGTTCAAAAATGGAAATTGATTACTGTCATCTGCAGTTTTGTCATCCCTACCATCGCGAAATATAAAGTGAACATATACAGCAAACAAAGTGAACATATAGACGATCTAAGTGAACACATACAAACAAATAAGTTCAATGAAAATAAGTTGAATATGCATGTAAACTTCTGAACAAGTGATGACAACACTTATTTGTTTGTAAGTGTTCACTTAGATCGTCTATATGTTCACCTTATTTACTGTACATGTTCACTTTGTATTTAGCGATGACTGGGATGATATATTTACCGATGGCACTTATAATTCCTGTTGAAAAATCGACTTCCATCTTTTGCAACTTAAAAGGGTCGGTCCGGTTTGGAGAGACGGGTCTAATAGAGCCTATACGAGGGCGGGCCGAGTTAGCCTTAATACTTTGAAAGGACTTTACTTTTAAAAATAAGGTCCGATTCAGGCCTTTCGAGTTTTCAGAGGCCGAACTTGAAGGTCCGAATTAGATTTTTTTTTTATCTTAATTAGTATCGCGTCATGTCATTTGAAAATCTACAAATGAATATGATATAATTAGATTTATAATTATATTATAAAAAATCAAATTCAAATACAAATACAAATAAATTCGAGTCCAGTTGTTCTTAAGCTTGGCCTGACTCTTAAGGCCCAGCCCTTTGAAGCCTCCGATTTATAAAATTTGTGCATGGCCCTTTCCAAGTCAGTGTCATTAGCCCGTCTTAAGCCCTTGTTAAGGATTTTTCGCCACGAGGCTTTTTTCGGCATGCCTCTATCTAATGTTGCGTAATCAAGTGCAATTTTGTCATTCCTTGTCATCACTAAATGCAAAGTGAATACATAAAATTGACAAATTAACTATATAATCGATCAAAATGAACACTTACAAACAAATAAGTGTTGTCATCTCTTATTCAAATTTTTTTTGCATATTCAATTTTTTTTTATTGAACTTTTTTGTTTGTATGTGTTCATTTTGATCATTATATTTGTTCACCTTGTCTATTTTATGCATTCACTTTTTGTTTAGCGGTGGCAAATCTGCAGATGGCAGCAGTTTTGTTGTCGCTAAACACAAAGTAAACACATAAAATAGACAAGGCAAACATACGGACGATCAAAGTGAATACTTACAAACAAATAAGTGTTTGTCATCTCTTGTTCAGATTTTTATATGTATATTTAGCTAATTTTTATTGAACTCATTTGTTTGTATGTGTTCATTTTGATCATTTTATATGTTTACGTTGTTTATTGTATGTGTTCACTTTCTGTTTAGCGATGACAAAACTGCAAATTGCAGTAATCAATTTCCAACAAATTATATATATTCACACTTCTTATCACAACTATAATTTGTAGCAAGCTATAACTATTCAAAAGTTTAATTCCTATATATACTAAAATAGAAATGCATACAATAATATTTAGAAATGATATTGTCGTTAACTGCTCGAAAACTGTTCTGCTTCCACTTCAAATATTTAATTAGATACTAATAAATCTTATTTGCTAATTACTCGGTTATTAGTTTAAAGTGCACTAGACAGAATGCATTTTGACTGAATGTATTTTAACCACTTCCAATACTAATGGCAACATATTACATACATAGTAAATAGAAAACTATTACAAAATGTAAAACTACCTGTGCTGGTGCCCTTGATCCGAGAACAAAGTTTTTTTTTAACGAGAAATCAAGAGTCACTTGACCCGGTATGATGTCCCTCAACAGAGGAGACATAATGTAAATTTTTCTAGAGCATGCATGGAGGCACATAATGGCTATGGCCAATAAGCATACACTATGCAGTCTGAAAGCATCATTGAATTATATTTTAAAAAAAAAATCCTAATTTAATAATAAGCCTAGTTAGTTTGAAACAATGTCATGTGCTCCACAAGTTGGAGTTAGTTAATGGATAATTAGATATGGTCTATCTACTCTCTTCAGCTTAATTGGCCAGAAATCCAGAATATTAATGTACCTCCCATGTGAGGAAAATGCAATGCCCAAATGCAACTAAACAACAAAAATAAAAAATTGTATATCTACTATTATATTATTCTTTTTTAAAGGTTGTTTTCAGCAAGCTGTCTATTGTCTTACCTACATGTCCCTTAAATGTCTCCCGCAAAGAAAAGAAAAATATTAAAAGGAAAAAGAAATCATGAGTTATGAGCTAGCAGAAATGCACCGCAAGTTTCTTTTAATTTACGTGTCCAAGGGCACTTTTTCATACTGCAAAACTTTTTCTCCATCTAGAATCATGTTTTCCTTTTACTATATTTTTAAGAAGTTTATTCTATGCGGATTTACAATGTAAATTGTTCTTATCTTAATAACTCGTGCATAATAACATGGGTAACACACGCAGAATCGCATAGAGACGGCGCTCGTATCTAATTTTTTATAGATTCTTAATTTCTTTTGTTAGGGAAGTGAAAGCCACTTCTTCATGCAAAAGGTAAAGCAGAAATATGCTAGTTTTAGCATCTTTGAATTTCAAGGCAAAAGGAATCAACAAGAATAAAAAATAAAGGCCCACTCAAAACTGAAGAAATTGAGAATTTCACCCAAAAGTAATTTTTTTCTATTTTTACCACCAAAAATTCAAATTTCTTTTTTAAATACGACTTTTTTCTTTTAAATAAAAAATAATAGTTAAATAATAGAAATACAATTTTCTGACTATTATGACCTCGCACCCAACATAAGAAGCAGTCGATAAAATCCAATCAAACCCAATCTCCTCATATGTTCTTCTCTCTCACATGAACAACCAAGTGAAGTAAATCCAGCTTTGGCAAAAACATATGAGGAGATTGAAAATTTAGAGTGTTATTTTTAAGTGATACAATATCCGGAATAAATTTTTGTTCCTTTTTTTTATCATTTTTTTAATCTAGATTAAAAAGTGGTCCTAATAACTTCTTAATCTGCATTAATAAGAAGATAATCAAAACACATTAGTAATAATATTTTTTATGTTGGAGCACTTAAAATAGCACTCGAAATTTTCAAAAAACTTATTCTTGATCGCTTAAGAATAATATCTTTTACTCCGAACAACTAATCCAAATTTTATTCTTAAAAAGGGAGCGTTTTAATCGCCTACAAATAAAATGAGGATTAATTATTCGAACTAAAAAATATTATTCCTAATCAATCGAGAATAAAAAATTTTGAAGATCTAGAATGTTTCTTTAAGTGGTCCAATATTTGGAATAAATTTTCAATCTTATGATGTTTGGATCATCTTTTGATCCGGATTAAAATGTGGTTCCAATAATTTATTGATCCTCATTAAAAAAATGATCTAAACACATTAGGAATAAAATTTTATTGTGAATGTAGGACAACTTAATATAACACTCTAGATATAAAAAAATATATATATCATTGTTTAGAATTAATATTTTTAACTCTGAATAACTAATTCTAATTTTATTCTTAAACGATCCAAACGTAACTTTGTAGCCGTTAGGCAGCTCTTCATATGACATATGCTTTATAAACCAACCAAAACGACATATATATGTATATTTTCTAAGTGCTTCTACATTACTATTGGCGTGTTAACAATTCAACCCTCATTTCTTCTTTAAAAAAAAAAATAAAATACAACGACCCATCTCTTCTTCTGAAAAAAAGAAAAAATAATAAATAAACAAAAAAAAAACGACCTCTCTAACCACGTGGCCCCACCGACCCATTTCTACTTCTTTCCACCCACATGGTCAGCACCATGATCCGAACGACCCGGTCCGGTCCAACCCGACCATCATGTCCCGGTCCAAATCGGCTCCTGGTCCCACCCGGCCCCACCTGTCTAGTCCTGAACCGGCAGCTGCCTTTTTCTCTGCCACCCACACTGCCTACACACCTCAGCTTCCTGGCCTCCCCCAATTAATCTATTCCTCAAAAATCAAAAGCTAATGCTGGTCTTTTGCTACCCCTATGATGTTGTAGTTCTTCTAGCGGGTCATAAACATCACATGAGAAAAATGATCTCTTTGAGTATTTAGTTAACATTATAAGTTATTTAATTTCTGAAATAACGTCAAATTTTATTGTTTGAAGAATATTAAGAGGAACTCGAAATTACTACTACTAAGAAGAGGGTAGTGGAGTGTGACCCGCGATACAACTGAATATACACCAATGTAATGTAGAGTTTGACACGTATTGAACAAGTGGACCTGGATTCTCTCACTTCTCCATACCTTCCGTTCCAAGTCTCAAAAAACTATATAACAAGTTTCTTTGGTCACTTTCAATTAGAAACAAACACAAGCCCTTTTTATCAAACCTCTTCTATCAAACTAGAACTAGTATCCTATCAGCTAAAGCAAACACAACAAAAGGGAATTAGGAGGACTCTTTTCTAAGGTTCAATCAAATTGTTGAAGTTGAGTTGAAATGGAAGGAAAATCAAGCTATGGTGGCAACATGGAGTATCTCAAGGCGACTGAGTTGAAGCTCGGACCACCCGGGATTGACATACTGCAGGAGGCCACATCGGGAGTTTCTACACGGCCGAAGAAACGGGCCGTGACAGGGCCTATTGAGCAACATACAAAGTCTAAGTAAGCCAACATCCAAATTGAAAAAGATGAAATTGTGTTACAATTAGGTATATATGTTATCTAACGTTCTTCTTCATTGAATATTTATGGTATGGCAGGGTACAAGTGGTTGGATGGCCGCCGGTACGTCCACAACGTATGAATAGTTTTCGTGCTAGAAGAAATGAAACAGTTGATGAGAGTGGTGGTGTGTATGTGAAGGTTAGCATGGATGGGGCTCCATACTTGAGAAACATAGATCTTAAGATTCTTCATGGCTATAAAGAGCTTAGGACTATATTGGAAGGCATGTTCAAATGTTCTTCACTAGGTAAGGAGCAATAATATGCCAGTCTTATATATATATTTTATTCGGATAGATTTAAATTGGAACAATTTGGTGCTCTTTGTATTAATTATAATTGGTTTGTTATGTTTGTCTTCTAGGAGGGGCAGAAGGGTATGATGAGGAAGGATATGCCATCACATATGAAGATAAAGATGGAGATCTGATGCTTGTTGGAGATGTACCGTGGGAGTAAGTATTGAATTTTATTTTATTTTATTTAGATTAGCTTATCTCTGTTCATGAAATTGGTTCCAAATAATAAGTGTTAACTCATCCAAAAAAATAATAATAATAATAAGAGAGAAAAATACAAACGGCAATAAAGAGGAAACAATCACAACTTATATTCTACTACACGTATGCTGTATTTGGGTTAGCATTAACTGATAGGACCACAAAAAACAGTTGGCAAGTAAATTGATTAAGTTTTCTTGTGGATTTGTAGGATGTTTGTATCTTCATGTAAGAGGTTGCGGATAATGAAGGGATCTGAAGCTAGAGGTTTGAGCTGATGTGACCAATACTTACTCCAAAAATTAAAGTGAAATCGATTTTTAGAAAACAGTTATAGAAGAAAGAAAGATGCTATATGTATATTTTCCCCTCCTTTTGTATCTTCATGAAATTGGTAAGATCAATTCTTTGTTCAGGGTACAAATTTGCGAATAGTATTACAAACGCTTCTAGCAATATTGAAAAACGCATGTAATGTGTTATGATATAAATTCTTCATTTCAATATTATTATATCACAAATTCCTTTTCACACTGACATTATTCTTCACACTGACATTATTCCTCAAAAAACAAAGAAAAATATTTTAATTTATTGTAAACAGGTGTATGTATTATTAAAGATAATCAAGTAACACGTTCTTAAATTTATTCAACTAATAGTCGTAATCCGCAGGAACAAGTGAGAAAA
The DNA here is from genome assembly GCA_028095005.1 of Rhynchospora pubera. NCBI lineage: Eukaryota > Viridiplantae > Streptophyta > Magnoliopsida > Poales > Cyperaceae > Rhynchospora > Rhynchospora pubera. The sequence goes on from CM051461.1 coordinate 116,689,497, forward strand.
TTATACAACGGATTCAAAAGAGGGGCCCGGATCTTAGAAATTTTTGGGATGAAATACTAATTGTAATAATTTGATGGACCCCACGACATTTTTGTCACTAATTTAAATTCTAAAGAAAATGTAGAAAAGTTAGCTACAACAAATCCTGTTGTGGTTGTCCAGTTAACACGCCTCCCCGCCAAAATCAAGCCTCTCTTTCTCTCTCTCTTTCAAACCACCTCACAATCTCACTCTCTTATCCCCTCTTCCCTTTTCCTCTTGCTTTCCCTTTTCAATTCGCCACTCGATTAATTCATTCAATTCCTACCAATTAAAATACAATTTTTTTTTTATTCAATACCAAATGGAGTTCACAAGGGTTTCAATTTTTCTAACAAACAAGACAATGCTAGCCCCTTTTCTCTCTCCTTCCAAAGCCCCTTTGCTTGTGCGCAAGTTTTTATCTTTAATTTGCCTTTATTTTCTTTTTTTATGTCTCTTTTTGCCTTTATTTTGTGTTATTTCGTGGTAATGATTAAAAAGTGAGTGGGTGAATTAATGTAGGGAAGCAATGCCAGGAAAAGCCGAGTGATTTGCTCAAAGGTACTATTAAATTAGCTTATTAAGAAAGAAAAAGTAGTATGAAACTATCAAATTAAATATCCGATTGTAATCTTTCATAGCTTGAGAGATTTTATATTGCATTATCAATTCATTCCTCCATTTAAGTAAGAAAAGAGCAAAAATCTTATGTTGCATAGTCATTATATATTGTTTTCCCAGGGAGACCAGATGACAGTATCAATCACAGGGGCGACTGGATTTATTGGTAAAAGATTGGTTCAGAAGTTAATTTCAGGTTGGCCTTATTGAAACTCATAGTGTATTTTAGAAATGTTGGCCTTTTTTTTTAAAAAAAAAAGATGGGAGCACCACCAGTTTCATTTTGAAAATGAATTAGAAAAAAAAAATAGTGTACACTTCAACAAATTACAGACACGTCCAATAAGCAACAACACCAATGACACTCTATGCTGAATCAAGAGATAACCTAAAGTACCTCAAATGTTGGCCTGTTATATTCCTGACTAGAGAATAATAATAATGCAGATGATCACAAGGTGCGTGTGTTAACAAGATCTAAGTCAAAGGCACAAGTTGTATTTCCTGGTAAGAAGGTAATGATCATTTTTTATTTGTTTTTTGAGAAATATCATCTGACTTTTGGAATTTTGGTTAAATTGACAAAACAAAATGTAAAAGAAGTGAGTAATCATTTCCTCATGAATATGGAATAAGTTTCACTTGTGTTTCTTCATGCTAATATTCCAATTTCTTTCAATCTGCCCCATATTTATGTTAATTCTGAAGTGTGTAGTTTATAATTTGTGCATATTGTTTTAAGCTAACATTGATTAAAGAAAAACTTTCCAGAGAGTGGCAATAATGTAACTTTTAGTTTTCTTAAATTGCCTCTTTAAAGATATCTATAAGCTACATTGTTTAATTTCAGAGCAAAATTATTCTGGAATTATAATTGCTGAGGAAGGGGAATGGGAGAAATGCATACAAGGATCTACTGCTGTAGTAAACCTAGCTGGCTTGCCTATTAGCACTAGATGGTCGCCTGAGGTTATCAGTCTTCTTCTTATCTTTTTATTTTTGTGTGTTTGGTTGCGGTTTTGGGGGGTGGGGGGGTGATAATTAATTTTAGCCTCAATCAATAATTGGACATCCATTAGAATCTCAAGTTGTACAGTAAATTTCAAGAAGAACCTAAAGAGGGTGGGGATCAATGAGTAATGTGCAGTATAATAATGTCTGACATTCAACAAAAATACAGATCAAGAGGGAGATTAAACAAAGCAGAATCAATGCAACTTCAAAGGTATTTCATATTTGTATTCTTTTTCCACTGAATTTTTCAAAATTTTCAGCACTTTTATGTATATTTCTTGTTGATGGTAGAAAATGTTTAAAGGTTGTAGATTGTATAAACAAAGCTCCTGCTGATTTTAGACCGTCAGTCTTGGTTAGTGCAACAGCTGTTGGTTATTATGGTAAGTCAAATTTCATAAATGATAGATATTGAATTTGGATAAAAGTTTTATACTAAAATTCATCCGTTACTTTCTAATTCACAGGTACAAGTGAAACACACAGCTTTGATGAGACGAGTCCATCTGGAAAGGATTACTTGTCAGAGGTAATTATCTCTTCTGATGTGGCTTTCTGTCAAGTCAATTGTAGATTTTCAGTATGACTATCATTTTTAGTGGTGAAGTTGTAATTTTACAGGTTTGTAGAGAATGGGAAGCGAAAGCACAAGAGGTGAATAACGACGTTCGATTGGTACTAATTCGGATTGGTGTTGTTCTTGGCAAGGATGGTGGTGCTTTAGGTTTCTACTTTCTGAATACTTAATTACTTAATTTTAAAACCTTTAAGTTGCCTTAACCAGGGACATCATACTGGTGTAATTATTTCCATTTAGTATCAGTACTAGCTGGCAAAGCTCCAATGAAACGAAAATTCAAAGGAAAACACTGAGAATTCCAGAAATGTGCTTTGTGATGTGTATCTTATGTACAGATGAAAAAAACTACTTGCCTGAAATTCTAGATTGTGCATTTTACAGCGAAAATGATACCTCTCTTTATGGCGTTTGCTGGTGGACCTCTTGGTTCAGGACAGCAGTGGTACTTTCTCCATTCTTCATGATTGTGTGGAGTATTTTTTTTTAAATATATATCAGTTACTTTTGGTTTAATTAATTAGTCATTCTGATGCTTGAACTTGAAGGTTTTCATGGATACACCTTGATGATGTGGTGAACCTCATTTACGAGTCCCTAGTGAATCCTTCTTACAAAGGTATTGGTTGCTCTTACTACTACAATAGAAAAATAAGCAACTCCAGGAGAGCAGGACCAACTAACATCTGAACTTGTAAAATCTCAGGAGTAATAAATGGAACTGCACCAAATCCTGTTAGATTGTCAGAAATGTGCAACCAACTAGGTGAAGTTATTGGCCGACCCTCTTGGCTGCCTGTGCCAGAATTTGCAATTAAAGCAGTTCTTGGTGAAGGTGCCTCCGTGGTACTCGTCTCATCTCGTTCTATCATTCTTTCTATCCCTAACTTTTTTTTTCTTTTTTGGTAAATTATTCTAAGAGTTATTATAAAACAATGATCTGGACTCTGTACAATTATGCTGGGAATAGTCTTATATTCGACCTATTTTATTTGTTGAAATAATTCCAACTTTGCAACTAAGCCTGGTATGCATCAATTCCAGGTGTTGGATGGACAGAGAGTGCTCCCAGTGAGAGCACAAGAGCTAGGGTTTTCTTTCAAGTACCCTTATGTTAAAGATGCACTTCGCGCTATTGCCAAGGAGATGTAGCAACAGGATCTTTTTCATCTTAATATCTTATAGAGTTCAAATACACAATTTTTTTTCTATGTACGTCTGAAGTATGTGATTAACTATGAAATTATAGCGACTTCGATACTCTACCAGACGTATATATAAAAAAATACATTCGATGAATTCAACTCGCAAGCATAGTTTGAATTGTCCATTTGCCTTGTCATTTCTATTGTTCCTTAAATCTAGCAAGGTTGGTGAAATGACATATATAGGTGCTGATCAGTTTGCCTTTTCATTTCCGTTAATTCTGTACCGAACTATAATGACATTTATGGTTAACATGAGGAATTCATAATGGATAACTAAAAATCAAAATAAATCATAACCCAGAAGTGTTGCCGGTATTCAATTTAAAAATTGATGGTCACTAAAACCGAACTAAACAAATGGATGGTACAAGTTTCTCTCCAACATACTTTTCGTTGAGGACGTCAATTCGTTTAGATATTTGAAGCCTTCCATGAGCAAAACTTGTACTCTTCAAAGAAGACAAATAATGGGACCAAAAAAAAAAAAGGCAATTCACCAAATGGAGAGATAAAAGGCACAACATTAAAACTGACAGTATATTTTGGCGTGCATTCCTAGAACTGAAGAACTCTATTTGCCCTCTAAACCACAAATATTTTATTTTTTTTTCTTTATTAATCTGGCCTTGACTTAAAAATAAAAAGATCATGCCATTCAACAGAGTTACTAAGCAAATTGCATAACATACAAAACTAAAAGGCAAACAGAGTGTGCTTCTGTACTAGCAAAATAAAAAGAATGCCAACTTAAGAAAAGTATGCATGTCAAAGAAACATTTATTAATTAGTGCTCTCGATGTGAGACATGCTAAACAAGGTGTAAAAGGAAAACAGATGCACCGAAGAAATGCTTAGCATTGCACAAAAGAAAAATAGCATAACTTATTCTTCCTTTCCATAGTTATAGACAATCTCGATCTGCATGAGAAACAATAAAGAGGGTTAATTTCAACATTAAGTGAATCCAGAAATTTTCAGACAGGACTATTGGTTTAGCAAGAAAAAAAAAAAGATGTCCCTTTCCAACACACTAACGCATTGAAACCTATTATGTGCACAATTGAATGTGGCTTTGCTACTTTTCACATTATTTTCTCCCATTCTTCATTGGCATCATGCTCTTAGTGTAGAAATATTTTTTTAAAAAAAAGGGGAAAATTGATCATACCCCTTCAGGTGGTGGAGGGTTCCTGGTAAATTTGGAGCCACCAGGAGCCCAGGGCACTGCAAACCAAAAAAAAAAAAAAAAAATAATATAGAAATGTCAGCTACCAAAGAAACTTCTACAAAAGCTTTCAAAATATGACAGAGGTTCCATAGAACAGCATTGTGTTTCAAACTTTCAATCCTTGAAAAAACTGAACATCAATTCAGGAGTCATTTTGGTACTTGATATCATGATGTCATATAAGCCAGGTATGTTATCATTGGTCATAGCTTGAAGCCACTAAAATGAAATACATCTCAAATTCAAACCTAGTATGCGAATAAATATTGTGAGCACATAGCTCAAAAGACAAACTATGAAACATCAACTCAATTATAAAGAGATTCTAACATCCCAATATAAGGATTGGAATACTGAACACTTGAAATTAATCCGATACAATCATTGACGATGGGGAAGAGTAACTTGAAACAAAACAAGGCATGAAAGGACAATTTCAGTTAGAGAGATTTTAACATACCAATATAAGGATCAGGATGCTGGAATTTTACAAATTGTGCTTCTGCATCATCAATAAGTCTGTCAATTGCATCTAAGTCTTCCTGAAAATCACCAAATTAATGGAGGTGCTTTGTACTTTTAAATATCTCTACTAAACAACTACAACCAACTACTCCCAGTCTGGAATGCTGGCATTACAACATACCACACACTTCACAAAAAAAGACCTCTGCTCATTTCTTATCAAAAGCTCATATTTCTATGCCAGCATATTTGTAGCAATAAAAGTAGAGGAGACACTTCAGTTACCTTTTCGAGTAAATGCATAACTAGAATATTCATAACATCTTCATGTTTTAATAAGGGCGCATGTTACATTTCTAATTTTCTTGTGGTATGTGAAATATTCCTCTATATAGTACATTTGACTGGCAGCATAAATCAAGCTGCTTTTTATTTAAACTACAAAAGTCAACCATCGGAGATAATTCTAAAAGATCTTCATTTAGGTAGTTATGAAGAGAGAAAGACAAACTACCAGCATCTACAATAACCTATATTCAACTGGTTATCATTTTGATGAATTTATTAACCTGAAATCCTCTAAATAGTGGACAGCAAAACAAATCACGCACTTAGTAAATGGAACATGTTAAAAAACACAAAGGTCTTCTCCTTGTAGCCCGTGAAAGATTAAGTCAATTGTGACAATCAGACTATTTGATGGCATCAGGAGAGAAGACTATGTACAGACAGAAGGAACATAACAAATGAACAGTGGCTTTTTAAGTGAGAAAAGTAAAAGAATAGGAAGAAGTAGCATACCACATGTTTGTTTGCCTCAAACTTCTCTCTCAGTTCTGATGCCTAAAGAGTAAATGACAAATATAACTTAGCATCAAGTCTGACCATAAACAAAATATATGATATCATGAAAGACCACATTAAATACTGGCCGAGTATCATATTAAAATTTTGTAGTCCATACTACAATATTTTTTCCTAAATTTCCTCAATCAATAAACATGAGCATATCTCTAAACCCTCTCAATTCAAGCATCACCAATAAACATAAACGCGTAAGTAAACAGCTCTCAGTTCAAAATCAGATGACCAGCTCAAAAAGTGCACAATGCACAAAGAGACTACCACAAATAAAGCTCAGTCAACACTCTGACCTGAGGGGAGGACAAAAAGCACAAATTCAATTCAAGAAACGAACCCAATAAACCTTAAACCCCTCAGATCTCAACCACACGCCACCAAAATCCATACTCTGGAGCACGATCGTGGCGATTAGCGAAAGTGATATAGAGAAAGGAAGGAAACAATACATCTTGGTAGAAGAGGTGGCGATGCACAGCCCAGTTGAGAGTGTCCTTGAGCGCACGGCGATAGAGGATACGCACGCGCTCCTTCTGCGCCGCTCGTCGCGTCAGGTAACCAGCTGCTCCGGCGATGCTCATCGCTTCTCTCTCTCTCTCTCTTTCTTCCTTTCTCCGATCCGAGTCACTGCATGACTGCATCCATTGGTCTAGGTAAAAGGACCAAAGTAGCGGGCCTCATCGGCCCATTGGGCCTAATTATACTTTACTTTCAAATTAAGTGAATGCGGTCCTGACTCCTGACAGATTTTGTATGATAATTGGAGCTAAATTTCGGACTTTTAAGAGAATTCTAGTCCATTCTTTACGGCTCTGTTTGGATTATATTGAATTAAGGATAGGATTAGTTATTAAAGTTCTTAATCATAAATTCTTAAGAATAAGTTTAACTTCATATTAAAGTTTTTTTTTGTTTGGATGATGCAAGGAATAAGTAATGAGCTGTGTCAATTTTATCCTTTTTAATTCTTAATTTCACTCTTTTATTCTACCTTTTTGTGAGATCAGTTAAGCTGTCTCTGAACCAGAGTAAACCCTTAATTTAAGGTGTTTGAATTGTGCCTTAATCGGAAATAGTTATTTACTTCCGAATAACTCTTTATTCCTATCCATCCAAACAGAGTTTTTATTACACATTTTCTAGTGTGTTGTTAGTGAATTCAGGTTGTATTGTAAATTTGTAATTTGTACAATTATAAAGTAACTAAGGTTATTTCTTGGATTTTGCTAAAAAAAAAAACTACTCAACAAAATAAAATCTTATTTTCAGTATTTTTTTAGTGCACGGATGATTTTACCTCCACTGGTGTTGAGGTGCTACCGGTGGATGCACGGCCGGCGCATGAGGCGCAGCCATGGTTATGGTACCTTTTTTTTTTTAAGATAAATTGGAGGTCTAAGCCACCCAACTTATTTTTAAATTAAATGTCTATGAAAGACCCCCAGCCGGGTTTCGAACCTGCGACCTTTCACTCAAAGAGTCAAGGTGCATTGCTCTTTGCCACTAGACCAAGAGCTAGTTCTCTAAAAGGTTAATTTTTTTTTAAGATAAATTGGGGGTCAAGCCTCCAAACTTATTTTTAAATTAAATGTCTATAAAGACCCCCTAGCCGGGTTTCGAACCTGCGACCTCTCACTTGAGATTCATTGCTCTTTGCCACTAGACTAAGAGCTGGTTCTCTTTTTTTTTTAAGATAAATTGGAGGTCTAAGCCACCCAACTTATTTTTAAATTAAATGTCTATGAAAGATCCCTCAGCCGGGTTTCGAACATGTGACCTTTCACTCAAGGAGTCAAGGTGCATTGCTCTTTACCACTAGACCAAGAGCTGGTTCTCAAGACCCAAACTAAAAGAGATATGGAAATTAAATGTGTGGTTAGTTAGTACTAGAGATAGTCGAATGCTTTTTTCAAATTTGACTTGTTCATCTCTCCAATCAGATGAAGTAAGTCATGATTTGACAAAGCGTACTAGAAAACTCTAAGCTTGATTTGACTTACTAATCTATTATATCCTCGCCTCCAAGTCGAACCAAGTTGAACTAACTCAGATTGAGTTTATTATTCCTAGCCTTAAAAATGAGGAAGACGGATTATCAAGCAAAATAAAAATAAAATTGAATATGAAATCTGGTCCATTTTCATCTATATTGTACTGCTCTTGTATTTTTACTACACGTTGTCGATCACAGTTTTAGGGCCTGATCAGAACGAAAGGAAAACGAGAGAAGACTTCATTTCAAAGGAGAAAGAAAAGAGAAGAGTCTATTCGCGAATTGATACACGTTAGGAGAAATTTCGTGTGAGTTCATCTGCGATTGATCAGAGGAGAGAGAAAGAGGAAAGAAAAGCAGATCAAACGGAGGGCCGCGAATTCTCGTCAAATTTCTACATTTTTATCTAGATTTTCGTCTCTCGTTTGAAATTACACCAGCTTGTTTCTCCTCCATAGTTATCTTCCCTTCCTATCACATTTTCATTTGCGATTTTCATTTTCATTTCCAAATCCCGAGTGTTTTCCTTTTGTTCCGATCAGGCCCTTGGAGTTTTAGTGAATTCATGTTATATTGTAATTTGTAAAATTATAAATTACTAGGCTCCGTTTGGATTGCTTAGGAATAAGAGAAATAGCTTACTTCTAAACTAAAAGTATTAGAAAGTGTGTAACTTTGTGAAGAGTTTGAATTGTTTATAATAAATTTACGTTTAGAAAGAAGCTATTTCTCCTATTCCTATACGATCCAAATGGGACCTAAGATTATGTTTTTCGTGCACAGATAATTTCACCTTGGTTGATGTGTGAGGTGCTAGTGGTGGACTCATCTCTGGTGCCTGAGGTGCAGCGGTGGGTATGGTACATAAAATCAAGATTCAAGTCAAAAAATATTTAACGATGTTTCTCGTTCCATGTGAAAAAAAAAAAAATTTTAAAACTTTAGGAGGTCGTCCCCTTCTAGCCTCCCCTACCTTTCTCTCCGGCCCTCTCTTCCGTTTTTATTTTCTTTATTCTCGTTCTTCTTCGTCTCCCTCATCATCGATAGTTTTGGATTTGTCGTTGGTGCGGTGCCCTTCCTTCACCTCCTTATCAGTCGAACTTAGTCATACTTTGTAGGGTGGCTTTTAAGTACGTGACTACGTGTTGATTAAGTACCAGATCCGACTCATTGTTGGTATAGGAAGAAGGATGGTCTTTGGTGAGATGGTTATTTTCACGATAAGTGGTTACACTCGGTAGTATTGTGTACATGTTATAGTTGCTGTTGTAGTTACTTGCATTGTGTCTGTTTTTCTGTTGTATTTGTAAACTCACTTGGTTGGCGCTACCAAAACTTTAAAAAATTCAAGTAAAAAGAGAGAGTTAAATTCAAGTGATAAAAATTAAAAGAATTTAATAAATGTGTGGTTTGTTCTAGAGATAATTATTTCCTCTAAAATTCATTACATTTGACTTTTCATCTCTCCAATCGGGTCAAGTCATAATTTGACAAAGAGTAATTAGAAAATTCTAAGCTTGATTTGACTTACTAATCTATTAGATCACTCTGAGTCGCCTCCAAGAAGAATCAAGTTGAATTAACTTATCGGATTGAGTTTATTATTACCAACCTCAAATAAGGAAGACAGATAAATCAAGCAACATAATAATGAAAATTAAAATATGAACATGGCTTAATCTTTAAAAAAGGGTGATCTTGTACAAATATACAAACTTACAAAGAAGCATAGAATCTTGCTTGGATTGGTGTACCTTCTCCACAATTAAATTCCTAACCGACAAATTATACCCCAGAATGCTTTTAAAGAGTACCCGCATTACAAAATTTGCAATTGGAATTACACCGAAATTATTTTATACAGGAATTCAGACGCAAAAAAATTTAATAAAAAGAATTATTTATTTTTTTTTTAATAAGAAGAAAGTTCGAACGCGTTTTATAAAAGCGTACAGTCTCTCTCCTTCGTACGCGTTTATAAAACGCGCTCGAAGGCTTCGAACGCGTTTTATAAACGGGTAAGAGGAGAGAGCTTCAGTTACGCCTGAAGAGGCTGGTCAGACCTTCGTACGCGTTTATAAAACGCGTTCAGGCGTAACGGAACTGAAGAGTCTGACCAGCCTTTCAGGCGTAACTGAAGCTCTCTCCTCTTACGCGTTTATAAAACGCGCTCGAAGCCTTCGAGCGCGTTTTATAAACGGGTAGAAAGGAGAGAGACTGTACGCTTTTATAAAACGCGTTCGAACTTTCTTCTTATTAAAAAAAAATAAATAATTCTTTCTATTAAAATTTTTTGTGTCAAAAATTCTATATAAAATAATTTCGGGGAATTACAATATTACATATATCTAGACGCCAAAAAGCTGTTCACTAGTAGACATGTCAAAATTCCGTTCCGCATGGGTGTTCCGTTCCGTTCCGTCCAAACGGAACGTTAAATGGAAGAGATTTCAGTTTCGTTTCTGAAAACGGAACGGAAACGGAACTGAAATTTATAAACGTTTTTACAACGGAAAACGAAATTCCGCTGAAATCAATGGTAAATAAAGGACGGAACGTTAAACGGAATGGAAAACTGTTACGTTTGACGAAACGGAACGTTAAACGGAATCAATTTCTATTCCGTCGACTGAAACGGAACGGAAGCGGAACAGGCCTGTTTCGTGTTCCGTTTCAACGTTTGACAGGCCTATTCACTAGTATATGTTTATTGCAAGCCAATGTGTACTCCCAATATATTTAAAAACAAAAACAAAAATACAAGGTTCATTCTGCTGAGATATATTCATTTGTATCAATTATACGTGGCGCATGACATAGGTTTCTAGACTCACTATCTAAAGTTGCAATTTGCAAAATACAACCCCCACTTGGATCTGAATTGACACTCGGAGAATAGAAAAAATAAAAGAAAATTCAAACTATGAAGGAATAAGAGCAAGGCAGGGCATTTACTCTTCACACGAGAACCAAGTGGTTGCATTAATTTCAATCCAGTTTTGTGCTTTAGCCCTTGTTGCTAGGGGTGCCTAACGTGGTTAACGACCACGGTTTCGCCCCCTACCGTTATCGTGCCACTTAAAAACGGTACGAAATCGGTATGTCATTTACCGTTCTGTTTATTAAACGAAACAGATTTCTGTGCCATCAACCGTTCCACTTTAGAAATTACACATAAAACGGTTTGAAATGGAATTGAAACGGTCTAAACGGTATAATCAACTGTGCCATATACCGTTTCGTTTAGAAAATGATATAAAATTTCATGCCACAAACCGTTCCATTTAATAAAAATGAAACGGCATAACGTCAAAAATGATGCAGTTGACACCCCTACTTGTTGCTATACAAATATAAAGTAATGAAACTGAAGATAAATTAGGCACAGGAAGCATGTGGGAATTAGATTTTTTTTTTTTTTTGCAAATGGTTTTTGTCATTAATACAGTATATCTGAATATATACCTGATGTGTTACGTGCACACCAGATATATTTTATTCGTAGTTTCAACTTTTTGTGATATTGTATATATATATAGTCACCTTTATTTTGTCGGTTTATTTATTTTTTTATCGTGTCATTAGTATATGCTTCTTCTTTATTATTATTATTATTATTTTCGAATCGAATTTCACTGTATAGATTAGGGAAGCTTCAGTATCCGTGTTTTATTTTTGAATTATGTTCACTTTAATCTCGGTCAACAAGTAATTAATCACTTAATGGCCATTTGTATACGTTCCTCTTTTTTATTTATTTACCAGAAATGGATTCAATGAATATGTTTGACTTCAACCCAGTTGGTAAGGTAGGTATTGTATAGTTTTAATTTTTCCTAGTTTTTATATATTTGGTCAAAGTATAGTATCAACTGTGTTCAACTATTGCATGGCCAAAGGAAATTATATTGTTGAAATAATTAAGAGTACACAGAGTTGTTGAAATTTAATACTATTTAAGCCAGCTTTACAATGCTAACTTTTGTCAATGGTTTAGATTATTTTTTTTTTAAAAAAATTAGCTATAAGTATATAGTTTCTTCAATTTACAAGGTCATAGAAGAAATAGAGCTGATCAACGATTTACAGAATTTTGTGTGGTGAACTGGTGATGATTTTATTAGTTTTGGTTTTCCGAAATTTAAAAAAATAGTATTAAATTAATATAATATATTAAAAATAATATTAATATAATAAGTTTAATATAAATAGTATCACGAGATCAGAATCCTGGATTCCGAACGTTAGATCGGAATCCGAGAATCCGATCTTAGCTTTTTAATTTTTTTATATATTATTTATTTATTTTATTAATTAGTTAAATAATTAGAAAAATAGATAATATATTGTAAAAATATGGAAAAAATCAGGAATAATTAAATTAAATTTTATATGTAATTTAGTATTTTTTTGGGGAAATTAAATTTATTTTCATTTTAATTAATTTATTTAATTAAAATATAAATTTTTATAACTTATTTAATTAAATGAATTGTACCATTTAAAAAGGATTATAAATTTTCAGAATTTGCAGGGATACAAAGGCATAATCCTTTCAGAATATTCAAAGTTTTATTAATTCTTTCTGCATTTGCAGGGATACAAAGGCATAATTTGAACATTAAAACTTTAAACAGGCTTAACTTTTGATAGGAAGGTCCGATTGGGGCGATCGAGGACATTCTGGAAAGCTGGCGACGAGATCTACGCATTTTACTGGGATGAAACCCAGTAACGACCATTTTCGAGGCCAAAAAACGCTCTCTGGACCTCCAAAATCCACTTTGAAAGTTTGCAAACCTAAAAACCACTCTAAACTACTAAAAATGTTTTTAAAATTATAAATTAATCATTAAAAAGAGAAATGTAGTAAATCAAGTGAATTTAGTCTCTCTTCTCCGTCTCAGTAAAACATCAATCTCGTGTGATTCCTTTCTAACGCAATCCAGAAAGTGCTTCCTTGATCATGAGACTCGATATGATTGTTTAATATATAATATGAAAATAATATATACAGAGGACGACATCCGGGACGCATATCAAATGGTTGTTTAAATTAATTAAAAATTTATACTTAATTATTCATTTTTTAATTATATAATTAAATTTATATTTAATTAAATAAATTAATTAAAAGGAAAATAAATTTAATTTTCCAAAAAAAATACTAAATTACATATAAAATTTTTTAATTATTCCTGATTTTTTTATATTTTTCCAATATTTTTAGAATATATTATCTATTTTTCTAATTAATTAACTAATTAATAAACTAATAAAAGGAAAAAAATTTTAATTTTCCCAAAATATACTAAATTACATATAAAATTTAGTTTAATTATTCCTGATTTTTTCCATATTTTTCAATATTTTTACAATATATTATCTATTTTTCTAATTATTTAACTTATTAATAAATTAAATAAATAAATAAATAATATATAAAAAAATTAAAAAGCTAAGATCGGAATCTCAGAATCCGATCAAAGCTTAGATCGGAATCCTGGATTCCGATCTAACGTTCGGAATCCAGGATTCCGATCTCGTGATACTATTTATATTAAACTTATTATATTGATATTATTTTTAATATATTATATTAATTTAATACTATTTTTTAAAAATTCGGTTTGGTTTTGCAACTCCACTGCGTAATGTACGGTATGTACCCATTATAAATTAGCATTGGTTATTTACGCGCGTAGAAGAGAAAAATAAATTTTATTGTTGGTAGTAACTTCATCACCAGCTTATCCACCAATAATAATATAACGTTATCTTTGAGTATTAATTTCCTCATTTATTATTAATTATTATTACTTAGTTAACTATTATAAAGGATAAAGAGGAGAGATAAGCCTTCTTACCCGTTTTATAAAAGAGTAAGAAGCTTTCTTACCCGGTTATAAAACGGATAAAAATGAGAGAGAACGCACCCCTTTATTTATTATAAAAATGAGGACAGAGAAGCCTTCTTACCTGGTTATAAAACGGGTAAAAAAGAGAGAGAATGTACCTCTTTATAAACCGCATAAGAACTTTCTTCTTATTAAAATATCTTTTAATTAATTCTTTTTATTAAAATTTTAGGGGTGTAAATTTCTATTTAAAATAATTTCGGTGGCATATGAAAGAAGAATAATTAATTGATACTTGTGAGTAACATGGGATGCTCCTATTGGGGCTGTTTGGATCAAGTGGGAATTTGGAGAATTTCCTATTCCTAGACATAAATTTATTATAAACAATCCAAACTCTTCATAAAATTACACACTTCCCAATATTTATGCTTAGGAATAGAAAATTCCTCCTATTCTTAAGCGATCCAAACGGCTCCATTAGCAGGCAAGATGAGTAGAAATTGTTTATAGAAGCGACTAGCAAATTTTTATGAAAATTATCAGTTCACTAGGGCTCCGTTTGGTTAGGTGTGGGAAGAAGGAAAGAAGGGAAGAAGTGGGAAGAAATATTGGAAAGTGTGTAACTTTGTGAAGAGTTTGGATTGTTTATAATTTTTTCTTCTTCTTCTTCCTTCTTCTTCTTCTTTCTTCTAACAATCCAAACGCACCCTAGTAGTAGCTACATTTAGTTGACCATTTTAAATAAGTTTTAAGGATCAACAATATCTGCAATTTGCGCACTCTTCAGCCCCTTGTTATGTTTTTTTTTCCCATGTTGTTTCAATTTATTTTATAACATTTTTTTATTTGTTTTTGTTGTGTCATGGCACGCAATTCACTACATGGATTGCAACATTTATCATATGGAGAAAGATCCTATGCAAGGTTTAGAGTTTTTCTAAATAAAACTTTTTATTAGTGTGATTTCACATTATCCTTCTTTTAAAGAAAGGCCCTCATCATGGATTAGTTGGAGTGAAATCCGGTCACAAGCTACGTCACATTGATGATAAATAAACTTTAAGATACCATTACTACAAAAACTTTATTGGGAAGAGGAATCTAAGATCATTTTATAAAAGGTGCATTTCTCGGGTGCCTCCAAATTTTTCCTATATCACAAAGTAATCCTTGAAATTAAAATTTATCATTATAACCTGATAAAT
Organism: Rhynchospora pubera; assembly: GCA_028095005.1. Lineage (NCBI taxonomy): Eukaryota > Viridiplantae > Streptophyta > Magnoliopsida > Poales > Cyperaceae > Rhynchospora > Rhynchospora pubera. The sequence goes on from CM051461.1 coordinate 116,704,551, forward strand.
TTGTAGAATTATATTAATATGTCACCCAAAAGCAAAATGTTTCTTTAAAACAGTATAAAATTCCAGTAAAAGACAGTATTAAAATGTTTGTTTCGGTAGAGAAGTATGATCATGTAGCAACGTTGATTTATTTTACGGAGTGACTAGCGATGTAGGAGCAACCAAAAGTTTAATTATGTGTATAAAATAAATTAAAATTCAGGATTACTTTTGATGTGATGAAGTTGAGTGACTTGAAAAAAAGTCCTTTTTAGTATATTGAAATGACTTTCAATCCCCTCTCAATTTAGGTTTCTCGAAACCAAGTATAAGAGCAGAAAATATCCAAAACCGAAACATAACAAGACAAATCTGTACGAATTTAAAGTTTCAAAACTTTTCCAAGATGGTAATAGGCCTTTTATCAGTACGATTTTATGACTTTCAACATGCACAACCAAACTCAAAGATTGAGATATATCTCTTTGTGTTTCGCTTCTGCCGTCTAAATTAAATGAAACATTGAGTTGTCACTAGGGCTGTATATGAGCCGAGTTCGAGCGAGTTGGGGCCAACTCAAACTCAACTCGGCTATAACTTGAGTTAGCTCGACTCGAGTTGAAAACACTTTCGAGTTTTTTAAGTTAGTCAAACTCAACTCGTCTCTAACTCGAGTTGGCTCACGAGTCACGAGCCAACTTGACATGAATATGTCTACTTCAAATTTTTATTTTTTAATTTATATATTATTTCCAAATTAAAGTAATTATTATATACAATAATATAAAAATAAAATCTATTATCAATTTTATTCTTTTTCATTGATTTGAAGCAAAATATGTCTTGAAACTCAATATTAACACTCACAGATAATGTTGATAATCTTCAAAAAATTTAAATTTATTACGTTACGAGTCACCTCACGAGTCAACGAGCTGAGTTGAGCCTAACTCAAACTCGACTCGTTGATTAACCGAGTTGGTTCAACTCGAGTTATACCAACTCGAGTTTTTTTAGCTCGAGTTATAACTGAGTTTTTCACGAATCGAGTTCGAGTAACTCATGAGTTACGAGCTTTTTGCTCACCCCTAGTTGTCACTCATAGTTCAAATGCTAGACAAAGACATCACATAACTGCTTCAAGATTTGTAATTTGTAATTTTCAAATTTTTTATATTAATAATGTTTTAAGACTTGGGCATCCCTTACAAGATATTTTATTTATTATTCTATATATATGCTCAATCTAACTAACATACTTATTTCGAAACTAATATAATTACGGAGATACACTGGCTTATAGTGCACTAAAATTCGTGAGATTTATAGTCAATAATTAATGATTGTCATAACAAATTAATATGTCTTATCGTGAAATTTCTTTTTCACGATAAGTTTCGTCAACTTTTATATGTCTTTATTTAAAAAGGATTACGTACAAATTATTAGGAGCAAAGTCTACCTCATTCTAGCGAAAAGAAGAGAAAACACAATAGAAATAGAAATAGAATAAGTCAATGTGCACATCTTTCGGCTAGGTTTTGTCGATTAGCACAAGAGCCTCCATTTGCAAGAAAAATGAAAATAAGTTATTTAGTCAAAAATAAATTGCTCTTATAACATCCATAGTGGATACGCCTTGACCATCGCTTTCAAAAAAGCTAAAAGAAACAATTAGAAAAATGGAAATTAATGTTGACTATTATTAATAAGGTATGCATTAATTTTGTCTAAATAATGCTCTCTTTCTTCTCCAAGAAGAGAAGATATTATTTTATAAAAAGTTATATCGCCAGCTAACAATTTTTTCAATAATTAAGGTTTTTATTAGAATTCAATTGTTTAGGTAGAGAAGTTGAGGTATAAAAAATTAGCAAATCAGCAGCGCCACAATATTATAAAATTAATTTACTCAGTGGCTGATTGAACACGGTAGACGCTTTTGTAGACAAAATCCCTGAAAATAAATTCAACCTTTGCTTGTAACTATTTAAAAAAAATATTTTTTATTATTATTGACAACAGACAAAACCACAGTTTCCATTATTCTCTCCTCTTTCGTCATTTTTCTCTCAGCTCCTCGTGTACAAAATTGAGGAAACATTTTTATTTTCAGTCCCTACTCAAGGACAATACCTCCTAAATTTACAAATAGATAATATACTGAGATACAGTGTTTGAGAATTTCAGGTCAGAAACAATTGGTTAGGTAAAATAAAGTAAACAATCTGAAGTGAGATTTGCATATCTTCAAATATAAACAACCTAGCCACACGCCGTGTTTCTGGAGCAAATCCTGCACAGCAGACGAGACGCGCTGAATCGCGTAATCCTTTTCAAACACCAGCACGGATTCCGACCAACGCCAGACCGCCACGTAATCCTCCCCAAGTATATTAAAGCTGTCGGCTGTGTGCCGGTCCTGAAGGAAACTCTACAAGGAAACAAAAGAAAATCCCAAAATAAACCCCGGAAGTTTCTTTTTTCTCTGACCTCAACGGCTCGCAAACATTTCCAAATCCGCCCTCCGACTTTCCATAATTGAGAGTCTTCTCCTCGGCGATCGCATAACGCTCAAGCAGAATTCAGAAACAGTGAAACTCTTTATTTATTTATTATTTTTTTTTCTTCGATTCTTCTCTCCCTTGTGTGCTTTTCAAGTTTCACCAAATCTCGCCACTTCGAAAGAGCATCCCCCAACCCTAATTAGAAACCCAGAGGGGAAGCGAAGCAAACCCGGATTGATTCTAAATTTCTAATCGGCGAATTTTTGTTTTAGTCCCAGAATTTAAGAAAAACCCCACTCGAGAGAGAGAGAGAGAGAGGATACACATGGGGCAGTGCCATGGGAAGAACATCGCCGTGACAGGAGAAGATGAGGATCAGATGCCACCGAAGACGTCGAGTGCTCCCACGAGTCGACCCGCTACACCAAGACGCCACAAGTCGAGCGCTCCAGCGACTCCTTTACAACACCAATCGTCGAACGCCACCTGGCCTAGTCCGTACCCAGCTGGTGCCGTCACAGGGAGCCCACTGCCCGCCGGAGTGTCGCCGTCTCCGGCGAGGTCCACGCCGCGGCGGTTCTTCAAACGACCTTTCCCTCCTCCTTCTCCAGCTAAGCACATCAAGGCGTCCATTGTGAAGCGGTTCGGGCCGCAGAGGCCGAAGGAGGGACCGATACCCGAGGATGGAACTGGAGAGATGGAGAGACCTCTGGATAAGAATTTTGGGTTTGGGAAGAATTTTGGCGCCAAGTATGAATTGGGGAAGGAGGTCGGGCGGGGGCATTTCGGTCATACTTGCTCGGCCACAGTGAAGAAGGGAGAGTTCAAGGGGCAGACGGTGGCGGTGAAGATCATCTCTAAAGCTAAGGTGCATTAATTCGCCGAAAAATTGGATCTTTTGTGTTTTGGATTTGTTGTTTCTTAGGGGTTTTGGAGAATGATTTTGAAGTTTATTAATCCCTGACGAATTGCATTTGAATGTTCCTCATTTTGCAAATCTAAATCTGAGTAACAAGTAAATTTTGGTAATTAGGTTTTAGCAAACTGTTTTATCTGGTGGAGTTTATAATTTGACCAAGTCTTTCTTGGGGAATTGACCTGATCTCTATTTTGACTTTTCTTCCTACTGTACAGTTCTTTTGGCATTCTTCAGTTCCAATTTTACAAAGGTATTGATTCCTGAGTTGTTTGATAGTGGCAACTCAGGTTATAAATCAAAATGCTAGCTCCTGATATCTCTTTGAAGTGAGATTCATCCTTTTGCTCTACAATTATTTTCACTTGTTACTGAGCACTGAAATTAGAGAACAAACGATCTTTTTATTATTGTTGTATTTGCTATTTATGTTGTCATATACTGACAGTCTGACACTCATATTTTCACTCGACCTTGCTTTTCTTTGTATAAGAGAATTTCGGAAAAAAAAATGGAGGCACTTGATTTCTTGAGAATGCTACAAAGCATCTATTGAGAATGATAGTGTTCTTTTTTTGTTGTTGGAACTGACGAATAAGAATCTTTTCTTCTTAGAACTGTTTGATTTTTTTAAATATAGAGCAGAGTTTTGTATTCACAGTCTTTCGATTCGAGAGTATTTCTCTAAGCTCCTTTTTGGGACTGTCCCATTCTTCAAGTTAATTTAATTTTTTTTTCTGACATTTTACATTTCAAGTTGTTTATGTTAATAATGACCGTGAATATAAGATGTCACAAACTGACAGCCATATGAAAATGTATAAAAATAAATTAAACTTGGTTTTCAATAACAGATGACCACAGCCATATCAATAGAAGATGTCAGAAGAGAGGTGAAAATATTGAAAGCTTTGTCTGGGCATCAAAACCTCGTCAAATTCTATGATGCATGTGAGGATGGCTTAAATGTCTACATTGTTATGGAGTATGTCCTTTTTTATTTAGTTCCAATTTAATTAGTAACAATTCTATTAAACTGAAATTTACATGCTTATTGTCACCATAGGTTATGTGAAGGTGGGGAGCTTCTCGACAGAATTTTGGCCAGGTCTTGTTTATTAATATACTTTTTTTATTTCTTTTTTATTCTTTGACATTATAAGTTTAAACTATATTGTTGACACATTTTTTTGCTGTTCAGAGGTGGAAGGTATTCTGAAGAAGATGCAAAATCAATTGTGGTGCAAATATTGAATGTTGTAGCATTTTGTCATCTTCAGGGTGTGGTACACCGTGACCTAAAGCCAGAGGTCTGTCCTTGCATTGCTTTATTATTTATATTGCTGTATATTTTTCACTATCAGTATATCAGGCTTTTTTCCATAATTTGTTGGTCAGCAATATCTGTTTTCAATCTTTTATTGCTGTAGAATTTTCTGTTCACAACAAGGGATGAGTCTGCTCCGATGAAATTGATTGACTTTGGCCTCTCTGATTTTATTAGACCAGGTAATAATTTCAAAACTTTATGAATTTGTATATCAAAAGTATGAACTTTTTTTTCCAACCAGTTGTCTCCCATGATCCTCTTGTAAATAAAAGACATGATTTAGGGGAACCCATGGAAGAAGTAAATCTATCAGTCATGAAATATACAGTCATGGCCTGTACCATGATTGGACAAGCATCTTCATACCAGTTCCTATGGATCCACCAAAAGCTAGGAAAAGGACATTCTGATATGGGTGGGATATACAAGTCATGCGTTACATCATACCAGTACATATGGTCTCACTAGCAGTTAATTTATTTAGTTAGCCTGTAAAAAGAGGATATATACTATGAATTTAACTAGGAATTGCTATCTGCAAGAATGAATGTACTGAGAACCAAATGTACTGCTATCTGCCACAGAGAATTTATATAGTTAATTGAACTGTGGATCATTTGTTCTTGTAAACTAAGAAACAAATGTACTGAGAACCAAGGAAAAATGTACCTCTGGCTGCTTGGTTGCTCAAAATCTTGATCAAGTTATCATCCTTAAATATTAATCTGGAAATAATTTTTTTGAGAATGATTTATCAACGAGGTTGATTTGATTAAAAATTCCAGATGAGAGGCTAAACGACATAGTGGGAAGTGCTTACTACGTTGCACCTGAGGTGCTACACAGATCATACAGCATAGAGGCAGACATATGGAGCATTGGCGTGATAACGTACATTCTGTTGTGTGGGTCCCGCCCCTTCTGGGCCCGCACCGAGTCTGGAATCTTCCGTTCTGTTCTGCGGGCTGACCCCAACTTTGATGACTCACCCTGGCCCACTGTCTCTCCTGAGGCCAAAGATTTTGTCAAGCGGTTTTTGAATAAGGATTACCGAAAGAGGATGACTGCTGTTCAAGCACTCAGTAAGCTCTTGACTGAGCTAGATTCTTCATCTTAATAATAGCTTATTTTCCTGTTGCAGATTGCAGATTTTTCCCTCTTTACTTTTTGTCAAATTACACCACTCATTTCTTATATTCTTAAAATAAAATATGTCAAATTTGACGAACTTTACCCTACTGTTAATGTTTCTGGGGAATATTGGTCTCAAGTTGTAACTACCTGCCATGCTGAATTTAAGTACTGAAAAATTAAACTGTTTCTTTTCTATTCTTTTATTTCTCATTTCTTTTTTGTGTGTTTGTGGTGGCAGCACATCCATGGTTGCGAGATGAGAACAGGATAATTCCAATGGACTTGCTAATATTTAGACTAGTCAAGCACTATCTCCGTGCGACCCCTCTAAAACGAGCTGCATTGAAGGTTACATCTCTTGAGCAATTTAAATATGGTTTTGATACAGTGTTTATGTTACCATTTCTATTTAAACATAAGACGCGTTATCACTTTTTTTTTTTTTGTAATATCAGGCATTGTCGAAAGCTCTAACAGAAGAAGAATTGATTTATATACGATTGCAATTTAATCTTCTTCAGCCAAACAAGGATGGACGAATCAGCTACGATAACTTTAAGCAGGTTAGTTTCTTGAACAATTGATCTGCTTTTTCTAACAAGTGGGGTGGATTTTTTTATCCTATTTAACACATTCATCTGTCTCCTTGGCAAGAGATCTGGAATGTTGATTGTGTTCCTCTCAATTGTAAGCCTTATATAGCTTGAATTCTTGGCAGGCTCTCCTTCAAAATTCAACAGAAGCAATGAAAGAGTCCAGAGTGCTTGAATTTTTGAATTCAGTATGTTCTCTGCTTTTATTTATCATTGATTTCCCATTTTTTTTTGTTTAGAAGAAAATGATGTCTTCTCTTAGACTGTATCACTTTATTTAAGATTTTGTGTTGGCTTATTAAATATGGCAGTACAGTTTCTTGGATGATTTTAGGACTTTTTTTTTTTTAAATCTGGGTTTATATGTTTTCTTCATTAATCAGTCCCAGACTGAAAACTGAGGTAATTAATAAAAAAGACTTGGAAATCAAATTTCTCCAGTTCTTCTGGAGGGAATGCAAGTAGTCAACAGTGAACGCTATACATGGGTTTGGCCACATGAGATCATTAACAGACTATCTGTGCATGATTTACATAATTTTGTGGCCCCCCTTTTAACTAATCAAACAACAGTACCAAGACCTCGTTCATCACAGTTTCCATTTTCTCTTCCAGCTGGAGCCACTACATTATAGGAAGATGGACTTTGAAGAATTCTGTGCAGCTGCCATTAGCCCATACCAGCTTGAAGCCTTGGAAAATTGGGAAGAGATTGCCAGTACTGCTTTTGAGAACTTTGAGCGAGAAGGCAATCGCCCAATTTCAGTCGAAGAACTAGCTCAGGTACTACTATTGTTTCTTAAGGTGAATTTGTTTATTTATTACTAAGGGGGTATTTGGCAACACCACATATTAGTGGGATCAAGGGTTAAAGTTAGTATTTTTAGGCAATTGTAGGTTAACAAATTAGTTTACTAACCTAGAAGTTAGACTAACCTCATGCATGCTGAAATGGGTTATTTTGGGTTGGGCTGGTTTGGGTTGTGTGTGACTTGTCTTCTGGTCTGGGTGGTCTTTCTTATGTGACTGAAAGGCTGTTGGCTTAGGACGTGAAACCTAAACCCTTGACTGAATTAACCAAAATTATATCCCGGTAGTATGTAATATGAATTGTACGAGGAACTTGAGTGATTATAATATTATATAACTAGTAACTAGTAATATAAACGTGTGCTGCATCAAAGGTGAGATGAAAGATGAAGGCCATTGCCCATGTTTCAGTTACCATATCATGATCACAGTTCCTGTTGTTGTTAAATTTCAAAATTTTCAAAAGATTAATGTGAACCATTGATCTTGTTTAATTTATAAAATAATGCATTCATGTTAAAAATATTTAACATTTTGACTTTATTTGTTCAAGATCAGCGGGTAGAAAAATCAAAGGTACTACTTAATCACAATAAATTGTTGATTTTTATGGCTTCTTGATCTTGTACAACATGAACTCTACAATTTGTAATTTTTTGTGTGAATGCATAATATCAATGATTTCCGCTTTGGTTTGGCATTTGGAGTTGAATCACTAATTTTAAAAAAATTGAGGTCATGATTAAGCTAGAAAAATGTGAGCATTTCATCACTTTTTAGCATTTCATAATTCCAGAGGACTAAGGGAAAGGGATTTTATTTTTCCTGACAGTACCCTTGTCTGAGCTGACCAAATATTAGTTACTGATCTGACTCTCTTTTTAAGCCTTAAATTTGCTTATTACAGTGCATGGGAGTAATTCTGGGCTTATCTGACATGATTTTGAGTTGGACTGGTTTCTAGTTAACTGTTTTTAGGGTTCATTTTAGCACTGGTTTAGGTGATTTTTTTTACTTTGACAGGAGTTAAACCTTGGACCCACGGCATATTCTATAATGCAAGATTGGATAAGAAAATCAGACGGAAAGCTCAACTTTCTTGGGTACACCAAATTCTTACACGGGGTGACAATACGCTCTAACACGAGACGGCATTAAAGACAGAATAATATACCAGCACCATTCCAATATAAAAGTGTAATTGGTTCTGATTTTTATGCAGTGCATTGCATATAGGGCTTTTGATTGTTGCCTTCTCATTTCTCCTGTATTCTCTTTTTTTCTTTTTTGATGTTAGTTTGTTTTTTGTTTCTTTTTGGGAGGGTTTCTTCTAACTTCCATGTTCAGTTTCATGCTGCGGTGATACCATTTTGTAGAGAATATATGTAAAGATATCGTGTAACACCCAGCCTGTATGGTCTGGGATTATAGTGTTCTTTGACGGCATGACAAGTTGCCTGTCTGTATGTGTCATGTGTGTGAGTGCTTGTGCGGCATGCATGTGAAGAAATCGGGACTGGCTAATAGTGCCATTTATAAAAACTACAAGGTAGTTTCAAAATAGGGTTATTTGGAAGAATACGTTGAAAGAGAGTACTAATTACAAGAGTATCCTTCAATTATTAAGAATTATTGTTAATCTTGTGTGGCAATCTGTAAGTGGGTAATCTTGCTTTTATCTTTTCGTGTTTTGTTAGAAGTATACAATGACGCGTAGGATTCTTTAGTAGCAAAAATGACAACTTGACAAATTGGAGATCTAATATCATGTTTATCAAAATCAAATAAATTGTCGATGTAATGTTTTTATGAACTAGGTAAGTTGTAACTAAATTGGTGCACTCGATTACTAATGGTAAGCAATTTAAAATTTTAGTCGTCTAGTCTTATTGCACTAGAATAGATCAGTGATCAAATAGTCTCCTATTGTATCAAGTATGTGACCAACTTATTGATAAAGGGGATTTTTTTTTTCTTTTTTTTGGTTTGAATGAAGATAATGTGAGCTGAAATAAGTTTTCCAACTAAATTAGATGTTGATATTCTCTTTCTTTTCTGTACGGGAAATTGATATTTTGTCTCTTGTGCAACCTAGAGACAAAAAGAGGAGATCATGGAGAGAAAAAGGGAAGTCCGAATTCGTGAAACCTAGATTGTGATTTAAGATGTTATATAATGATTTGTGTTCTTCTCTGTTTAATAAAATATATATATATATATATATATATATATATATATATATATATATATATATATATATATATATATATATATATATATATAAATGTTTTATCATGATTTATGAAACTAGGGTTCTGCTTGGTCCCAAAATATGTCATCGTCTAACGAACGTGGCAAGGTTGACAAAGGAAAGGGGGTTGGTTGGTCCATGTCTTATTTATCATTGTGATTAACATCACTTCTCTAATTATTTCCACCCTTGTTTTGGACTTGGATGAGATATTAGTTCAACTCTCTACTATTTTATTTGTTTTTGAGCCGTCTTCTGAAAACCATCTATTTTTTTATATATATTACGTGTACCTCTAAGAGGGCCTATAAACATTAGATTAGAATAGAGACCAGTTGATGAGCATTTACATTGCCAATCTTTTTTGTCTACTAATTTGGTTCTTTTGTATCACTGTCTAATGTGCACTCACATCTGTTGATAGTTGATACCGTTTGCTAGTGTTCAAACTGGTACAATCACACAGCTCATATAATTGGAATATTGGAATATTTTCATATTATAGGTGTTAAGATCTGTGTCATTTCATCAATTTTTCATTGGAGCTGCTCTTTTGGATATCCTTATAAATAGCTAATATGGACCATTATTTTCTTTGCAAACTGCAAACACCAACTTAGATCTAAAATATGCTGTCAGTACAGTCTTAGCTGGTTTGCCACAAGTGCAATTGCCACAAGCAAGCCTGAGAAAGAGAAGCCAATAGCAGCAATGGCATGCTATGGTCTTGGTTGCTGCATGTTTGATTTATCAGGAATTCTAATTCCAAGGGCCATTCTGTTTACTGAAACTGGGTTTGCATGCATCTAGATTTTCATTACAATGTGCACCATATAGATATGGGATAAAATTGAGAAAATTAACAAATTCTCCCATCTGGCGATCGAAACTCAGTTGTCCCATGAAACATCATAAAATGCCGACATGTGTCCAATATGGCTAAAATAAACTTTTATTATATTATTAAATTTAAAATACATGACCCTATTAAGAAAAAGGAAAAAGAACAAAAAGAAGGTAGAAAGTCCAAAACAAAAGCGGCTGGTACCTTCCAAATATCAGTTCACGATGCAAAGTGACACTGGAACTGTCCACAACCTTTTTCACACATGCTCCTCGAGTTTTATTTTATTTCTTTATCATAACTATTTGTTCTAGCTTACATCATATAAACTTGGTCAAGGTTCTTCATTTGGGTTTGTCTCAAATTATCTCTCAAAAGGATGCTCTGCATCTGAACAACAGTACAAGTCTACGAGGCTACAACCATGAACCATCTACGGTAAGAACCTAGAAATTAAAGAAGGTACAGTATTTAGAGAAAATAAAGGGAAATAGTTCATCGGATATATCATGCATATGCATGCCAAATATATTTAATTTAAGAGTATGCAACACATGACTTCATATTTTATTCTCCGCGTGCCTTCATTTTTCTAATAACTAAAAATTGAAAGATCTGAAATTCTGAACTTAATCCTATATATATATATATATATATATATATATATATATATATATATTTTTAATATAGATACGATCAACTGACAACGAGGTGTCTGTGGGTATACCAATCATATAAAGCTGAATTGCCGCTATCTTTAAATGGATGCAAAGGAATGATATTCACCACGCCTTTTAGCCTTTTTAATTCAATTTGTCATTTAGAAATTAGAAAAATATTATTAATATTTTTTTTTAACGGATGACATACACAATATCTCCATTTAAATCCTCTTCATAAACAAAATATCTTTACCTTGCTTTCAGTAGCCTTTTCTTCATGACTTGGTAGAGAGTGCACCGTCTTTACTCAAGTAGTCAAGTTCCAGCTTGATTGCCGCAAATTAAATCTTGACTCTACGTGTTTAAGTTAATTACATTTTACAAATAGCCATTTCTTGTTAGAAAGTTATTTGATGCTTTGTTGTACCTGAATTTTTGCTTTCTGGTTATTGGAAAGTGGTAGGGTTAAAAAATATATATTTTTTTTCCTTGTTAGAACAAATTGGCTATTTCTAATGCGTATTTAAGATTTTTTTTTTTTTTTGTGCATCTGATTTTAGCTTACATTATATACGATGGCCGCTAATTATTGAAGGATGGAGATAGACAAGTCATTTCAAATAGTAATATTTCAATTATCTTTCACATATTATCATTTGAACTCCAAATCGGTATATTTAGTGCTGATTAATTATTTCTATCCATCGTGTATGGATGTACTCTTTTGAACTATAAAATTTAAATATTTCAGATTTGTTCTTTATACACAAAAATTTGGATGGACGCTGGAACTGTCCCAACCAAAATGAAAACTATTGCGATGGATGGTGCGCAATTTATTGGAAATCTCTGTTCAACAAAATTTATAATATTCATCTAAATTTCACGTTACTAAGTATTAATTTCTTTTACCAGAACTGTAAAGCTCATTAAATGCACCGTTTAGGATTTAGGTTTCTCGGGTCTCCCCTTTTATGTGGAAATATTAAATAGCATAAAACAAAACCAAATCTTTATGCACTTTCTCGTGAACTAGCGGCCATTAATGTTCATGTTAATAGACTTCATACCAACTATCAACTAGGTACTAGGCGCCTAAGAGTTAAAGAATCTATCAATTTTTTGTTAAAGGACACCAAAAGTAGCTAGAAAGAAGAAGAAAAAGCTTAATAAAGTTATTATTTGATAAAGCACTTCATAAAAATAAGCCATACAATATGGAACAAAAGGAAGATATAACTCTCTAAATTCCATTCCATATTCCTATTTACACTTCGGTTTTCAAAGTTCAAACAACATAGCTAACACAGCAACAGGAAAGCACAAAAAGAAACAAAAAATTTTTAGTTACTTAATACTTAATTAATAGACTAAGCCCTGAAGCACCCAACTATTTGGAAGTGATTATGATGATGATGATTCGCCTCATGCTCTTGATGGCCATGTCCATGAGCATGCATTGCATGAGCTCCAGTGTCTCTGTCTATAATTCCCTGTACCTGCCGAAAGTGCTCCACATGGCACGGTATAGTAATCGCGCCTTTTTGTTCAAAGCCGTACTCTTCTTCGGCCTCCTTCAAGAGGGAGAGAAAAAGCGGGTGATTCAGGTAAACCACCGGCACAACGAACCGTTGCGGCTCCTCACCTCCCGTACCGACCAGTATTCCCATGCAACCCTTTGGCGGTACGTTACCGTGTTCGTCCTTGCGACTGTGTTTTAAGTGCAATTGCACCCCCATGATGCTTTTTTCAAACAAAATACGGATCTTAGTTTAAAACTACTGATTGTAGGAATTGGTGATGGTTTGTGATTAAAGAGAGAAAGGCCAAGTGTTGTTGCTTGAAATGGAGAGCTGGTAAACTTTTGATGGAGATGTTGTCAGTTTAGACATGGTGACAAGTTGAGGATTTGTGACGGAGAAGAAGCATGTGTTAATGTGGTTTGTGGGAGTTTTGGATTAAGATGGAAGGAGGAGAGGTGGGTGTTTTATGCATGCAAAGGGAGAGAGAGAGAAAGAGAGAGGAGATGAGGAGAGTTTATGTAGGTCAGGTCAGTTGGCTTGGAACTCGGCTAAGGTCAATTATTTTAAGCTGGTAAAAGAGGAAGGGATGGACTTGGGCTCACACAATTATAAAGTATTACAGAAATGTTTATGCTTCCAACAAATTACCCCAAATAGACCAACTATCTTTTTCCAAATAAAGATTGGCAGGCATTTTTCCTACCAAATTATGGGTTGAGAGTTGAGACAATATATTTAATTGAAATCATTAGATAAACTATTAATTTTAAAATTCAAAATTGGATTAAATTGTATTCCTTGATATTAACATGTGTCCAAAATGTATTGGAAAATAACATCGATATTGCGTACAAAGTAAATGAAACTATGGTTGACAAAAAAAAAAAATAGCTTAATTAACTAGCAACTTCCATGAAGTAAAGGTAGCGACCCTTAGTATGCTTTCATTAAATTTCAACTAAATGTCATGAGCCTTATTCTTTTCCCAACCATCAATGTTTTTTTAATCTTATTTGCAATGCACAACTACCATGCCTAACTTGCTAAACAAATACTCTTATATTTTCTAAGTGCACGCAATTACCTATGCAAGTATTTAATTTTGACCGAGGAAAAAAAATTAAAAGTTAAGTCTTGTAATTCAAATTTGATTAAAGATAATATTATTCAAACTCTCGAAAAAGATAAATCCATCATAAAATTATTGAGATCCACAAAACAGTCATGTGAATGCTTTGATATGTGTACATTAAGTAATTTTAAACTATCAATTTGAAATATGATAATGGTAAGCTTCTCTAATGGACAAATTGGTGCAAAATTACATCTACGGTATCACTAACAAATTGGTATACTACAAATCCGTTACAAATACGTCCTTCAAAACTTAAACCGTGTGAGAAACTGCCTTGATTGCAATAGAATCTCCACAAAATTTCAGACGAGCCTCAGTTTGGAAACAATGTGATTCCGTTAGATCCACTGCGGCTTAATACCGTGGTGATATTTATGGAAAAACCAATTATGGCGTCACATCATATGCGCATACTGATTTAAATAGCAATAAAACAAGTGTAAGTGAATCAGTACCATTACTCAAAGAATCGACACGTACCGACTTTAGAAGAAACTAATCTGACGAAGCACTTAGCACGTGCCAAACGGGTCAACCTTTTCTTTTCTTTTTTCGAGAATAGAATATCCTTGTGTGTGTGTGTGTTTTTTTTTTAGCAATACCGACCGTGTGGATGGGGACGAGAGTATCTGGTACCGCCATAAACTCAAGATTGTTTGAGACTTCAGATATGGTTTGTAGGTTTGTCTCGTTGTTTCATGTAAATACAAAGAGTAGGTCCCGGTTCAGAGATAGATTTTGCTTCCTAGTTGGAGTTCAATTCTAACCCGGAATTGATTGTTGTATTGTCATTAAATACAGGGACCGTTGAGATATTTTCTTTCGATGGTTTTAGTAAATTAGACATAGAAAAGAGTAAAACCAAATTTCCGATTCTGTTGTCATTGCATTATAATTCATTTATTCTGAAATAATTTGGCAATAATTCCATCTTCTTTTTTTCACCTAATGCAATTCTATTCGACCATGCTAAGCGGTACATATAGGTATTTGCTATTTTTGTGAGAGAAATTTAGTAATGAATATCATTCAAATGTCTACAATATTTATATTTATGTTCCATCAAATTTACGAAAGTATTTTGAGTTGAAAGAGAAGAAGAGAGAACTTGTGTTTAGTTACTCATGTTAGAGAAATATTTTGAAATTGAACTCCAACTAAAAATCTTGAATTAGCATGGTGGAAATTTATATTTTAACGGTACAAGGAAACTGATGATTTTGAAGGTGAACAATGAATGCGTTATAAATGTATAACGAGATAAGTAACCTAATACAAGATTACAGATATTATTTTTTTTATCTATCGTTTAATATTAATTAGAGTTCAATTTCAAAATTATAAACAACGACAAAGGTGATCGTTTAATATTAATTTTTTTTGTTTCCAACGTTTAAATTCTACCACCACTTAATTTCCTTCTACAGTTAAAATAGTAAAAAAAAAAAAAGAAATAGAATATGATTTTTACCACCTTTCTTTATTAATCTGGTTGAACAACCCAAGGACTATTATCATGTTAGAATAAAAAAATGAATATGGGAAAAATCAACATTACAAATTGGTGTGGTTCCTTTTATTTTCTTTTTCGATAAACATTTGCATGTATTAGTTATTTCTATCAATATCCTTATAAAAAGAAGCAATTCAAGAATGTAAAATCTAAGACTTTATATAAAATTCAAATCATTAATTTTAAAATTTTAGTTATTCAGTTATTTAACCACTGATGAGTTTTCATCTAAAATTAGAAAAGAGCGCTACACTCTGGTTGACTAGGCTTTCAACTTTGAAAATAAAACATAATGACCAGTTGTAAGTAGACACAAATGTAAATGCTGCATTCAAATGGAATTTTGTTAATTAAGAAGTATCTATTTTTATCAAATTATTTTTTCTCTTGTTAATGTGTTCATTTTATTTTTTTTAAAAGTACAAAATAATTTTTTTTCAAATATTTATTTGTTCATTTATTGGAACACGTTTCCTAGTCCTAGTTTTAAAAAAGAGATAACTAATGTTTTAATATAATAAAGGAAATTCTCTGTCATGAAAACCGATACTGGATCTCAAATTCTCAAGATTTTCTTTGCCGTTTCATTTCGGCATAGGTTCAGATTTTTTTTTTTTTTTTTTTATGAACGGGCCCGTAGGCTTAACATAGGTTCAGTTTCAATTTAAAAAGGAAAATGAGATTACTAGCAAAGTAGCAATGCTATTTTCCGTGACAGACAGGAACGACCGGAACATATGTATCGAAACTTTTCCGCTTCTTCTTTCTTTTTTTTGATTAAATCCACTTCTTCTTTCGATATTGTTATTTGTTCCGGAATGGTTGATTAGTCAGAACCTGTCAGAGAAGCATCTTTCTAGATGTACTACTACAGCACGGAGGACCCACACCTTTTCTTTTTTTTTTTTTGAATGAAAGGACCCACATATTGCAATCGAAGCTAACGACTCATAACTACATGCATAATTAATATTATTTTATGAAGAGAACTGATAATTTCTCAGTTCTCACTGAAGAATTTCGGTCATAGCTGGTCAAAAGATATATAGCAATTAGCAAAATCAGTGTGCATTACGTTAAATAAATGTTATGTAAACAATTAAATTGATGGAATTGTACATAATTTTAATTTTTTGTGCACTCATAATAAGTTAGAGAAAAGAGTCCATGGATGGAATCCGTTCTATGCGGCTGGTCTCGTGTTTCAAGTTTTAAACGATCGATTTAAATTGTGCAATAAATTGTATAAAACCAGAATTTATATATTTTAATTTTTTAATATTTTTTTGGATTTTATAAACCGTTGTTTTTGAAGCGCCATAATTCTTATATTTATAAAATTTTTAAAATCTGAAAATATATATATACGCTGCCATTTATATTTATCGTAATACATTATACATAAGAAAATTCTTTCTTTGAAGGTTTATACTTAATAATAATCATCTACAAACTCGTAATATGAGCCCAATTGGACCCGATCCACTGCCACCTACTGGGAAAAATATTACATAAAAAATACAGGAGCGTAAGATAGACATTAGTCGGTATGACTAGGGATTAATTATGTGTTGCAATAATGCTAATGATTAATGAAGCAACGGTTAGTGGAGGAGGAACCAAAGAGGCAGTTGACTATGATGAAAAGCACGTGTAAGAGTGGACTTCTCGAGGCAATAATGCAAATAGTAAATTAGCAAAAATGGCACTATTTTCTCCTCCTATGACTCTATTCCACTAATACGCCACTCCTTTTGTATTTGTGGGGAAAGTATTGCTCCTAGTGCAAATAATGCAGCACTATGACATTATATCTGTCTATGATCAATCATTTTTGCTCTAGATTCCTTCCTAAATACCGGGGACTGTTTAACCACACGCTCTATATTTGTGCCATTTTGGAACAGAAATGTTATTTCGTACAAAATATTATATTGTTCCGTATTTTTAAAATTTAAGAGTGCCATTTAATATAATACTGAAAATAGGAAGTATAGCCTCATGTTTAAAACATGTGACATAAATAAAAAAAATATGATATTGAGAGGAAAGAAAGTTCATTCTCTTAGTATCTCATATATGTGGGCAAATAAAAAATTAAAATAATGTTAGACAATAAAAATATGTTGTTAAATTACCAGCGATATAGTTAGTTGTTAGACGAAAAATCAACACAGATTGTTGTTTCGTCTAGCAATTGATATCCAGCCACATATCAAATTGATCGAATGGCACAAACTGGTGAATACACGCTAGATTTAGTGTGTTTATAAGGAGTAAAGTTAGAGATAAAGATTATATATTTGTCTAATACGTCAAATAATAGTCTTCCGTACTATATATTGGATCTGATATGATGTGTGTAACCCCTCTTGGATCTGTGTGTATATATATTGGATGGATAAATACATTTGTGTACTGATCATCCCCGTACACTCGAATTGCTTTCGAAATTCAAAATTCAAACAGTCAATCCAAATCATTCAAATTGTTCTCCATATTGAAAAGCTTTTGGAGTACACTTTCTCGAATTATTTTACTATATATTGTGATATTTTCAAATTGGAGGACTTGAAATACTCCAATTATAGTGTTTTTTGGAAAATCATAATATAAAAAATTGAAAAAAATATAAAATTTGATCTTGGATGGTATTTTAATATGGAGAATAATTTGAACGATTCGAATCGTCTATTTTGAATTTTAAATTTCGAAAACGACTATAGTATATGAGGATGAGCCGTATACTAGTAGTGTGTGCGTGCGCGCATCTATATATATAGTTCCACCGAACTGTTAAATTTTAGCACTCAACATAATTTATTACTTTATTGAACAGTCGCTTAAGAAATATTTTTAGGATCAAATTCCTTAATCCCTACTACTTATAAAAGACCCATAATATAGGTCACAACAATTTCACTAAGGAATGGAAACAATTGTTATATCAATTAGGACCTTTTATATGTGTGATCTGATCTAATGTGCGGTGTAGATATTGATTTTAGATATAAGGTTAGAACTTTGACAGAAAAGAGTCAAGCAGTGTTAAATAATTTATTTTTCAAAAAGATATCCACATATATCTACATCGATGGAAGATTCAACCAAATATTTTAATTTCCTAACATTATTTTATTTTTTTATTTGCCCAATATTGAGTGCATCTTTTGCTAATTACTAAAATCTTATACAGTTTTTCTTTCTTTTTTATGAAAATGTGTTTCGTTAAATAAAATAAATTATTATCAAGGAGAGCGATTTCGAGCAGAATAAAAATGTTAAGAATCACGGTTGAATAAATTTAGACACAAAATAAATTAATCTATTCATTTAATACAAAAAAGCACTTTATAAGGTTTGCCTCTCGGATTTGATTACACGTAACTACAATTTAAAGTCATCTGAGTTTATAAAAGAGATTAGTAATTCTCTTTGAACCGTTATCTTCAATATTGAAACGACCCCACTTTATGCAACATGCAGTGGTAGATTATCAGCCCCCAGTTAGACCTGTCAAAAGCGAAACGTTTTAATGTTTTCGTTTCTGTTCCGTCGAAACGGAACGTTAAATGAAAGCTGAAATGAGTTCCGTTTTCAGAAACGAAACGGAAACGGAATTGAAATTTGTTAATGTAAATGGAACGGAACACGGAAATAGACTGAAATCAATAGAAAATGTGAGGCAGAACGTTAAATGGAACATATTTCAGTTACGTTTGACGAAACGGAACGGAAATAAAACTATCATTTCATTCCGTTACCGAAACGGAACGGAAATGAAAATCCCTGTTTCCGCTTCCGTCATATACGTTTGACAAGCCTACCCCAGTGCAGTTTTATATATATATTTTTTATATCAGGTGCAGTTTTATATTTTTTATATCACTTGTTGTTTGACGGAGACTTCCGGGGAGAAATGAGATCTGCTGCCGCGCGTATGCTGGCCGTCTGGTTAAGATCCAATGGACAAGGGAGCCCCGTGCATGTAACCTAGATTGATAGGCTCGTAAAAAGTGAACCATCCGGTCAAGATCAGACGGCTTGTAATGCGCTACACGCTGTGTCGCGCAACAGCAGAGTCGGATTGGAGCCGAAAGCGAACAAATGAAAAGAAAAAGAAAAAGAGAAAAGATAGTACAATAAGTCCTTTGAAGGACTGCCAGTGGTACCATAAAATCAAGATCGGAAGGCCAGTAGAACTTTTTGGTGGCAGGCAGGATTGACACTCTCTGATCCAGTATAAGGCCCAAACTTTGCACTAATTATTTTTCCCATTAATTCAAAAAATAAGATGAAAACCCTTGAATATTTTTATCGACTTCTACCGAGTCTCACATCTAAATTTTATATGGAATCCAATGTTTTGAGAAAATATATATTGGCTCCGTTTGGATGAGATGTGGGAATAAGAGAATAAATTTATTATAAACAATCGAAACTCTTTATAAAGTTACACACTTCTCAATACTTCTTCCCATTTTTTCTCTTATTCCTCTTATTCCCACACCATCCAAACGGAACCATTAAGAATAAGAAATTTTTTTTGTCTATACAAAAACTAAACAAAAATGTACTGGCCAATTTCTTCATTTTGTCCAAAGTCTCTTTAGTTTTGAATTTTCCAGTAAAAACAAAAAAGACAACATCCTACGGCACAGGTTTTGGTAGCCGCTGGGACCACTAGCTAGTGAGTTGTTTGTATTGTAGGGAGTGAGACATGGTTGAAATGTTTTTCTTAGCAAGGGTGATCAGCAGGATAGAGAATTTACGAATATGATTTTCCTAAAATATTCTTTATTTGGCAAATAAAAACAATTTTTTTTAATTTCTATCACAATCTTGTCAAAAATTCCATTCTCTCCTCATAAATCCAGTCCGTCTGTTTTGCCAGATTGTGGTTGAACACAATAAAGTACCAACCCATTGTTACCTAAGGATCAATGTTAAATTTTATGACTTGATAAATTATGGTCATACCATTTTCTTATAACTATAGTAACACCTTGAGGCAAAAGCATGAAAATTTCATACTTTTTTTTGACCATATATTTGAGAGTACAAAATTTAAATGAACTGCCAGAGGCGAAAAATTTATTAACCCAATATTTATTGTTTCCGAAAATATGTCAAACTAAAGGATATGGTAAACATGCAAAAACCCACAATGCTCAAAACACCATCTCTTTGTGTTTGGTTGGAGTGGGAATAAGGAATAAGCCCCTTATTCCTTATTCCGGTGAAAACCAGACAACTAAGGAATAGAAAATTTGAACTTATTCCGGCCCTTATCCATATTCTAACAAAACCAAAGAATTTGAATAAGAAATAAGGAATAAACTTTTCTCTATTCTTATTCCCTATTCCCACTCCAACCAAACACATCTAAATAAGACAAGTTTCTATTGGTGATGTGAATGGAGATCATTATTGTTTTGCACTATCCACCCAAGATGCATTGTAGGCCCCTTGTTGCTTTGGCATAAAAGTAAAAATTTTGTTTTTGCTTCCAATTCTTTTTGTTCAAATCACATCATGCTATCTCGAAATAATTTTCACTTTTCAAAAGTTTTTCCTTCCACTTGAATAATAATCATCGACATATCTCATTCACGCTTGTTATTATTATTATTACTGACTTGGCAATACTTTGGAGCAGTGGAAATTTCCTCTCTTTGAATCAAATTTTACTTCTCCTAACTTTAAAGTTTTGAATTTACTTCACATGATAAGAAAATGGTTGAAATTTTAATTCTCGTTGTTTAAGAGTCGAAGTTTTCATTAGCCAATTGCCACCTTACTTTGGTTACGTATGGTAATTTGTAGTGACCAACTATGAAATTATTATGAAAATGATTTAGTACAAGTCGACATTACAATTTTGACGACAATATTTAATCTAATTAATATGGATGGAGTTTGTCAATATGTCATGTCTTTTACGTGAGAAACAATAATTTGATATATAGTACAAATTGTGGGAAGTGATTTCAGAATTCTAATTCCGTTATTCGAAAGCCCCTTCATGGTTCTTAAAAAGCATTTGCTATTGCAGCAGAAGATGAAAAGGTTTAGAAAAACAAACTTATTTACCGAAATGAAAAAATTGATTAACTGCATGAGGCCTAGTGGCTCACTGATAAGAGTATTAGATTAGTATCAAAGAGATCAAAGGTTCAAGTCAGTGGCGGAGCTAGAAAAATTTGTAATGGAGTTCAACAATTTCATACTATTAGTATTTTTGTTTATTTAAAATAAATTAATATAACATTATATATTTTTATCTAATTTTTAAACACCATAAGTCTAAAATTTTAATAAAATATAATTTTAATGAAATTCTATAGGAAAGAATATAGAATTTAAAATATAATACATTTCACTTAACTTGTATTTTTTCGTTAGCAAAGAATTCCGCAAAATTCTAAACTATCGTAAATTTTGATATCCTATCAATTAAAAACTTAACTTCGTGGTTGAAATATTTAAAGTTATATGAAAATAAATTTATGACATGTTAGAATTTCTTCAAACCTGTTTTCAATTAATCTTAGTTGTCGCATTGAAACATATAAGAATTAAATAATATTGATGAACAACATTAGTACAACCTTTTACAGAAAAAGTATTGCATTCTTATTCATTTGTTGTTATTTATATTAGATAGAAATATCTCTGTTCTCAAATGGTAATAAATAACTTAATTGAAAACTTTGGCTTATTTAATGTGTTTTTATTGAAAATGGTAAGAATTACTAACTTTACGTAATACTATAAGAGAACTCAACCATGAATCATATGAGGTCAATAGTAGAATTATTTTGTGTATTTATGGGGTTCAAATTAAGAATAACTATAAGAAAATTTATTTTATAAGTATAAATCCTAATATATGGTATCATTTTTTGAAATAAAAAGAGGGTCAATTGACTCCCATTTCATCAACATAACTCCACCACTGATTCAAGTTTCGCATGTATTTTTAATTTCAAAATAAAAAGAATTTGAATGACAAACACCTCCCTCTTTCTTTAAAAAAAAAATTGATTAATTAAAGAGACGTTGCAACTTAGCACTCGATGAACGGATGAGTTACCAAAAAGAATATACTGCAATCATACATGAAGCCGAAATTTTTTGGTGGCCCAAAATTCGAACAATATAATAGATGTGGACTGGATCATACTTTGTTAAATTATTTGTTATTTCAATTCTTTCGGATGAATATGTGGATAAAGATGCAGATAAATACCGATACAAATCGAGTATTTATGATGATATGAATACAGATATAAATCTGAGATATTAAAATGAAATTATTATATGTTTCACAGAAGTTAGACACAAAAATCATACATGCACTCTCAAAGTTAACACGTAATGTTACATATTAACATGAAATTATTATATGTTTCACAAAAGTTACACGCATCAAAATGTACCGTAATTTGGTTATATTTGTATCAAGGTTTTAAAATGCGATTTGTGCGGTTTAGCGGTTGGACGGTGATTTAGCGTTTATCGGTGATAAAACGGTGATAAAACGGATAAAACGGTGATATAACGAATAAAACGATTGTACGTTATTAACAAAAATCAAAATAAAACGGTGATAAAAAATGGAGTTTTTTAAAAACTTGATTTGTATTCTCTAAAATTTATAAGGTAATTTGGTAATATTAGTTATATTTGTATATACAGTAAAAGGATGCACGCTGGAATTACGCTACGTATTATTTTCTTTGCACTCAAATTCTAACAATCCTCCACAACCACCCAATTAATTTCTTGCTCCTTATTGTTGAAGTATTCATTCTTGCATGGAACTCTAAGCTTCAACCTTCCCAAGCCAGTCCTATTTTCCCTAGTTTACCTTTTGAAATTCATTTGACATTGAATAAAGTTGTGATTAGTCAAAACCCACCTATTTTTGGTAGGGGAAGGGTAGAATGCCACAATTTTAGATTGCCACAAAATATCATAACTTTACTTTTCATCAATAATTCAAATTTTTAAATTTTAATTGTTGAATTCAAACCATTGATCTGGTACAACTTAGCGAGTGATGCGTTTCTATATGGCCCTGATCAAAATTCCAATTTTTTTAACATGAGATTTCATTTCATTTCATTTCGTTGGAAAATTCTTGATCAAAATGAATGAATTTGGTGTCATTTGGTTGGAATTCCCATGTAATTAGGTCCAACAAAATCCTATGAAATCAGTTCAAATGAAATGAAATCCCATGTAAAAATCATTTTGATCAGGGCCTATAAGTTTTATAAAATTTAGAATTGATTTGATATTTGATCGAGAGGTCAAATCATGAACGCATTACAATTAATCTGTCATAGTTAACAAGATTCGTTCATTTTTTAACCTCTTGATCAAATATCAAATCAAGTTCAAATTTATAAAACTTATATTGAAATGCATTGCTCGTTAAGCTATACAAGATCAACGGTTTATATTCAATATTTAGATTTAAAAAAAATTAATTATTAATGAAAAACAAAATTGTGATATTTAGGGGCACTCTAAAATTGTAGCACTAGAATCTTTCTCTTTCGGTAGAATTTTGTAGTTATAGAAAATTATTAGGAAATAAACAGCTTCTGTACGGCTCCGTTTGGATTCCATTTGGAAAGAAGGGAAGAAGGGAATAAGAAAATAAATTTATTATAAATAATTCAAACTCTTCTCAAAGTTACACACTTTCCAATACTTCTTCTCACTTCTTCCCTTCTTCCCACACCTTATCCAAACGGAGCCTACAAAAAGAAGAAATGGAATAATCCCATGGATGCTGTGTCCAATTGAACCTAAAGAGGATTTCGATTTTCGGATGCTCATACCGTTTTTATATTGGAAACTAAAAAATTATAGGCTCAATTTGAATTTCAAGCAACAGATGGGATCAAGGCTTTTCTAAGCTTCGAACCTTGATTTCGGCCTTTTGGGTATCCACCAAAAGAAATGTTACGGCCTTCTACTAGATTTTGAAGATTCAGGCCCAGTCTCTGTCGTTGCAGAAATGAAGTGTTTTTTTTTAATCTTAAGTGATTAAGTTAATTGAACTGATAAATAAAGGGTACAAAAAGATGGGAAAGATAGAGGAAATAATATAAAAAAATGATTTCTAGGAAAAAAAAATAATTTTCAAAAAGAAAAAAATGTGACTTGATAATTCGATACTGAAAATGAATGAGACTCCACATCGGTTTAGAATTTTCAATATAAAATTGGTATTTGAACTATTATATTTTTCCAATAAGTGATTTTGAATACAAAATTTATTGAAAGATCGCATATTTGTGTACGTATAACCTACAATTTTCTTACTAAATTAGAAAATTTGTAAAAAAAATTGTACCTTTCTTTTGTATAACAATATAACTCGAGAAAACTCTCAGTAAAATAGAAAATGTTTGATTGTAGATGCATATGTTAACAGTTTAGAAAATGTTTATCACACTTAGTTTTTTTTTGTTAGTTTAGACATATATATATATATACCGATATTTAAGGGTAACTTTCTAATCACACAGTGAATGATCGACGAATATCTAAATTGTGCAAATTTGATATACAACTTATTATGCTACATAAGTCAAACTAATATTTTTAAAACTTTATTATTTTGATAATCATTACTATTTTCTTAAATATTATCGCCATTATAATCTAATCCAAAATCAATCATCCAATGAATTCTCTTCATAATTTGCAAACAATGACTTTTATAAAGTAGAACTTAATTCGGCAAACAATTTTTGTTGCTGAATTTAAGGTACATCAAGGCATCGAAATCACTATCACGGATTCACGGTCAACGGCCTTTGCAATAGCACAGTGCATGCATGTCTATCCGGAAGATACTACATTTGGGACCCACTAAGATTCATCTCCTCTCAGTTTATGTTTATACTTTGATTCTATTTCACAATCTCTGTCACGCATTTTCTATTGAAGAAATTGATAGAAATAATCAGTTATTGGTCCGCTAGCTGGTTCCATGAATTAATGTATATATCTTCTGAAATTAAGACCAGTAAGCAAATCTTAAAGTACCAACTGTTTTAGGACAAATCATTACTAGAGTGGAGTTCTTAATGGGGTAATCTAGGAAATAAAATATATCTATGTATTTATCATTAGAAGACAAACTTCAAAGTACCCAATCCAATGCATGCAAAATATGGAACTATGGAACTAGTATTGTATCCTCCAAAATACTCACCCTCAATACCCACACAATTTTTAGCAACTTAGCAAAAAAATAGGGGAAAGATAATTATTCATTTTGATTCAAATGATGAGTATTCATTTCATTTTAATTTTTAAGTTTAGAAAGTACATATTCTTATTTTCATTAAGTTTGGAATCTCAAGATGGTGAGAGTTTGTTTCAATTCAAATGGATGTTCAATTTGGTTTAAAATTCAAATGTTTATATAGCGAAAATTAGTGGCACTACGGTGATGCTATGAGATATACAATGCGCTCCTAATAGAAAATTATATATTTAGCATATATTTTCGATAGCGGCTTGGATAGCATCATAGGGGCTGTTTGGATGCTCTAGGAATTTGGGGAATTTCCTATTCCTAGACATAAATTTATTATAAACAATCCAAATTCTTCACAAAATTACACACTTCTCAATAAATTTATGTCTAGGAATAGTAAATTCTCAAAATTCCCCAAATTCCTAAGCGATCCAAACGACCCCATAGTGATATTTAAAAGTGTTATTCAGCTGAGCACAACATAGTGGTGCATTTTATAATTTTATTTGACTGATGCAGTATCAATATTTTGGATAATTTTTCACATATAAAATTCGATTAACAATATTTAAAGTTATGTAAAACTTTTGAGATAGAAGTTGTATATTGAGTATTTATTTATTTTTTTTGACATATACCCGTAGGCCCACACACCCACCCTATTCATTCCTCCACTCATCAGTGGGGATCGAACCGTGATCTCTTCCGTGGAAGACCTAGTGCCATACCAGCTGCACTACAGCAGCTTCGGCTATTGAGTATTTTTCAAATTATAAACATTTTATGACCCAATCACCCAACAGATTAGGAATCAGGTTTGAATTCGCAAAAAAGGCCCCTTTTTCTATCTTCGGCCTTTTGCTCGTACAAATTGCTGCAGCTCCACTTACGGAAACTCATCATGCTGCAATTTGAGCTATAATCCTATATATAATGTTCTCTTTGTCTGACATCTATAGTGAAGAGACTAGAGAGTCATACATGCAGTGAGTCGATCATGCCACGGCCCACTTGTCAGTAATAGCTTTATTACATTTTATTTCGCAATGGCGGGTTATAAGCTTAGTCTATGCAATAATATGTCATAATAGATCTAACAAGATCACGCGTTAGTGGATTAATTACGTCAAGTCTTTAATATCTGACAGGAGCTTTGAGTGAGATTTTGATATATTTTTTTATAAGATAAATTGGATCAAGTTTTTCAACTTATTTTTAAATTAAATGTCTATGAAAAATTCTCAAGCCGAATTCATTCAAGATGCATTGCTCTTTGTCAGTGAACCAAGTCCTGGTTCTTAGTCAGATTTTAATATTGGTCAACCGAAAATTTTCGACCATATATGATGCATAATTGCCAGAAAAACACCCGAAATGAACATTTAATTTGTTCTACTTTTTTAATTTTTTAGATGATATTTGTATGTTATTTTACTTATTTGTAATCTCTTTTCTTTCTTTTTCTTGATGTAATGCCCTTTTATTTCATTATTAATATTAATAAGAGAACCTTCATCTTAAAGTAATTTATATTGATCAATCAATCCAATGCAAGTATTATAGACAGATTCATAGGGACATTAATTTTTCCTAGCTAGCTGTATATACGGTAAAGAAAATAAATCTTGACTGGAATGAGTACATATTATTGAAAAGAAAGAACAACATGCAAATCTTCAAATGCATGTTTCTAATCAACAGTATAATCGGGCATTTCTAAAGAAAGTCTTCTGCTTTCTATAAACAAAGCATCAACTTGCACTACGGGAAAAAGGACCTTCTGTAACGGCACTTCTGTAACGGTTTTTGAAATAACCGTTACAGAATAGTGAGGCATTAGGCGGGAAAATTGGCGCCACAAATCTATAACGGTTATTATGAAACAACCGTAATAACATTTTCCGTCATGGTCAGGGAAAAAAATGCATCAACCTTCTGTAACGGTTGTTGGATAATAACCGTTACAGATTTCTTATATTCTGTAACGGTTATTATCCAACAACCGTTACAGAAAAGAAAAAAGAAATATATTAATATCAACCATCTTCTGTAACGGTTATTAGTAAATAACCGTTACAGTAGGTTAACGTTTTTTTTAATGATTCTGTAACGGTTATTTTCTAATAACCGTTACTAATATGGGACGAATTTTATTAATTTTTTTATGATTCTGTAACGGCTTTTTTTTATATTTTTTTATGATTCTGTAACGGTTATTTTTTAATAACCGTTACAGAATAGTTCTGTATTTAGGTCTTCTTCCCCATCCCAACAAACTCACAGCTAGCGCCGCATCACTTAACTCTTTTCTGATCTTCTCATTTATTGCGAATTTGTGGTGGTGGCTTCACTCCAAAAAAATAGCCAAAAATTTCTAAAAATTCTGAAAAAATAATAATTAGAAAGAGAATAAGAAGGAGAGCAGATTTAAGGTAGAAAAAAATTAAATTTGAACCGTAATTTTTTTTTACATTTTTTTCTTATTTATTTCGATTTTTCATTAATTTATGGTTATTTTTGTTTTTTTATATATTTTAAGATATCATTGAATAGAAGAAGATCTTACATCGGCCGGATAAGTCGCACGATTCAACGGATCGGAAGGCACACAATTGAAAGTATATTTTCATGAACTTCTCTTTTTTTAAATTATTTGCATTTCGTTAATAATTATATAGGCATGAATTTCGTATTGTCATATAGGAACCAAATACCGGAACTCAACTGAATTTAGGTCATTGCCCGTCCGAGATTAATCCATTAGGGATTAATCTCGGATAGTACTCCCGGTCGGGAGTACTGCTCTTTGGATACGATCTGTCTCATTTAGGACAGCGAGTTGTACGTTAGATGCAATGTGTTGTCTGAGAAAAATTCGGCGGCATTTCCCTTGTGTTCCCACGGATACGTACGCACGAGCAATCGTGTGTTGGCGTATTCAGGGAACATAAGGGGAAATGCTGCCGAATTTTTCTCAGATAGCACATTGCATCTAACGTACGCTCGCTAATGAGACAGAGTATCCAAAGAGCGGGCTAGGATGGTGACCGGTCCGAAAACCTAATATGACAAATTGGTCCGAAACCCTAATAATTTGCATAAATTTTGTTGTTCAGATGGATCGGACGTGGATGTACTTAAGTAATCGATGCTCGTCTACATTTTTGAGAGGACTTGAAGAATTTATGGTTTGTGCTAAAGAGAATTTGAAAATGAAAGAAGATGATAAAATGTATTGTCCTTGTCGTGTTTGTCAGAATTTGTTGAAGTGGTCTAATTTTGAAGAAGTGAAAACTCATTTGATTATAAATGGATTTCAACCGGATTATGGTCGGTGGACACTCCATGGAGAGAATGGGGGGGGGGGATGGTTGTAATATCACAAATGTATTGGATTGTGTGTATGAGGAAGAAAATGTATCATTGGATGATGAAATTGATGATGTCAATGTATTTGATGATGAGAATGTAGATGATGATAGAAATGTAGATAACTCAGAATTTAATGCTGATTTAGATGAAATTGTGAACAATGTGGATGATAATTTTGTTGATAATGTTGAAATTTTTGGTATGTTACGTGAAGAAGATAAAATAGCTTTATATCCTGGTTGTGAATTGTCAAAACTTAATGCTGTTTTCAAACTGTTCAATCTTAAAGCCAAAAATGGATGGAGTGATGCAAGTTTCACATCTTTGCTCAAACTATTACATAAAGAATTTCTTCCAAAAGATAACCAGTTGCCAGATTCAATTTATAAGGCTAAAAAGATGTTATGTCCTTTAAAAATTGGAGTTGAGAGAATTCATGCATGTCCAAATGACTGCATATTATTCCGGAATGAGTACGGAGACTTGCATAAATGTCCAAAGTGTAATGCGTCACGGTATAAACCGAGGGACGATCAAATTGAAGATGAAGGTAGTAAGGGACCAGCTGCAAAAGTGGTGTTTTATCTACCAATAATACCAAAATTCCAGCGGCTTTTCTCTAACGCGAAGGATGCCAAATTGTTAAGATGGCACGCAGACTGCAGGAAAAAAGGCGATGGCATGCTCAGACACCCAGCAGACTCTCCAGATTGGATAAATATAGATAGGGAATTTGAAGATTTCGGCAGTGAACCTAGAAATTTGAGATTGGGTTTATGTACAGACGGGATGAATCCTTACGGCAACATGAGTAGCCGGCAGACTACGTGGCCGGTCTTGTTGTGTATTTACAATCTTCCTCCCTGGCTATGCATGAAAAGGAGATACATGATGATTCCCTTGTTGATTTCTGGTCCCAAGCAACCAGGTAATGATATAGATGTGTACTTGGCTC
The DNA here is from genome assembly GCA_028095005.1 of Rhynchospora pubera. NCBI lineage: Eukaryota > Viridiplantae > Streptophyta > Magnoliopsida > Poales > Cyperaceae > Rhynchospora > Rhynchospora pubera. The sequence goes on from CM051461.1 coordinate 116,734,363, forward strand.
CATTAATAGATGACCTTGGTGAATTGTGGCAGAATGGAGTGAAAATATATGATGCACACTCTAGAAGTGAGTTTAACCTCCGTGCCATGATATTTTGCACAATCAATGATTTTCCTGCATACGGAAACCTGTCAGGGTATAGGAATAAAGGAGCGAAAGCGTGTCCTATTTGCATGGAAAACACCCATTCTGTGTACCTGAAAAACTCCAGAAAAAATGTTTACTTGGGACACCGGAGGTTTATTAAGAACCGCAATCACCCTTACCGTCGAGACAAGTAAAGGTTTGACGGTACTGTAGAAAAAGACAAGGCCCCAATACCGTTATCCGGTTCAGGGGTGTATCGACAGGTGAAGGACATTAATGTAAAATTTGGTAAGAAATTTGCAAATGAGATACCCAAGGGGATATGGAAGAAGAAGTCTATATTCTGGAATCTTGAATATTGGCAGAGTTTGGAGATTAGGCATTGCTTAGATGCGATGCACATAATAAAGAACATATGTGAAGCTTTGATCGGTTGCATGTTGGAAATTCAAGGGAAAACTAAAGATGGCGTAAATGCGAGGAAGGACATGGTTGAAATGGGGATCCGGCAAGAACTAGCGGCACAAGATAAGGGAAAAAGTCGAACTTGGCTGCCTGCAGCACAATTTAATTTATCAAAGCAAGAGAAAAAAAGCTTATTAGAATGCCTGAAATCTATTAAGGTTCCTACTGGTTATTCCTCGAATATATCAAGAAAGGTTTCTATTAAGGACAACAAATTACTTGGTATGAAGTCACATGATTATCACGTCCTACTGACCCAGTTACTTCCGGTCGCAATTCGAGGAATTCTAAGGGAAGAAGTGAGGAAAACCATCACTAAGTTGTGTTTTTTCTTTAATTCCATTTGCTCTAAAGTGATTGATCCGAATAGTTTGGACAAGTTACAAGAAGGTGTTGTACTAACCCTATGTGAGCTGGAAATGTACTTTCCGCCATCGTTTTTTGACTCCATGGTGCATTTGACCATTCATTTAGTTAGAGAGATAAAAATGTGTGGTCCTGTATTTCTACGATACATGTATCCTTTCGAAAGAGCCATGGGTCAATTGAAGGGCTTGTTCGTAGCCGATCTAAACCAGAAGGAAGCATAGTGGAAGGATATGTGGCCGAGGAGGTTATTGAGTACTACACCGATTATTTGCAGGATGTACAACCAATCGGTCTTCCAAAGTCTCGACATGAGGGTAGACTTGAAGGAAAAGGTTATACATTAACTTCCAATGTTCACCTTATTTAGCACAAATGTTCACTTAAAGCACAATATTTGGTCACCTTATTTAGCACAAATGTTCACCTAATTTAGCACATTTGTTCACCTTATTTAGCACAAATGTTCACTTAAAGCACAATATTTGTTCACCTTATTTAGCACAAATGTTCACCTAATTTAGCACATTTGTTCACCTTATTTAGCACAAATGTTAACTTAAAGCACAATATTTGTTCACCTAATTTAGCACAAATGTTCACCTTATTTAGCACAAATGTTCACCTAATTTAGCACATTTGTTCACCTTATTTAGCACAAATGTTCACTTAAAGCACAATATTTGTTCACCTTATTTAGCACAAATGTTCACCTAATTTAGCACATTTGTTCACCTTATTTAGCACAAATGTTCACTTAAAGCACAATATTTGTTCACCTAATTTAGCACAAATGTTCACCTTTCAGGTACAATTGGAGCTAGTACTCATATACCGGATCTTGCAATGAGAACCAAAGCACATATGAAAGTTCTCCAACATCTTGCTATTGTGGCGCCTTACATCAATGAACATCTAATCGAGTTACGTGAACAATACCCTTCTTACACCGAAAACTTGATTACCATAGAGCATGAAATAAAATTTGTCCAATGGCTAGAAGATAAAGTACAGTCCCAGTTGAAAGAAGGAACAGAGGTCGATGAAACCGTGAAATGGTTATCAAGACGTCCTGATTCCGTGGTCGAGACATACCAAGGGTATGACTTGAATGGATTTACCTGGTACACAAGGAAACAGGATGGTAAAAGTTCCGTGCAAAATAGTGGAGTCACTGTTGTAGCTTTATCTAGTGATAATGTTAGGCCGGCTACTTATTATGGGTGGATCGAGGAGATTTGGGAACTAGATTACCTGAAATTTAAGATACCCTTATTCAAGTGTGCATGGATCGACAACGGTCACGGTGGAGTTAAAAAAGACAAGATGGGGTTTATAACTGTTGACTTCAATAAAAGGGCTTATCGAGATGATCCCTTTATACTTGCAAATAAGCAAGCAATGCAAGTTTTTTACATTCAAGATCCGGCGGATAAGAAAAGACATGTTGTGCTTCAAGGTAAATGTTCATCTTATTTAAGTACAAATGTTCACCTTATTGAGTACAATGTTCACCTTATTGAGTACAAATGTTCATCTTATTTATTACTTGCCACTTTCAGGAAAAAGACGTATTGTCGGCGTTGGTGATGTCGTAGATGAAGAAGCATACGACCACTTCGAGGAAATACCTCCTTTTTCTATCGGTATCGACGATACATCACAGCCAGTATCGATCAGTTGTAGGCGTACAGATAACACCGAAGGCGTGTGGGTCGACACACGAAGGAAAAAAAAGAAAGTAGCTACATAATAACATGTGAGTTAAAAAAACTAATATAAATTATTCTTGACATATATGTGCTAAATTGTTATATATATTAATAGTTTTATTTTTATTTTTATTTTTTGCAGGTCATTAATTGGTGAAATTTAACATATATGTGCTAATTTATGAGCTAATTTATTTTTAATTTTTGTTTAACATTCTAAATTGTTGAACTTATTATTTAACATTTCAAAATTATTATTTGTTCTACTTAAAATTGTTCTAAATTGTTCTATATTAAACTTAAAATTGTTCTAAATTAAAGTTTAAAATTGTTGAACAGAAGGCTTACGAAAACAAACAAAAAGCAAAAAAAAAAAATTAAACTAATCTGTAACGGTTATTAGTTAATAACCGTTACAGAAGGGTTAAATATGTAACAGTTATTAGCTAATAACCGTTACAGAATGTCATATATATTAAAAACGTTTGATCTTCTGTAACGGTTATTAGCTAATAACCGTTACAGAAGGTTATATGTAAAAACGTTTGACCTTCTGTAACGGTTATTATCTAATAACTGTTACAGATTAGCCTCTTCTGTAACGGTTATTAGCTAATAACCGTTACAGAAGATGTGAACGTTTTTTATATAGACAACCTAACCGCGTCATTCCGTCACTTCTTTCCAAACTCGAAAACTCCTTAAAACCCTAGCCTCTCCCTCTCTTAAGCACTCGCCCTCTCCCTCTCTCAAGCACTCTCTCTGCCGCTCTCTCAACTCCGATAGGCGCTCTCTCTCTGCCGCTCTCTCCCTCGTCTCGAAGGTAAACCCCTTTCCCTCTCTGTCTCCTCTTCCTCTCCCTCTCTGTCCCCTCTTCCTCTCTCCCTCACTGACTCGCCTCTCACCTTCCTCTCTGTTACAGATCTCTCTACCGCTCTCTCAACTCCGACAGCCACCAACCCCCGACAGCACTCTCTCGAAGGTAAACCCCCTTTTTTCTGAAATTTAAATTTAGGGGCTGACATGAAAAATTAGGGACTGTTTTGCTTAATTTGAATTGTTTTAGGGACAAAAATGCTTAATTTGTGGGGTTTAATAGGGACTGTATTGCTTGATTTGTTATTTTAGGGACTGCTTTGATTAATGTGAACTGTTTTAGGGACTGTTTTGCATAATTTTAATTATTTTAGGGATTGTTTTGCAAATAATAGGGACAGAATTGTGAATATGAAAAATGTTTAATTTGGGGTTTAATATGCGAAATGCTTAATTTGGGGTTTAATATGCAAAATGCTTAATTTGGGGTTTAATATGCAAAATGCTTAATTGGGGTTTAATATGCAAAATGCTTAATTGGGGTTTAATATGCAAAATGCTTAATTGGGGGTTTAATATGCAAAATGTTGGGGAAATGCTTAATTTTAGGGACTGTTTTGCATTAATATGTGCGGTTTTGGGACTGAAATGCTTAATTTGGGGTTTAATAGGGACTGAAATGCGTAATTTGAGGCTGTTTTAGGGACTGAAATGCAAATAATGGATTTAATTGCGGCTGAAATGCATTGTGAATTGATTATAGATACGTGCATATTATTACTTGATAATTTAGAATTTAATTTAATTAGATATATATGCATTGTGAATTGATTATGAATAAGGAGTTAAGAAATTTATTTAAAATGAAAATTAGATGGAGAAGGATCAAAACGTCAATAAGGTGGGGGAGGAATCCAAGGTGGGGGAGGAAACACCTAAGGTGGTGTCAAAAAGGGTCCCGTTTTACGGACCTCCCAAAAGAAGGGCCGTCTCGGCTGTACGTCGTCTCCCTCCAGGCTGTGAAAGGAGCCCTGATTTTAGTATGGGAGTTAAAATAGATGAGGGATCCAGTGAGAATAAGGAGGAGGACAAGAAGAATAAGGAGGTTAAGGAAGAGGACAAGAATTAGGGTTGAATTGTCTTAGGAATTAATAAAATTATCTATGTTATGTTGTGTGAACTTTATATATGTAATTTGAAGCTTATGTTATTTGTGTATGAATTCATGTTTGAATATTATTGTGTTTTAATTAAATGAATTTTAAATTTATGTATGTTTTAATTATTTGAATTTTAAACTTGTCCATGTTTGAATAAATTGAACATTGCGCCAAAAATTAATATATATTATATATGGTGTTTTAATTAGGTAGTAATGGAGAAAGCTGAAGGAAGCAATTCAAAGGGAAAAAAGCCGATCGAACGAGTGTACGTTAGGCGCAAAGTTCGTGCCAATCCATCCTCTCAAAACCAAACGAACCAAAACCAAGCCTCTCAAAACCAAGGCCAGCCAAGCCTCTCAAAATATGAACAGCATGCAATGTTTTTCAAACTTTTGATTGACAAGTTTGTGGCACCGTACACAGAGTGGAAAGAAGAAGTCATTGAAATATCAGATGATGAAGTCATTGTTTTGTCGGATGATGAAGACTAGTTTTAGGATGTATTTTGTTATTTGAGATTGAACTTGTCGTTTAATGTTTATGTTTATGTTAATATATTTTGTTTATGTTGTTAATGTTTATGTTTATGTTTGTTTATGTTTATGTTTATGTTTGTTTATGTTTGTTTATGTTTATGTTAACTTGATTTGATTGCTTTCATTGTTGTTAATTATTTGTTAATAGATATGTTTATGTTAACTTGAACTTGTCGTTTAATGTTTATGTTTATGTTCTTATCCAACTGAATGTTTATGTTTATCCAACTTGATTTGATTGCTCTCATTGTTGTTAATTATTTGTTAATAGATATGTCTGGAGATCAAGATAGAGATTTACAGGGTGAACAGGCTGGTACAGAATCCAGCGATGAGGAGGTCACAACGTTCGAAATAAAAAAAAGGAGCAGAACGACAATGGAAGAGTTTAGGAGAAAAAAAGCTGCTGGGGAAAAGTATGAGATTAAATTTGACAAAGAAGGAGTGCCAATTGGTACTGAAGAGGCGGTGAACAAATTTGCATCATATTGCGGGTATCTGGCTAGAGCAAGAGTGCCAATCACAATTGATGATTGGCGGAAGGACGTTTCAAAGGAAAGCAAACTTGAGTTGTGGTTGGACATCAAGGTGAATAAATTTTCACTTAAATCATCTAATTTAAATTCCTATGCTACCAATTAACTAACTTTTCGTTATGTTTCAGAAAATGTTCAACATCGAAGATGATAAAGCCATGAAGAATACTCTCAAAGCGATGAGCATAAGTCACAGGGCTTATAGAAGTAGGATTGCTGAGGAGTACATCACAAATGCCGATCCAAACAATCCAAAAAATCCATGCGATAAACACCCAATCTCACAAAAGGAATGGGAAGAATTTTTCAAGAAAAGGACGGGTGCAGATTTTGTACAAAAGAGCAACAAAGCGAAGGAGTTGAGAAAGAAATGGAAAGAGCCTCATAGGATGGGTTCCACTGGCTATAGAGGAAAAAAAGGTTCATGGAAACCTACAGACAAGATTGTCATACCCGGAGATTCTGAAGGGGCCGGTTCCACGAGCATTACCATCGGCGATTTGGAACCGAGGAGTCAAAGGTATTTCATGGGAATGACTGTGGCTACGAAAGATAAAGGTACTTACACATGTAAATACTTATTATATATGCTAACTTCAAATTCTGTTTTTGTGATTATTAATAAGATTTGTTTGTTGCTTGTTAGATACTTACACGTTCCATAGCTCAGATTCGTCGACTATTGAGGCATTCAGTCGGTTGAGTGCCATGTCTGGTGAAATCAATTCCGGGTCAATACCGGAACAAGAAATCTTAAATCGGGCGGTTGACAGGCCAGAACATCCAGGAAGAATCAGGGGATATCCTTTATGGACCAAGAAGGAAGATGTGTATAAAAGAAAGCCTAGAAAGGATGCGCATGAAGGATGGATGGCACCAGACCAGATTGAAGAATTGATGAGCAGGGTCGCAGCTGAAGCCGCTGAGAAAACCAAAAGGGACTTGATTCACTCCGAGGAGATAATGAATGCGGCGAGACAAGAAGCTTTTCAGGTAATCCTTTTTGACAGTCAAAATGTAATCAAAATGAATGAAAACTATTATTCATCATCCGGTTGCTTGATAATTTTCAGGAGGTGAAACAATGGTTGGCCAGTAGCGGATTGCAGTTTCAAGCACCGCAGCAATTTGTGACGCCGTACCAGCCATTCGTTGAAGCTGAGGTAGACTCAGGAATGCCAAACGAGCAGTTATTCCGAACGGTTGCCTCAAGCTATATGCCTCCGGATCCGAGAAGCGTTGTTCAGGTTCATATTGATCACTTTTCTCTTTTCTATTTAGATTTATGTTTGGCTTAGCATTAGGGTTTCTGATCGAACTGAATTTCAGGAAGAAACGCCGTGCGATCTCTTTTCCCTTGATCACCTTAACCAGAAGATTAAGGTGGCCGAGGGAAATATTATTCCGAGTGTTGTTGGTCAGATCGTACACGGTGTGCCATTGACTGATCAACAACTCTATATCCATCTTCTCCGAGTAGGCGATGATTTTCGTCAGTGGCAAGTCCCTGGTAGGTCAGATGAGCTATTAGGAAATAATATAGGAGGGCGATTCCCATGGCCGTCATTTTTGGTGGAGATAGGCCACAAGGTATCGTTTTATTTAATTATGATAATTTATTTCATCCATCTCTATTAGAACTCACTAATTAATTATGTGATGACATTGAATGCAGAGTTTGATAAAAAAGAAGCCAGATGCGAGCAAGGCGGTGGCGAAAAAGGTGATCGAGAGTCCAAAGGTTCCAAGTGCAGGTTCATCCAAAACCTAATTAGTTCAATTGATTGTTTCAGGGTAGATTGTTGCTCAACGTCGAATAATCTATTCTTTTGTGTCTGATTATTTCAGGGTCGATTGTTGCTCGCGATCCGCTACTTGAGCATGATGCGATTGAAAAGCTTACCCCCTCCGAACGAGAATTGTATGAACTATTGATGCTCCAACCAGAGCTTGAGAAAAATTTTGAGTTGCATAAATGTGATGTTTGGGGTACACACAGCGGCGAGGTTAAGTTCAACGTTGAATTGTGCGACATCCTCCAATGCTTTAGAAGAGAATCTCTAAACGTGTCGATCGTCAAGTTGTACTGTTGGTATGAATTTTCAACCTTTAAAATATTTTTTTAAAGTACCGTATTCAATTGGAGGTGAAAAATGTATGAATTAATATCCGTGAGTGTAGGTTTTGGATGAATGAACTTTCAGAGGGAGAAAACAACATCACCGTATTAGATCCAGAGATGTTGACTGCTCCTAAAATCAAACAAGAACAAAATGCTGCTGCGGACTACTTGATAAAGTCATTCGCGCAATATTCATCCAATTATATGATTCTGCCTTATTTACAAGAGTAAGGACAATTATAACTAATAAAATATCAATTATCTCGTTTACATGTTTGGTTCATTTTCATGAAAACAATAATCTCTATTCTTGCAGCTTTCATTGGGTCCTTCTTGTTATTAATGTCGAGAAGCGCACCGTTCAAATAGCAGATTCTATCGAGCGCAAGAATCCAAAGATATTGATTAAGGGATTCATAACCCAGTAAGTTTTCGTTTCTAAATGAAATTCTGATATTGAGATAAGGACTATGTACGGTTCTATTTAAGCTATTAATGATATTGTATGCAGGATATACAAGCGATACCTTATGGAAAATGGAAAATATAACGCAAGGACCCGAACAACATTTGATTGGTACAAAATTCAGGTACGAGACTTAAAAAATATATTAGCTACCTAGGGTTTCTGAAACTGTGCAAAATCTTAACTATCTTTCTTGTTGGATCTTTAATTAGTGTCCGATACAAAAGGGCAGCACAGAATGTGGATATTTCACAATGCTCGCAATGAAAAACGTATTATCTTATTGGATAGCAATTCAGGAAATACCTCATGTAAGTAACTTATTCTTTTAACTAATAACATTTGATCAAACAATTAGATTTTAGAATTTCATGATCTAACTAATAATATTTTTGACTTGTTTATCATAATATGCAGATGATCGAGCCGGTTGGAGTACCATACAACAAAGAAATGATTGATGGTGTCGTGACAGAAGTTATGGACTTCATGCAAGGGGTATTATTTTGATTAAAATGTGTTATTTGATGACTTGCCATGTTTGATTATACTTGTGATATATGTAAATACTTTGTTTATTGTTTGTGTGATATGCATGATTATATATGTTTGATATATGTGTGCTTTGTGATATATATATATGCTGCATTTGTTAATGTAAATTGGGTACCAATTTGGTACCAATTCAGCTAGCAAATTGGGGCTAGCCAATCAAACAGGCGAAACACAAAAAAAAAATTAAGACTTTTGTAACGGTTATTAGATAATAACCGTTACAGAATATTATAATTTCAATTTTTTTTTAATTATAAATATTATCTGTAACGGTTATTAGATAATAACCGTTACAGAATCCAGTCTTCTGTAACGGTTATTACCTAATAACCGTTACAGAAGTTCTCCAAACACCACACCTGTTCCGTCCACAATACCATAACGGTTATTAGATAATAACCGTTACAGAAGACTGGATTCTGTAACGGTTATTATCTAATAACCGTTACACATGATTTACAAAAAACAGTACCAGATTTTTCCTTGCGTATACCATAGCGGTTATTAGATAATAACCGTTATAGAAGAGGGGGCTACTGTAACGGTTGTTTTCTAATAACCGTTATAGATCTGTAACGGTTATTAGACATTCTGTAACGGGGGCTACAGTAACGTTTCGTGTACCGTTACAGAAGTCTTTTATTAACCGTTACAGAAGCCAAAATTTCGCGTAGTGTTGTGTGTTTTTGGCATGAAATGAGTTGTTATGTTGAAATTTTAAAATATTTTTGAACAGATTGCGGCATATATATAAAGCAACTTTCTTTGTTAAGATCGAGTTTCGAATTAGAAAATACCTGATTTGATGAGCTGCTGATCTATGATTATTACTATTTTGATGAAGTGCTCAGCATTAGCAATTTTATGGATTTATTTAGGACCATATACAATGTCACATCCCATAAATTCGGAAAAAAAAGGATCTTTGCCTTCTAGAATATTTTTATACAAAGATTTACTCAGTTATTCTTACATTAAAAATCTGACTATATTTCTAGAAATGTTACTATAGTCGTTTTCCTCACTCTTATGAATTAAACTGCTCTTGCAGCAAATTTAGGAAAACAGACTTACATATTAAATAATTTGATGCACTTTAGCTGGATCCCTCTGTTACCAGAAGTTTCGAGGGAGGAAGGGAGGGAGGAGTGTTTGGAGTTTTGGGTATAAAATGAAAAAATAGTGCAAGCTGTTGAACTTTTGGAAAATCCATTATTTCTAGCTCATGCATATCTAGTTCAGCCTACAATATATTTTCTTTATACCAAATGAACAGTCTGGAGATTATAAGACTTTGATATTATATGCCAGTTAACACATAGCTATACCTCCAAACAAAAAAAAAGTTGTTCTAATTGTAAGAAGCAAGGACTTGAACGGAACTAATTAGATATTGAAAAAGGACTAAGGAAAAACATTATTACCTTAAATATACTTCATAAAAGGACGAAAGATCGAGTTTTTATTCAAAAATGTTGCACGACTGATTTCAGATTTTTTTTTTTTTTTTTGAAAAAGAGGATAGGAATAATGAGCCAAAAGATTGAATTCTACTTTTGTTTAGAGGTCATACACTCATACTATACATGTTGGTAAATTCATCCTTGCTTTAATTAGCATTTCGTCAAATGTGTACTGTACAACAGAATAATATAAATTTTTTTTTCATTTTTTCTATGAGAAAAGTGGCCATGTGATAAATTGTGTTCTTATCAATAAATAGTTATAACTAATTTGATCAACTGCTAATCTACACCTTACATAATGAATTAATCTATCAACTTTGGAGATCATTCTTTGTTAAAGCCATATTGATGCAAAAACCTTGAATTGGAAGCGAGATAATGAATGTTCCGGATCATCATTAACTATGTTTTAATTTTGAAAATGGGAGCGAGATCGATAATGAATGTTCTCTATCATCTTACCCGCTGCTAATTAATTGGATGCGTTAAAATGTTAAAATCTCAACATTCACTCTCGCGTAATATTTTTCTAATTAATTGGTATGTTTCCCATAGGGTGCGTTTGGATAGGTGTGGGAAGAAGGGAAGAAGTGGGAAGAAGTATTGGGAAGTGTGTAACTTTGTGAAGAATTTGGATTGCTTATAATTTTTTTTCTTCTTCTTCCTTCTTTTTCTTCTTTCTTTCAATAATCCAAACGCACCCATAGATACATTAGTCTTATCCTTTGGTAAGTTCTCAATAAAATTTGGAAGACACAAAAAAAATACAGCTATATATGCATGAAAATATGGATGGATATGAAAGGGAAGGATAAAAATTTGGTGCTGCGATTTGCAAAAAATACCTTCCTAAAGAATTACCCTCGAAAAATATTTACCTATTCAAAACCAGAGTATGTATGCTTGCCAGAGGTTTATGGGAAGAACTAAACAATTTTGTTTGGTAAACCACATACAAGAAGTATGCACCCAGACAATTGATTCTCATATTGGCTCTGAAATAGTACTATAGCATGCATTGTTTTCATTTTTAAAATATGGGTGTATAGACTGCTTATGTAATAGCTTACCTTACTGAAATAGCATGTGGTGGATAATATGTGGATTTAATCATATGTCTGCACATGCATGCAGTTTGCACAAGGAATCATTTTTGGGGATATGGATATCCACAAAATTTAATCGTTTGCCATCCATAAATTTGTTATAGATTCAAGTAGTGAATTAAAACATGATTGACATTTGTACGCAATGCCAATATGCCATGAACTTAATTAATGATGAAAGAGCTAAAACAAATAATATAATTGTTTTAAACAAAGTAAATATATATTTTTTTACTACTACAAATTATTTTAAAATTAAAATGTAACATGCTACTTAAGATTTATTTATAAGTTTGCTGTTGTTTGAACCACTTAATGTTCTAAATAGTCAATCAATAGAGACTTGCAAGGAGTAATTGCTTTGTTAAAAGTTGGCGTGGCAACTTGGAGACATAGCGCCTTCCTAGCTCAAACCTGCTAACGTACCTATCTCTTTCTCTCTCTCTCTCTCCGGCCCTCACATACACAAAATAGCTAACATGTCATCGATGACACCTACTATCAACTCGTTTTTTGAAATCTAAACTTCAAACAGTAAATTCAAACCGTTCAAGTTGATCACCAATTCACTAAATTAAAATATCCTTGGAGACCAAATTTTATACTTTTTTGAATTATTTTGCTACTTATTATCATATTTTTTAAATTGGAGGGCCTGAAATTTTATGTATTTTGAAAATATCAATGGCAAAAAAATTCGAAAAAAATATAAAATTTAGTCTCTAAAATATTTCAATAGCTTGATAAACTTGAATGGTATTCCAAACCCATAATTTGACAACTAAGACGTTAGAAAATTGGTATAATGATCGACAGGTAGTAGAATAACAGTAAATGTGCCGTATTCTTAACATCTTACTGTTAGTTTGGCGGCTAGAGACTAATTCAATTTTAATAATGGGGAACTAACATCTTCAAATAAAAACAAGCGCCTCTCCATTTTAAAAGAACGGGGCACATCTTTAGAAATTAAATTAGCCCAAATAATGGGACTTAATATCTCCATTTATCTATTGCACGGGAGAAGGATGGATTTAAAATTTAGTTAGCTCGGTTAATCATTTTTCTTTGTCTGACCTCTGCTCTATAAAAGGAACCTTGTTAAGCTCAATCTCATAACAAGAACCAAAACACACAACTGAGGAAACTATATCCTTGAGCTTAATTTCCATCCATGGCTCCTGTAGCAGCTGAAAATGGCTGGCTCCTTTTCCTCTCTATAGCTGCCAAATGTGGAGAGTTTCTAACTCAGAACCCCTCTCTCTACCTCTTCACAGCTTTCTTACTGCTACTGATGTACCTCACCACTACACTTCACCACTGGGCCACTCCTGGCGGCCCCGCTTGGGGAAGATACTGGTGGGGTAAGAACTGGTCCAAAAGATCCCATGATCATGCCATGATCCCGGGACCCTCGGGCTTTCCTGTCATCGGGAGCATGACTCTAATGATAGGCTTGGCCCACAGAAAGCTCGCTGCGGTAGCAGAGAGCCTGGGTACCAAGCGGCTGATGGCTTTCAGCATTGGCGACAGCAGAGCTGTTGTCACCTCTGACCCGGATGTTGCTAGGGAAATTCTGGCAGGTTCAGCTTTTGTTGACCGACCTGCCAAAGAGTCTGCCTATGCACTCATGTTCCACCGTGCCATCGGTTTCGCTCCATATGGCCTCTACTGGCGCACTCTTCGCCGAATCTCAGCTGCACACTTGTTCTCTCCTGAGCAAATCATGGCATCTGCATCAGTACGTGCTGACATAGCATTTCAAATGATAGATGCCATGCATTCGAGCGCTTCCAGGACTGACAGACCTGATGTTAGGCGTGTTATAAAGCTTGCTTCGCTGAACAACATCATGGGGTCTGTTTTTGGCATGCGGTATGAACTCAAATCCGAGTCGGAAGAAGCCAAGGAGCTGATTTACATGGTGGAAGAAGGGTATGACTTGCTGGGGACACTCAACTGGTCAGACCATCTGTCCATGCTAACTGGATTGGACTTCCAAAAGATTCGGTCCAGATGCAACCGGCTTTTGCCGAGGGTGAACCGATTTGTGAACCGCATAGTAGAAGAGCATCGTGCCAGGCATGTGACAGAAAATTCCAAGAGTTTCTGTGATTTTGTCGACGTTTTGTTATCTCTGCAGAACAGCGAGAACCTATCTGATTCTGATATTGCCTCTGTTCTTTGGGTAAGTAATGCTGCCTTTAGTCAGATCGATGGCTATAATTGTTCGTGACATGAGTTGGCATTTCTTTACTTATCTGACAGTAGGATTAAAATTAAATAAAATTTTTCACCTTCTATTAGTGAAAATTTGGATTGGGGTCTTATCAGAGTGGACAGATTGCATATATAATTGAATACTTATGCCACTATAATATGGATTAGGTAGTAAAGAATTGGAGTTTAGTAACATAAATACCTTGGTCTTTCATTATTATTTCCGTTTGATTAATAAATTACCAGAACCAAGTTGAAAGGAATGGTTTGTGAATTGAACTATTCCAAACGTTTTCTTTCCTTATCACTACTGGTACTTCTTTAATAATAATAATAATAATAATAATAATCTAATGCTATTTTACTTCAACACTTCCTCAACTAAATTTGGATTAGCAGCCAGCTATGTATCGGTCAAAGCAGATACATTATCCAATAAAAAAGAAAATTTATCTACCAATCAAATTTTGTCCTGGTTCTTAAATCCACGCAGGAGATTCCTACTTGTACTTTCATATCAGAAAAATGAACTTGGGGCCAGTTATACTTCTCTAAAAACTATCATTTTCAATCATATAAATAATTGTTTTGTTTGGTATTTAGATTCAGTGCTATATTGAGTTAAAGGATAAAGAATAGCAAGTTCAAGTTTCCTGTTGTAAAGCCAATTGATTTTTCCGAGGACTACGTGATGTATATCCAACTTGTTTCTTTCAAAACAGATTCATGATGTATATCCAACTTGTTTCTTTCAAAATAGATAAAAATAGAACCTTCATTAATTCTGTTTAAAAATATAGGAGCTGATATTTCGAGGAACCGACACCGTAGCGGTGGTGATTGAATGGATTCTTGCACGTCTAGTCATGCACCAAGATGTACAGGCTAAGGTGCATGAGGAGCTAGACCGCATGGTTGGGCCCCACCAGTCAGTGACTGAATCTGACTCTAGCTCACTTCATTACCTCCAGGCAGTCATCAAAGAAGTCCTAAGGCTACATCCACCAGGCCCACTCTTGTCATGGGCACGACTCGCCATATCAGACACCTACATCGGTGGCCTGTTAGTGCCAGCTGGCACTACTGCGATGGTTAATATGTGGGCCATCACCCATGACCCATCAGTCTGGCCTGAACCACTCAAATTCAAACCAGAACGCTTTATGGAAGCCGGTTCAGCAGACTTCCCAATTTTCGGGGCAGACCTCAGGCTGGCACCATTCGGATCCGGCCGTAGGAGCTGCCCTGGAAAGACACTTGCCATGAAAACTGTCACATTTTGGGTTGCATCACTTTTGCACGAGTTTTATTGGTTGCCGGCTTCTGATGGAACCCCAGTGGATCTCTCAGAGGTTCTCAGGCTGTCGTGTGAGATGGCAGCGCCGCTTGCTGTCACCCTATGCCCACGCCGCAGTGTCCATTAAACAGTTTGTCTTCTGATCGAAGTGTGATGTGATATTTGCAACATCAAATCGTGCTAATTAATTAATACATGTTGTTCAATATGGTCGGCTACCAGCAATGGCCTAACATATTACTCACGTACTTTGTGTCTTTAATTGTTGGACCTCAGGTTGTGAATTGGTACTTTCATTATATGTGCTTAAGTTTCAAGTTTCATTAATGGTGTGATTCAAGTGATTAATGGACCCTTGGAAGGGTTGCTAAATATGTACACAATAAATTGAAGAACGGTTTGTACATATAATAACAATACTCTGGTATATGTATAAATTAATTACGAGGCATGCTTGATTTCTCGATTTGTACATATGTATGACAATATTTGTTTGGCTATAAAGATTTGCTACTGTGATTGTTTCTCTGTTTTTTTTTTGTCAAATCAATATAGGCTGAGTTGTCATGCTACGGTTCTGATTGGAATGAGTTTTTTTCCCATGAGAATTCTATAGAATTTTTATGTTATTGAAAATTTTCTATTGGAATAAATGGATTTGATATTATTTGATCGAAATTTTTATATTATTAGATCCAACCAAATTATGAAAAATCAATTTTAATCAAATGAAATTCCATGTGTAGACCATTCGAATAATTCTTAATTAAGTTACCAATTAAAAGTAGCTAGTTTATAATTTATACAGCCTACAACATATATAATTTGGAAATTTTTGAAGAGGCAAATCGAATTTATAAGTCTAAACTACTGAAAGGAGAATTAGTTAGCTCTAGAAATATAATTTAAGCGAAAGTAATTAAACACGGTTCTATAATTCGGAAATTTTGATGTATGATAGAGGTAATCAACGTGTACCACATGTTTGATTTAAGCAATATTAACGGTGTTGTATATTTTAATTTATGTGCTTCATCCCCTTGACTATATATTAATTAATCTATAATTCAAAAGGTGAAATCACAAACTAGCTAGCTAGTTATTATACTTCAGTGACTAGCTGTCTAATCTATAATCTATAAATATTGTACTTAACCGTGTTACACACTAGTTGGCTCATTCCAGAACGTAATTTTGAAAACGATAGTTGTAGAATATATATGTATATTTTTTGTCTCTCTCTTTTCCCCCTTCAGTTTTTTTTTTTAATAAAAGTTCTGCTCTAGTAGTAAGTTTTCTTGCTGGACAACTGCATATGGGAGTATTTATTATTATTATTTTTTTGTTTCGAAGATAAGATGGGTCAAGTTCTTCAACTTATTTTGAAATTTAATGTCACAAAATTCTAGTGGAATTTCAAACCCGCGACCTTTGAAAATATTTTACTCTTTATCACTAGACCAAGAGTTGGTTCTCATATTGAAGCATTCATATTATTACTCTTGAGCTCGGGAGCATTTATATTCTTACTCTTTTTTTATTTTTATATCTTGATATATTGGTGTGCCACCGTGCCAGATCTTACACAAAAAGCAAGAAAATATATATTTGATACAGAATATTTCCTGACAAATATGATTCATTTATTTAATAGGTAAATTTTATAGGCCAGTCAAACATAAAATTCAATCACTCTACTAGAATTGTCACATTTTATCCAGTATATATATATTAATTGAAATGCAACCCACATATATACCGATCGACTATAATATAGTTTTTCAAATGAATAGTTTTGCAAACTTAATAACTTCATTTTTAAAGCAAACAATATCACAAAATTTCGTAAAAGTATGTGCTGATGATATTTATGAATGCAGAGTAAGACTTCAAATAATTCCAGGTAAGACTGCAACAAATCAGTATTAAGCCGCTATTTCGCAATAAAGAACACAATCCATCAATTCACCCATTTTTATTTTCAATGTGGCAACTCAAAATATAAACGCGCTTGCCAGGGCATTCGATAGAAAAGAAATATCACCAAATAAAGTGTAGATTTGCCATTGGATCGTTTAATTGTAATGCTTGTTGTATCCTGACCATGAAAGGTTTTTGCCGCCGCACTTTGTTTTGAGTTCATACCTGATTAAATAATAGAAATTACAAGTATTATATATAGTATCCATACCTGCAAATTCTGATTTGATAATCCATCAAATTGCTTTCGTCATGCAATTTTCTTGTTCTTTTTCTTTTTTCTACCTGTTGGGATCCTATTATAGACTCTATAAACAAATCATTACTCATGACTCATGATAGAAATATTTATTCGAGAAATGAAGTTAGACATAAAACATGCTATTAGGTCAGATCCTAGCCAATTTGTAGTACTTTATATATTTGTCCTGCTAATATCCTAGTCTAGACTCTATAATATGGTTTAATGTCCAAGATATATTTAGATTTCAAACATTATACCTAAGCATTTGGATGTGATGCAATATGGTCCTGCGCACACTTCAATAAAATATGTGTAACTTTTAATCCGACCGTCAGATCAAGCCGAAATTTTGACAGGAGATCCGTCGCTTCGTTTTGGCCAAATTGTCAGCTCCGATTCACAATCTGAGCCTTGTTTCATGGAATTTTAGATCTTTCTTTATTATTTTTAGCAGTTTTAGGGTTGTTTTGAAAATTTTATGTATTTTCTCTTTCTAAGGTTTTTGTATTAGCTATTTAAGACAGTCGTCATGGTTTATGGAAGTTTTAGAGAATTTTGAGAATTAAGACTTTATTAAAAAAAATCTGAGAATCTGTGTGATTTCTCAACCAAAAATCTCTCTTTTTTGTACTTTTCCATTATCTTTCTCTATAGTTTGTGCATCAGATGCACACTAAATCATGTTTTATGGACCTCTTTGGCTTGATTATCCGTAACTCAATTCAACTTCTTTTTAATATTTTGTTTCAATTCAATTTGTAGACCTATCAACAAATTTGTAATTAAGGTCTTTTTGCAGTCTGGCAGACGAATAAATCCTTGGAAAACTGAAATAAAATAACAAGGTCCTTTTATCTCATTCTCATATATATAAAGAAGTTAGTAGATAAAAAGCAAAAATAATACGCTGAACAATGGAGAACTTACCTGGTATAAAAGACTTTATGTAACTTAATAAATGGTGAATTCGAGGAAAATCAGAGAGTAGTTGAATCTTGAGCTCAGCCTTAGAAAATTTCGTATACAAAATGAAGATATATATCTATAATTATGTATGTAGCATTTTTTGCCTAAAACGTATGTAAATCATGCGAAAATGTATGTAGCCATTGGTACTAATTTTTTCCTAAGAATATGCACACAGATTACTGTTCTAGACGGATATTAGGGGGGTCCACTGTGACTCATCAAAGTTTTATTTAATTTTTCATGAAACCAGAGAATAAGATACAGGAAAGTACGCATGTATGTTTGAATAATTAAGTTGAATTTTAAAAGAAACTCCCGGAGAATTCTGCATTTCATCTGTGGCGCGTTAAGCTTCTCTTAAGTTTTTTAAACTAACAAGCAAAGAAAAACAAAAATATACCAATATATTGTCATGTGCTATTAATTACGTCTGATAAAGACAATTTTATAATTTATTAATTGAAGAATTTGAGCATTTACGCCTCGGAAAAGAAACTCCAATTAATATTATGCATTTATAACCCCAATCAACCCTAACTACATGTAGTTTACCAAAATTACAAGCATGCTTGACACTCTACCATCATAAAAACGTAATATAACACTCCTCATGCAGTTAAGTGTTTCTAAATTATAACATTTTTTTTATAAACAAAATTATAACATGCAAATCACCTGCAGCAGTACTAATCTTACCTAATGTGTAGACTTATAAATTTTATAGCACCCTCGAGAGCTTGCAATTGTCTAGATTTGAGTAGATGTCTTTTCAATTGATTTATTTAAAACTTGAATTGTGATCTTCATAATTTAATTTTCAGTTTGGAACATTGTTGAACAAAATGGAGCAGGTATTGATAATTTTTTTTGTTTTGGAGGTGTTGAAAGGAGAGCATTATTACTTTCATGATCTGAACACTCTGAACACGTTTGTAGCAAATAATCATAATCACATTCTAAATTATCTTTCTGTTTTACTGTTTAATTAAAGAGAACAACGAATTAGGTTCAAAGAATGTTTTAAATACAGAACCGGGCACCACCACGGTGGAAGGCCAGTATGAGGTTTTATCGGTTTCATCAGTTTTACCGTTTGATAAACTGAAACACTTTTGTATATGTATCTTTGGCTCCGTTTGGATAAGTGTGGGAAGAAAGGAAAAAAGAAAGAAGTGGGAAGAAGTATTGGGAAGCGTGTAACTTTGTGAAGAGTTTGAATTGTTTATAATTTTTTTTCTTCCCTTCTTCCTTCTTCCAACTTCTTCTCAACGCATCCAAATGGAGGCTTTAATGGGCCAACTAATCAGAAATCACTACCACAAAAATAGGCTTTTGTAATGGATCATCTGTAACGCTTTCTTTAAAACCCGTTATAGATCTGGGAAAAATAAGCGGATGAAAAAAAGTGGATCTAATTTGTAAAGTTTTTTATAAATTAAGCGTTACAAGTTTTCCGTCAAAAAAAAAGGAAAAAAAATGTCAAAGCTTCTGTAACATTTTTTATACAAAAAACGTTACAGATTTTTCTGATATATTTTTTTTTTTGCGAAAACCCCTATATACCTATCGACTCCTTCCTTTTTCCGAAAAATTTCTAAGTCCCCTCTCTCTCGACTCTCCTTCTCGTTTAAACCCTAGCCGACTGCACTCGACTCTCCTCTCCCTCTCGTTTTTTGGCCGGCCAACTCAAAGCTCCTCCCGACTGCACAAGCCGTCCTCCTCTCCTCTCGACGGCACTCAAATCTCCTCTCGCCGGCCTCCTCTCGACAACACCCGGAGCTCCTCTCACCGGCCTCCTATCCTCTCTCTCTCTCTCTCACTACCTCGAATCGAAGCTCCTCTCATCGGCCTCATCTCCTCTCTCTCTCAATACATCAAACCCTAGCCGACGGCACCACTACCTCCTCTCGACAGCCACTGATCGAAGGGAAAACCTAATCAAAACAAATCCTTAGGAATCACCGATCTAATCGTTTGCAGTGATAGCTTAAGGGTCGAATTCACAGGGACGGTGTTGGAATATCGATCTTTTACCTTATTTAATTAGCTAGACGAAGGTTCAAATCAATTGAGGGTTTAATTGATGAATTGAAGAAGTATCAAATCCTAAGGTTTATCTAAGTTTGATTGAGAATGCGAGTTCTAACACAATAACACGAATTAGGGTCAATTGTTCGGGTTGCTTTACCTGGCCTATTCAGGCGGATCCGCCAGCTTCCTGGCGGGTCGCCAGAACAGTACGATAATTCAGTTTAATTAGTTTCTAAGTTCTCTAAGTTCAGGTTTTTGGCTTAAACTCTGGTCCAAATACTAACTCTCGTTCTTGATTTGGTATTACTAAGTTTTAACCTCTAAACCTCCCTAAAAACCTAAGTTTCAACTCTCGTTACTTGGCTTAAGTTTTAGGGTTTGCTTTAACTATTCGGTAGGATATCCTAAATCTCTCGATCTTAGGAGGGAATAAACCTCTCGGCTAAGTTCCGGTTTCACCTTTTGGGTATACTAACTATCCTATGGTATGAGAACACAAATTATTTTGAAATTAGGGTTCTATTTGCTTATCTACGAGGTCAGGCCTAACCAAGTGAGCAAACCTTCAAATCAATTCAATTCAATTCACAATTCAAGCAATCAAGATCAAGTAAAGCAAAGCAACTCAGAAAATATAGAAAACTAAATTAAACTTTCATTAATCTACCAAGTAAAGGTTCCCTACAATTGCCCCTAACAACAATTCTAAGCTAGACAAGACATAGAATCATACAAACCAAGGTTTTCTCGAATAAACAAACAAAAGATAAAAAGAAGAGATAGAATACAACAAATGAACTTCGATTCCTCTCTTCTTCCTTCTCCGCCTGCCTTCGAACGACCCCGTCTCCTTTCGTGCGGATCCGCCTGGACCTTGGGTTGTCGCGTCGTGTAGAGACTCACAAATCTCTCTCTAAACTTTGATTTATCTCTAAATTCGATCTCTACTTCTTCTCCCCTTGAAATCTCCTCAAACCATGTTTATATAGGCTTTAGAATTGATGGGAAGCGCTCATAATAGCAGGAAAATGCTTCTGGACGTGATGGAAATAGAGAATAACCGTCTTCCCAAGTTAGAACTCTAAAACGGGCACTTTCTGCTAATTCAGGCAAGTTTCGGGCGGGTCGCCAGAAATCGTCCTGAGAGCAGGTCTGGAAATTTAAGTACTGCGCCTTGTTCGTATTTTGCCCATAATTTCTTCATCCGGACTCCGTTTGAGGTTATTCAAGTACCGTTGGAAAGCTTATGAGAAGCTCTACATCTTCATTTAATCATTTAAGTCATGTTCTTGTCCAGAATCTGCATAAAAATAGATATTATTGTAGTAACTCCTTCTTTGACACAAACTTAATTAAAACTAACCTAAATATGTTAAAATCTAACTAAAACACAAATATTTAGTTGTAATTTGGGGCCTAAAAGGATTGAAATATCTATATAAAATCCGCCGATCAAATCTCCCCAAGCTTAAACATTGCTTGTCCCCAAGCAACTATCTAAATCTAAGAAGATCGTTTAGGACCTAAATTACAATTAAATAGCTGGTATCTACAAGTTATGGGAGATTTCTCAACAATTACCATTGACACAACTCAAGCAATTTGGATTTGGACATATCAAAAGATTTTTCAAATTCATTTTCAAAATCAAGTTTACTTAGTGACCATTGACTTTCCACAAGTAAAATCCCAAAGCAATTGCAGTTTATTGTCTATAACATATCTCGTTTAATTTCTAATCAAATTGGTTTTCATGTTTCACAATTGACTTGGCAACAAGAAACGGGATCTAACCCTTCCAACACAAACAACAAGTTCAGCTTATTCATTTCACAAACAAGAGTCAAGTAAAAACATCGCAAAAATTTTCGAAAACGCATTGAAGAACGACTAAAGTGGGGCGGAAAAAGAGTACAACTCCCCACCCATCGTCTCCAAAGTTTTTGGGTTGGAACTTATTATTTCTCCTGGGGCAAGGAGGGTTTCCCGCGGCGGAGAAGCCGGCCAGATAAGAGTGGATTTAACTTTTGAGGATTTTTTATTCCTCTTATTTCTATTTTTTTTTATACCATGAATCTCTTTCTGTTTCTTACCCATGGTTTATGGAGTTCTTTTAATCCACAAGTACCTATAACCTCCTACAGTGTCCATGGCACTGCACCGCTTTTTAGTTCCCCTTTTTATTTTGTTTTTTGTTTTTCTCTTTTTTTTTGTTTTTTTTTTGTATATTTACATCTTCGACTTTTAGTAAACTTGAAAACAACGGTGTAATTACTAACTCTTGCAGCTCATTCTTAAATTTAACTCAATTTTGTGTCGGGAGAATTGATCTAAGGTCAATTTGGGTATTCATTTAAGGGTGGATGCCTAAAAACCGATTTCTTAATTGGTCAAGTCATTCATTTAACTCAAAAACTTTCTTGAATCAAAACTAATTGAGATAACTTATGCACAATACTTACTCCTACTTTAGAACTCTACAAGTGTTGGTCGGTCAAATTCAAATTCATTTTTAAAAACAGATTTTTGTGACATGTCTATTACTTCGTTGCTTAAAACTATGACCTTGATTATTGTCAATGGACTCCCAAAACTTACCTAAATGCAATCTATATGACATTAATATGCAAATCCTACATGAATGCAAATTAATAAACCTAAATGCCATGATGCAATTCCTAGATACAAATTCTTATTCTCTCCCCAAGCTTAAAACTTTGCATCATCCTTAATGTAAAGAAAACAAAACTTAAAAGAGAGAAATGAATAAAGAAACTTATCGAATCTTTGTAGTGGATATGAAGGATCGAGTCACACAACATGAGCCTTGCTTGCTTTGATAGATCATTGCACTTCAAGTTGTCTCTAGGTTCGTCTCATTGGAGAAGGTGTGTTGCAAGTAGTGGAGATTTTAGGTTGAGGATAAAAATCGCATAGGGTTGGTACGATTCTACCCTTGGGTTAAGGTTTTGGTGAAGGCTTGGTCAATGACAGGATTGAGCAAAAATTTAGTTCGTCGACTAACCAAGGAAAACTCAAAATCTAGCCATTGATTTAGGTTAAGGTTTATGGATTGGTTTATGTTAGGGTATAGGTCTAGGTTTTAGTCTCAGGTGGGTTTCAGGCGGGGTCGTTTGGTTTCTGGCGGCCTCGTCTGGAACGGGTCTGGGTTTAGGTGGTCTCGGGATGGTTTCTGGCGGGTCGCCAGAAATCAGGTCAGGTATGGAACAAGATGGTTTCTCCGCTATCTTGAGATTTGTTAGGTTGAATCGACTCATATGCTCCTTCGTGGTGTATTCCCCAAGCTTGAGTTCTTGCATATGGTATGATTTTTCAACAACCTACATACTTCTTCCATGTGTTGTGATGTTGCGTTGAAGTTCAATTGCCCTATCGACACTTGCATGACTTGAACGATTGTGCTTCTAAAAAGCTTGTATTATCGTCTAAAATCTGAAACCAATCAACAAAGATCAATGAGTTATACCTAACTACACTTAACTAAACTAATGACAGAAATTGAAATTTTTGGCCTTGGGTTGCCTCCCAAGAAGCGCTTGTTTTAGGTCATTAGCTCGACCTCCTTGCATTTGCTCATCTTATCTTCACTTTTCTCCCTCTCAACGCATCATAGTTCTCTCAAAAGTACTTGAGCGGGCGTCTTAAAACATGCTTGGTGTGTTCTTCTTTGGATGTCATCTTCCTTGGCTCGATTTGGATATTGAATTCCTCCAAGCATCGTCTAAGTGTGCTCAAGTCGGTTTGGTTGAACTCTTCGTTTGTTTCATCGGATGCGACAATCTTCTTTGCATCACCACCTTCCAATTCTTGCTCGAATACCTGAAAAGAACGAAACATGGTGATAGAAAATATTTTTGGATTTTTAAGATAAGATAAAATAAGTAAGATACAAGGATACAATGATGTCTATACTAATTAACTAATGCAAAATACCAATATTCTAGCAAACCGTCCCCGGCAACGGCGCCATTTTTTATCGAAGGGAAAACCTAATCAAAACAAATCCTTAGGAATCACCGATCTAATCGTTTGCAGTGATAGCTTAAGGGTCGAATTCACAGGGACGGTGTTGGAATATCGATCTTTTACCTTGATTAATTAGCTAGACGAAGGTTCAAATCAATTGAGGGTTTAATTGATGAATTGAAGAAGTATCAAATCCTAAGATTTATCTAAGTCTGATTGAGAATGCGAGTTCTAACACAATAACACGAATTAGGGTCAATTGTTCGGGTTGCTTTACCTGGCCTATTCAGGCGGATCCGCCAGCTTCCTGGCGGGTCGCCAGAACAGTACGATAATTCAGTTTAATTAGTTTCTAAGTTCTCTAAGTTCAGGTTTTTGGCTTAAACTCTGGTCCAAATACTAACTCTCGTTCTTGATTTGGTATTACTAAGTTTTAACCTCTAAACCTCCCTAAAAACCTAAGTTTCAACTCTCGTTACTTGGCTTAAGTTTTAGGGTTTGCTTTAACTATTCGGTAGGATATCCTAAATCTCTCGATCTTAGGAGGGAATAAACCTCTCGGCTAAGTTCCGGTTTCACCTTTTGGGTATACTAACTATCCTATGGTATGAGAACACAAATTATTTTGAAATTAGGGTTCTATTTGCTTATCTACGAGGTCAGGCCTAACCAAGTGAGCAAACCTTCAAATCAATTCAATTCAATTCACAATTCAAGCAATCAAGATCAAGTAAAGCAAAGCAACTCAGAAGATATAGAAAACTAAATTAAACTTTCATTAATCTACCAAGTAAAGGTTCCCTACAATTGCCCCTAACAACAATTCTAAGCTAGACAAGACATAGAATCATACAAACCAAGATTTTCTCGAATAAACAAACAAAAGATAAAAAGAAGAGATAGAATACAACAAATGAACTTCGATTCCTCTCTTCTTCCTTCTCCGCCTGCCTTCGAACGACCCCGTCTCCTTTCGTGCGGATCCGCCTGGACCTTGGGTTGTCGCGTCGTGTAGAGACTCACAAATCTCTCTCTAAACTTTGATTTCTCTCTAAATTCGATCTCTACTTCTTCTCCCCTTGAAATCTCCTCAAACCATGTTTATATAGGCTTTAGAATTGATGGGAAGCGCTCATAATAGCAGGAAAATGCTTTTGGACGTGATGGAAATAGAGAATAACCGTCTTCCCAAGTTAGAACTCTAAAATGGGCACTTTCTGCTAATTCAGGCAAGTTTCGGGCGGGTCGCCAGAAATCGTCCTGAGAGCAGGTCTGGAAATTTAAGCACTGCGCCTTGTTCGTATTTTGCCCATAATTTCTTCATCCGGTCTCCGTTTGAGGTGATTCAAGTACCGTTAGAAAGCTTATGAGAAGCTCTACATCTTCATTTAATCATTTAAGTCATGTTCTTGTCCAGAATCTGCATAAAAATAGATATTATTGTAGTAACTCCTTCTTTGACACAAACTTAATTAAAACTAACCTAAATATGTTAAAATCTAACTAAAACATAAATATTTAGTTGTAATTTGGGGCCTAAAAGGATTGAAATATCTATATAAAATCCGCCGATCAGCCACCACAACACCTCAAGAAGGAGAAGGTAATTAAATTAATTTAATTAGCTGTTGGCAACTTGCCAGCAAGCCTTCGAAAAAATTAAATTAATTTAATTTGAATTTTAGACTGCAATTTGTGTGAACCTTGAGTAATTCTTATATTGAATGTCAAGTGACATGTGTGATACATCGTTCATCTCTAAGATGTACTGGTTTGAGCATTCTTTGATGTACTGGTTCAAATTAGCCTCAATTCTTTTCCTTTCTACACGTTGGTAAGCTTTAATTTGTTCTTCTTGAAGATTATTAACATGAAACTTTGTTCTCACTGAAATGGAGTTCTATTTCCTTTTTCCTTTCGCATGATATAATTTACCTTGGAAAACTTTGGGACATTATATGAAGTGGTTTATTTGTTTATTTATTTATTTATTGCATTTTGCACATGATTTTCTTCAATCTTGTTTCCATAATATTTAGTTCAACGGGCATAGTCATTAAAACTTCAATGTTACTTTTTTAGGGAGTTCAGGACATTTCTTTCGGCCGACATTAAAACAATGTCTGATTTGCATAATCAGAGTTGAAGGAATGTTGTTTCGAAAATTAATGTTTGGAGAATATAAAACTTAAATGTGAATTACTAGACATTGTCAATTGTTTATCTATTCAGCCGACAGTAAAATTGTCAATTATTTATCTAATCAATGTGAATTACTTGAAATTATTAATTGTTATCAATTAATGATGTTTGAAGAAGAAGGAGAATTTGAAGAACATACATTGGAAGACTTTGAAGAAGGATCCGATGAACGGACGAGTGAGAATAAAAGAAGAAGAACCAACATGGACGAATTTAGGCGACTAAGAGATTCGGGGCACAAATTCAAGATTACATTTGACAACGAAGAATTGCCAATCACAATTGAATATTGATTGAAAGATGTTTCAGAGAAATTAAAGGATGATTAATTTGAAATGTATCATGATTCTTGTAAATAAATTGATGTATATTTGATGAACATAATTTTTTATTCTCATTTGCATGGCTTGTTTGTTATTTGTATATTAATGTGTTTGATATATATGTGATATTGTGTTTGTGATATGCATATTAATTATATATTTGTACCAGTTTGTACGGCTAGCAACATGGGCTAGCCACAGAATACCTACTATATAAAAAAAATTAAAATAAATTTGCAACGTTTTTTTTCAAAAAAAAAAAAACGTTACAGAATCCCATATTCTATAACGTTTTTTTCAAATAGAGCGTTACAGATTTATTAAAAAAGCTGTGTGTAAAATATTAATTTAATAATCTGTAACGTTTTTTTTGAAAAGAATGTTGCAGATCTGTAACGTTTAATTCTTTTTGCAACGGAGCCTACTGTAACGTGTCCATGAACGTTACAGATCCTTTTTATAGAACGTTACAAAATCCCATATTTCGCGTAGTGAATCCTTTAGGCTGTGCTCCACAAATGAATTGAAAATGGTGGGATTAAGTGAGAGGAGATAAGAGACATCTGACCGGATCTGACCGAAGTCTTTTACTCGCTCCAGAATGGAGATTAGACAAAATAAAAGAAGGGGTGATAGAGAAAAGTGAGAGACAAAACTCAATACAAGGTGCTCGCCATTTGTAATTCCTGATTTTAGGGGAACTCATCCCGTCGTACCTCCTCTCCCCTAAGCTCCTTTTACCCCCTCTAAAAGCATAGCGGAGCACAGCTTTAGGCTCTGCTCTAGAACAAAGATAATGAAGGAAAAGGAGATCACGGAAAGAAAAGGATGAGAAAATTGTTAACCATCCAATTTGATTGAATCGGGCAGGTACTGACCCAATGACCGTACGGGTCCAGTGGCAGCACGCAAGTTCGATTCACCATGTCCGCAAAATTTTTATTTCTTTACAGCGCCCTTTCACCACGTGCTTTGCTTTGGTTCAAGTTAAAAAAATATTCAGGCCGTTTGGATCGCTCAGGAATTTTCTATTTTTAGACATAAAGTATTGGAAAGTGTGTAATTTTGTGAAAACTTTGAATTGTTTATAATAAATTTATGCTTAGGAATAAAAAATTCCACAAAATCCCACTTGATCCAAACGGCCCCATTAACATTTCATTTGAAAATACGATACATACTCTAATTCAAATAAAAACAACTTAGATTATCATACATGTCACTTCTTTTTAATGATTCCGAATATTAAAATTTTCGTAGCAATAAGTGATTCCTCTATTTAAGAGGTTATTAATTATTTATACCAGTCACGGTTTACTTATTTTTGTCAGATTATAAAATGTGTAACAACTCAACAAATTTAAACCCATAATTGAAACATAAAGGTATCCTAGTATGAATAAACGATGATCTTATTCTTGTGTAATCCATTCCAAGCACGGTTTTGGATGATCCACATGCACAAAATGTGCAATTAATCATTCTCCCCTAGTTGGAATAGAGCTCGTCCTCCACTAAGTTTGAGATGGTTTCAAAATTTGATGAGGAACAAAATCCTTATTGCAATAGTGCAACCAACAGAAGTCTCGCTAGACAGATCCATAACCCTCTCAATTTTAAGTGAAGGCAAGGCAGATTTCATTTGTAATCTATTCTTTAAGGCAAGCATATATCTTTATATGTTTTTTTTTTCTCTCTTTCAAACTAGGGACACTTGTGAATTTTATTTTTATTGTTCGTTATATATATCGCATTGACACAGTTGATGTCTACATAGGTAATTAGAAATTGATTACTGCCATCTACAATTTTGCCATCCCTGTCATCGCTAAATATAAAATGAACATATACAACAAACAAAGTGAACATATAGACGATCTAAGTGAACACATACAAACAAATAAGTTCAATGAAAATAAGTTGAATATGCATGTAAATTTCTGAACAAGTGATGACAACACTTATTTGTGTGTAAGTGTTCACTTAGATCGTCTATATGTTCACCTTATTTACTATATATGTTCACTTTGTATTTAGCGATGGTTGGGATGATATATTTGCCGATGGCACTTATAATTCCTGTAGGTAATTAATTAAGATAAACTGGGATAAATTGCTACGGGCAAATCTCAGGATTTAGCACCAGGGTTGAATACTGAATTAGCAGGCCCATTAGCTACTGTGGCTTAATGGACCTAAGGCCGATTGTTAGCTGCAATTAGGATTTTTTTTTTCAGTAGTAATAACCGTACGTCATCCAGCGAATTGTTATCATGCCATTTAATTCTCCCCTTCTCTTTTCCTCGCGTATTTTTTTGTGATTTTTTTTTTTCTGTTTCCCCCTTTTTTTCCCATTTCGCTCCTCTCCTCTTTTCCCTCACATTTGCTTTCTTCCCTTTCGCCTTACCTCCGCTGCCTTCTCTCCTCTTTAACATATATAATAAATAAATTGAATAAATATAATAAAAAACATGAATTTATACAAAAAAGTAAACATGTATAAATGGAACAATACGAACTCATACAAAAAATAAAAATGAAGAAATATACAACATATATTATTGAAATAACATGATTATTTAAAAAAATAAAAAAGAAATAGAAAAAAAGAGGTAGAAGAGAGAGGAGGGGAGAAGAGCGAGGGAAGGAAGGAAGGGCGTCGAAGGTTATTGTTTTTCAGTTCCTCGAATTCAACAACTGCAGAGTTTTTTTTTTTTTTTTACCCCCTTTAAATTTTTGGGAAGGCTCTTTAATATATCTGCTAGATAAAAAATTTTTGACAGTTAAAAAATTACTACTTGCTAGCTACACTGGAATTCCACTTATTATCATTCGACTTTTACATTTGTCCCCTAATCATTATTTTTTTGAGAGAATTAGATTTATGCCACTGCACAAAAAGTTGTTAATTTAAAATATGTCATTGTTAGATTGCTAATTAGATTTATGCACCATCAAATTGTTAAAATTAGATCGGCCATTTTAATCTTTAAAATTAAAATTTTATCATATTGAACAAGTGTATGTGTCCTATATGTTTGACACTAGCCATTTCCATATGTTTGACACTAGCAATTCCCTTATTATTATTTTTTTTTCAAAAACATAATATAATAAATTGTAAAAATGTCATTCCTAAATTTATCATTAATTTCCGAAATTCCCAAACTAATTTATCATTATTCCTCCTTGCTGTACTTACTCTAATTATAAAACACATATTTCTGCTTACGCTAAGTATAAATCGAATCAAGCAGTAAGAGGACGAGAAGAAATTTTAATATATCTTCTTATGTGCTCTAATAAACATTCATTTAATTTTTTTATTTATTTGGTTCAGGTTTATTTGGGTTCAATAAAACTGTAGTGAACTTCTAACTGTTTGGATGCCAATTTAAACTATCTAAAACCCTCCGACTAGGCCCCATTATGTTCTAATAACGACTGTTGTTCTCCTTTTTAACCGCTATATTATCTCAGTTGCAGTGCACTGATATGCGATGTGTGAAATTTTTAACAGTGGTATATATTCAAACAGTTATAATATATCTCCATCCTTTAATTTTACCTCCATCCTCTCCTTAATAACCTTCTTTCCCCTTGCTTAACTTATTGCCTAGCTTCATTGTATGTTGTTGGTTCGCTTGTGTCTCTCTTCGAGTTAAGGTTCCGAACATCTTTCATTCTTGACGAGTTACGAGTTCTTTCATTCGTGGATTAATTACAAAGGCTTTATTCGAGAGGACATCATTTTTTGAATAGCGCTTTTCTTTCTTTCTTTCTTTCTTTCTTTCTTTCTTTGTTTCTTTCTTTGTTCTTGATTCGTAGAATAGTGCTGGTTGGTCTGATTTTTGATCAAATTCTTTTCTTTATATTTAATTTTCTGAAGGCATTGTCTACATTTTTACCTTCACTACTAGAAAAAAGACTTTCTGTAACGGGACATTTGTAACGGTTATAATAAAACCCGTTACAGATGGTTACAAATTTGGGCGCTAAAAAATATTAGATTCATCTGTAACGGTTATTTTTAAAAAACCGTCACACATTTCCCGTCACAAACAAAGAGAAAAAGCTGTCAACTCTTCTGTAACGGTTTTTAAATAAAAACCGTTATAGATCAAACTACATTCTGTAACGGTTTATATATAAAAACCGTTATAAAATAAAAATTTTAAAACTGTAACGGTTTTAATAAAAACCGTTATAGACATTTCTGATTTTATTCGTTTATTAGGTTTTTCTTCGAAGGAAAATAATACGATCTCATTCTCTTTCTTTCTCCGAAGGACCCCTCCTCTTCCATTTCATTTTTTTGTTCCTCAATACTTTCTTCTCTTTACCCATGACCTCGATTTCTCCGTCACCTCCACTTTCAACAGGAGATAACCGACACCACCCCACCCCCGAACTCAGCCTCCTCCACCTCCTCCACCTGAGCACCCTCGTCTTCCTCTTTGCTGTCTCTCTCCATAGATCTGGACTCTTTCGCCATGGCAAGCCGATTTCATGAGCCCGAATCTAGTCAACTCTACGCGAGACGAGAGAGAAAGAAACCCTAGGTCTTCGATGGGTGCGTGTTTCACACTTCCCATGCCAATTTCTGAGGATGCTACGCCAGAACAAGTGAGGGATTTCTTTTGGGATGATGAATTTCAAATTAGTAACAGGTGGAACGAAATGCTCATGTACCAGAAGACATTGGAGGAGTACCATTTGACTGGTACTATGATTGTTCATTGTATTCGCAAGGTGGCTTTTTTTTTAAAAAATGAAGTTGCTTATGTCAGTATTCTGGACAGTGATAGTAAACCGACTATAATTAAATAATTATACAAGAAAAATGTATTCATAAATTCAGCTAAAAAGTTGCTCTCGGTATGCAACTCCAAACCAATCTGTTCTAAGAATCCCTTATTCGTTTCTCAGAAAATGGCAGAACAAGAATAAGGGGAAGCTAAAAGAATATATACTGAATTTGTTATTTGGATCAGTTTTCTTTTTTCTGCAGCGATCGAGAACACATTATCGGGGGGAGGATTTGGGACTTGAAGAGAACATACTTCTGTGTTACAAAGGTAATTTCCTTATGTTTCTTTAACTTTACTCATTTGTTTTTTTGGATAAGCCAGGTAGTGGCTACCTGGTTTACTTTACTCATTTGTTAATGTATTAATATTAGTTTTTCTCTTCGATCACCTAAATTGTGTATTCATGTCATATGATCAAAGTCTAGTTAGATACATGCCTTAATTTGTAAACTTGTGATTGGTCATTTTTATCTAACAAATTGTGCACTTGACCAGTCCATCTCTTTTCTCATGTGTGAACCATGGTCCTTACATTCTAAGAATAATTCCAACTTAGTTTGTTTCTCAGTCCATAATTCATAACTGAATCAGTGGCGCATGATCGAGGCCACTGCAAAGTTGAAACAAGTAATTCTAATAGCATCCTTTCTGTTGACATGCAATATTTGATTTTACCCTTTCTGTTGCTATTTTGCATTTGCATTCACTTTGTTGGATTGAACCAAATTTCACTTATTTATGATTTTTTTGTAGATAAGCAAGCTGCAAAACCACACTCAAAGGCCATTTCAACATTCTGCGACAGGTTACTTACTTTTTACCTGTCTTTTTTGTCATATAATTCATTTTAATTAGCTATGTAAAATGTTTTGGTATTCTTTTCCTCAAGTACTTTGAGCATTAGTTATTTTGGTCATGCCTAGAAACTAGTGTATGTAGCAAATGTGGTGCTTCTGAGTGCATGTGAAATTGAAATCTTTCATTTATATCTTGAAAATTAACTTGTTACTCTTGTATTTGTGTATGTAATGTGGTGCTTCAGAGTGCGCGTGAAAGAGTTGTAGTAAGGGACAAAAGTCGTGGTTGAGGCCTTGTGAAGGAAAGGTTAATGCAAGAGCCATGACCTTGCGAATGAAAGTCGTGGTCGAGGGAAGAAAAACTGACTGTGGCCGATAGCGAAAGCTGCGGCGAAGAAAATGAAAGCCGTGCCAAGAGATCGAAAACGATCGCCGAGGGACGAAAGCCGTGGCCGTGGTGAATGATTTATGATGTTCTTTTCTTTGTGTAGTTAGAAGATAAAAGTTATTATAATTTGATGATTTTTGTTAGCTGGAAGGAAAATCTTTTGCATTGTAAAAATAATCGAAAAATTTTTAGTTAATTAAGTTTGAATGGTTAATATTACGCATGTTCTTATATGGTTTTTATTTTTTTTAAAAATTATATATAAAATTGTAACGGTTATTAACTAATAACCGTTATAGAAGGTTAGCCTTCTATAACGGTTATTAGTTTATAACCGTTACAAATTATAAAATAAAATATATATGTAACAGGAGTTTATCTTATTTGTAACGGTTATTATATAATAACCGTTACAGAAAATTAGAATCTATAACGGTTATTATATAATAACCGTTACAGAAGCCCGACTTTCTGTAACGGTTATTAAGGTTTTTGTAACGGGGGCTACAGTAACGGTTCCATAACCGTTACAGATCCATTTTATTAACCGTTACAGAAGGATTTTTTTCGTGTAGTGCTTTATTGGGCTTTGCAATTGCATATTTGTTTGATTTGAGTCCCATTATTTATTTATTTTATTTCAACTAATGAACTGAGTAGAGGGATCACAATATCGTCGATCTATTGGCATTAATTATACTATAATTTTCATGAATTATATTTTCTATAAAGTAAAGCCGATGCTTGATTTTTTTTTCCTTTTGGCATACAAAACTATCTGCTTTGAGAAATGAAACAGGATGGCCGCGGAAGGGCCGGGGGTTGCAGAGTCGATGCGGGCGGCCCCAGAATTCAAGGTGGAGCTACTTGTGTTGCTGGTCCTGACCATGTTAGGCTTTCCAGCATAGCATGAGCATTATGTGTTTCTCCAGACAACAGAGAACAGCGGTATAAATTTGTTTAAAAAAAAAAAACCAAACAATAAAATTTATATATTGATTTTTTTTTTCGTCTTGCAACACAGGCTAAATCTTCTCCGCCAAATAAACCTTCAAATAACAGCTGGCATAGAAGAAAGGATCTTCCAACAA
Source organism: Rhynchospora pubera (assembly GCA_028095005.1). Lineage (NCBI taxonomy): Eukaryota > Viridiplantae > Streptophyta > Magnoliopsida > Poales > Cyperaceae > Rhynchospora > Rhynchospora pubera. The sequence continues at coordinate 116,768,099 of CM051461.1, forward strand.
ACAAATGACAACCAGGTAAATAAAGTCTCTTCCATTTTTTTTTAATGGAAAAGTCCATAATCCTGGTTTTCATTAAACTTAAAGCAAATTAGCATAAATCGATTTCTGCTCTAAAATTTCGATACCTCATCCGAATAAAAACTATAACTAAACTATTCAAAGTTCAGACAGCTAAAACCTTGTTTAAAAAAGAAAAAAAAACAAAAAACAAAAGATCTACTTAGACCTTCTTGCAAGGTTTGACACATGCTCGTGCAACTTCTCCCATTTACTTCATCTCTGCTGACACTATACTGGACCTTATGGCAAGGTGTGACAGCTCATGAGTTGGTTCAACAGCCTCTACAAAAATGTTTTACCTCAATTTATGCCCCTTCATTTACCGCCTTTGAGTAAACTATTATGTGTTGCTCCTGATATGTTTGTGTTTCCATCCATAAGTGCTAATCGCGCAATCAATTCTGCCTCAAATCGATTGTGAACTATATGAAAATTGTACCATATTCCATGTAGCTTTCCAGGATGGCAGAGTACTTGGCATGTACCTGCTCCATCTCCTAAGTCCCATGAACTTGTTCCTTTGGCTGATCCACACTTAAATTAACTTTTTGGAGCTCATCCATAGCTCCATCTTTGCTTCTCACCTACACCCTACTTCTTTCCAGATCCTCCAGGTTGAAACTTGATATGCTGATTGACCTCTTTGTATATTTCTTTCCAAATTTTCCACAAAATATATACAAATATTTTTATACGTCCCATATCCAGAGCTCCCACAATCTAATTGAAAGGTAGTAATCCTTGGTATTTTCAAATTCATTTACTTTGCCTACATCTCTAACACATGGGTGGAATCCTTTGTATCCTTCTTTGCATATTTTGTGCGAAAGGTAGGACTCTTGATAGCATTCTAAGATTCCAACCTTAGGTGCAATAGCCTTCCATTCAGTAATTAGATTGTTAATCAACCTGGCCGTCAGTTGGATCTGCCCGGTTTAGGTGACATAGTTATACCCTTCTTTAACTGAGTATCTACCCGACGGTTGGAAGGTATTTTCAAGATAAAGATTTCAAATATAGTATTTTCAAAAATGATGTATACAAGAACCAACATTCAAGAGATGATTTCAAATATGGTATTTTACAAAATAATTAATTATTTTGTGAGGGACCTAAGTGAATTTTCTAGTCATTATAGATCATATTTTTCTCTTTCTTACTTTTCAATTTCCTCCATCATCTGACTTTATGATAAATTTTATTACAAAATAATTAACTGTACTTGAGACTGTGTAAATGAAAAATATGACGATTATGCAAGAGTGTTCAATTCTGGAAAATTGTTTTATATACCATGAGTGTGGAAAAATATGTATGATTTATCATAACAAGAGTGTTCAAGTCATGTAAAATTGTCCAATGGATAGTCTGACTAGACTCACTACGCGAAATTTCGACTTCTGTAACGGTTAATAAAAGGCATTTGTAACGGTACACGTAACGTTACAGTAGCCCCCGTTACAGAATGTCTAATAACCGTTACAGATCTATAACGGTTATTATCTAATAACCGTTACAGAAGAATGGCTTCTGTAACGGTTATTATCTAATAACCGTTATGGTATAGTGGACGGAAAATGTGGTTACGGTTTTATTGAGAACATTTGTAACGGTTAATAGATAACAACTGTTACAGAAGACTGGCTTCTATAACGGTTGTTATATAATAACCGTTATCCTATTATTGACGGAAATACATTTTTACTATTTTTTTTAGATCCAGTGTAACGGTTATAATCTAATAACCGTTACAGAATCCAGTCTTTTGTAACGGTTATTAAGGAATAACCGTTACAGATATTGTTGATATAAAAGAAATGAAATTATGAATTCTGTAACGGTTATTCCTTAATAACCGTTACAAAAGACCTTCTTTTTTTTTTGAATTTCGCCTGTTTTATTGGCTAGCCCAATTTTGCTAGCCGAATTGGTACCAAATTGGTACCCAATTTACATCATACAATCCAACATGCAGCAGACAAACATATATCATGCATATATCAGTTGTCACATATATATACCAAGCACAAAACATATATCAATATGTAGCAAAAATTAACAAACTATACATAGAGTTAACACCAAATCAAGTCAAAATTTTCCTAAAATAATACCCCATACATGAAGTCCATAACCTCCGAAACGACTGCATCAACGTCTTCGTTTTTATATGGTTGTCCAACCGGCTCGATATACTGCAATTTGATCATTAACAATTGATAAAGTCAAATAATTTTGTAAACCCTAAGCCCTAAACCAATAAAAATATGAAATCCTAAAATAATAAATCGGCTTAACATTACCTCAGGGAATTCTCCGACCGTAGTCCAACTACTTAATATCGCCCTCATGTTGAGCATTGTGAAATATCCACACTCTATGCCGCCCCTTTGTATCGGTCCCTAATTAAGATTCCAACAAAAGAAACACAATCTTTTTTAGTTAATTTCAATTTCACAAACAAATAATATCTTAAACTGATAAGTTCTGTACCTTAATTCGGTACCAATCAAATCCTGTTCTGCTCTTTTGGCTATATCTTCCGGCTTACACTAAATACCGCTTGTATACCCTGCATGCAATATTATTTAAAACAACAAAATCTAATATTTTTTAATTTGAAAAATCTCATCATGTTTAACTTAATTCAGAAATGGAAACTTACGAAGATATGAATGGCTTAATATATAACTTTGGATTCTTGCGTTCCAGAGAATCAACAAAGTGAACGGTGCGCTTCTCGACATTAATAACAAGGACAACCCAATGAAACCTGTAATTAATAGAGATTTATTATTTTGGTGGAATTAAAGGAAACTAAAAAATTCTTTCATTAGTAGCCATATTGGTTATATTTCTTACTGCTGATTATACGGCAAAACAAGATAGGAGGATGGATTATCCATGAATGCTCTCGTTAGGTAATTCACCGCACCGAGTTCTTCGTGTTTGAATTTCCACTCAGCCAATAACTCTGGATCCAGTACGGTGATGCTCTTGGAGAACTCATTCTCTTCTTGCCTTGTTGAAAGTTCTTCCATCCAAAACCTGCAAACATGGATATCAAAGTTCAACAATTTCAATTTTGAATGAATTGAATGAAGAAAAAAATAAACATTAAAGTTGAAAAATTCAAACCAGCAGTAAAATTTCACAATCGATTGAGATAGCTCCTCCCTTTTAAAACATTCGACAATATCCTCGACATTAACGTTGAACTTAACATCGCCATCGTGCGTACCCCAAGGATTGCAATTAGGCAGCTCAAAGTTCGTCTCTTCTTCTGGTTGGAGCATCAACAGTCTGTATACTGCTTGTTCGGATGGGCTCAGCCTGTCAATAATATCCTTAGGGAGGAGTGGATCACGAGTAACAAACGACCCCGCACTTGGGACCTTTGGACTCTCCTCCACATTCTTCGCCGCCTCCTTCGCCTTTGGCTTCTTTTTGGCCGGCTTCTTTTTGGTCAAACTCTGCATTCAATGACATCATATTAATAAGTCATTAGGAGAAATGTATGAAACAGATTGTCATAATTAAATAAAACGATACCTTGTGGCCTATGTCCACCAAAAATGACGGCCATGGGAATCGGCCCCCTATATTATTTCCCAATAGCTCATCTGACCTACCAGGGACTTGCCATTCACGAAATTCATCGCCTACTCGGAGAAGATGGACATACAATTGTTGATCAGTTAGAGGCACGCCGTGTACGATCTGACCAACAACACTCGGAATAATATTTCCTTCGGCCACCTTAATCCTCTGGTTGTTGTGATCAAGAGAAAAGAGATCGCACGGCATTTCTTCCTGAAATTCAGTTCAATCAGAAACTCTAATGCTGCCAAAAATAAATATAAAGAGAAAAGAGAAAAATGATCAATATGAACCTGAACAACGCTTCTCGGATCCGGAGGCATATAGCTTGAGGCAACCGTTCGGAATAACTCTTCGTTTGGCATTCCTGAGTCTACCTCAGCTTCAACGAATGGCTGATACGGCGTCACAAATTGCTGTGGTGCTTGAATCTGCAATCCGCTACTGGCCAACCATTGTTTCACGTCCTGAAAATTATGAAGCAACTGGATAATGAAGAATAGTTTTCATTCATTTTGATTACATTTTGATTGTCAAAAAGGATTACCTGAAAAGCTTGTTGTCTCGCCGCATTCATTATCTCCTCAGAGTGAATCAAGTCCCTTTTGGTTTTCTCAGCGGCTTCAGCTGCGACCCTGCTCATCAATTCTTCAATCTGGTCTGGTGCCATCCATCCTTCATGCGCATCCTTTCTAGATTTTCTTTTATACACATCTTCTTTCTTGGTCCATAAAGGATATCCCCTGATTCTTCCTGGATGTTCCGGCCTGTCAACCGCCCGATTTAAGACTTCTTGTTCCGGTATTGACCCGGAATTGATTTCACCAGACATGGCACTCAACCGACTGAATGCCTCAATAGTCGACGAATCAGAGCTATGGAACGTGTAAGTATCTAACAAGCAACAAACAAATCTTATTAATAATCACAAAACAGAATTTGAAGTTAGCATATATAACAAGTCTTTACATGTGTAAGTACCTTTATCCTTCGTAGCCACAGTTCTTCCCATGAAATACCTTTGACTCCTCGGTTCCAAATCGCCGATGGTAATGCTCGTGGAACCGGCCCCTTCAGAATCTCCGGGTATGACAATCTTGTCTGTAGGTTTCCATGAACCTTTTTTTCCTCTATAGCCAGTGGAACCCATCCTATGAGGCTCTTTCCATTTCTTTCTCAACTCCTTCGCTTTGTTGCTCTTTTGTACAAAATCTGCACCCGTCCTTTTCTTGAAAAATTCTTCCCATTCCTTTTGTGAGATTGGGTGTTTATCGCATGGATTTTTTGGATTGTTTGGATCGGCATTTGTGATGTACTCCTCAGCAATCCTACTTCTATAAGCCCTGTGACTTATGCCCATCGCTTTGAGAGTATTGTTCATGGCTTTATCATCTTCGATGTTGAACATTTTCTGAAACATAACGAAACGTTAGTTAATTAGTAGCATAGAAATTTAAATTAGATGATTTAAGTAAAAATTTATTCACCTTGATGTCCAACCACAACTCAAGTCTGGTTTCCTTTGAAACGTCCTTCCGCCAATCATTAATTGTGATCGGCACTCTTGTTCTAGCCAGATACCCGCAATATGATGCAAATTTGTTCACCGCCTCTTCAGTACCAATTGGCACTCCTTCTTTGTCAAATTTAATCTCAAACTTTTCCTCAGCAGCTTTTTTCCTCCTAAACTCTTCCATTGTCGTTCTGCTCCTTTTCTTTATTTCGAACGTTGTGACCTCCTCATCGCTGGATTCTGTACCAGCCTGTTTACCCTGTAAATCTCTATCTTGGTCTCCAGACATATCTATTAACAAATAATTAACAACAATGAAAGCAATCAAATCAAGTTAACATAAACATAAACATAAACAAACATAAACATAAACATAAACAACATAAACAAAATATATTAACATAAACATAAACATTAAACGACAAGTTCAATCTCAAATAACAAAATACATTAACATAAACATAAACATTCAGTTGGATAAGAGAACCCTAATACTAAACCAAACATAAATCTAAATCCTAAAACTAGTCTTCATCATCCGACAAAACAATGACTTCATCATCATCATCCGACAAAACAATGACTTCATCATCATCATCCGACAAAACAATGACTTCTTCTCTCCATTCTGTGTACGGTGCCACAAGCTTGTCAATCAAAAGCTTGAAAAAAATTGCATGTTGTTCATATTTTGAGAGGCTCGGTTGCCCCTAGTTTTGAGAGGCTTGGTTTTGGTTCGTTTGATTTTGAGAGGATGGATTGGCACGAATTTTGCGCCTAACGTACACTCGTTCGATCGGCTTTTTTTCCTTTGAATTGCTTCCTTCACCTTTCTCCATTACTACCTAATTGAGATAATAAATTCTTACAAAATAATTGAGATAATAAATTCTTACAAAATAAATTCTTACCTAATTGAGATAATAAATTCTTACAACGTAGATAAAACATCAATTCTTACACAAATTAAGGTTCACACATCATAGACAATAATTTAGATAAATAGATAATAGCCTAAGGTTCAAAAATTACACATTTAGCAATGTTCATACAAAATAGCATAGATAATTATTAAACCCTAATTTCACTCCTTCTCTTCCTCTACTATCTCCTCTGGCACCTCCTCTGGCACCTCCTCTGGTCCCTCCTCCCCATCTGCACTTGTTCGTCCGCAACCAACTGGATAGCGCCTCACAGCAGATACAGACTGCCTAGGTAGAGAGTTATCTCGCATCCACTGAGGCACATATCTCTGACGAGTGACATCGAACTCCGGCTTGGTATCCGGCTTTGTCTCCGTCTCCTTCTTGGTCACATCTGTATTTTTCTTGTCCTTTGTCACAGTTTTTCCCTTATTCACCTTAGGATTGCTACCTTCGGCTTTGTCCATTTATTCTAATAATTTGATTCAATTCTAATAATTAATTTAATCATAATTAATCAATTCTAATAATTTGATTCAATTCTAATAATTAATTTAATCATAATTAATCAATTCTAATAATCAATTCCATTAATCAATTCTATTAAACATTTCTAATAATAAATTCTAATAAACATTTCTGTCCCTATTAAGCATTTTGCATATTCACAATTATGTCCCTACTATTTGCAAAATAGTCCCTAAAACAGCCCCAAAAACAGCCCCAAATTAAGCATTCCAGTCCCTAATTAAGCAAAACAGCCCCAAAAACAGCCCCAAACTAAGCATTTCAGTCCCAAATTAAGCAAAACAGCCCCAAAAACAGCCCCAAACTAAGCATTTCAGTCCCAAATTAAGCAAAACAGCCCCAAAAACAGCCCCAAACTAAGCATTTCAGTCCCTAATTAAGCAAAACAGACCCAAAAACAGCCCCAAATTAAGCATTTCAGTCCCTAATTAAGCAAAACAGCCCCAAAAACAGCCCCAAATTAAGCATTTCAGTCCCAAATTAAGCAAAACAGCCCCAAATTAAAATTTCAGAGAAAGGGGGTTTACCTTCGAGAGAGTGCTGTCGGGGGCAGAGAGGGAAAGGTGGCTGTCGGAGTTGAGAGAGCAGAGATCTGTAAGGGAACAGAGAGGGAGAGGGGACAGAGAGGAAGAGGGGAGTCAGTGAGGGAGAGAGGAAGAGGGGACAGAGAGGGAGAGGGAAGAGGGATTACCTGAGAGGGAGAGGAAGAGGCGAGTGTTTGAGAGAGACAGCGAGTGCTTGAGAGAGACAGCGAGTGCTTGAGAGACAACGAGTGCTTGAGATCTAGGGTTTGGAGAGACAGCGAGCTTGAGAGTGAGAGTGTTTTCGAGTTTGGAAAGAAGTGACGAAACAGCGGCTAGATGGTGTATATTAAAAAAAACGTTTGATCTTCTGTAACGGTTATTAGCTAGTAACCGTTAGAGAAGATCAAACGTTTTTAATATATATGATCGTCTGTAACGGTTATTAGCTAGTAACCGTTAGAGAAGATCAAACGTTTTTAATATATATGATCTTCTGTAACGGTTATTAGCTAATAACCGTTACAGATTTAACTCTTCTGTAACGGTTATTAGCTAGTAACCGTTACAGATTAGTTTAATTTTTTTTTTCTTTTTGTTTGTTTTCGTAAGCCTTCTGTTCAACAATTTTCAACTTTAATTTAGAACAATTTTAAGTAGAACAAATAATAATTTTGAAATGTTAAATAATAAGTTAAACAATTTAGAATGTTAAACAAAAATTAAAAATAAATTTGCTCATAAATTAGCACATATATGTTAAATTTCACCAATTAATGACCTGCAAAAAAAAAATAAAACTATTAATATATATAACAATTTAGCACATATATGTTAAGAATAATTTATATTAGTTTTTGTAACTCACATGTTATTATGTAGCTACTTTCTTTTTTTTCCTTCGTGTGTCGACCCACACGCCTTCGGTGTTATCTGTACGCCTACAACTGATCGATACTGGCTGTGATGTATCGTTGATACCGATAGAAAAAGGAGGTATTTCCTCGAAGTGGTCGTATGCTTCTTCATCTACGACATCACCAACGCCGACAATACGTCTTTTTCCTGAAAGTGGCAAGTAATAAATAAGGAACATTTGTACTCAATAAGGTGAACATTGTACTCAATAAGGTGAACATTTGTACTTAAATAAGAGATTAACATTTACCATGAAGCACAACATGTCTTTTCTTATCCGCCGGATCTTGAATGTAAAAAACTTGCATTGCTTGCTTATTTGCAAGTACAAAGGGATCGTCTCGATAAGCCCTTTTATTGAAGTCAACAGTTATAAACCCCATCTTGTCTTTTTTAACTCCACCGTGACCGTTGTCGATCCATGCACACTTGAATAAGGGTATCTTAAATTTCAGGTAATCTAGTTCCCAAATCTCCTCGATCCACCCATAATAAGTAGCCGGCCTAACATTATCACTAGATAAAGTGATGAAGGCTTATAACCTAGGAATCAAATAAATTTATAGACCTAGAGCTAACCTCACTAGTCTTTTGGAGTACAGCTTTAGGGTCGAACCCAAGGGACGGATTAATGAGTACCGGACTTTACTTCCTCACGAAAGCTAGACAATTATATTTTTATGAAGTTTTTGGTTGATTAAATCTAAAGGTGCAAGTAAATAAATATTTTTGGGTGTTTTAACAATATAAAAGTCGTCTTAGGTTCAGGTTTCACATTGGTTTGGACTCTAGAACACAGAACTTATCACTTTCGTGCATCAAACGGTGTTTTTCAAGCATATACCGCTCTGTTCGGTCCGAACAAGAATCTGTTCAATCCGAACAGGAGTCTGTTCAATCCGAACAGGAGTCTGTTCAATCCGAACAGGACTCTGTTCAATCCGAACAGGAGTCTGTTCGATCCGAACAGATGGTATAAGTGCGTGATTTTGAACTTTTATGATATTTTATGCTTTGTGCTAGGGTTTGTTGGTCAAACCTAGATATTCTAAACCTCAGCTGTCGCTTGTTGGACTAGAAACTGGTTTAATCTCAACCTAACCTAATTAACTCGATTGGTTCACAACTTTTGGTATAGAATTCAATCAACTTAAACTTGTTTGTTGGAGTTCATAAGGATATCTAGAGGTCTTTTGGACTTGTCTAAAAGTTACACTTTTGGTGTCAACTAATCTCCCCTTTCGGATCTACGATTTATCCCAAATACTTTATCTAAATTATCTTGATTAACCTAACTTTAGAACTTAACTAAATGTGGCCATTCATCTAGAAGTTAATTAGACTTAACCAAGCAATTTAAACAAGCAATTATAATAATTCTCAACGAAACAAATCAACAGAACATATCATAACATAACGAGTCAAATCACAACATCCAAACCTAAGTTACTACCTTACCCCTAAGACTACATAAATTTAGCCTAACATAGTACTAAAACACACAACAAATAACATAGAAATAACAAGATACAAGCCCATTGAAAATAGAGAAGAAAACATAGAAGAATAAACCGAATACTCCTTTATGCTTTCAAACTACGATCTCTAGGCAGTGGTGTGTTGCAAGATGGTTATCAAACTCGTCTCCTTGCTGCCGTCGCTTCAAAGAACCAAGCTTTGATGATCTCCCATGGTGGAAGAGAGAGAAACGCCTATGGAAAGTGGAATTTGTGGTATGGAAGGTTGTCCTCTTTCCTTCAGGTCTAGAGGTGTATATATGGATGTCCCAGGTCGCAAGGATGGAAGGCTAGGGCACCAGGGCGCAAGAAATTGCCATTTCCATCAGTTTCTATGTAAAAAATAATGCCTTATGTGATATGGCGGCACCCTGGTCAAACCGAACAGATCCTTGTTCGAACCGAACAGGAGAGAGAAAATGACGCTTGGCTGCCATAGGTGCTGGTCGGATCGAACAGACTTGTGGTCGGGTCGACCAGGAGAGAGAAAATGACGCCTGGCTGCCATAGGTGCTGGTCGGATCGAACAGATGATTGTTCGGGTCGACCAGGAGAGAGAAAAGAGCCTCCAATGCTAGGAATGAGTCGTCTAGCGTGCGTGCTACGTCGGGAATCCATCTATATGCTCCAAAATCATCATAAATCATCAAAGTCCTGTAAAATGAGAGAAGAAACGACGGTAGAGCCAATTCCATGGAAATTATAGCAATCTATTGAATAATTCAATGGTTTGAGTGTTATTTGAGTGCCAAGTACGGTCCAAATGCCTACAAATAATGACGATATCATAAAGCTACAACAGTGACTCCACTATTTTGCACGGAACTTTTACCATCCTGTTTCCTTGTGTACCAGGTAAATCCATTCAAGTCATACCCTTGGTATGTCTCGACCACGGAATCAGGACGTCTTGATAACCATTCAAGTCATACCCTAGGGAGGTTAGACGGGTGTTGCTCGACTATGGCCACGGTACACTTGGGCCATAATACTCAACAACTCCTTTACCAATGCTTTCGCACCAGGTCCGGTAGAATTAAGCATGAGTTGTCCAATTATTTCTCGGTTTCTTTGAGTTGTAATTCCTAACAATTCATACCTAACCCGATACCCTCCAATTTGTGGCTAAGTTGGTGGAGAAAGGCCTCAGTGCGTCCTCGTTTTCACAGCTATTTTGATTTAATTTCCCATTAATTTTGCTCGTTGGTGATTCGAGCGATTAAAAAGCAATTTCAACAAGACAAAATTCATTTTTCAATTTCCAAAGTCGATAAATTTCTTTTCAAAAGTTTGTCAAATATGAATCAGTTCACTCGGCAAAAACTTGTGAGAATCGACTAAGATTGTCATAACAATTCTAAGCATCCAACACTCAAGTTCAAATCTTAAAGAAAATACTTCAATTGTGGTCCATTGGTGCAAGATCAAGTGTGATATCAAAACATTCAAGGGTTATTTGAGAAAATTTTTGTTTGACTCAAAAACAAGTTTAAGCAGTGTGAGATTTAACGTTTAAAATTCAAATCGAGAGAGAATAGGCAAAACCAACTAATTTCCAAGCCAAAATCAAACCAAATCATGCAATTTCCATGTTCTGGTCGGATTGACCAGGTTTCTGTTTGAACCGACCAAGGAGAAAGTTAAAAACATAAGTTTCCAAGGCTTTGGTCGGATTGACCAGATATCTGTTCGAGCTGACCAGATAAGCAAAAAGTTCGAAAAAATGCAAAAATTTACCAAAATCCACCAAAAGTTCGATTTTTCTCCTATTCCCTCCCCCCAAACTTAGATCAAGCATTGTCCTCAATGCAAGCAATCGAATAAAAAAGTAAATAGGAGGGAAAAGAGAACTTAGCCAATTTTTGCTTTCCATATGTTGATTTGCTTCTAGTTTGTTCTCTCGTTGTCCAAGACGGCTCTAATTTTTCTAGATCTTTTGATGCAATCCATATGAGGTCGATCGGGGTTAGTTGGTTCGCGTAACCCATGGTGCTCTAGCACGAATTGCATCTTTCTTCGTTTGTTCCTCAAAATTTTCCTACAAACAAACAAATATAAACATCAAATTCTATTTTTTTCAAATTTTTATGGATTTTTCTATTTTTTTTGTATTTTCTTTTTGTAATGAAAAAAAATAAATAAAAGATAGAAGAGTTGAGAAATCCTTGGGTTGCCTCCCAAGAAGCGCTTGTTTTAGGTCCCTAGCTTGACCATATTTCACTAGGTCTTGATCGGATCGGATCCGGAGAGCGAGACGGCGAGCGATTTGTCATGACCCTTGTTGGCGGGGTTGGAGCACTTCAAGGCATGATCAATTGAAAAGCGGAGTTTCTCTCCTCCAACTCTAACCAAAATCGTCCCATCTCGGGCATCCATTTTCACACCGGCGGTTCTAAGGAAGGGGCGTCCTAAAATTATAGGCACCTCCTTGTCTTCTTCCATGTCCATCACCACGAAATCGCCCGGTATGACAAAATTATCCACTTGAACGGGCACATCTTTAATAACACCCAAGGGCAACCGCATTGAGGAATCGGCGAGCTTCAATGTCATGCATGTGGGTGTCAATTCACCAATTCCAATCTTTTCATAAACCGACTTGGGCATCAAACTAACACTAGCCCCCATGTCACACAAGGCTTGCTTGATTGTTGCGTTTCCAATAGTGCAAGGAAGAGCAAACCTACCCGGATCCTCGAGCTTTGGGGGCATCTTGCTTTTCAAAGCCTCGCTACTCTTGTGTGATAGGGCCACTGTTTTGAGCTCTTCCATGGATCTCTTGCCCGTGCATAACTCCTTCAAGAATCTTGCAAAGATCGGCACTTGAGCTATGACATCTGTGAATGGAATGTTGACCTTCAATTCCTTGAGAATCTCCCAAAAAGTTCGAAATCGTTCTTCCTCATTCTTCTTCACAAGTCGCTGAGGAAATGGGACAGGAGGCCTATAGATTGACTCAGGTTGTTGTGCCTTCTTTCTGCCCTTGCTTTGGACCTCTTTTGTGCTCTGTTCGAACCGAACAGGAGCTTGGTCGGACCGAACAGAGGGTGCGAGTGACACCTCTTCAGCTTGTTCAGGCTCAGGAATGGTGCCTTGTGTCTGGGATGCCTCATGGAGTGGAGGGAATGCCAAGACTTCCTCAAGAATTGGTTGCATCTTCTCTGGTTCTTCCTGTTCGGACCGAACAGGATTCTGGTCGGACCGAACAGAGAGGCTGTTTCCCTCGTTTGGTGGTACGGGTGGGTCTTGGTACTCTTTGCCGCTTCGCAAGATATGTATGGACTTGATCTCTGCACTAGGGTTGACTTGTGGCTGGCTTGGAAGCTTGCCAGGTGGTCGGGAGAAGTGTGCTTCCATCATGCGCTCCAAGCGTTGCAAGGTGCTTGCACTTCCCTTGAATTCATTGACGGTAGCCTTCAATTCGTCGGTGGTGGCCTTCAATTCGTCAAACCCTAAAGCCATAGATTTGTTAAACTTTTCTTGCTCACTCATGAATTCTTGAACAACAATTGGAATCTCTTCCCTATCGAAAAAGGGTTTCTTTTGAAATGATTGGTCTCTATTGTTGTTGTTGAATTGTGCATTCCTATACAAATTTGGTGGGCTATTTTGGTACTTTGAACCGTAAGGGGGCCCATTGTGTAGGTAGTTCACTTGGGCCCCTCCGTTACCAATTTTGGCAAGAGGACAATTGATAGATGTATGTCCTTCCTCGCCGCACGCTCCGCATTGGTTTGAATGGAGATGTGTCCCTTGAACCGATTGGTAAGCGGCAAGTTCAGCTTCTAGCTCCTCTATCCTCGCCTCTTTAGTTGAAATTGTGTGTACTTGTTGCCTCGAACTACTTGAGTGGCGGGGAATGAGTAGAGGGTACCATGTGTAATTTCTTGCACAATAATCAAGTAAATCTCGCCCTCGTGCCGTATCAAGTCTTTTGAATGCCCCACCTGAAAGAGAATCAAGATTGATTTTAATATTATCATAAAGTCCAGAGTAGAATGATTTAAGGAGCATCCATTCTTGAATCCCATGATGTGGGCAAGAATTTTCTAAATCCCTAAACCGTTCCCATGCATCCCTCATTGATTCATTTTGGTTTTGGGCAAAATTATTCAATTTAGCTCTAATTTTGTCCGCTCTATCCGAAGGAAAATACCTATCCAAGAAGGTTTGTGCCATTTCATCCCAAGACCTAATTGACCCTTTTTTCAATGTTTTATACCATTTTTGTGCTCGGTCCTTAAGGGTGAAATGAAATAACAATAGCCTAATTGCCTGTTGAGGAACACCATTAAACTTAATCAATCTAGTGCAATCAATAAAAGTTTGTAAGTGAGCATGGGGATCCTCATCGTCGTTCCCATAGAACGGATTTTGTTGCACAAGCACGACGTGGTTGGGGGCGATTTGCATGTTGTTAGCGGCGATGCCTGGAATCACCACTGGTCCGCCTACGTTTCTTGCGCTGGGAACTCCAAACTCCATAAGAGTCCTTTCACGATCTTCCTCATCTTCGTAGTCGGAGTTATGGACGCTTCCCTCGTCTTCTTGAGTCCATCGGCGACGCTCATTGTCAAAATCCCTCCTTTGACCCGCTAGGAGGGTCCGATCAGCTGTCAATCGAGCCTCTCTTTGCTCAAGTTGGAGGCGGAGGTCCTCCAATTCTTGTGTGCGCTGGGCAATGGCCTCGGGAGTGAGTTGGTCGGCCATTGCTGGGTTTTCTTCTCTCTGGTCGGATCGAACAGAGTCCTGGTCGGTTCGAACAGAAGTGAAGGAGGAGGAGCTGGCTTCTTCGTTTATTCTCCGGAGAAAGTCTTTGACCTTTGGGGGTGGGGACTTCTTCCTTTGCGTGTTACCTGCCAGTCCTGTAATCAAGAGAGAAGAAAACGTGAGTTTAAAAGAAAAAGAAAAGATCTAGTCTCTTAATACTAAGATAAGTTCTAATATCAACACCGTCCCCGGCAACGGCGCCAATTTGATGAAGGCTTATAACCTAGGAATCAAATAAATTTATAGACCTAGAGCTAACCTCACTAGTCTTTTGGAGTACAGCTTTAGGGTCGAACCCAAGGGACGGATTAATGAGTACCGGACTTTACTTCCTCACGAAAGCTAGACAATTATATTTTTATGAAGTTTTTGGTTGATTAAATCTAAAGGTGCAAGTAAATAAATATTTTTGGGTGTTTTAACAATATAAAAGTCGTCTTAGGTTCAGGTTTCACATTGGTTTGGACTCTAGAACACAGAACTTATCACTTTCGTGCATCAAACGGTGTTTTTCAAGCATATACCGCTCTGTTCGGTCCGAACAAGAATCTGTTCAATCCGAACAGGAGTCTGTTCAATCCGAACAGGAGTCTGTTCAATCCGAACAGGAGTCTGTTCGATCCGAACAGATGGTATAAGTGCGTGATTTTGAACTTTTATGATATTTTATGCTTTGTGCTAGGGTTTGTTGGTCAAACCTAGATATTCTAAACCTCATCTGTCGCTTGTTGGACTAGAAACTGGTTTAATCTCAACCTAACCTAATTAACTCGATTGGTTCACAACTTTTGGTATAGAATTCAATCAACTTAAACTTGTTTGTTGGAGTTCATAAGGATATCTAGAGGTCTTTTGGACTTGTCTAAAAGTTACACTTTTGGTGTCAACTAATCTCCCCTTTCGGATCTACGATTTATCCCAAATACTTTATCTAAATTATCTTGATTAACCTAACTTTAGAACTTAACTAAATGTGGCCATTCATCTAGAAGTTAATTAGACTTAACCAAGCAATTTAAACAAGCAATTATAATAATTCTCAACGAAACAAATCAACAGAACATATCATAACATAACGAGTCAAATCACAACATCCAAACCTAAGTTACTACCTTACCCCTAAGACTACATAAATTTAGCCTAACATAGTACTAAAACACACAACAAATAACATAGAAATAACAAGATACAAGCCCATTGAAAATAGAGAAGAAAACATAGAAGAATAAACCGAATACTCCTTTATGCTTTCAAACTACGATCTCTAGGCAGTGGTGTGTTGCAAGATGGTTATCAAACTCGTCTCCTTGCTGCCGTCGCTTCAAAGAACCAAGCTTTGATGATCTCCCATGGTGGAAGAGAGAGAAACGCCTATGGAAAGTGGAATTTGTGGTATGGAAGGTTGTCCTCTTTCCTTCAGGTCTAGAGGTGTATATATGGATGTCCCAGGTCGCAAGGATGGAAGGCTAGGGCACCAGGGCGCAAGAAATTGCCATTTCCATCAGTTTCTATGTAAAAAATAATGCCTTATGTGATATGGCGGCACCCTGGTCAAACCGAACAGATCCTTGTTCGAACCGAACAGGAGAGAGAAAATGACGCTTGGCTGCCATAGGTGCTGGTCGGATCGAACAGACTTGTGGTCGGGTCGACCAGGAGAGAGAAAATGACGCCTGGCTGCCATAGGTGCTGGTCGGATCGAACAGATGATTGTTCGGGTCGACCAGGAGAGAGAAAAGAGCCTCCAATGCTAGGAATGAGTCGTCTAGCGTGCGTGCTACGTCGGGAATCCATCTATATGCTCCAAAATCATCATAAATCATCAAAGTCCTGTAAAATGAGAGAAGAAACGACGGTAGAGCCAATTCCATGGAAATTATAGCAATCTATTGAATAATTCAATGGTTTGAGTGTTATTTGAGTGCCAAGTACGGTCCAAATGCCTACAAATAATGACGATATCATAAAGCTACAACAGTGACTCCACTATTTTGCACGGAACTTTTACCATCCTGTTTCCTTGTGTACCAGGTAAATCCATTCAAGTCATACCCTTGGTATGTCTCGACCACGGAATCAGGACGTCTTGATAACCATTTCACGGTTTCATCGATCTCTGTTCCTTCTTTCAACTGGGACTGTACTTTATCTAAACACAACTTAGTGATGGTTTTCCTCACTTCTTCCCTTAGAATTCCTCGAATTGCGACCGGAAGTAACTGGGTCAGTAGGACGTGATAATCATGTGACTTCATACCAAGTAATTTGTTGTCCTTAATAGAAACATTTCTTGATATATTCGAGGAATAACCAGTAGGAACCTTAATAGATTTCAGGCATTCTAATAAGCTTTTTTTCTCTTGCTTTGATAAATTAAATTGTGCTGCAGGCAGCCAAGTTCGGCTTTTTCCCTTATCTTGTGCCGCTAGTTCTTGCCGGATCCCCATTTCAACCATGTCCTTCCTCGCATTTACGCCATCTTTAGTTTTCCCTTGAATTTCCAACATGCAACCGATCAAAGCTTCACATATGTTCTTTATTATGTGCATCGCATCTAAGCAATGCCTAATCTCCAAACTCTGCCAATATTCAAGATTCCAGAATATAGACTTCTTCTTCCATATCCCCTTGGGTATCTCATTTGCAAATTTCTTACCAAATTTTACATTAATGTCCTTCACCTGTCGATACACCCCTGAACCGGATAACGGTATTGGGGCCTTGTCTTTTTCTACAGTACCGTCAAACCTTTCCTTGTCTCGACGGTAAGGGTGGTTGCGGTTCTTAATAAACCTCCGGTGTCCCAAGTAAACATTTTTTCTGGAGTTTTTCAGGTACACAGAATGGGTGTTTTCCATGCAAATAGAACACGCTTTCGCTCCTTTATTCCTATACCCTGACAGGTTTCCGTATGCAGGGAAATCATTAATTGTGCAAAATATCATGGCACGGAGGTTAAACTCACTTCTAGAGTGTGCATCATATATTTTCACTCCATTCTGCCACAATTCACCAAGGTCATCTATTAATGGAGCCAAGTACACATCTATATCATTACCTGGTTGCTTGGGACCAGAAATCAACAAGGGCATCATCATGTATCTCCTTTTCATGCATAGCCAGGGAGGAAGATTGTAAATACACAACAAGACCGGCCACGTAGTCTGCCGGCTACTCATGTTGCCGTAAGGATTCATCCCGTCTGTACATAAACCCAATCTCAAATTTCTAGGTTCACTGCCGAAATCTTCAAATTCCCTATCTATATTTATCCAATCTGGAGAGTCTGCTGGGTGTCTGAGCATGCCATCGCCTTTTTTCCTGCAGTCTGCGTGTCATCTTAACAATTTGGCATCCTTCGCGTTAGAGAAAAGCCGCTGGAATCTTGGTATTATTGGTAGATAAAACACCACTTTTGCAGCTGGTCCCTTACTACCTTCATCTTCAATTTGATCGTCCCTCGGTTTATACCGTGACGCATTACACTTTGGACATTTATGCAAGTCTCCGTACTCATTCCGGAATAATATGCAGTCATTTGGACATGCATGAATTCTCTCAACTCCAATTTTTAAAGGACATAACATCTTTTTAGCCTTATAAATTGAATCTGGCAACTGGTTATCATTTGGAAGAAATTCTTTATGTAATAGTTTGAGCAAAGATGTGAAACTTGCATCACTCCATCCATTTTTGGCTTTAAGATTGAACAGTTTGAAAACAGCATTAAGTTTTGACAATTCACAACCAGGATATAAAGCTATTTTATCTTCTTCACGTAACATACCAAAAATTTCAACATTATCAACAAAATTTTCATCCACATTGTTCACAATTTCATCTAAATCGGCATTAAATTCTGAGTTATCTACATTTCTATCATCATCTACATTCTCATCATCAAATACATTGACATCATCAATTTCATCATCCAATGATACATTTTCTTCCTCATACACAGAATCCAATACATTTGTGCTAGTACTATCCCCCCCATTCTCTCCATGGAGTGTCCACCGACTATAATCCGGTTGAAATCCATTTATAATCAAATGAGCCTTCACTTCTTCAAAATTAGACCACTCCAACAAATTCTGACAAACACGACAAGGACAATACATTTTATCATCTTCTTTCATTTTCAAATTCTCTTTAGCACAAACCATAAATTCTTCAAGTCCTCTAAAAAATGTAGACGAGCATCGATTACTTGAGTACATCCACGTCTGATTCATCTGAACAATAAAATTTATGCAAATTATTAGGGTTTCGGACCAATTTGTCATATTAGGTTTTCGGACCGGTCACCATCCTAGCCCGCTCTTTGGATACTCTGTCTCATTAGCGAGCGTACGTTAGATGCAATGTGCTATCTGAGAAAAATTCGGCAGCATTTCCCCTTATGTTCCCTGAATACGCCAACACACGATTGCTCGTGCGTACGTATCCGTGGGAACACAAGGGAAATGCCGCCGAATTTTTCTCAGACAACACATTGCATCTAACGTACAACTCGCTGTACTAAATGAGACAGATCGTATCCAAAGAGCAGTACTCCCGACCGGGAGTACTATCCGAGATTAATCCCTAATGGATTAATCTCGGACGGGCAATGACCTAAATTCAGTTGAGTTCCGGTATTTGGTTCCTATATGACAATACAAAATCCATGCCTATATATATATGCAAATTATTAACCAAATGCAAATAATTAAAAAAAAGAAAAGTTCATGAAAATATATACTTTCAATCGTGTGACTTCCGATCCGTTGAATCGTGCGACTTATCCGGCCGATGTAAGATCTTCTCCTATTCAATGAGATCTTAAAATATATAAAAAAACAAAAATAACCATGAATTAATGAAAAAATCGAAATAAATAAGAAAAAAATGTAAAAATAAAAAATACGGTTCAAAATTAATTTTTTTTACCTTAAATCTGCTCTCCTTCTTATTCTCTTTCTAATTATTATTTTTTCAGAATTTTTAGAAAATTTTTGCTATTTTTTTAGAGTGAAGTAGGACACCACAAATCGCAATAAATGAGAAGATCAGAAAAGAGTTAAGTGCGGCGCTAGCTGTGAGTTTGTTGGGATGGGAAGAAGACCTAATTAAATACAGAACTTTTCTGTAACGGTTATTAAAAATAACCGTTACAGAATCAATAAAAAAAAAACGTTAACCTACTGTAACGGTTATTTACTAATAACCGTTACAAAAGATGGTTGATATTTATATATTTCTTTTTTCTTTTCTGTAACGGTTGCTGGATAATAACCGTTACAGAATATAAGAAATCTGTAATGGTTATTATCCAACAACCGTTACAGAAGCTTGATGCATTTTTTTTCCTGACCATGACGGAAATGTTATTACGGTTGTTTCATAATAACCGTTACAGATTTGTGGCGCCAATTTTCCCGCCTAATGCCTCACTATTCTGTAACGGTTATTTCAAAAACCGTTACAGAAGTGCCGTTACAGAAGGTCCTTTTTCCCGTAGCGACTTACGGCCACGTAAACGTTTGTATTGGAAACAATATTGAATGCCAAAAAAGTAAATAAATATGGTAAACTAAAAAGTAAAAAAGGAGTGGTCCAATGAACCTAATAGCGAGTCAGAATTGAATAAATAAATAAATAAATAAGGATTAGTTCATCAAAATCAAACGCTTGATTAATCAAATGCCACTCCAATAAAACAAAAAAAAAGACTAATTGCTATCATTACCGTAGTCGTTATTAGATTAAGGGTAAAAAAAGATCTGAGAAAGAGTTAAAAGGAAATCAAATAGTTTAAATTAAGGATTTTGGACGGTTAATGGTTAGTACTTAAAGAAGAAACTAACAAAAGATGTCTCCAATATGTTAGAAAATAAAAATAATAAAATAATTGATATTATTTTTGTTTTTTTTTTTATAGAACTTTACATATTATGCAATAAAAATACAGTCAAATCACTTATTTCGTCTTTTCTTTTTTTATTCTTTCCCAATAAAAATCTTGACTTTTTATCATAAATTAAGATCTAGACTATATATCACATCAAATTACGCAAACCTATGATCCATAATTGATATAAGAATTGTTTACATTAGGTGCAAGCGTCTATGATATTCTTACGGATACTTTTACAAGTAAGAAGAGATTAGGAGTTTAGTTTAGTTTGTTTTACCTTACTTTTTTTCTTTCTTTCTTTTTCGTCTTAGATAGTCTCTATCTAGTTTGTCCAAAAAGAGATGTATTGAATGCAATATTTTAAATACCTTACTGAACCGGCCGATTCAACTGGAAAAATTGAGAACCAAACCATGATCTAGTAAGATGAGCATCCAAAAATGGGAGAAGGACGAACCGGAAAAACCGGACTAGAACTAGTTAAATTTAGAAAAACCAGTTAATTGGACGCCGATTTAGTTGATATTTTCGCCAACTAGAACAAATCAAAGGGAGCCACGAACCGGACCTTAAACTTAACAAACCGAAGACCTCTCTTCACACACAAAATATATTTCCTTCTTGGTAAATCGAACCCAAGACCTCTCTTCGCACAGTAAGAAAGTCACCACTGGACGAAGGTTGTATTATTAACAAATGTTACAAATCAACTAACAAAATGTATATAACAGTGATCTCGTTTACTAGTACGGTAAAACATGTAAAACCGTCTTTTCACTGGTCGAACTAGTACGGTACTTAAAATATTGTAGGGGACGTTCAGATCGTTTAGGAATTTAGAGAATTTTTAATTTCTAGACATAAATTTATTAGGAAGTGTGTAACTTTGTGAAAAGTTTGAATTGTTTATAATAAATTTATGCTTAGAAATTGAAAATTACTTAAAATCCCATACCATCCAAACAACACATACTGTATTTGACATCGTGCCGCATCAAATACCAGGTGGTACTTGAGTATTCAAAGGGAGAATGTTGATCAACTGCCACCTCGGATGGGATGGTAAAACTGTTGGAAATATAGTTTGGAAAAACTCAAAATTCATTAAATCATATTCTGCGAAAATTTCTTTTGATAAATTTCATCTGTCATTTGTCGGTTCATATAAAATTCATTTAATCAAAGAATTTACTCCTTTTCCCGTTGTACCATTCAATCGACTAGTAAAGATGTTATTTAATTTTATTTTCCGTTGGAGTCCATTGATGTAATACATAAAATTCTTAATAAATGTTTTACCGTTTATTTGGCAAATCAATGCATATATTCTTCATCAATTTTGTACCGTTGCTTGCTAAGGAATTTAATTGGATTAATATCAATAAATGTTGAATGGATTAAAGCTGTATTAGCCGTTACCTAATTTGCTATATAAACAGTCCATCTCGTTGATAATAGAGACACACAAAAAATCATACAGCTTGTCCAATCTCTCATATTCCTCTTGATAATATTTGATATTCCAAGTCTCGATTTTGTTGTTCTGCTGGATATTTTTGGAGCCTTTCATCAGTCACTTTCATGGTCGTGCCCTAAAAGGTGACAACCCCGTCTTATCTTGGTTGCGGTTCCTGTCGCACGTTGAGACAGAATACGCTTAAGGACAGCGCCTAGCGCGATTCGGGTAACTTTGTTCCTTTCATTTCTTTCATTTGTTTTTCTATTATCCGATATTATTTGAATTTGCACCAACAATCTTAAGCGTATTTCTTATTCGGATAATAATATAAAAAAAATAGATAATAAATCTATTTATAATTAAATTATTAAGCTTCAAAATATGTTTCAAGCAGCTTATAAAATGAAAGAAAAATTTATTTTCGGTATAAAGCAAAGTGCAAGTAAAAATAATTTTGAAGTAAATATGATGGAAAATGAATTATCTTTGCCGAATTTTAAGATTGTATCAACAAATCCTTCAATTAATCTTACTTGTAAAAATTTAGATTTGTGGTTAGATAGTGGAGCTAATACACATGTTTGTGCTGATAGATCTTTGTTTTCTTCTTACCACGTTATAAGTGAGGGAAGTGTCACAGTAGCAAATGGAACATCTATTAAAGTTTTAGGTGTTGGTGATATTAAATTAAAATTCACATCGGGAAAAATTATAATTCTTAGGGATGTACAACACGTTCCAGGTATTAGAAAAAATTTAATCAGTGGTTCTTTATTAGTACAATTAGGATATAAATTAGTACTTGAATCAAATAAAGTCGTAATCTCTAAGGGTGATAATTTTATTGGAAAAGGCTATGTAACTGAGGGATTATTTAAAATGAATATTATACCTAATATAATCAATGAAATTAATTCAACAATTTTTATAAATACTTCTGATCCTTCACAAATTACATCTAATGCTAATTTAATTGATGTTTGGCATGGTCGTTTAGGACATGTCAATATTAGAAAATTGGCAAGATTATCACATCTTAATTTAATTCCCAAATTAAATGTTAATCCAAACTCAAATTGTGAAATATGCGTTCAATCAAAAATGCCAAGAAAAACTTTTAAATCTGTTCTAGTTAGACAAACTAAAAAATTAGAATTAATTCATAGTGATGTATGTGATTCTAATAGTGGATTTACTAGAGGAGGAAGTAGATATTTTGTAACTTTCATAGATGAAGTTTTACGAAAATTTCAAATATACAAAACTGAAGTAGAAAATCAACAAGAAAAAGGAATAAAAATTTTAAGATCAGATCGAGGTGGAGAATATACCTCAAATGAAGTTGCATCATTTTGTGAAATGCATGGAATTAAACATGAAGTAACTGCACCATATTCACCACAATCTAATGGTGTTGCAGAACGTAAAAATCGAACATTATTGGACATGGTAAATGCCATGATAATTAGTTCAGGTGTAACCCAAAATTTGTGGGGGGAAGCACTTTTATCGGCAAGCTATATTCTAAATAGAATACCAATCAAAGATAAAAATGAAACACCATATGAACTTTGGAAAGGATATCCTCCTAAAATTAATTATTTTCGTGTTTGGGGTTGTTTAGCAAAAGTTAGAATCCCAGAACCAAAAAGAAAGAAAATTGGACCTAAAACGGTAGATGCAATATTTGTAGGATATTCACTAAATAGTAATACCTACAGATTTTTAGTAATAAAATCAGAAATTAATGAAATCTCAAATAATACAATAATTGAATCTAGAGATGCTGTATTTTTTGAAAATATATTCCTGTTTAAGAATCAAAATATTTCATCTAACTTATCATTACCATCTAGTTCAAATACAAATTATTCACCACCGATTTTATTAAATAATGATGACCATATAATAGAACTTAGAAAAAGCAAACGAAATAGAATTGAAAAGAATTTTGGGGATGATTTTATAACTTATTTAATTGAAAATAATCCTAATACTTATAAAGACGCAATAAGATCTCCAGAAGCACCTTTTTGGAAAGAAGCAATTAATAGTGAAATAGAATCAATCATAAGAAATAATACATGGATCCTAACTGAATTACCACCAGAGACTAAGCCCTTAGGATGTAAATGGATTTTTAAAAAGAAATTAAAAACAGATGGAACTATTGAAAGATATAAAGCTAGATTGGTAGTACAAGGTTTTAGACAAAAAGCTGGTTTAGACTATTTTGACACTTATGCACCGGTTGCAAGAATAACTACAATTAGAGTATTGCTAGCTTTATCTTCTATACATAAATTATTAATACACCAAATAGATGTAAAAACTGCATTTTTACATGGAGATCTAGATGAAGAAATTTATATGCAACAACCAGAAGGATATATTGTTAAAGGACAAGAAACAAAAGTTTGTAGATTAATTAGATCTTTATATGGTCTAAAACAAGCTCCAAAGCAATGGCATGAAAAATTTGATGATGTAATGCTATCTCTAAATTTTCAAATAAACGAATCAGATAATTGTCTTTATTATAAAAAAGAAGACAATGGATATATCATACTATGCCTTTATGTAGATGATATACTAATTCTTGCACCAAATCTGGAATTAATAAATAAAGCAAAATCATTATTATCAAGCAACTTTGATATGAAAGATTTAGGAGAAGCTGACGTTATCTTAGGAATGAAAATAATTAAATCTTCTAATTCTTTATTATTATCTCAATCTCATTACACCCAATCAATTATAAATAAATTTGGTTATTCGAATTTAAATCCAGTATCAACACCATCTGATCCTAACATAAATTTATATAAAAATGAAAATAATCCGATAAATCAAGAAAAATATGCTCAAATTATAGGTTCACTTATGTATTTAACCAATAGAACAAGACCAGATATATCACTTATGTATTTCTCTGTCCAGGAGATTCATTTTATAATTAGCTTAAGCAGAAAGATTCATATAATTAGCGCTAGCAGAGCAGGGAAGAAGACGATGGGTAGTTTGGTAATTTTTGAAAGGCATTTTTATAATTTAATACGTTTCTAGAAAAAATAATGGCATACGTCTACTTTTAGTAATTTAATAGTGACATAAATCTAATTAGCAATGTAACAATGACATAATTCAAATTAGCAACTTTTTAGTGGTATAAATCTAATTATAACACTATTGTACGTAGTTTAGTGTTTCTAATAAGTTATAACATGCAAGTCACTTTCTGTAGTAAAAACTTAACTCATGAATTTTAGTAGATTGTGGACTTCATGCACAAGAGCTTCCAAATGTCTAGATTTTTAGTAATTGTGGACCATGTGATTTTCAATTGACTTGTTTAAAACTTAACTCATGAATTCCAAGTTTCCAACATAACTTAAGTTTCAATTTGGAACATTGTGAAAGCAAAATGGAGCAGGCAGGTATTGATATTTTTTGTTTTGGAGGGAGAGAATAGCTTTGAGATCTCAATACTCTGAAATGTTTGTAACATATATATAATCCTATTCTAAATTTTGTGAGCGTCTCTTTTTTTTTTTTTTTTTGGGTCTAACTAAAGCAAACAACAAATAAGACTGAAAAAGAGACCGATGGGTAAACATGGGTATCACTTATTTATATATTATATTGGGTAAACAAAGTTAGATTGTTTTCGAGATAAAAGATAAACCCAAGTTTAATTTAAAATATTCATAAACAATTTAAAATTAATTTTATTAATACCAAATTATAGTTGAATTCGACTATTTTGGATTTCTGAATATATAATTGTACCAACGTCTCAAATAGAAAGCGCATCCTTTTCTTAGGGGTCGTTTGGATTGCTTAGGAATAGGAAGAATAACTTCTTCCTCTGGGAATAACTTCTTCCTAGACATCTAAAAAAGTTAGGAATAAGAAGAAGAATAATTTCTTCCTAGAAATAACGTCTTCCTAGAAAAAACATCTTCCAACAATTATATATACAAAATTTCAACAAAATTAGCTAAATACTAATAACTAAATGAAATTTTATGTGCTCTTTAATAGTACTTTATTTAATATTAAAATAATAATTTATTTAAATTAATATCAATTTGTTTATTCCTAACTCACCATCCAAACAACATTTCTTATTCCCGGAATAACATCTTCCCACTCTTCCCAAAAAAGTTATATACTTTCCAATATTTTCTTACTAAAATCCTTATTCTTTTCTTATTCTCATACCATCCAGACAACCCTTAGATCTTTGCTCCCGGCACTCTCCGGTCTTCCTTCCCTCACCCTTTTGCAGTTTTGCTCTCTCACAAATCTATAAATGGTAGAAAGCAATTTTCTGTCCTAAATCTAAACTGACCCCTCACAAGTGTAGTCCTAATGGCCCTAATCCATTATTAGAGGCTGAGAGCCCATAAAACAAATTCGTTATATAATCTCTATTATATGAGACTATGACTATGAGATTGGTTTGAACATGTGTACTGTGTACAACAGACGCACACAGAATTTCGTCATGTTTTCTGTTCTCTTTTCCTCTGAACGAAATCCTAACTTAAATTTCAATGACAAAATTTATAAATTACATGACTTTTAAGTTAATTATATATAGAGAGAGAGAGAGAATGGCTATACTACCAATGCAAATTGCTCTTGTAGGCTAGTTTTTTGGACTGTCCGATTTCTTCAGGATTCGTGCTAAGATCCGATTAAGCGGCTCAGATACAGGCGCTCAATCCTTATTCAGTTCAATATTTTCCGTTTCTCAATCTGTTAAACTCTCCGTCTCTCTTCACAGAGGTCTCGCGTGACCTTACCAAGCCGCCTCTTGCAATATCGAAATTCCAAGAAAAAGGAAAACAGAAACCTAAATCCTCTCAGCACGGAAGTGCGAAATTCTCACTGCGTGGTTGTTTACTGATCGCCTGGTCGAATCGATGTGGTTGTCTCTCACTCTCCCGTCGCCTGGTCCAAGAGTTTAAACCATGTGGCTGTCTCTCTCTACTCGACTCGGTAAACCTTTTCTCTGTCACATCGGTAAAATCCTAAAATCATTTTTCTCTTTGCAACTGTGCGAAATTACAACTTTACAATAATAGAATAGGTAATTTCTAGAATACTCAATTTGACTGACCATTTGAACTTTACAGGAAGATTGGCCCTTTTGTTTCCAGCTGAAGAAAATGAAGGGAAATGATATAGAGGATATTTATACAGTTTCATATGTAGAGAGATGAAATTCATATGTTGTTTGAAAGCATGAATAGGCTCTTTCATTTTGTAGAGATGATGATGTGAACTTAGTCTAGATGTAGTCAGGTCTTTTTTAAAGAGGATGAATGATACAATATGCTGTTTAATTTACAATTTCTGAAAACACTTTGTATTTTACTTACGGTTTTCAATATGCTATCTCATATGTTGGATTTAATTTACTGGTTTTTCATTTAATTGAATTGTTGTTGCTTTTATATATTTTAGGTTAATAATCTTCCAAAAAATTGAAGGGCTGATTACATTTTTTTTTTTCTCTGCTGAATTTTTTGTAGCTCAAAAGGTTTGATCACCAACACATGGTATGGTAGAGAAATATTTAGGACACTGACTGCTACTCCAGAAAGTTTGATATCAAGCCATTTGAGTCTACTCTGCAAGTTATACAGTATAGAAATTATAACATATGCACATGGTATAGTAGGTACAAACATAGGCACAGTAATCAAACATGGTATACTAGGTACAATAGGTACCATGGAGATTGCCAACGCGCAGTAAGCAAGTATGGAGATTACCAACGCATGGTATAGAATGATTCAGACAAGCATTGTACAAACAAGCATGGTATAGAATGATTCAGACAAGCATTGTACAGTAAGTACAGTAAATTAAAAAAACATACTAAATTAACAAAAGCATGATACAATAGGTACAGTAAAAGGTACAATAAGATTCAGGAACTAGGTTTGCAATATTTAAATTTAGTCTTCACCAATATGATGAGGACATTATACTCAATATCAAATTTTCATTTAAATAACACATAAAATAAAATAAAAAATACTGTCACTTTTCTATTACATCAGTATACAACACACATCGATCTCTCTATTTGGACCATGCAACTACATCATCAAGAAAAATGTAAATAATTGTGTATCGTGCCATCATCTTTATCTGGCATCAGATCGATCTCATCCTTCAACAATTCAATGGCTTTCTATACATACATGTAGCATCAGAATATTTTTCAGCAAAAAAAAAAACCTGTACAAGACACATAACTAAGCATGTTCAGA
Source organism: Rhynchospora pubera (assembly GCA_028095005.1). Classification (NCBI taxonomy): domain Eukaryota; kingdom Viridiplantae; phylum Streptophyta; class Magnoliopsida; order Poales; family Cyperaceae; genus Rhynchospora; species Rhynchospora pubera. The sequence continues at coordinate 116,796,097 of CM051461.1, forward strand.
TACTACCTAAGCTAAATTAGTCACACTATTATACTAGAAATTTAATATCTGATGTATGCAACTTTAAGCTTATAAATGAAAGCTGACTTCCATCCCCACAACCTATCAGAAATTTAATATTCGACACAGTTAATTTTGACTTGGGTTTCAGTCTTTCGTGTTCGTTTCAGCTCACTTGTTTCATATCAGGTCACTAATCAATTGAGTATGTACAAAGGGACAATGCCAATTATTCAAAATTGAGTATGTACTATGTATATAAAGAGCGGCTGAATAAAGGGTTGAGCGTTTGTATGGCTGTATCTGAGCGAGAGAGACGAGAGTTTAACAGATTGAGAAACGGAAAATATTAAACTGAATAAGGATTGAGCGCCTTTATCTGAGCCGCTTAATCGCATCATAGCACGAATCCTGAAGAAATCGGACAGTCTACAAAACTAGCCTACAAGAGCAGTTTACATCCCGATAGCAATATAGTCATTCTCTATATATATTATATATATTTTCTTTATATAAGATCAACTCACCCTCTCATTATTTAGATTAGAACATTTAAAAAATATTCCGATAGAAGATTTCAATTTCAGAATCATTTATCAGAGGTTTTCTCTTGGGAGGAGCTTTGGACAACCGATTATTTTCCGCGAGCAATATAATTATTTATTAACTGACCAAATTGCCCTCTAATCGTAAATTCATTGAGATTTCTTCATCTAAATCTCGTCACTTCTCTCTTCCCTCTCCACTGAATAACTTCAGTCCCTAATCCTTTCACTCTTGCAATTATCTCCTCTCTCAACAATCGATATGCTCCATCTCCACCTCCCTTTCCTCCAGCCTACTCATTTATTTCATTTTCATTTTGTGAATTCTGAGACATCTCTTTTTTTTTTGTTTGAATCAGAATTCAAAGACATCTCAAACTCAATTTCTTTCTATATCTTTCTACAATTCCTTATATCGCAGGCCCGATATAACACCAATACAAAACAAGAGTTCAATTGAGCAATTAAATACATCAAGCAAATTCATTCAATAATCAACCAAGAGGTATACAATAGAAATCAAATACCACATCAAATTGTGTGATTTCTAAATCTTTACATATAGCACATATTATTAAAATGGAAATAAAAATATACTACTATAAATTGCACGGTACCATTTAGCACCACATATCCGGATTCATTCCTAGACTTTTCATCACAATAATCTACATTTAAACTCTTTATACTATCAAGAATATGATTCATGTATTATTTATTAAAAAAAGATTGGATTATACAAGTCAAATACGCAAATAAAGTGCAAATAATGCAATTCTAAGCAAGATTTGAGAATTTCAATCGTTTCTGGATTCATCCCTAGTCATTTCATCACAATAATCTACATTTAAACTCTTTATAATGTCAAGAATATAATTCATGTGTTGTTTATTCAAAAAAGTTGTACTATACAGGACAATTACGCACATAAATTGCAAATAATGCAATTCTGAGCATCAATTGAGAATTTCAACAATTTCTGGATTCATTCCAAATCATTTCATCACAATAATCTACATTCAAACTAATTATACTGTCAATAATAAGATTCATTTTTTATTTATTAAAGATTGGATTATACAGGACAATTATGCATATAAATTTAAATAATGCAATTCTGAGCATCATTTGAGCATTTCAATCATTTCTAGATTCATTCTAAGTCATTTCATGACAATAATCTACATTTAAACACTTTATACCATCAGGAATACGATTCATGTGTTATTTAATAAAAAAAGATTGGTTTATACAGGGCAAATAAACATATAAAGTGCAAATAATGCAATTCTGAGTATCGTTTCTGCATTTCAATCATTTATGCATTCTTTCTAAGTTATTTCTTCACAATAATCTACATTTAAAATCTTCATACTGTCAAGAATAAGATTGGATTATACAGAGCAAATACGCATAGAAATTGCAAATAATGCAATTCTGAACAGTATTTTAGCATTTCAATCATTTCGGAATTCATTCTAAATCATTTCATCACCACAATCTACATTTAAATGCTTTATACTATTTATACAATTACGAATATGATTCATGTGTTATTTATTCAGAAATATTGGATTGTATAGGGCAAATACGCATATAAATTACAAATAATGCAATTCTAAGCATCATTTGAGTATTTCAATCATTTCTATATTCATTCTAAGTTATTTCAACACAATAATCAACATTTAAACTCTTTTATACTGTTACAAATATGATTCATGTGTTTCTTATTCAAAACGATTGGATTATACAAGGCAAATAATACATTTCTGAACATCATTTGAGTATTTCAATCATTTCTGATTTCATTCTAACTCATTTAATCACAATAATTTATATTTAAACTCTTTATACCGTCAGGAATAGGATTCATGTGTTATTTATTCAAAAAGATTGTATTATACAGGGCAATTACGCATATAAAGTGCAAATAATGCAATTCTAAGCATCATTTGGGCATTTCAATCATTTGTGGATTCATTCTAAGTCATTAAATCACAAAAATCTTCATTTAAACTCTTTATACTGTTACTAATAAGATTCATGTGTTGTTTATTCAAAAATATTGGATTATACATGGCAAATACGCATATAAAGTGTAAGTAATACAATTTTGAGCATTATTTGAGCAATTCAAACATTTCTGGATTCATTCTAAATCATTTCATCACAATAATCTAAATTTATACTCTTTATACTGTCAAGAATATGATACATGTGTAATTTATTTGAAAATATTGGAATATGCAGGGCAATTACGCATATAAAGTGCAAATAAAGCAATTCTTAGAATCATTTGAGATTTCAAATCGTTTCTGGATTCATTCCTAGTCTTTTTATCACAATAATTTACATTTACACTCTTTATACCGTCAAGAACAGGATTCATGTGTTATTTATTCTAAAAGATTGGATTATATAGGGTAATTTGCCCATATATATTTCAAATAATGCAATTCTGAGCATCATTTGAGCATTTCAATCGTTTCTGGATTCTTTCTTCGTCATTTCATCACAATACTCAACATTTAAACTCATTATACTGCTTAGAATATGATTCAGGTATTATTTATTCAAAAATATGGTATTATATAGGGCAATTACGCACATAAAATGCAAATAATGTAATTCTGAGCATCATTTGATTCAATCATTTCTGAATTCATTCCTAATCATTTCATTACAATAATCTAAATTTAAACTCCTTATGCTGTCAAGAATAATATTCATTTGTTATTTAATAAAAAAAATTGGATTATACTGGATAATTATACATATAAAATGAAAATAATACAATTCTGAGCATCATTTGAGCATTTCAATCGTTTCAAGATTCATTCTAAGTCAATTCATGACAATAATCAACATTTAAACTCTTTATACTGTCAAGAATATGATTCTTGTATTATTTATTCAGAAAGATTGGATTATACAGGGCAAGTACGCATATAAAGTGCAAATGATGCAATTCTGAGCATCGTTTCTGCATTCTTTATAAGTTATTTCATCACAATAATCTAATTTAAAATCTTCATACTGTCAAGAATAAGATTAATGTGTTATTTATTCAGGAAGATTGGATTATACAGAGCAAATACACATAGAAATTGCAAATAATGCAATTCTGAGCATTATTTTAGCATTCCAATCATTTCGAGATTCATTCTAAGTCATTTTATCACCATAATCTATATTTAAATGCTTTATACTATTTATACAGTTACGAATATGATTTATGTGTTATTTATTCAAAAATATTGGATTGTACAGGGGAAATACGCATATAAATTACAAATAATGCAATTCTAAGCATCATTTGAGTATTTCAATCATTTCTGAATTCATTCTAAGTTATTTCAACATAATAATCAACGTTTAAACTCTTTTATAATGATTTTTGTGTTTCTTATTCAAAACGATTGGATTATACAAGGCAATTACAAATATGAATTGCAAATAATGCAATTCTGAACATTATTTGCGTATTTCAATCATTTCTGAATTCATTCTAACTCATTTCATCACAATAATTTACATTTAAACTCTTTACACCGTCAGGAATAGGATTCATGTGTTATTTATTTAAAATAATTGCAGTATATAGGGTAATTATGCATATAAACTGCAAATAATGCAATTCTGAGCATCATTTGAGCATTTCAATCATTTGTGAATTCATTCTAAGTCATTAAATCACAAAAATCTACATTTGAAATATTTATACTGTTACTAATATGATTCATGTGTTGTTTATTCAAAAAGATTGGATTATACATGGCAAAAACGCATATAAAGTGTAAATAATACAATTTTAAGTATCATTTGAGCAATTCAATCGTTTCTGGATTCATTTTAAATCATTTCATCTCAATAATCTAAAAGAATATGATACTTGTGTAATTATTTAAAAAGATTGGAATATACAGGGCAATTACTCATATAAAGTGTAAATAAAAGCAATTCTTAGAATCTTTTGAGCATTTCAAATCGTTTCTGGATTCATTCCTAGTATTTTTATCACAATAATCTACATTTAAACTCTTTATACCGTCAAGAATAGGATTCATGTGTTATTTATTCTAAAAGATTGGATTATATAGGGATATTTAAAATGATTCATGTGTTGTTTATTCAAAAAGATTGGATTATACATGGCAAAAACGCATATAAAGTGTAAATAATACAATTCTGAGCATCATTTGAGCATTTCAATCGTTTCTGGATTCTTTCTTAATCATTTCATCACAATACTTAACATTTAAATTCATTATACTGTTTAGAATATGATTCAGGTGTTATTTATTCAAAAAGATGGTATTATATAGGGCAATTACGCACTAAAATGCAAATAACGTAATTCTGAGCATCATTTGATTCAATCATTTCTGAATTCATTCCTAATCATTTCATTACAATAATCTACATTTAAACTCCTTGTACTATCAAGAATAATATTCATTTGTTATTTAATAAAAAAATTGGATTATACAGGATAATTATACATATAAAATGAAAATAATACAATTCTGAGCATCATTTGAGCATTTCAATCGTTTCAAGATTCATTCTAAGTCATTTCATGACGATAATCTACATTTAAACTCTTTATACTGTCAAGAATATGATTCTTGTGTTATTTATTCAGAAAGACTGGATTATACAGGGCAAGTACGCATATAAAGTGCAAATGATGCAATTCTGAGCATCGTTTCTGCATTCTTTATAAATTATTTCATCACAATAATCTACATTTAAAATCTTCATACTGTCAAGAATGAGATTAATGTGTTATTTATTCAGAAAGATTGGATTATACAGAGCAAATACGCATAGAAATTGCAAATAATGCAATTCTGATTATTTTAGCATTCCAATCATTTCGGGATTCATTCTAAGTCATTTCATCACCATAATCTACATTTAAATGCTTTACACTATTTATACAGTTACGAATATGATTCATGTGTTATTTATTCAAAAATATTGGATTGTACAGGGCAAATACGCATATAAATTACAAATAATGCAATTCTAAGCATCATTTGAGTATTTCAATCATTTCTGAATTCATTCCGAATCATTTCATTACAATAATCTACATTTAAACTCCTTATACTGTCAAAAATAATATTCATTTGTTATTTAATCAAAAAAATTGGATTATACAGGATAATTTTACATATAAAATGAAAATAATGCAATTCTGAGCATCATTTGAGCATTTCTATCGGTTTCAAGATTCATTATAAGTCATTTCATGACAATAATCAACATTTAAACTCTTTATACTGTCAAGAATATGATTCTTGTGTTATTTATTCAGAAAGACAGGATTATACAGGGCAAGTACGCATATAAAGTGCAAATAATGCAATTATGTGCATCGTTTGAGCATTTCAATCATTTTTGCATTCATTCTAAGTGCATTTCATCACAATAATCTATATTTAAAGTCTTCATACTGTCAAGAATAGGATTCATGTGTTATTTATTCAGAAAGATTGGATTATACAGAGCAAATACGCATAGAAATTGCAAATAATGCAATTCTGGGCATTATTTTAGCATTTCAATCATTTCGGGATTCATTCTAAGTCATTTAGTCACCACAATCTACATTTCAAAGCTTTATACTGTTATTAATATGATTCATATGTTATTTATTCAAAAATATTGGATTGTACAGGGCAAATATGCATATAAATTACAAACAATGCAATTCTAAGCATCATTTGAGCATTTCAATTATTTCTGGATTCATTCAAAATCATTTCATCACAATAATCAACATTTATACTCTTTAAACTGTCAAGAATATGATTCATATGTTAGTTATTCAAAAAGATTGGATTATACATAACAATAAGGCATATAAATTGCAAATAATGCAATTCTGATTTATATAGGGCAAATAATTTCTGTATTAATTCGAAGTTATAACATCACAATAATCAAAATTTAAACAATTTATACTGTTACAAATATGGTTCACTTATTATTTATTAAAAAAAATATTTTATTATATAGGGCAAATATGTATATAAAGTGCAAATAGTACAGTTCTGAGCATCATATGAGTTTTTCAATCATTTCTGGATTCGTTCTGAATCATTTCATCACAATTATCTTCATTTATACTCATTATGCTGTCAAGAATATGATTCATGTGTAACTTATTTAAAAAGATTGGAATATACTGGGCAATTACACATATAAAATGCAAACAATGCAATTCTTAGAATCATTTGAGCATTTCAACTGTTTCATTAATCTTTCTTAGTCTTTTCATCACAATAATCTACTTTTAAACTCTTTATACTTTCAAGAATATGATTCTTGTGTTATTTATTCTAAAAGAATGGATTATACAAGGCAAATACGCATACAAAGTGCAAATACTGCAATTCTGAGCATTATTTGAGCATTTTAATCGTTTCTGGATTCATTCTTAGTCATTTCATCACAATAATCTACATTTAAACTCTTTATACTTTCAAGAATACAATTCATTTATTATTTTTTGTAGAAGATTGGATTATACAAATTGCAAATAATGCAGTTCTAAACATCATTTGAGAATTAAAATTATTTCTAGATCATTGTAAGTCATTTCATCACAATAATTTACCTTTAAACTCTTTATACTGCCAAGAATACGATTAATTTTTTATTTATTAAAAAAGGTTTGATTATAAAGGGCAATTACGCATATAAAGTGAAAATAATGCAATTCTGAGTTTTATTTGAGAATTACAATCGTTTCTGGACACATTTTAAATTATTTCATCACAACAATATACACTTATACTCTTTGTAATTTCAAGAACATGATTCATGTGTTATTTATTCTAAAAGATTTGATTATACAGGGCAATTAAGCATATAAATTGCAAATAATGCAATTCTGAGCATCGTTTGATCATTTCAAACGTTTCAGGATTTATTCTAAGTCATTTCATCACAATAATCTACATTTAAACTCTTTATACAGTCAAGAATATGATCCATGTTTTATTTATTCAGAAACATTGAAATATACAGGGCAAATAAGCAAATAAAGTGCAAATAATGCAATTCTCAGCATTATTTGATCATTTCAATCATTTCTGAATTTATTCTAAGACATTTCATCATAATAATTTATATTTAAGCTCGTTGTACAGTAAAGAATACGATTGATGTGTTATTTATTCAAAAATATTTGATTATACAGGAAAATATGCATTAAAAGCGCAAATAATCCAATTCTATGTATCCTTTCAGCATTTCAATCATTTAAACATTCATTCTAAGTCTTTCATCGCAATAATATACATTTAAAGTCTTTATACTGTCAAGAATATGATTCATGTGTTATTTATAAAATTGAAAAGATTATACAGGGCAAATAAGCATAGAATGTGCAAATAATGAAATTCTGAGCATTTCAATCGTTTCTGGATTCATTCTAAGTTATTTCTTCACCATAATCGACATTTCAACTCCGTATACTGTCAAGAATATAATTCATGAGTTATTCATCCAAAAAGATTGGATTATACAGGGCAAGTATTTATATAAATTACAAATGATGCAATTCTAAGTATCGTTTGAGCATTTCAATCATATCTAGATTCATATTAATTAATTTCATTTCAATAATTTACATTTAAACTCTTTATACCGTCAAGAATGGGATTCATGTGTTATTTATTCTAAAAGATTGGATTATATAGGGTAATTTACCCATATATATTTCAAATAATGCAATTCTGAGCATCGTTCGAGCATTTCAATCGTTTCTGCATTCATTCTAAGTCATTTCATCACAATAATAAACATTTAAAGTCTTTATACTGTCAAGAATATGATTCATGAGTAATTCATTCAAAATGGTTGGATTATACAGGACAACTACGCATATAAATTGTAAATAATGCAATTTTGAGCATACTTTGAGAATTTCAATCATTTCTGAATTCAATCTAAGTCATTTCAAAACTATAATCAACATTTAACCTCTTTATACTGTCAGGAATACGATCCATGTGTTATTTATTTAAAAAGATTGGATTATACTGGGCAAATAAGCATATAAATTGCAAATAATGTAATTCTGAGCATTATTTGAGCATTTCAATCGTTTCTGGATTTATTTTAAGTCATTTCATCACTATAATCTACATTAAACTCTTTATACAGTCAAGAATGTGATTCATGAGTTATTCATTCAAAAAGATTGGATTATACAGGGCAATTACACATATAAATTGCAAATAATGCAATTTAGAGAATTATTTAAGCATTTCAATCGTTTCTAAATTCATTCTAAGACATTTCAACACCGTAATCTACATTTAAACTCTTTATACTTTCTAGAATATGATTTATGTGTTATTTATTCAAAAAGATTGGATTATATAGGAAAATTACAAAAATAATTTGCAAAAAATTCAATTCCGAGCATCATTTGATTATTTCAAACGTTTTCGGATTAATTCAAAGTTATTCCATCACAATATTCGACATTTAAAGTCTTTATATTGTAAAAAATATGATTCATGTGTTATTTATTGAAAAAGATGGATTGTAAATGACAAATACGCATATAAAGTGCAAATAACGCAATTCTGAGCATCATTTGAGCACTTCAATTTTTTCTTGATTCAGTCTAAGTTATTTCATGACAATAATCTACATTTAAACTCTTTATACTGTCTTGAATATACAGGGCAATCAAGCATATAAATTGCAAATAATGCAGTTATGAGCATTATCTCATATTTCAATCATTTCCGAATCCATTCTAACTCATTTCATCACAATAATTTACATTTAAACTTTTTATACCGTCAGAAATACGATTCATGTGTTATTTATTCAAAAAGATTGGATTATACAGGGCAAATAAGCATATAAAGTGCAAATAATGCAATTTGAGCATTGTGTTTGAGAACTTCAATCGTTTCTGCATTCATTCTAAGTTATTTGATCCCATTAAACTACATTTAAAGTCTTCATACTGACATGAATGGGATTCATGTGTTGTTTATTCAAAAAGATTGGATTATATAGGGCAAATACGCATAGAAATTGGAAATAGTGCAATTATGAGCATTATTTTGGCATTTCAATCATTTCGGCATACATTCTAAGTCATTTCATCACCATAATATACATTTAAACTCTTTTTACTGTTAAGAATATGATTCATGAGTTATTTATTAAAAAAGAATAGATTATAAATGACAATTACTTATATAAAATGAAAATAATGCAATTCTGAGCATCATTTGAGAATTTCAATCGTTTCTGAATACATTCTAAGTCATTTCATCACAATAATATATACATTTAAAATATTTATTCTTTCAATAATATGATTTATGTATTTTTTATTCAAAAAGACTGGATTATCAAGGGAAATTACGCATATAATTTGCAAATAAATCAATTTTGAGCACCATTTGAGCATTTTAATCTTTTCTGTATTCAATCCAAATCATTTCATCACAATAATCAACATTAAAACTCTTTATTCTGTCAAAAATATGATTCATGTGTTATTTATTCATATAGAGTCGATTATACAAGGCAAATACTCATATAAAGTGCAAATAATGCAATTCTGAGCATCATTTGAGCATTTCAATCATGTCTGGATTCCATTCTAAATCAATTAATCACAATAATCTACATTTATACTTTTTATACTGTGAAAATATGATTCATGTGTTATTTATTCAGAAAGATTTAATTATACAGATTACAGGGTAATTACGCAAATAAAGTGCAAATAATGCAATTCTAAGCATTATTTGAGTATTTCAATCGTGTCTTGATTTATTCTTAGTCATTTCATCACCATAATCTACATTTAAACTCTTTATGCTGTCAAGAATATGATTCTTGAGTTATTCATTAAAAAATGTTGGATTATACAGGGCTATTACGCAGAAAAATTGCTAATAATGCAATTCCGAGCATCATTTGTGCATTTCAATCGTTTTTGGATTTATTCTTAGTTATTTCATCACAATAATCTACATTTAAACTCTTATACTGTCCAGAATTTGATTGTTTTCTTATTTATTCAAAAAGATTGGATTATACAGGACAATTACACATTAAGATTGTTTTGTTATTTATTCAAAAAGATTGGATTATACAGGACAATTACTCATACAAATTTAAAATAATGCAATTATGAGCAACATTTGAGCATTTCAATCGTTTCTGGATTCATTCTAAGTCATTTAATTACATTAATCGACATTTAAATTCTTTATACTGTCAAGAATATGGTTCAAGTGTTTTTTATTCAATAAGATTGGATTATACAGGGCAAATACGTATATAAAGTGCAACACATTAATCTACATTTAAAGTCTTTATATTGTTACGAATATGATTCATGTGTTATTTATTCAAAAATATTGGATTATACAGAGCAAATAAGCATATAAAGTGCACATAATAATATTCCGATCATTATTTGAGCTTTTCAATCGTTTATGGATTCATTATAAATAATTTCATTAAAATTATCTACATTTATTCTCTTTATACTGTCAAGAATATGATTCATGTGTTATTTATTCAAAAAGATTGCATTATACAGGGCAATTACGCACATAAAGTGCAAATAATGTAATTCTGAGAATCATTTGATAATTTCAATCATTTCTGGATTCATTCTAAGTCATTTCATCACTATAATCTACAATTAAACTTTTATTATTGTCAAGAATATGATTGTTATTTATTCAATAAGATTGTACTATCCAGGTTAATTACGCACATAAAGTGAAAATAATGCAATTATGAGCATCATTTGAAAATTTCAATCATTTCTGGATTCATTCTAAATCATTTCATCACAATAAAATACATTTTAACTCTTTATAATTTCAATAATATGATTCATGAGTTATTCATTCAAAAAGATTGGATTATACTGGGCAATTGCGCATACAAATTGCAAATAAAACAATTTTGAGCATCTTATGAGAATTTCAATCATTTCTAGATTCATTCTAAGTCATTTTATCACAATAATTTACATTTAAACTCTTTCTAAATTCAATCTAAGTCATTGCATCACAAAAATTTATATTTAATATCTTTGTACTGTCAAGACTACAATTGATGTGTTATTTATTCAAAAAGATTTGATTATACCGGGCAAATATGTATAAAAAGTGCAAATAATGCAATTCAGAGCATTGTTTGATCATTTCAAAGATTTCAGGATTTATTCTAAGTCATTTCTTCACAATAATATACATTTAAAGTCTTTAATACTGTCAAGAATACAATTCATATGTTCTTTATTAAAATGAAAGGATTATACAGGGCAAATAAGCATATAAAGTGCAAATAATGAAATTCTGAGCATCGTTTGAGCATTTCAATCGTTTCTGGATTCATTCTAAGTCATTTCTTCTCCATAATCGACATTTCAACTCTGTATACTATCAAGAATATGATTCATGAGTTATTCATTCAAAAAGATTGGATTATACAGGGCAATTATGCATATAAATTGCAAATAATGCAATTCTAAGCATCCTTTGAGAATTTCAATCATTTCTAAATTCATTCTACATCATTTCATCACAATAAATTACATTTAAACTCTTTATACTGTCAGGAATTCGATCCATGTGTTCTTTATTAAAAAAGATTGGATTATACAGGGCAATTACGTATATTAAGCGCAAATAATGCAATTTTGAGCATCGTCTAAGCATTTCTATTTTCTGCATTCATTCTAAATAATTTCGTCACAATAATCTACATTTAAAGTTTTTATACTATCAAGAAAATGATTCATTTGTTATTTATTAAATAAATTGGATTATACAGGGCAAATACGCTTATAAAGTGCAAATAATGCAATTCTGAGCATTATTTAGGCAATTCATTCGTTTCTAATTTCATTCTAGGTCATTTCAACACCATAATCTACATTTAAACTCTTTATACTGTCAAGAATATGATTCATGAGTTAGTAGTTCAAAAAGAATGGATTATACACGGCAATGTCACATAGAAATTGCAAATAATGCAATTCTGAGCATCATTTGTGCATTTCAATCATTTCTGAATTCATTCTAACTCCTTTCATCACAATAATTTACATTTAAACTCTTTATACTTTGAAGAATATGATTCATGATTTATTCATTCAAAAAGATTGGATTATACAGGGCAAATATGCATATAAAGTGCAAATAATGCCGTTCCGAGCATCATTTGAGCATTTCAATTGTTTCTGCATTCATTCTAAGTCATTTTAGCACAATAATCTTCATTTAAATTCTTTATATTGTCAAGAATACGATTCATTTGTTATTTATAAAAAGGATTGGATTATACAATTTAAATACGCATATAAACTGCAAATAATGCAATTCCGAGGATTGTTTGAGCATTTCAGTCGTTTCTGGATTCATTCTAAGCCATTTCATCATCATAATCCACATTTCAACTCTTTATACAGTGAATAATATGATTATGAGTTTTTCATTCAAAAGGATTTGATTATACCCGGCAATTACGCTAATAAATGAAAAATAATGCAATTCTGAGCATCATTTGCGCATTTCAATTATTTATGGATTCATTCTAAGTCATTTCATCACAATAATTCACATTTAATCTCTTTATACTGTCAAGAATAGGATTCATGTTTTATTTATTCTAAAAGATTGGAAAATATAGGGCAATTACGCATATAAAGTACAAATATTGCAATTATGAGCATCGTTTGAGCATTTCAATCGTTTCTGCATTGATTCTAAGTCATTTCGTCACAATAATCTTCATTTACAATCTTTATACTGTCATGAAAATGATTCATGTGTTATTTATTAAATAAATTGGATTATACAGGGCATATACGCATATAAAGTGCAAATAATGCAATTCTGATCATTATTTAAGCATTTCAATCGTTTCCAAATTCATTTTAAGTCATTTCAACACCATATTCTACATTTAAACTATTTATACTGTCAAGAAAAAGATTCATGTGTTATTTTATTAAAAAAGATTGGACTATACATTGCAATTACGCATATAGACTGCAAATCATGCAATTCAAAGCATTATTTGAGCATTTCAATCGTTTCTGGTTTTATTCTTAGTCATTTCAACACCATAATCTTCATTTAAACTATTTATACTGTCAGGATACGATTCATGTGTTATTTATTAAAAAAAGATTGGATTATACCGGGCAAATATGCATATAAAGTGCTAATAATTCAACTCTGAGCATCATTTGAGCATTTGAATCGTCTCTGCATTCATTGTAAGTCATTTCATCACAATAATCTATATTTAAAGTTTTTATACTGTCAAGAATACGTTTCATTTGTCATTTATTGAAAAAGATTGGATCATACAATTTAAATACGGATATAAACTGCAAATAATGCAATTCAGATCATTATTTGAGCATTTCAATCATTTCTGGATTCATTCTTAGTCATTTCAACACCATAATCTTCATTCAAACTCTTTATACTATTAAAAAAAATGATTTATGTGTTATTTATTCAAAAATATTGGATTATACAGAGCAAATAAACATATAAATTGCAAATAATGCAATTATGAGCATTTGCGCATTTCAATCATTTCTGTATTCATTCTAAGTCATTTCATCACAATAATCTGCATTTAAACTCTTTTTTATATCAATAATATGATTCATGAGTTATTCATTCAAAAAGATAGGATTATACAGGCAATTACACATACAAATCTCAAATAATGCAATTCTGAGTATTGTTTGAGTATTTCAATCTTTTCTGCATTCATTCTAAGTCATTTCGTCGCAATAATCTACATTTTAAAGTCTTTATACTGTCTAGATATTCATGTGTTATTTATTCAAAAAGATTGGATTATACAGAACAAATAAACATATAAATTGCAAATAATGCAATTCTGAGCATTATTTATGCATTTCAATCGTTTCTAAATTCATTCTAAGTAATAATCAATATTTAACCTCTTTATACTGTTAGGAATACGATCCATGTGTTATTTATTCAAAAAGATTAGATTATACAGGCAAATATGCATATAAAGTGCTAATAAATCAATTATGGGCATCATTTGAGCATTTCAATCGTTTCTGCATTCATTCTAAGTCATTACATCACAATAATCTGTATTTAAACCCTTTATTTTGTCTAGAATACGATTCATTTGTTATTTATTAATAAAGATTGGATTATACAATTCAAATACGCATATAAACTGCAAATAATACAATTTAGAGCATTATTTGAGCATTTCAATCGTTTCTGTATTCATTCTAAGTCATTTCATTATCATAATCTTTATTTCAACTCTTTATACTGTCAAGAATATGATTCATGATTTATTCATTCAAAAAGATTGGGTTATACATGGCAATTACCCTTACAGATTGCAAATAATGTATTTCTGAGCATCATTTGCTCATTCAATAATTTTTGGATTCATTCTAAGTTATTTCGTCACAATAATTCACATTTAAACTCTTTATACTGTCAACAATATGTTTCATATGTTATTTATTCAAAAAGATTGGATTATAGATACATTAAATTGATTATATTTGATTTGTCAATTTACAAAAATACCCCCGCAAAAGTCCACGGTGCATAGAAAGTTCTATGCACTATGGTGCATATTAAACTTTTTCCAATAATAATATATAATTAAACATTTTATAGTGTCAAGAATTTGATTCATGTGTTATTTGTTCAAAAAGATTGGATTATCCAGTGCAAATACGCATATAAAGTGCAAATAATGCAATTTTCAGCATCGATCATTTGAGCATTTTAATCGTTTCAGGATTCATTCTAAGTCATTTCATCACAATAATCTACATTTAAACTCTTTATATGGCAAGAATATAATTCTTGTGTTATTTATTCAAAAAGATTGGATTATACATGGTAATTATGCATATAAAGTGCAATTAATTCAATTCTGAGTATCATTTGAGCTTTTCTATCGTTTCAGAATTCATTCTAAATCATTTCATCAAAATAATCTACATTAAAACTTTTTATACTGACGAGAATATGACTCATAGCTTATTTATTTAAAAAAATTTGATTATACATGGTAATTGCTTATATAAAGTGTAATTAATGCAATTTCAAGTATCTTGCAGATTCATTCCAGCTCTTTGCATCTCAATAATCTATATTTAAATTCATTGAACTGTATTCATCTCTTATTTATTCAAAAATATTGGATTATACCCGGTAATTACACATATAAAGTGCAACTATTGCAATTATGAGTATCATTTGGACAATTCAATCGTTTATGGATTCATTCTAAATCATTTCATCACAATAATCTATATTTAAACTCTTTATACTGTCTAGAATATTATTCATATCTTATTTATTCAAAAATATTTACTCATATAAAGTGCAAATAATGCAATTCTGGGTATCGTTTGAGCATTTCAATCGTTTCTGGATTCATTCTAAGTCATTTCTCCACAATAATCTACATTTAAACTCTTTTACTATCTAGGATACGATTTGTATCTTATTTATTGAAAAATATTGGATTATACATGGTAATTACGCATATAATGTGAAAATAATGTAAGTCTGATTATCATTTTGGAATTTCAATCATTTCTGTATTCGTCTAAGTCATTTCATCACAATAATCTACATTTAAACTTTTTACACTATCTAAAATTTGATTCATATCTTATTTATTCAAAAAGATTGGATTATACACGGTAATTACGCATGTAAATTGCAAATAATGCAATTCTGAATGTCATTTGAGCATTTTAATCTTTTCTGGGTTCATTCTAAGTCATTTCTTCACAATAATCTATATTTAAACATTTTATACTGTCTAGAATATGATTAATGTCTTCTTTATTAAAAAAAAATTGTATTATACATGATAATTATGCATATAAAGCGCAAATAATGCAATTCTGAGTATCATTTGAGCATTTTTATCATTTCTCTATTCATTCTAAGTCATTTCATCAGAACAATCTACATTTAAACTCTTTATACAGTATAAAATATGATCCATATCTTATTTATTCGTCAAGATTGGATTATACATGACAATTACTCATATAAAGTGCAAACAATGCAATTTTGTGTATCATTTGAGCATTCTAATTGTTTCTGAATTCATTCAAAGTCATTTCATCACAATGAACTGCATTTAAACTATTTGTACGTTCTATAATATGATTCTGAGCTTACTTATTCAAAGAGATTGGATTATACATTGTTATTACTCCTGTAATGTGAATATAATGCACATTTTGAGTATCATATGAGCATTTTCAACCATTTCTGAATTTAATCTATGTTATTTCATTTCAATAATAAACATTTTAATTCTCTATATTGTCTAGAAAATTATTCAAATCTTACTTATTCAAAAATATTGGATTATAAGTAGTTATTACCCATATGAAGCGCAAACACTTTTATTCTGAGTGTTATTTGAACTTTTCAATCTTTTCTGCATTATTTGTTAGATATTTCATCACAATAATTAATATTTAAACTCTTTGTACGGTCTAGAATATGATTTCGATCTTACTTATTCAAAAAGATTGGATTATACCTAGTAATCACACATATAAATTGCAGATAAATGCTCATCATGAGTTTCATGTGAGCATTTCATATGTTTTTTAATTTTTCTAAATCATTTCGTCACAATAATATACATTTAAATTATCTTTATGATCTAGAATATGATTCAGATCTTATATATTCAAAAAGTTTTAAATTGCAAATAATGCATATTTTGAGTATTATTTGAAAATTTCAACCATTTCTGCATTCATTTCTAAGTCATTTCAACTCAATATTCATTGAAACTCTCTATATGGTCTATAATATGATTCATATTCTACTTATTCAAAAAGATTGGATTATATATAGTTATTACGCCTATGAGGCGCAAATAACTCTTATTCTGAGTATCATTTGAGCATTTCAATTGTTTCTACATTCATTCTAAATCATTTCATCAGAATAATAAATATTTAAACACTCTATTGCGGATTAGAACATGATTCTAATCTTACTTATTAAAAAAAAATTGGATTATATGAAGTAATTATGATTATAAATTGCAAATAATGCGTATTTTGAGTATCATTTGAGCATTTTAATTATTTTTCATTCATTCTAAGATATTTCTTCAAAATAATCTACATATAAACTCTTTATATGGTCTATAATATGATTCGGATCTTACTTATTAAAAAAAATATATACTTAGTAATTATGCATATAATGTGCAAATTGTGTTTATTCTGAGTGTAATTTGAACCATATGAAAGCCAAATGTGCAAAACTGACAATTGTGAGGGAGAATGAAGGGCGAAATGTACATGACACAATGGATTGCTAGGCAGTCAACTAAGCTAGGAATTGCCTAGGTTTTTTAAAGTGAGGGGAAGACGTGTTCGCATATC
Organism: Rhynchospora pubera; assembly: GCA_028095005.1. Classification (NCBI taxonomy): domain Eukaryota; kingdom Viridiplantae; phylum Streptophyta; class Magnoliopsida; order Poales; family Cyperaceae; genus Rhynchospora; species Rhynchospora pubera. Next base: position 116,814,121 of record CM051461.1, read on the forward strand.
AAGCTATGTTCGCATATGAACTCCAGCAATACACAACAATGGCCTTATTTGAGGATACCCATATTCCCTTAACACACTCAAAAATTGTTCTACCACTTCATATGTTTGAGTCTACCACTTCATTGGTTAAGAGCTTTGTACTGTGTGACCATCGGAGGATTTATGTCATGTTTCCCATGAAAACTAAATCACCATTTATTTTCAATAATCATAAGAGATATCTAGTAACACATTATGATTTCCAATTGACATAAATAAATAGTATACTTTTATAGTATTTCAATCCTGCATAAGAAATATATACTTTTCTTGTTTTAATTCTTATGTCTCATGATATCATTATATAATCCAAGATAGAAATGTATCATTCTTGTAGATTACACATTTCTTGATCTATAGTTAATTGTATCAAGTAATCGACAAACAATCCAACTCCATCAAGGGACCTAATAGATATCGTCACTCATTAGGTCTACTAATGTGAGACATACAATTTTCTTGATGAATAAATTTCTCCCATACAAATCATGTGAACTTAAATAGAATCCGTATTTCAGCTCTTATCAGGAATCAACGTTAGACAATATTTATAATACCAATCATCATGCGAAAAAGCTGAACCATCTCAAACTTAGAATCAAACTCATATGAAATAAATAATGACACATAACACAATCTATATATATTTATTTTATTGGATCAAGTCATGTGTTATGTTCAACCAACATATACATATGCATTGGGTCAAGTCATGTGCTAAGGTGGTAACTCCTTACCTATAATTTGTAGAACTTAATCATAACTTAACTTGCATACTAAACTTTTATGATAATTAATGTTTCTTGTTAATTATCAAGATTAGGGACCCTTTTAGAGATATTATTGTAATTCCAATGAATAATATGTCAATAATATCTCAAGGAACAAATGATCTAATATCATCAATAACATAAACCAAATTAAGTCATCCAACTATTGACTTCTAGGACATAACTCCAACATTTCCGCCTCTCCTCCCTTTTATCGCCTCTTGTCTCAACTTTTTCCCAGACTCCACCCTTTCCCCTACCTCTGTCTCATTACTTTCGTCTCCAACATGTGGACTATGTCTTTCTTTCTTTCTTTCTTTCTCAAAATGAACATATACAACAATAAATGAATAGATACAAAGATAAGATGGACAAAGAATCAAAGTGTATGTAAACAAGAATAAAATGAACTATATAACATATAATTGAACAGATATAACAAACAACATGAACTCGAACAAAATATAAAAGTGAACATATATACATACAAATTGAACATATAAAATAAACAAATGAACATATACACCCATTAAATATTCGTTTATTATTACTAACTCTGTAGATATTAGATACTCCCTTGTTGTATTTAAGTGAACATACATACATACATACATACACACACACCCACACATACAAATTGAACATATAAAATAAACAACGTGAACATATTCACCCCTTAGATATTCTTTTATTATTAATAAATCAATAGATTTTAGATATGTTCTTGTTGCATTTTGGTGAACGGTTATATCTATTAGATATTAGTAATACTATCTGAGTAAACATTATATACTTTCTTTGTTATAACAAACTAAACACTTATACACATTAAATAAACCTTTAGTATTACTAATTGTCAGGAAACACATGACTAGTTAAGAGGGAAAAAATGAAAAAAAAAGAAAAAAATGAAAAAAATAGAAAGAAGAAAAAGGTAAAGGAGATGAGGGAGAAAGGAGAGATGAGAGAAATAAGGGGAGACGTGGAAGGGAAGGAGGGGGCGCCGAAGAGAGGGAGCGGAGGGGTAGGCGTAGAAAAAAAGGGAGGGACATGCGGAGAAAAAAGAGTGGCACATTTGAATGGCGCTAGATGACGGAACGCTGAATCGGAGCTGATAACTGCAATCAAACCTTAAGACAATCAAACAATCAGTGCCAAAAAAGAAAAGTACCTAAAAAGAAAAGTGTCAAAAAAGTAAAGTGCACGCTGCTAATTAGGGCGCTGGAGCGATTTTGGACCATATTTAACCGGCGTACCTAATTTCTACGTGAAAATGACATCACACGCTTAATTTTCTCTTGAAACTGATGTCACGCGCGCGTTCCGCATGAAACTGATGTCACAAGCGCGTTCTCCATAAATGCTTCCGTTTTACTTGCCTTCTGGATTGGTTTAAGGAGTAACTAAATTGACTGTTGGGTGTAACTAAATTTATGCAGATAGTAAATAGATAAGCAAATATAACAATTAAAAATGCACTTAAGGGATAATAAATATCATGAAATTTTATATTTAAAGGAGTATTTTTTTTTGAAATTTTAAAGTATTTATCTCGAATTTTTAAAAACTGCTGTTTTGAACGGTTCAGAACTAATTAGATCAACGATTTTCTAAAATTTCAAAAAAATACTTAAAAATTTTGAGAAAATATAAAATTAGGCTGCATGCATATTTCAATAGGGAGATCATATTAGACGGTTTAGATCGGTCATTTTGAACTAAATTTCGAAATTTTGATAGCGACTCACGGACCTTTTGGTGAGTTGCAACTCACCATAGCAAAGTGGTGTGTTTGGATGAGGCTTGAATAAGGAATTTCGATATGCGTTCTTGTCCAAATTCCTTATTCTTATACCATGGTTTTGTTAGTATAAGAATAAGGGCCCAAATTTGTTATTCTTGTGTTGTTTGGGTTGCACAAGAATAAGAAATTTGATTCTTATCCTTATCCAAAACCTTATTCTTCGCCATCTCTATTAGAGAGAGAGAAAGAGAGAGAGAGAGAGAATTGCTAACGTACCATTGATTTTCGAAAAAATATTATAATGAATAGAACAAAAATTCAAAAAATTGTAAAATTTTGTCTCCAAGGGTATTTCAAAATGATGATTGTTGCGGCTTTTTCGTCATTATTCTCCTCGAAGGAATTTCTCGAAGAACAATGGGAACATAGCCTTAGATTCACCTCCCTTAAGGTTCGATCTCTATAGCGGGTATCTGTCGAAACAAGAGAATCCTAACAAGAGTCGCTTCTTAAAGAAGTTTCTTGATTTAGCGGGTCCTTTCTTTCCAATAGGCGCAAGCCCCTATTGTTAATTACCTCGTAGTTGCCTACGAGAACCTCTGATTAAGGGATGTAAAGGGTATTGACGTAATGGGCTAAGAAAAGAGTCTTATGGAGTACTTTTATTTGTCTTAAGGAGAACTTAATTGATGGTACCAAATCTAATTGACGGGACCCAATTAAGGATCGCTAAACTACCAAATATGATTTCTTGGTTTAGAAAAGGTTTTCATTGGAAAGGAATGAACCTTCACTTGAAGTCGTTTGGAGTCGTTTTTAAGGAATTTTACAACCTTCGGGGCATTTGGCGCCACTTGTGAAAGTTGGTTCTTTTACAACCCTCGGGACGTTTGGCGTCACTTGTGAGAGTTGGTTCTCGGGCCATTTGGTGGCACTTGTGAGAACAAAAGGGATTTTGCAACCTTCGGGGCATTTGGTGCCACTTGTGAAAGTTGGTTCTTTTACAACCCTCGGGACATTTGGCGTCACTTGTGAGAGTTGGTTCTCGGGCCATTTGGCGGCACTTGTGAGAACAAAAGGGATTTTGCAACCTTCGGGGCATTTGGCGCCACTTGTGAAAGTTGGTTCTTTTACAACCCTCGGGACATTTGGCGTCACTTGTGAGAGTTGGTTCTCGGGCCATTTGGCGGCACTTGTGAGAACAAAAGGGATTTTGCAACCTTCGGGGCATTTGGCGCCACTTGTGAAAGTTGGTTCTTTTACAACCCTCGGGACATTTGGTGTCACTTGTGAGAGTTGGTTCTCGGGCCATTTGGCGGCACTTGTGAGAACAAAAGGGATTTTGCAACATTCGGGGCATTTGGTGCCACTTGTGAAATTTGGTTGTTTTACAACCCTCGGAACATTTGGTGTCACTTGTGAGAGTTGGTTCTCGGGCCATTTGGCGGCACTTGTGAGAACAAATTAGAATTCTTTGGACGGGGGGTCCGTAAGAATTCAATTTCTAAGTCGTATAAGGTCGATCACAACCTTAAAGAGGGACTTTTCCTCAAATGGGGAGGTTTTGGTTCTTGACTTTTGGGTTTCGCGTTTGGACTTTTAATTTTGATATTTCACTTAGGACATTGGTGATTTCTAACTTCTTTTTAGATTTTTAGACTAATTTGGGAAGTGTTTTGATATTTGAAAATATCTTTCTTGAAGTTACTTGGGTATCGAAAGTATTTATGTTTTGATTTCATTTTATTTAAAAGACATTTAACAGGTTGGTTTATTTTGACTTTTGTAATTTATGAAAATATATTCTTATTTGAAAATATTTGATTTCGAAGATATTATATTTAGAATTTTTATTTCAAAAGTATTTAGTTTTAGTTTTACGATTTTATAAATGGGTTTATTAGTTTTCTAATATTTATAAATTTCATTTTTAAAGTGAAAATATTTCGAAAATGCGAAAGGCCGCTACTTTGACATAATTTCATATTAAAGTATCAGTGAATTTAGTTTATTTTGATTTTTAGAATTTTATGGATATGTCATTTGCATTTTTATGAGCTTCCTACTATTTTGAATTAACTTCCAAAGTTTCTGTTCACTTAATAATTTTCCTATTGGGCCACGTTATCAAGTTGGGCTGACGTGGCAGAGATAGAAATTTAATCTCGTCGTTGGGCTTGACCCTCAATTGTCAGGAGTCAACTCCATGGGTTCTATTGTTGCTTTGCCACAGACGATCAAGAGGTTCAACGCTGAAGTTCGAATAAGAGAGACGGGTCTTGTTTCGGCTAATGGGTTCGACAAAATAGCGGGTTTTGATCCATTAACGATTCCGACCATCGTAGAGTTTGGGACAACGTTCTCTGGCGTCGTAGGAGAGAGAGGAACTCGATGGTATGCTTAGTTTTCGTCGTGCCCATTTCATTTGGTGAGAGTAGCGTTGAGTGCTACGGGGTATAGGAAGAAGGGTACCAGTAAGGTTCAGGGAGGTTGTATAGTATCGGGGATGCGGTATTTTAGCAAAGTCACAGGGTAAGAGAGATGTTATGTATTCAATTTGACCTTCACATACTCAATTTAGTGAACATTATCCGAAATTGGTGATGACTTATCACACTGCCTTTTGTATTTCCGTAAGGCTTAAGTGAAATTAACTTACTAAGGGCAAACCTTCATACATTTTTTATATATGCCACTCATAGATACGAATATAAGTCACAAGTAGGTCCTGCTTTCATTAATCACAAATCATTTATCACTTTGTTACTGTCAGGTATTGAACAAAAGAAACTTCAACTTTTGACAGGTTTGGTCATCAACAGAACATTATCATCTTCTCTTATATTCTCAACCACTCATATGAATCCTAAAGTGTGAAAAAAAAACTTATTGCAGCAATAAACATTATAACATAAATAGAGGAATAATCATAAGTATATTCAACCATTATCCGATTTCCCACTATTATGGTCTCAAAACAAACATGACATTCCACCTGAGGTGCTAGCTTATAAAGAATCAATTGTTAACAGAAGAAAGAAAGAAATCATTTCATAGGGCAACTTCACCATTGCTTAGCATCTGACCTTAACATGATGATTCTATTAGAAACAAGATCATGTTTAAGGAAAGTATTCGATGAAAGTTATGTTAGGGGTCATACACAGAAATCACATTTTTGCACTATCAACCTTAGAACTTTGACAAATTACAGGGCTGCTCAAATTGTACTAGAATAGATTCAAGGAAAGAGGAAATTCATACTAAAACACCTTATTTGCCTAAAGAGACCTGACATGAGGTTCATGACACTATGCAGAATGGTCCTCACAAACACTTCTATTAGCATCTTGAGAATAAAGCATGTGTCGAAGAGGGGAAGTTTGACATCTAAAATTCTGAACTGAATTGGGCAGCATTTCCCCTAGATTCCCTCTTAATTTGAAGTTTAATAGATCAAATTGAGCCTGAAATCAGCTCAATTCAACCAATTAAACTCGATCCGCTATGGAGGCCGAGCCTCTTAGCAAATCAAAAGAGGGAATCCAGCTATGGAGCCGTGCTCCTAGCTGAGACGAAATCCGCCATGGGAGCCGTGCTCCCTGGCAGAAGAAAGTTGGATTGGAAGGAGAAAAGATAGAGGCAGCACAAATCAAAATCAAGAACATCACAATTAAATAGTTATACGATTTGACTTCACGATCTTGAGATTTTTGATCTGCCATGGGAGCCGTGCTCCCTGGTTGATCTCATCTCTATCCTACAGACCTTAATTAACCAAGTATTCATGTGCCAAGAAATGCGAAAGAACGAATAAAGAAACGAAAGGATGGAGAATCCACCATGGGAGCCGTGCTCCCTGGTGAACCCATTGTTGAGAAATCATTGTTGATCAATAATTGGAAAGAAGGCCAGCTGGTTATCCCATCAGTATAATCAACAATCAATCAAGCCGTGTATAGAAAGGAATATATATTTGTATCTGTGTAAATATAGAAATAGTCCAACAGTCAAATAATTAATTATGTATGTATGTAAAATTAGAAAGAGATAAACGGTCATATCTCATAGGGGCCTATAAATAGGCATGTACTCAACTATGTAAATTACAGAAAATACAATTAATTCAAAACATTACTTTCGTATCATGGTATCAGAGAGCCTTGGTTAAGGGGCCTCAGTGGAAGTTCATCTTCAACAAATTGCTGATTATCCAAAGCAACATCTGTCATGTCAGGAACTATAATCAACATTTAACCTCTTTATACTGTCAGGAATACGATCCATGTGTTATTTATTTAAAAAGATTGGATTATACTGGGCAAATAAGCATATAAATTGCAAATAATGTAATTCTGAGCATTATTTGAGCATTTCAATCGTTTCTGGATTTATTTTAAGTCATTTCATCACTATAATCTACATTAAACTCTTTATACAGTCAAGAATGTGATTCATGAGTTATTCATTCAAAAAGATTGGATTATACAGGGCAATTACACATATAAATTGCAAATAATGCAATTTAGAGAATTATTTAAGCATTTCAATCGTTTCTAAATTCATTCTAAGACATTTCAACACCGTAATCTACATTTAAACTCTTTATACTTTCTAGAATATGATTTATGTGTTATTTATTCAAAAAGATTGGATTATATAGGAAAATTACAAAAATAATTTGCAAAAAATTCAATTCCGAGCATCATTTGATTATTTCAAACGTTTTCGGATTAATTCAAAGTTATTCCATCACAATATTCGACATTTAAAGTCTTTATATTGTAAAAAATATGATTCATGTGTTATTTATTGAAAAAGATGGATTGTAAATGACAAATACGCATATAAAGTGCAAATAACGCAATTCTGAGCATCATTTGAGCACTTCAATTTTTTCTTGATTCAGTCTAAGTTATTTCATGACAATAATCTACATTTAAACTCTTTATACTGTCTTGAATATACAGGGCAATCAAGCATATAAATTGCAAATAATGCAGTTATGAGCATTATCTCATATTTCAATCATTTCCGAATCCATTCTAACTCATTTCATCACAATAATTTACATTTAAACTTTTTATACCGTCAGAAATACGATTCATGTGTTATTTATTCAAAAAGATTGGATTATACAGGGCAAATAAGCATATAAAGTGCAAATAATGCAATTTGAGCATTGTGTTTGAGAACTTCAATCGTTTCTGCATTCATTCTAAGTTATTTGATCCCATTAAACTACATTTAAAGTCTTCATACTGACATGAATGGGATTCATGTGTTGTTTATTCAAAAAGATTGGATTATATAGGGCAAATACGCATAGAAATTGGAAATAGTGCAATTATGAGCATTATTTTGGCATTTCAATCATTTCGGCATATATTCTAAGTCATTTCATCACCATAATATACATTTAAACTCTTTTTACTGTTAAGAATATGATTCATGAGTTATTTATTAAAAAAGAATAGATTATAAATGACAATTACTTATATAAAATGAAAATAATGCAATTCTGAGCATCATTTGAGAATTTCAATCGTTTCTGAATACATTCTAAGTCATTTCATCACAATAATATATACATTTAAAATATTTATTCTTTCAATAATATGATTTATGTATTTTTTATTCAAAAAGACTGGATTATCAAGGGAAATTACGCATATAATTTGCAAATAAATCAATTTTGAGCACCATTTGAGCATTTTAATCTTTTCTGTATTCAATCCAAATCATTTCATCACAATAATCAACATTAAAACTCTTTATTCTGTCAAAAATATGATTCATGTGTTATTTATTCATATAGAGTCGATTATACAAGGCAAATACTCATATAAAGTGCAAAAAATGCAATTCTGAGCATCATTTGAGCATTTCAATCATCTCTGGATTCCATTCTAAATCAATTAATCACAATAATCTACATTTATACTTTTTATACTGTGAAAATATGATTCATGTGTTATTTATTCAGAAAGATTTAATTATACAGATTACAGGGTAATTACGCAAATAAAGTGCAAATAATGCAATTCTAAGCATTATTTGAGTATTTCAATCGTGTCTTGATTTATTCTTAGTCATTTCATCACCATAATCTACATTTAAACTCTTTATGCTGTCAAGAATATGATTCTTGAGTTATTCATTAAAAAATGTTGGATTATACAGGGCTATTACGCAGAAAAATTGCTAATAATGCAATTCCGAGCATCATTTGTGCATTTCAATCGTTTTTGGATTTATTCTTAGTTATTTCATCACAATAATCTACATTTAAACTCTTATACTGTCCAGAATTTGATTGTTTTCTTATTTATTCAAAAAGATTGGATTATACAGGACAATTACACATTAAGATTGTTTTGTTATTTATTCAAAAAGATTGGATTATACAGGACAATTACTCATACAAATTTAAAATAATGCAATTATGAGCAACATTTGAGCATTTCAATCGTTTCTGGATTCATTCTAAGTCATTTAATTACATTAATCGACATTTAAATTCTTTATACTGTCAAGAATATGGTTCAAGTGTTTTTTATTCAATAAGATTGGATTATACAGGGCAAATACGTATATAAAGTGCAACACATTAATCTACATTTAAAGTCTTTATATTGTTACGAATATGATTCATGTGTTATTTATTCAAAAATATTGGATTATACAGAGCAAATAAGCATATAAAGTGCACATAATAATATTCCGATCATTATTTGAGCTTTTCAATCGTTTATGGATTCATTATAAATAATTTCATTAAAATTATCTACATTTATTCTCTTTATACTGTCAAGAATATGATTCATGTGTTATTTATTCAAAAAGATTGCATTATACAGGGCAATTACGCACATAAAGTGCAAATAATGTAATTCTGAGAATCATTTGATAATTTCAATCATTTCTGGATTCATTCTAAGTCATTTCATCACTATAATCTACAATTAAACTTTTATTATTGTCAAGAATATGATTGTTATTTATTCAATAAGATTGTACTATCCAGGTTAATTACGCACATAAAGTGAAAATAATGCAATTATGAGCATCATTTGAAAATTTCAATCATTTCTGGATTCATTCTAAATCATTTCATCACAATAAAATACATTTTAACTCTTTATAATTTCAATAATATGATTCATGAGTTATTCATTCAAAAAGATTGGATTATACTGGGCAATTGCGCATACAAATTGCAAATAAAACAATTTTGAGCATCTTATGAGAATTTCAATCATTTCTAGATTCATTCTAAGTCATTTTATCACAATAATTTACATTTAAACTCTTTCTAAATTCAATCTAAGTCATTGCATCACAAAAATTTATATTTAATATCTTTGTACTGTCAAGACTACAATTGATGTGTTATTTATTCAAAAAGATTTGATTATACCGGGCAAATATGTATAAAAAGTGCAAATAATGCAATTCAGAGCATTGTTTGATCATTTCAAAGATTTCAGGATTTATTCTAAGTCATTTCTTCACAATAATATACATTTAAAGTCTTTAATACTGTCAAGAATACAATTCATATGTTCTTTATTAAAATGAAAGGATTATACAGGGCAAATAAGCATATAAAGTGCAAATAATGAAATTCTGAGCATCGTTTGAGCATTTCAATCGTTTCTGGATTCATTCTAAGTCATTTCTTCTCCATAATCGACATTTCAACTCTGTATACTATCAAGAATATGATTCATGAGTTATTCATTCAAAAAGATTGGATTATACAGGGCAATTATGCATATAAATTGCAAATAATGCAATTCTAAGCATCCTTTGAGAATTTCAATCATTTCTAAATTCATTCTACATCATTTCATCACAATAAATTACATTTAAACTCTTTATACTGTCAGGAATTCGATCCATGTGTTCTTTATTAAAAAAGATTGGATTATACAGGGCAATTACGTATATTAAGCGCAAATAATGCAATTTTGAGCATCGTCTAAGCATTTCTATTTTCTGCATTCATTCTAAATAATTTCGTCACAATAATCTACATTTAAAGTTTTTATACTATCAAGAAAATGATTCATTTGTTATTTATTAAATAAATTGGATTATACAGGGCAAATACGCTTATAAAGTGCAAATAATGCAATTCTGAGCATTATTTAGGCAATTCATTCGTTTCTAATTTCATTCTAGGTCATTTCAACACCATAATCTACATTTAAACTCTTTATACTGTCAAGAATATGATTCATGAGTTAGTAGTTCAAAAAGAATGGATTATACACGGCAATGTCACATAGAAATTGCAAATAATGCAATTCTGAGCATCATTTGTGCATTTCAATCATTTCTGAATTCATTCTAACTCCTTTCATCACAATAATTTACATTTAAACTCTTTATACTTTGAAGAATATGATTCATGATTTATTCATTCAAAAAGATTGGATTATACAGGGCAAATATGCATATAAAGTGCAAATAATGCCGTTCCGAGCATCATTTGAGCATTTCAATTGTTTCTGCATTCATTCTAAGTCATTTTAGCACAATAATCTTCATTTAAATTCTTTATATTGTCAAGAATACGATTCATTTGTTATTTATAAAAAGGATTGGATTATACAATTTAAATACGCATATAAACTGCAAATAATGCAATTCCGAGGATTGTTTGAGCATTTCAGTCGTTTCTGGATTCATTCTAAGCCATTTCATCATCATAATCCACATTTCAACTCTTTATACAGTGAATAATATGATTATGAGTTTTTCATTCAAAAGGATTTGATTATACCCGGCAATTACGCTAATAAATGAAAAATAATGCAATTCTGAGCATCATTTGCGCATTTCAATTATTTATGGATTCATTCTAAGTCATTTCATCACAATAATTCACATTTAATCTCTTTATACTGTCAAGAATAGGATTCATGTTTTATTTATTCTAAAAGATTGGAAAATATAGGGCAATTACGCATATAAAGTACAAATATTGCAATTATGAGCATCGTTTGAGCATTTCAATCGTTTCTGCATTGATTCTAAGTCATTTCGTCACAATAATCTTCATTTACAATCTTTATACTGTCATGAAAATGATTCATGTGTTATTTATTAAATAAATTGGATTATACAGGGCATATACGCATATAAAGTGCAAATAATGCAATTCTGATCATTATTTAAGCATTTCAATCGTTTCCAAATTCATTTTAAGTCATTTCAACACCATATTCTACATTTAAACTATTTATACTGTCAAGAAAAAGATTCATGTGTTATTTTATTAAAAAAGATTGGACTATACATTGCAATTACGCATATAGACTGCAAATCATGCAATTCAAAGCATTATTTGAGCATTTCAATCGTTTCTGGTTTTATTCTTAGTCATTTCAACACCATAATCTACATTTAAACTATTTATACTGTCAGGATACGATTCATGTGTTATTTATTAAAAAAAGATTGGATTATACAGGGCAAATATGCATATAAAGTGCTAATAATTCAACTCTGAGCATCATTTGAGCATTTGAATCGTTTCTGCATTCATTGTAAGTCATTTCATCACAATAATCTACATTTAAAGTTTTTATACTGTCAAGAATACGTTTCATTTGTCATTTATTGAAAAAGATTGGATCATACAATTTAAATACGGATATAAACTGCAAATAATGCAATTCAGATCATTATTTGAGCATTTCAATCATTTCTGGATTCATTCTTAGTCATTTCAACACCATAATCTTCATTCAAACTCTTTATACTATTAAAAAAAATGATTTATGTGTTATTTATTCAAAAATATTGGATTATACAGAGCAAATAAACATATAAATTGCAAATAATGCAATTATGAGCATTTGCGCATTTCAATCATTTCTGTATTCATTCTAAGTCATTTCATCACAATAATCTGCATTTAAACTCTTTTTTATATCAATAATATGATTCATGAGTTATTCATTCAAAAAGATAGGATTATACAGGCAATTACACATACAAATCTCAAATAATGCAATTCTGAGTATTGTTTGAGTATTTCAATCTTTTCTGCATTCATTCTAAGTCATTTCGTCGCAATAATCTACATTTTAAAGTCTTTATACTGTCTAGATATTCATGTGTTATTTATTCAAAAAGATTGGATTATACAGAACAAATAAACATATAAATTGCAAATAATGCAATTCTGAGCATTATTTATGCATTTCAATCGTTTCTAAATTCATTCTAAGTAATAATCAATATTTAACCTCTTTATACTGTTAGGAATACGATCCATGTGTTATTTATTCAAAAAGATTAGATTATACAGGGCAAATATGCATATAAAGTGCTAATAAATCAATTATGAGCATCATTTGAGCATTTCAATCGTTTCTGCATTCATTCTAAGTCATTACATCACAATAATCTGTATTTAAACCCTTTATTTTGTCTAGAATACGATTCATTTGTTATTTATTAATAAAGATTGGATTATACAATTCAAATACGCATATAAACTGCAAATAATACAATTTAGAGCATTATTTGAGCATTTCAATCGTTTCTGTATTCATTCTAAGTCATTTCATTATCATAATCTTTATTTCAACTCTTTATACTGTCAAGAATATGATTCATGATTTATTCATTCAAAAAGATTGGGTTATACATGGCAATTACCCTTACAGATTGCAAATAATGTATTTCTGAGCATCATTTGCTCATTCAATAATTTTTGGATTCATTCTAAGTTATTTCGTCACAATAATTCACATTTAAACTCTTTATACTGTCAACAATATGTTTCATATGTTATTTATTCAAAAAGATTGGATTATAGATACATTAAATTGATTATATTTGATTTGTCAATTTACAAAAATACCCCCGCAAAAGTCCACGGTGCATAGAAAGTTCTATGCACTATGGTGCATATTAAACTTTTTCCAATAATAATATATAATTAAACATTTTATAGTGTCAAGAATTTGATTCATGTGTTATTTGTTCAAAAAGATTGGATTATCCAGTGCAAATACGCATATAAAGTGCAAATAATGCAATTTTCAGCATCGATCATTTGAGCATTTTAATCGTTTCAGGATTCATTCTAAGTCATTTCATCACAATAATCTACATTTAAACTCTTTATATGGCAAGAATATAATTCTTGTGTTATTTATTCAAAAAGATTGGATTATACATGGTAATTATGCATATAAAGTGCAATTAATTCAATTCTGAGTATCATTTGAGCTTTTCTATCGTTTCAGAATTCATTCTAAATCATTTCATCAAAATAATCTACATTAAAACTTTTTATACTGACGAGAATATGACTCATAGCTTATTTATTTAAAAAAATTTGATTATACATGGTAATTGCTTATATAAAGTGTAATTAATGCAATTTCAAGTATCTTGCAGATTCATTCCAGCTCTTTGCATCTCAATAATCTATATTTAAATTCATTGAACTGTATTCATCTCTTATTTATTCAAAAATATTGGATTATACCCGGTAATTACACATATAAAGTGCAACTATTGCAATTATGAGTATCATTTGGACAATTCAATCGTTTATGGATTCATTCTAAATCATTTCATCACAATAATCTATATTTAAACTCTTTATACTGTCTAGAATATTATTCATATCTTATTTATTCAAAAATATTTACTCATATAAAGTGCAAATAATGCAATTCTGGGTATCGTTTGAGCATTTCAATCGTTTCTGGATTCATTCTAAGTCATTTCTCCACAATAATCTACATTTAAACTCTTTTACTATCTAGGATACGATTTGTATCTTATTTATTGAAAAATATTGGATTATACATGGTAATTACGCATATAATGTGAAAATAATGTAAGTCTGATTATCATTTTGGAATTTCAATCATTTCTGTATTCGTCTAAGTCATTTCATCACAATAATCTACATTTAAACTTTTTACACTATCTAAAATTTGATTCATATCTTATTTATTCAAAAAGATTGGATTATACACGGTAATTACGCATGTAAATTGCAAATAATGCAATTCTGAATGTCATTTGAGCATTTTAATCTTTTCTGGGTTCATTCTAAGTCATTTCTTCACAATAATCTATATTTAAACATTTTATACTGTCTAGAATATGATTAATGTCTTCTTTATTAAAAAAAAATTGTATTATACATGATAATTATGCATATAAAGCGCAAATAATGCAATTCTGAGTATCATTTGAGCATTTTTATCATTTCTCTATTCATTCTAAGTCATTTCATCAGAACAATCTACATTTAAACTCTTTATACAGTATAAAATATGATCCATATCTTATTTATTCGTCAAGATTGGATTATACATGACAATTACTCATATAAAGTGCAAACAATGCAATTTTGTGTATCATTTGAGCATTCTAATTGTTTCTGAATTCATTCAAAGTCATTTCATCACAATGAACTGCATTTAAACTATTTGTACGTTCTATAATATGATTCTGAGCTTACTTATTCAAAGAGATTGGATTATACATTGTTATTACTCCTGTAATGTGAATATAATGCACATTTTGAGTATCATATGAGCATTTTCAACCATTTCTGAATTTAATCTATGTTATTTCATTTCAATAATAAACATTTTAATTCTCTATATTGTCTAGAAAATTATTCAAATCTTACTTATTCAAAAATATTGGATTATAAGTAGTTATTACCCATATGAAGCGCAAACACTTTTATTCTGAGTGTTATTTGAACTTTTCAATCTTTTCTGCATTATTTGTTAGATATTTCATCACAATAATTAATATTTAAACTCTTTGTACGGTCTAGAATATGATTTCGATCTTACTTATTCAAAAAGATTGGATTATACCTAGTAATCACACATATAAATTGCAGATAAATGCTCATCATGAGTTTCATGTGAGCATTTCATATGTTTTTTAATTTTTCTAAATCATTTCGTCACAATAATATACATTTAAATTATCTTTATGATCTAGAATATGATTCAGATCTTATATATTCAAAAAGTTTTAAATTGCAAATAATGCATATTTTGAGTATTATTTGAAAATTTCAACCATTTCTGCATTCATTTCTAAGTCATTTCAACTCAATATTCATTGAAACTCTCTATATGGTCTATAATATGATTCATATTCTACTTATTCAAAAAGATTGGATTATATATAGTTATTACGCCTATGAGGCGCAAATAACTCTTATTCTGAGTATCATTTGAGCATTTCAATTGTTTCTACATTCATTCTAAATCATTTCATCAGAATAATAAATATTTAAACACTCTATTGCGGATTAGAACATGATTCTAATCTTACTTATTAAAAAAAAATTGGATTATATGAAGTAATTATGATTATAAATTGCAAATAATGCGTATTTTGAGTATCATTTGAGCATTTTAATTATTTTTCATTCATTCTAAGATATTTCTTCAAAATAATCTACATATAAACTCTTTATATGGTCTATAATATGATTCGGATCTTACTTATTAAAAAAAATATATACTTAGTAATTATGCATATAATGTGCAAATTGTGTTTATTCTGAGTGTAATTTGAACCATATGAAAGCCAAATGTGCAAAACTGACAATTGTGAGGGAGAATGAAGGGCGAAATGTACATGACACAATGGATTGCTAGGCAGTCAACTAAGCTAGGAATTGCCTAGGTTTTTTAAAGTGAGGGGAAGACGTGTTCGCATATCAAGCTATGTTCGCATATGAACTCCAGCAATACACAACAATGGCCTTATTTGAGGATACCCATATTCCCTTAACACACTCAAAAATTGTTCTACCACTTCATATGTTTGAGTCTACCACTTCATTGGTTAAGAGCTTTGTACTGTGTGACCATCGGAGGATTTATGTCATGTTTCCCATGAAAACTAAATCACCATTTATTTTCAATAATCATAAGAGATATCTAGTAACACATTATGATTTCCAATTGACATAAATAAATAGTATACTTTTATAGTATTTCAATCCTGCATAAGAAATATATACTTTTCTTGTTTTAATTCTTATGTCTCATGATATCATTATATAATCCAAGATAGAAATGTATCATTCTTGTAGATTACACATTTCTTGATCTATAGTTAATTGTATCAAGTAATCGACAAACAATCCAACTCCATCAAGGGACCTAATAGATATCGTCACTCATTAGGTCTACTAATGTGAGACATACAATTTTCTTGATGAATAAATTTCTCCCATACAAATCATGTGAACTTAAATAGAATCCGTATTTCAGCTCTTATCAGGAATCAACGTTAGACAATATTTATAATACCAATCATCATGCGAAAAAGCTGAACCATCTCAAACTTAGAATCAAACTCATATGAAATAAATAATGACACATAACACAATCTATATATATTTATTTTATTGGATCAAGTCATGTGTTATGTTCAACCAACATATACATATGCATTGGGTCAAGTCATGTGCTAAGGTGGTAACTCCTTACCTATAATTTGTAGAACTTAATCATAACTTAACTTGCATACTAAACTTTTATGATAATTAATGTTTCTTGTTAATTATCAAGATTAGGGACCCTTTTAGAGATATTATTGTAATTCCAATGAATAATATGTCAATAATATCTCAAGGAACAAATGATCTAATATCATCAATAACATAAACCAAATTAAGTCATCCAACTATTGACTTCTAGGACATAACTCCAACATTTCCGCCTCTCCTCCCTTTTATCGCCTCTTGTCTCAACTTTTTCCCAGACTCCACCCTTTCCCCTACCTCTGTCTCATTACTTTCGTCTCCAACATGTGGACTATGTCTTTCTTTCTTTCTTTCTTTCTCAAAATGAACATATACAACAATAAATGAATAGATACAAAGATAAGATGGACAAAGAATCAAAGTGTATGTAAACAAGAATAAAATGAACTATATAACATATAATTGAACAGATATAACAAACAACATGAACTCGAACAAAATATAAAAGTGAACATATATACATACAAATTGAACATATAAAATAAACAAATGAACATATACACCCATTAAATATTCGTTTATTATTACTAACTCTGTAGATATTAGATACTCCCTTGTTGTATTTAAGTGAACATACATACATACATACATACACACACACCCACACATACAAATTGAACATATAAAATAAACAACGTGAACATATTCACCCCTTAGATATTCTTTTATTATTAATAAATCAATAGATTTTAGATATGTTCTTGTTGCATTTTGGTGAACGGTTATATCTATTAGATATTAGTAATACTATCTGAGTAAACATTATATACTTTCTTTGTTATAACAAACTAAACACTTATACACATTAAATAAACCTTTAGTATTACTAATTGTCAGGAAACACATGACTAGTTAAGAGGGAAAAAATGAAAAAAAAAGAAAAAAATGAAAAAAATAGAAAGAAGAAAAAGGTAAAGGAGATGAGGGAGAAAGGAGAGATGAGAGAAATAAGGGGAGACGTGGAAGGGAAGGAGGGGGCGCCGGAGAGAGGGAGCGGAGGGGTAGGCGTAGAAAAAAAGGGAGGGACATGCGGAGAAAAAAGAGTGGCACATTTGAATGGCGCTAGATGACGGAACGCTGAATCGGAGCTGATAACTGCAATCAAACCTTAAGACAATCAAACAATCAGTGCCAAAAAAGAAAAGTACCTAAAAAGAAAAGTGTCAAAAAAGTAAAGTGCACGCTGCTAATTAGGGCGCTGGAGCGATTTTGGACCATATTTAACCGGCGTACCTAATTTCTACGTGAAAATGACATCACACGCTTAATTTTCTCTTGAAACTGATGTCACGCGCGCGTTCCGCATGAAACTGATGTCACAAGCGCGTTCTCCATAAATGCTTCCGTTTTACTTGCCTTCTGGATTGGTTTAAGGAGTAACTAAATTGACTGTTGGGTGTAACTAAATTTATGCAGATAGTAAATAGATAAGCAAATATAACAATTAAAAATGCACTTAAGGGATAATAAATATCATGAAATTTTATATTTAAAGGAGTATTTTTTTTTGAAATTTTAAAGTATTTATCTCGAATTTTTAAAAACTGCTGTTTTGAACGGTTCAGAACTAATTAGATCAACGATTTTCTAAAATTTCAAAAAAATACTTAAAAATTTTGAGAAAATATAAAATTAGGCTGCATGCATATTTCAATAGGGAGATCATATTAGACGGTTTAGATCGGTCATTTTGAACTAAATTTCGAAATTTTGATAGCGACTCACGGACCTTTTGGTGAGTTGCAACTCACCATAGCAAAGTGGTGTGTTTGGATGAGGCTTGAATAAGGAATTTCGATATGCGTTCTTGTCCAAATTCCTTATTCTTATACCATGGTTTTGTTAGTATAAGAATAAGGGCCCAAATTTGTTATTCTTGTGTTGTTTGGGTTGCACAAGAATAAGAAATTTGATTCTTATCCTTATCCAAAACCTTATTCTTCGCCATCTCTATTAGAGAGAGAGAAAGAGAGAGAGAGAGAGAATTGCTAACGTACCATTGATTTTCGAAAAATATTATAATGAATAGAACAAAAATTCAAAAAATTGTAAAATTTTGTCTCCAAGGGTATTTCAAAATGATGATTGTTGCGGCTTTTTCGTCATTATTCTCCTCGAAGGAATTTCTCGAAGAACAATGGGAACATAGCCTTAGATTCACCTCCCTTAAGGTTCGATCTCTATAGCGGGTATCTCTCGAAACAAGAGAATCCTAACAAGAGTCGCTTCTTAAAGAAGTTTCTTGATTTAGCGGGTCCTTTCTTTCCAATAGGCGCAAGCCCCTATTGTTAATTACCTCGTAGTTGCCTACGAGAACCTCTGATTAAGGGATGTAAAGGGTATTGACGTAATGGGCTAAGAAAAGAGTCTTATGGAGTACTTTTATTTGTCTTAAGGAGAACTTAATTGATGGTACCAAATCTAATTGACGGGACCCAATTAAGGATCGCTAAACTACCAAATATGATTTCTTGGTTTAGAAAAGGTTTTCATTGGAAAGGAATGAACCTTCACTTGAAGTCGTTTGGAGTCGTTTTTAAGGAATTTTACAACCTTCGGGGCATTTGGCGCCACTTGTGAAAGTTGGTTCTTTTACAACCCTCGGGACGTTTGGCGTCACTTGTGAGAGTTGGTTCTCGGGCCATTTGGTGGCACTTGTGAGAACAAAAGGGATTTTGCAACCTTCGGGGCATTTGGTGCCACTTGTGAAAGTTGGTTCTTTTACAACCCTCGGGACATTTGGCGTCACTTGTGAGAGTTGGTTCTCGGGCCATTTGGCGGCACTTGTGAGAACAAAAGGGATTTTGCAACCTTCGGGGCATTTGGCGCCACTTGTGAAAGTTGGTTCTTTTACAACCCTCGGGACATTTGGCGTCACTTGTGAGAGTTGGTTCTCGGGCCATTTGGCGGCACTTGTGAGAACAAAAGGGATTTTGCAACCTTCGGGGCATTTGGCGCCACTTGTGAAAGTTGGTTCTTTTACAACCCTCGGGACATTTGGTGTCACTTGTGAGAGTTGGTTCTCGGGCCATTTGGCGGCACTTGTGAGAACAAAAGGGATTTTGCAACCTTCGGGGCATTTGGTGCCACTTGTGAAAGTTGGTTGTTTTACAACCCTCGGGACATTTGGTGTCACTTGTGAGAGTTGGTTCTCGGGCCATTTGGCGGCACTTGTGAGAACAAATTAGAATTCTTTCGTATAAGGTCGATCACAACCTTAAAGAGGGACTTTTCCTCAAATGGGGAGGTTTTGGTTCTTGACTTTTGGGTTTCGCGTTTGGACTTTTAATTTTGATATTTCACTTAGGACATTGGTGATTTCTAACTTCTTTTTAGATTTTTAGACTAATTTGGGAAGTGTTTTGATATTTGAAAATATCTTTCTTGAAGTTACTTGGGTATCGAAAGTATTTATGTTTTGATTTCATTTTATTTAAAAGACATTTAACAGGTTGGTTTATTTTGACTTTTGTAATTTATGAAAATATATTCTTATTTGAAAATATTTGATTTCGAAGATATTATATTTAGAATTTTTATTTCAAAAGTATTTAGTTTTAGTTTTACGATTTTATAAATGGGTTTATTAGTTTTCTAATATTTATAAATTTCATTTTTAAAGTGAAAATATTTCGAAAATGCGAAAGGCCGCTACTTTGACATAATTTCATATTAAAGTATCAGTGAATTTAGTTTATTTTGATTTTTAGAATTTTATGGATATGTCATTTGCATTTTTATGAGCTTCCTACTATTTTGAATTAACTTCCAAAGTTTCTGTTCACTTAATAATTTTCCTATTGGGCCACGTTATCAAGTTGGGCTGACGTGGCAGAGATAGAAATTTAATCTCGTCGTTGGGCTTGACCCTCAATTGTCAGGAGTCAACTCCATGGGTTCTATTGTTGCTTTGCCACAGACGATCAAGAGGTTCAACGCTGAAGTTCGAATAAGAGAGACGGGTCTTGTTTCGGCTAATGGGTTCGACAAAATAGCGGGTTTTGATCCATTAACGATTCCGACCATCGTAGAGTTTGGGACAACGTTCTCTGGCGTCGTAGGAGAGAGAGGAACTCGATGGTATGCTTAGTTTTCGTCGTGCCCATTTCATTTGGTGAGAGTAGCGTTGAGTGCTACGGGGTATAGGAAGAAGGGTACCAGTAAGGTTCAGGGAGGTTGTATAGTATCGGGGATGCGGTATTTTAGCAAAGTCACAGGGTAAGAGAGATGTTATGTATTCAATTTGACCTTCACATACTCAATTTAGTGAACATTATCCGAAATTGGTGATGACTTATCACACTGCCTTTTGTATTTCCGTAAGGCTTAAGTGAAATTAACTTACTAAGGGCAAACCTTCATACATTTTTTATATATGCCACTCATAGATACGAATATAAGTCACAAGTAGGTCCTGCTTTCATTAATCACAAATCATTTATCACTTTGTTACTGTCAGGTATTGAACAAAAGAAACTTCAACTTTTGACAGGTTTGGTCATCAACAGAACATTATCATCTTCTCTTATATTCTCAACCACTCATATGAATCCTAAAGTGTGAAAAAAAAACTTATTGCAGCAATAAACATTATAACATAAATAGAGGAATAATCATAAGTATATTCAACCATTATCCGATTTCCCACTATTATGGTCTCAAAACAAACATGACATTCCACCTGAGGTGCTAGCTTATAAAGAATCAATTGTTAACAGAAGAAAGAAAGAAATCATTTCATAGGGCAACTTCACCATTGCTTAGCATCTGACCTTAACATGATGATTCTATTAGAAACAAGATCATGTTTAAGGAAAGTATTCGATGAAAGTTATGTTAGGGGTCATACACAGAAATCACATTTTTGCACTATCAACCTTAGAACTTTGACAAATTACAGGGCTGCTCAAATTGTACTAGAATAGATTCAAGGAAAGAGGAAATTCATACTAAAACACCTTATTTGCCTAAAGAGACCTGACATGAGGTTCATGACACTATGCAGAATGGTCCTCACAAACACTTCTATTAGCATCTTGAGAATAAAGCATGTGTCGAAGAGGGGAAGTTTGACATCTAAAATTCTGAACTGAATTGGGCAGCATTTCCCCTAGATTCCCTCTTAATTTGAAGTTTAATAGATCAAATTGAGCCTGAAATCAGCTCAATTCAACCAATTAAACTCGATCCGCTATGGAGGCCGAGCCTCTTAGCAAATCAAAAGAGGGAATCCAGCTATGGAGCCGTGCTCCTAGCTGAGACGAAATCCGCCATGGGAGCCGTGCTCCCTGGCAGAAGAAAGTTGGATTGGAAGGAGAAAAGATAGAGGCAGCACAAATCAAAATCAAGAACATCACAATTAAATAGTTATACGATTTGACTTCACGATCTTGAGATTTTTGATCTGCCATGGGAGCCGTGCTCCCTGGTTGATCTCATCTCTATCCTACAGACCTTAATTAACCAAGTATTCATGTGCCAAGAAATGCGAAAGAACGAATAAAGAAACGAAAGGATGGAGAATCCACCATGGGAGCCGTGCTCCCTGGTGAACCCATTGTTGAGAAATCATTGTTGATCAATAATTGGAAAGAAGGCCAGCTGGTTATCCCATCAGTATAATCAACAATCAATCAAGCCGTGTATAGAAAGGAATATATATTTGTATCTGTGTAAATATAGAAATAGTCCAACAGTCAAATAATTAATTATGTATGTATGTAAAATTAGAAAGAGATAAACGGTCATATCTCATAGGGGCCTATAAATAGGCATGTACTCAACTATGTAAATTACAGAAAATACAATTAATTCAAAACATTACTTTCGTATCATGGTATCAGAGAGCCTTGGTTAAGGGGCCTCAGTGGAAGTTCATCTTCAACAAATTGCTGATTATCCAAAGCAACATCTGTCATGTCAGACAGCACAACAGGCAACCAATCCTATGATGGAGAGGCTTATCCTGGAATGAGGCTGATGACAGAGCCGCTCAATGGACTCAATCACACATCATGGGCCAGAGCAATCATCATTTTTCTTACCGGCAAAGGTAAATTACATCATCTTACTGGATCTCTTGAACCAGTTGTTGAATCCACGGCTATCCCAAAAACCGATGATAAAGAAACAGAAAAAACTACAGAAACAATTTTAAAACCTCAACCTCGGAAAAATCAACAGTGGATAAAAGAAGACAACCAAGTCATGACTTGGTTGCTTAGTACTATGAATCCACAAATAAGCAAACAGTTTCTGTTCTGTAACTCAGCCAAAGATATTTGGGATAAAGCCCTGCAAAGATATGGGGGTCAAAACAAAAATTTTTCCCACATTTTCAATTTAAAACAAGAACTGGGAAATCTTAAACAAGGATCTCAGTCAATTTCAGAACTCATAGGATCCATAGATACCAAATGGGATGAGCTCCAAATGCTCATTCCATTAACAACTGACCTGGAAACTTTGCAAGAAAGAGCTGAACAGGAGAAAACGTTCTATTTTCTTGCGGCCCTTGATTCTAGCTATGATCACCTCAAATCAGAAGTCCTATCTAGGGAAACCATTTCTTTTGATTATATTGCCTCGGTAATTCAACGAGAGGAATCTCGTCGGGTTGCCATGAAACCCCAGACTACAACCCTCGACACCGAAAACCATGCCTACGCCACTGGATTTCAGAACCCTAACCAGCATAAAGGGAAATATCGGGCGAACTCCAGCAACAACGAGTGGTGTAGTCATTGCAAGAAACACGGCCATGATAAGGACAGGTGTTGGGTGCTTCATCCAGAGCTTAAACCCACACGGAGACAGGGAGGCAGAAAGGTCGGTTTTCATGGGTTTGTCCAAGGAAGGGAGGCGGAGGCCAACGGGTCTATGCAGATCCATCAAGCGGGTCCGCCTTCGCTAACGGCTGCGAACTTCAACCCGGACACGGGGAGCAGTCATTTCGGCCCGCCTCATTCCTCCGCAGGGCAGATTGGGCCACAATCAAATGGATCTGGATCTGGACCGAATCAAACTCAGCTTGAGACTCTGCTGCAGCAGCTCGGCTCCCTTCTGAATCAGAAGCAAACAGGTAGCTCCACCTCGGGTATTGTGTGCAATCTTGTTAATACTTCTAACAAAGTGTGGATTATTGATTCCGGAGCTTCTGATCATATGACCTGCTCTTTAGATAATTTGCATAACACTAAAACAGAGAAAGGTCAATTCGTTACTATTGCCAATGGCCAACAAATTCCAATTACATCTAGTGGTAGCACCAATATTCTTTCTCACAAAATATCTAAGATCCTGTACCTTCCAAACTTTACCTCAAACCTTTTATCTGTTAGTAAAATTACTCAAGAGTTAAACTGTAATGTTATTTTCTCACCCAAGTCAGTGATCTTTCAGGACCGATTATCAGGGAAGAAGATTGGTGAGGGCAGACTAGAGAATGGATTATATTTTTTAGATATTCAAAATAATTTTTGTTGTAATGCTAATAAATCTATGGACTTGAATAAGCTTTGGCATTATAGGATTGGCCATCCTAGTGATAAAGTATTACAAAATTTAATATCTTTGCCTAATTTGAATTCGAGCCACTGTGAAGTTTGTAGGATGTCCAAGCAAACCAGGCTCCCATTTAGATTGTCCTTGAATAATTCCAATACATGTTTCGAGTTAGTCCATTCTGATGTGTGGGGTCCTGCTCCTGTTGATTCGTTTAACGGTTTCAAATATTTTGTTACGTTCATTGATGATTTTTCAAAAACGACTTGGCTATATTTACTTAAATCTAAAAGCGAAGTTTTGTCCAAATTCAAAGAATTAGTGAATTTTGTCGAAAATCAATTTGATGCAAAAATCAAAATTTTTAGAATGCAACAATGGTACTATAACCTTAGTTTTGGTTTATGTTGATGATATTATCATAACCGGTAATTGTGAAATAGAAATTGGAAAGGTTAAAACTTATTTGAAGGAAAGATTTGATATCAAAGATTTAGGATGCCTCAAATATTTCCTTGGTATAGAATTTGCTTACTCAAATAAAGGCCTTTTTTTGTCTCAAAGAAAGTATGTTCTAAACCTACTTGAAGAAACTGGAAAATTGGGTTGTAAACCTGCAAGTACACCAATTGAACCTCGGGTTAAATTTAATCACGAAGAAGGTAAACTCTTGGAAGACATTGGTCGGTTCCAAAGATTAGTTGGAAAATTAATTTATCTAACTGCAACTAGGCCTGACATCACTTATGTTGTAAGTGTTATAAGCCAATTCATGCATTCTCCTAGGACTATACATCTGGATATGATTGACCGAATATTAAGATACCTCAAAGGTTGTCCAGGTCGAGGTATTCTAATGAAAAAGAATAAAGATACTAATTTAATTGTTGGTTATTCTGATGCAGATTGGGCTGGCAGTTCTGATAGAAAATCAACCACGGGTTATTGTACATTTGTTGGAGGCAATCTAGTTACTTGGAGGAGCAAGAAGCAAAACGTTGTAGCAAGGTCAAGTGCAGAAGCCGAATATCGAGCAATGGCATCAACTGCTTGCGAGTTAATTTGGCTCAAACAATTGCTGTGAGACATGGGAATTAGTCATGATAAACCGATGACTATGTACTGTGATAATAATGCTGCAAGACATATTGCTTCAAACCCAGTATTTCACGAAAGAACAAAACATATAGAAGTGGATTGTCATTTTATACGAGAAAGAGTTCAAGCTAAGGAAATCGAAACACCATATGTTAATAGCAAGGACCAACTTGTTGATGCATTCACGAAGGCACTAGACAATGAGCCGTTTCATCGAAATATTGACAAGTTAGGATCGATCAATATTTACGATCCAAACTTGAGGGGGAGTGTTGAGAAATCATTGTTGATCAATAATTGGAAAGAAGGCCAGCTGGTTATCCCATCAGTATAATCAACAATCAATCAAGCCGTGTATAGAAAGGAATATATATTTGTATCTGTGTAAATATAGAAATAGTCCAACAGTCAAATAATTAATTAAGTATGTATGTAAAATTAGAAAGAGATAAACGGTCATATCTCATAAGGGCCTATAAATAGGCATGTACTCAACTATGTAAATTACAGAAAATACAATTAATTCAAAACATTACTTTCGTATCACCCATCTCTCTAACCTGAAATGAGACACAAAGCGCTAAAGTTTTATCTATGCATCGCCATGTATAAAAAAAAAATGACTTAGATCCAAGCAAGAAATTAAGGAAATAAAGGAAAGCAATGCTCATCACAGGAGATTACAAATTTCAGCCTTTATTCAAAATGAAATCTACAAAATACCACTCCTGAGAGCGTCGATCAATGTTTTAATCATCTCTCTTACCTTGGAATGCCTATCTGTACCTTTACAAATCGATTCTTCATTTCTTTTCACTTTCTTTCTTCCTATCCTCTGATGCCTAAGAGGTATTCGTTGAAATGCCTATCTTAAACCTAAACTTTTTAATTGAATGGGGAGAGAGTTGAAAGGGATCTGAGGTTCCTCCTGGAAGCGTCCTCCTTTCTCTCTTCAATGGGCTATATATAGGCCCAGCCCCTGGTTCTCTTTCCGTCCCGATGCCATGTATCTTGGGAGGAGCCCGGCGGTTATCGGCTCTCTCTTCTCCAACCATTTTCCGTTAGATTCATTTCACTTTCTCCTCTTTTCTTTCTTTGCTTGCTTCCGGTTTACCATGAGCCGAGCTACTTCTTGTGGGGCTCACACTTCTCTTTCCTATTCTCTTCTCATACTCCGGGTGTACCTGACTTAGACTTCAAGAAGGGATCAGTTTGGTTTTGGGAGCGCTCCGCAGCGACACCTCTTCTCCTTCTCTGCTATGCTCTCGGTTCATTGTGAACCGCACAAGGAATCACATGTGTGGTTCATGCTCCGCGTCTGCCCATCTCAAGCCTGGCACGGGAGGGAGTTTTGCTGGATTTCTTTGTTTTGAAAGAGAAGCCAATCTTTTCTCTATTCCTTGACGCTAATGGACATGTCCATTTTTACACTTTATTACTTTTTTCTTCATACTTGCTGGAATTAGATTAATTATTTGAGGTAGTTCCCAATAGCATTTTCCCATGAAATTTCATACACGACCTTGTAAAAACATGTAGAATCCATTGTTGCTAAGAATTTTCTGAAAAGGCCCCTCCCATTATTTTATTTAATTTCTCCAAATTTTGGAGTTTCCTCGCATAAAATAGGGGTTCTGTAGCTTCTCTGGCCATTCCAAATGTACCATAATATTCTTCATGCTTTGTTGGACTTCTGGGTATTTTTCTATGATTTTTGGACTTCATTTGGCATTTTTTATGAATTTCTCAAGCTCCACGCATCATTTATCATGAAATTGGTTCAACTCTTTTTATGAACTTCGCACCATATTTTGGGGTCAAACAATGATCAACTTGAACGGTTTGGATTTTGGATCTCAAAAAAAAAATCGATAAAAAATGAATGGCACATTAGCAATTCTCTCTCTCTCTCTCTCTCTCTATATATATATATATATATATATATATATATATATATATATATAGAGATTGGCTATTGTCCTTTGGATAGGACTCAGCCAGTTTCCTATCCAGTTTTTGACTGTTGGATGGTATTAAGATTCGTGCTCAGATTAAGATCTATGGTTGAGGATGGATGCGCTGAAGAAGGTCTACTGTTTTGCATTTCTCCGTTACCTCTGTTACTCCTCTCCTTCGTACCTTCTACCTCCTCCTCCAAGTCGACTCTTATGTGAGCTCTTCTTAGAAAGCCAAGACACCTCGTTCTAATCGCCTCCTCTCCTCACTTCTTGCTCTTTGTCTCCGCCTTCTCTACTTATATAGGGCTCTCTCTCCCTCTCCTCAGACCATAATCGAGACGCTTCCGCCTCAGAACTTCTAACACAGGTCTATCTCCGCCTCCGTAAACCCTAAAGGTCGATCCAAGTAAGAGTTTGATCCTAATTGCCTCAGCTATTCTAACACAACACTTCTAGCTCTATCTTCGTTTATTTTAAGGTTAGTGTGTTTTCTAATTTGTTGTTATTCTGCTTTATTAGGTTTAATTTGTTCCCAAAAGTTTTCCTAAATTTTCACTTCGTTAACAACAATGTGATTATTTCTCTGTACATTCACTGGGCGTGTTTGGTTCTGTACATTCAATGAATTTTTGAAATTTGCATTTTACAGTATTATTTGGTACATTAAGTTCCCTTCAGAGTGGATTTCGATTCTGGTTGCCTGCATTTTAAAGCAATACTGGTATACTGCATTATTTGGTATATTGCATTTTTTGACGAAACAGTAAGCATTATTTGGTATGTTGCATTTTAATAGTAAGCATTTTAACAGTATTGCTATAATTTTTATAAGTCTAGGCCCATTAGGTTGGCGAGGTCGATGATACACAAGAATGAGACAGTTTCAATGGTTGCTGGGTCTTATGGCTACATTGCTCCAGGTTTGCTTCATGATTATATATACTTGGTTCCAAATTTTTCTGCCAGGCAAAATTGAGGCATAACTATACCCGCTATGTTCTTGACTTCATTAAAGATCTAACTTTATTTATATGTTTTTCAAACATAATAGAATATGGATATTCATTGAAAGTGGATCAAAAACGCCTCATATACAGATTTGGCATGATACTGATGGAGCTCCTAACAAGCAAGCGACCAATTGAGCCCGAGTTTGGTGAGAGTCAAGACATAGTCGGCTGGGTACGCGAAAGGCTCTATTCCAACAGAGACGTCGAGGAATAACAGAGATGTCGAGGAATTGCTTGATCCGGCTGCCGGTGGCCTCTGTGAGCACGTCAAAGAGGAGATGCTCCTTGTGTTCAGAATTGAAGTTCTTTGCACTGCTAAATCACCCAAAGACTGCCCATCGATGCGTGATGATATCACCATGCTTGCTGAGGCTGAGCCTTGAAGAAAGAGTGTTGTTATCGTTGTAACAGCTAAGGAGAAGCATGTGTTGGTTTAGTCAATTTGTAGTGCGTTGGTCTGACTAAAACCCTCTACTCAACAATTTTTCTTTTTATGGAAATCTAATTTTTCTCTGACAAGGAGTTGTAACATAGGTACGAAGGAGAAATTGTGCCAAATTTATTTCTTTTTTTAATTTTAATTTTAGAAGATGTTTTATGCCTCTGTAATTTTAGGAGTTGTAACAACTATTGAGAGGGATGGGGTTTCGTCAAAGGTGCGTGAGAGAGGGATTCATTTGAGAGAGAAAGATCGTGTGATTTCTTTTTGTTTTTTTTTTTTTTTTGATAGAAAGATAGCGTGATTTCCACAGACGGAAAATAGTAACGGGTAAGAGACGGAAAATTATAACGCAGAACCTCTCCAGCGTCTCCATCTTCACCGTCTATCCATGATCTGGCACGAATTTTGACACCATCTAAAGGCTAAAAATTGAATAGGAAAATGGCTTAGTCCTATCCAAAGGACAATAGCCTATCTCTATATATATATATATATATATATATCAAGACAATTAATTGTTACTTTATGTGTGCCTACCAAATTATTAGAGAGGAAAAAAATACTACTGAAAGAAGAAGGAAATTAAGAACGTAATTTTTTGTTCTTCCGTATATCCTAATCTTATATCACGCGTAAGATTGTGGACAAGACTCGGTCCGCTGAAATACTTTTCTTGGCAGGTTGGTTTTCCACAGATCGTACCGGTTTCACCTGTGAAAAGACAATAGAAGCGATGTTCCTCTTTTAAATCGGTGACTAGATCATACCGCTCATACTCATCATTCCCCTCTAAAAGCCAAGGTAATTGTGGGGGAGCATCGGATAGAGGGACTGAGGCGTGCCACCTTTTGCAGACCGCGCGAAATCGGATGAAGCCGCAGACTAGATCATACCGCTCATACTCATCATTCCCCTCTAAAAGCCAAGGTAGTTGTGGGGGAGCATCGGATAGAGGGACTGAGGCGTGCCACCTTTTGCAGACCGCGCGAAATCGGATGAAGCCGCAGAGTCCCGAAATTCTTTTAGGCTGTGTTTGGATGGTGGGAAGTGGGAAGAAGAAATAAGGAATAAGGAATTTTTTTCAATAAATTTATTCCTAACCATCCAAACTCTTCACAAAAGTTACACACTTCCAATAAATTTACCTCTTCCCAATAAATTTCTTCCCTTCTTCCTTCTTCCTACCTTATTCTCAACACATCCAAACGGAGCCTTAGAGATGAGATGAATCAGTTCTGGGGGAAGAGCAGACCAATCTCTCTCTCTTTCTCGTTTTTGGTCTCTTTCCCTTTTCTCGCACATTATTCTCTCTCTAACAACTGAAAGATCGATGTATCTTTTTTTCTCCTCGATGGAAAAGAAAAAAAAAAAAAGAAGTTTGACAAGTTAGGTTTAGGGTTAATGAAAAGAAGCAATTTTCTTGTCATCTAGGTATGCTCGCTTGTAGTTGGCCTAATTGACAAGTTAGGTTTAGGGTTTCTCTAACTAGTTAGAACTGAAAATGCAGTACAATATAAACAGAAATTTCCTAAATTCCTAAATAT
Source organism: Rhynchospora pubera (assembly GCA_028095005.1). Lineage (NCBI taxonomy): Eukaryota > Viridiplantae > Streptophyta > Magnoliopsida > Poales > Cyperaceae > Rhynchospora > Rhynchospora pubera. The sequence continues at coordinate 116,844,798 of CM051461.1, forward strand.
CGTTGAGCACAATTTGACAAGCTTTCTCTAACTAGCTAGGTTAAGGGTTCTACCTAGTACCTCAATCGGCATTGCACAAATGTCAAATTTTCTACATAATCAAAATATGATCATTGAAAATTCAAAGAAGCAAACTTCTCAGAATATTCTTTTCAGACAAATTGACTGCGACAAGGAAAAAATTACGCAAATTTGGAAAAAAAACATGAAAAAAATAGACCTAATTTAACACCATTATTAACATGAGAAGTTGAGATTGAGAGGGAAAGAGACTGACCAGATGGTCTTTCAGGCTCAGTTGAACCGTGGGTTCGTCAAGAGTTTCGAGGCAAGAGAGAGAAAGGGGTCCGTCTAGGCTTCCGATACTGGCACGGGTTGGGAGAAAGGATTAGTGGCGCTAGAGTGGAGGGAAAGAGATGAGATGGGTGAGGACAGAGACAAAGGGTCAGCAAGGCTTAGCGTGCTCGAGAGAGACACATCGCCACTAGACATCAGACATGAGGAGAGTATCCTCTAGATGGCTATATTATACAACCATCTAGTGGACTTTTTTTATCCGAGCTGTCTGATTTAATCTTAACGGTTAGATTTTTTCAGACCTATCAATCTTGGTATTATGCACGGGGCATCTATAACTGTTGAGATTAAATCAGACAGCTGAGATCGAAAACCATCCATGGATGGCCATCCAGAGGAAGCATTGCCTGACATCGGGAAACATGGCGTCTGAGAGGGAGGTCTTTTGCGTCATGGTAAGAGAGGGAGATTGGAAGGGGCACATAGGACAGCTAAGGTTAACGAGAGAGAGAAGTAAACTAAATGGCACATAGGACAGCTAAGGTTAACGGGAGAGAGAACGAGATGGAAGGATAAATTAAAAGAAACGGACAAAAGAGCGGATTTAGAACACTAAAGCATAGAGGCACTATGCTTTGCAAAGCATTTTAGCCAATATATATATATAGGAATGCTAAAATACTATGCATAGTACGGATGATCTTCATGCTATGGATTTGTTCTTAAATATAACGTTTCAAATAATCGATCAAAACCATTCATTATTTTCTTCATATTGAAATCTCATTAGAAATCATATTTTACATTTTTTTTTTATTTTTAACTATTTTTTTCAAATTTTTGAAAATCACTATTATTGAAGGGTCAAGAATTTATTAGATGGAGGATTTTAAAAAATACGAGAAAAATAGTAAAAAATTTAAAAAAATGTAAAATTTGGTTTCTAATGAGATTTCAATATAAGGAAGATAATGAATTATTTGAATCGATGGTTTGAAGTATGAAATTCAAAAATGAATCCGTAGCACGAAGGTCATCCGTGCTATGTATAATATTTTAGCAATCCTCTCTATATATAGAGTTTTGCTATGGTGAGTCGCGACTCACGTGAGTCACGCTCAAAAAATCATAGATCTGGTTAAAAATAACCGATTCAAACTGTCCAATACGATCTCCGTATTGAAATATCCATGCAGACCAAATTTTACATTTTTTTGAAATTTTTATGTATCTTTTTTGAATTTTTAAAAACTGTTTTTTAACGGTTCAGAATTAATTAGATTAACGATTTTCTAAAGTTTCAAAAAAATACTTAAAAATTTTGGAAAAGATATAAAATTTGGTCTGTATAGAGATTTCAATAGGAAGATCGTATTAGATGGTTTGGATCAGTCATTTTAAACTAGATCTATGAGTTTTGAGCGCAATTCACGGACCCTCTGTGTGTCCCGACTCACCATAACAGAACTCGCTCTATATATATAGAGAGTTTTGCTATGGTGAGTCGCGACTCACCAGAGGATTCGTGAGTCGGGCTCAAAACTCCTAGATCTGATTCAAACTTACCGATCCAAACCGTCAAATACGATCTCCCTATTGAAATCTCCATGCATATCAAATTTTTCATTTTTTCGAAATTCTTAAGTATTTTTTTAAGAATTTTAAAACTGCTATTTTTGAATGGTTCAGAACTACTTAGATTAACGATTTTCTAAAATTTCAAAAACTCACGAGAGAGAGAGAGAGAGAGAGTTTTCGAAATCTCCCTATTGACTCACGGATCGCTTTAGAGAGAGAGAGAGAGAGAGAGAGTTTAGCTATGGTGAGTTGCAACTCACGAGAGGGTCATGAGTCGCGCTCAAAACTCATAGATCTGGCTCAAAATGACCGATCCAAACTATCCAATACGATCAACCTATTGAAATCTCCACGCATACCAAATTTAATATTATTTCAAAATTTTTAAATATTTATTTGAATTTTTTTGAAAATCTTTAATCTAATTAGTTTTGAACCGTTCGAAAACTGCCATTTTTTAAAATCCGAAAAAATACTTAAATTTTTTTAAAAAAATGTAAAAACTAATTATATATAGAGTTGCAACCGAAATTCGAGCTTATTCTGAGTCGAGTTCGAATTAGCTCATGAGTTACGAGTTTTTTGCTCACCCGTAGTACGTGTATTGGAGCCGTACTTTGACAGTATTTGCTAGTTTGACTTGATTAAAATAATTAGTATGCCACGTGGCGTACCCAATATTAATCTTGAAAAAGGTAAAAAGATTCACTACGCGAAATTTCGACTTCTGTAACGGGTAATGAAAGGTCTTTGTAACGGTACACGTAACGTTACAGTAGCCCCCGTTACAGAAGGTCTAATAACCGTTACAGATCTATAACGGTTATTAGATAATAACCATTACAGAAGCCAGTCTTCTGTAACGGTTAATATCTAATAATCGTTATGGTATTGTGGACGATTACGGTTATGGTATTGTTTATATAAAAAAATGAAATTATAAATTCTGTAACGGTTATTCCTTAATAACCGTTACAGAAGACCTTTTTTTTTTTGGATTTCGTCTGTTTTATTGGCTAGCCCAATTTTGCTAGCCGAATTGGTACCAAATTGGTACCCAATTTATATCATACAAACAAACATGCAGCACATATACATCAGACAAACATATATCATGCATATATCAAATCTCACATATCAGGCACAAACATATATCAATATATAGCAAAAATTAACAAAGTAACTATACATAGGGTTAACACCAGCAAGTTAAATGAAAATTTTCCTAAAATAATACCCCATACATGAAGTCCATAACCTCCGAAACGACTGCATCAACGTCTTCGTTTGCATATGGTTCTCCAACCGGCACGATATACTGCATTTGATCATTAACAATTGATGTCAAATAATTTTCTAAACCCTAAACCGATAAAAATATGAAATTCTAAAATAATAAATCGGCTTAAAATAACCTCGGCGAATTCTCCGACTGCAGTCCAACTAGTTAATATTGCCCTCATGTTGAGCATTGTGAAATATCCACACTCTGTGCCGCCCCTTTGTATCGGTCCCTAATTAAGATATTCCAACAAAAGAAACAAAAGGTTTTTTAGTTAATTTCAATTTCACAAACAAATAATATCTTAAACTGATAAGTTCCTTACCTTAATTCGGTACCAATCAAATCTTGTTCTGCTCTTTTGGCTATATCTTCCGCTTTCCACTAAATACCGCTTGATACCCTGCATGCAATATCATTTAAAACAAGATAATCTAATATTTTTTTATTTGAAAATCTCATCATGCTTTGACTTAATTTAGAAATGGAAATTTACGAAGATATGAATGGCTTAATATATAACTTTGGATTCTTGCGTTCCAAAGAATCAACAAAATGAACGGTGAGCTTCTCGATATTAATAACAATGACAACCCAATGAAACCTGTAATTAATAGAGATTTATTATTTTGATGGAATTAAAGGAAACTAAAAATTTCTTTCATTAGTAGCCATATTGGTTATAATAGTTCTTACTGCTGATTATACGGCAAAACAAGATAGGAGGATGGATTGTCCATGAATGCTCTCGTTAGGTAATTCACCGCACCGAGTTCTTCGTGTTTGAATTTCCACTCACCGAGTTCTTCGTGATACCCTTGGAGTTCCCTTCACCTGTTGAAAGTTCTTCCATCCAAAACCTGCAAACATGGATATCATAGTTCAACAATTTCAATCTTGAATGAACAAAAAAAAAACATTAAAGTTGAAAAATTCGTACCAGCAGTAAAATTTCACGATCGATTGAGATAGCTCCTCCCTTTTAAAACATTCACGATATCGCCGACATTAATGTTGAACTTAACATCGCCATCGTGCGTACCCCAAGGGTTGCAATTAGCCAACTCAAAGTTCTTCTCTTCTTCTGGTTGGAGCATCAACAGTTTGTATACTACTAGTTCGGATGGGTTCAGCCTGTCAATGATATCCTTTGGGAGGAGTGCATCGCGAGTAACAAACGACCCCGCACTTGGGACCTTTGGACTCTCCTCCACATTCTTCTCCGCCTCCTTTGCCTTTGGCTTCTTTTTGGTCGGCTTCTGTTTGGTCAAACTCTGCATTCAATGCCATCATATTAATTAGTCATTAGTAGAAATATATGAAACAGATTGTCGTAATTAAATAAAACGATACCTTGTGGCCTATGTCCACCAAAAATGACGGTCATGGGAATCGCCCCCTATATTATTTCCTAATAGCTCATCTGACCTACCAGGGACTTGCCATTGACGAAATTCATCGCCTACTCGGAGAAGATGGATATACAATTGTTGATCAGTTAGAGACACGTCGTGTACGATCTGACCAACAACACTCAGAATAATATTTCCCTCGTCCACCTTAATCCTCTGGTTGTCGTGATCAAGAGAAAAGAAATCGCAAGGCGTTTCTTCCTGAAATTCAGTTGAATCAAAAACCCTAATGCTAAGCCAAACATAAATCTAAAGAGAAAAGAGAAAAGTGATCAATATGAACCTGAACAACGCTTCTCGGATCCGGAGGCATATAGCTTGAGACAACCGTTCGGAATAACTCTTCGTTTGGCATTCCTGAGTCTACCTCAGCTTCAACGAATGGCTGGTATAGCGTCAGAAATTGCTGCGGTGTTTGCAACTGCACTCCGCTACTGACCAACCATTGTTTCACCTCCTGAAATTTATCAAAAAATCGGATGATGAAGAATAGTTTTAGGATTTACATTTATAAACCTTAATAGATTTCAGGCATTTTGATGAATATTTTAATGTTTGTCAAAAAAGATTACCTGAAAAGCTTGTTGTCTCGCCACATTCATTATCTCCTCAGAGTGAATCAAGTCCCTCTTCGTTTTTTTAGCGGCTTCAGCTGCGACCTTGCACATCAAATTTGCAATCTGGTCCGGTGCCATCCATCGTTCATGCCCATCCTTTCTAGACTTTCTTTTATAAATATCTTCCTTCTTGGTCCATAAAGGATATCCCCTAATTCTTTCTGGATGCTCCGGCCTGTCAACCGCCCGATTTAAGACTTCTTGTTCAGGTATTGACCCGGAATTGATTTCATTAGACAAGGCACTTAATCGACTGAATGCCTCAATAGTCGCCGAATCAGAACTATGGAATGTGTAAGTATCTAACAAGCAACAAACAAAGATCATTAATAATCACAAAACAGAATTTGAAGTAAGCATATATATAATAAGTCTTTATCTTTACATGTGTAAATACCTTTATCCTTCGTAGCCACAGTCCTTCCCATTAAATACCTCTGACTCCTCGGTTCCAAATCGCCGATGGTAATGCTCGTGGAACCGACCCCTTCAGAATCACCGGGTATGACAATCTTGTCTGTAGGATGTCATGAACCTTTTTTTCCTCTATAGCCAGAGGAACCCATCCTATGAGGCTCTTTCCATTTCTTTCTCAACTCCTTCGCTTTGTTGCTTTTTTCTATAAAATCCTTACACGTCCTCTTCTTGTAAAATTCTTCCCATTGTTTTTGTAAGATTGGGTGTTTATCGCATAGATTTTGAGGATTTTTTGGATCGGCATGTGTGATGTACTCGTCAGCAATTCTACTCTTATAAGCCCTGTGACTTATGCCCATGGCTTTGAGAATATTCTTCATGGCTTTATCATATTCGATGTTGAACATTTTCTGAAACATAACGAAACGTTAGTTAATTGGTAGCATAGAAATTTTAATTAGATGATTTAAGTGAAAATTTATTTACCTTGATGTCCAACCACAACTTAAGTTTGGTATCCTTTGAAACGTCCTTTCGCCAATCATTAATTGTGATTGGCACTCTTGCTCTAGCCAGATACCCGCAATATGATGCAAATTTGGCGACCGAGTCTGCATCACCAATTGGCACTTCTTCTTTGTCAAATTTAATCTCTTACTTTTTCCCAGCAGCTTTTTTTTCTCCTAAACTCTTCCATTGTCGTCATGCTTCTTTTCTTCCATTCTTCAATTGTTGTGACCTCTTCATCGCTGGATTCTGCCAAAGCATGTTCACCCTGTAAGTCTCTATCTTGTTATCCAGACATATCTATTAACATTAGATCAAGTTAACATAAATTCAAGTAATTCACAATTCAATCTCAAATAATATTAGAATAGACAAGTAAATAAATAGCAAGTGAATTCTCAAATAACATAATAATAGATTATCTTAAACGACAAGTTCAATCTCAAATAACATATACATTAACTTAAACATAAACATTCAGTTCAATAAGAAACCCTAATACTAAGACAAACATCAATCTAAATCCTAAAACTATTTTTCATCATCCGACTTCTTATCATCATTGGCTTCTTCTCTCCACTCTGTGTACGGTGCCACAAACTTGTCAATCAAAAGCTTGAAGACAATTGCAGCCTCTTCATATTTTGAGAGGGTTGGTTTAGGTTGCCCCTGGTCTTCAGAGGTTTGGTTTCGGTTGGCCTTGTTTTGGTTCGTCTGATTTTGAGAGGATGGGTTGGCACGAACATTGTGTCTAACATAAACTCGTTCGATCAGCTTTTTCCCCTTTGAATTGCTTCCTTCACCTTTCTCCATTACTACCTAATAAAAACATAGATATATAATATATATTAATGTTTGGCGCAATAATTAATATATTCAAACATGAATACATAATCAATTCATACACAATAATTTAGATAATAATTAAAAACATAGATAATAATTAAAATATAGATAAATTTAAAATTCAAATAATTAAAACACAATAATATTCAAACATCACCAACACAATAATATAAACTTCAAATTACATAGATAAAGTTCATACAAAATAACATAGATATAACTTTATTAATTCCTAAAACAATTCAACCCTAATTCTTCTCCTCTTCCTTAACCTCCTTATTCTTCTCCTCCTCCTTATTCTCACTAGATCCCTCATCTATTTTAACTCCCATACTAAAATCAGGGCTCCTGTCACAGTTTGGAGGGACACGACGTACAGCCGAGACGGCCCTTCTTTTGGGAGGTCCGTATAACGGGACCCTTTTTGATACCACCTTAGGTATTTCCTCTCCCACCTTGGATTCCTCCCCCACCTTATTCACGTTTTGATCCTTCTCCATCTAATTTTTATTTTAAATAAATTTCTTAACTCCTTATCCATAATCAATTCACAATGCATATATATCTAATTAAATTAAATTCTAAATTATCAAGAAATAAACATGCACATCTCTATAATCAATTTTAGTAATAACATTTGCATATTAGCCCCAAATTAAGCATATTAATTCATGCACATTAGTCCCTAAAATTGTTCTTTATGCACCACAGCCCCAAACACAGCTCCATATCAGCCCCAAAACAGTTCAAATTTATGCACATTAGTCCCTAAAATTGTGCTTTATGCACCACAGCCCCAAAACAGCCCCCAAAACAGTTCAAATTTAAACACATAACAGCCCTAAATTTTGCATTTCAGTCCAAAATTTGCATTTTAGTCCAAAACATAACAGCCCCAAATTATTGAGAGAAAAAGGGAGAGAGATTACCTGAGAGAGAGATGAGTCAGAGAGAGCCGCCGAGAGAGGAGAAAGAGCTGTCGACAGAGAGTTGTCTTGTTGTTGATCGAGAGAGAGGGAGAGATCTGTAACGACAGAGAGAGACAGAGTGAGAGGGAGTCAGAGAGAGTGAGGGAATGAGAGGGAGAGGGAGATGGATTACCTGAGAGGGGAGAGATGAATCTTCTATCGTTCGAGAGAGAGCTAGGGTTTTGCTTCTGTCGTTCGAGAAAGAGAGCTAGGGCCTAAGAAATAGGCGCTCGATCGCGAGTTTTAAAAGAAGTGACGAAGAGACGCAAGCCAGGCTGGTTATTAATAAAGGGTTCAACCTTCTGTAACAGTTATTAGCTAATAACTGTTACAGAAGAGGCTAATCTGTAACGGTTATTAGCTAACAACCGTCCGTTACAGAAGGTCAAACGTTTTTTACATATAACCTTCTGTAACGGTTATTAGCTAATAACCGTCACTCTTCTGTAACGGTTATTAGCTAATAACCGTTACAGATTAGTTTAATTTCATTTTTATTTTGAACTTTAAATTTTTTGTCTGTTTTAAAGGAAAATAAAATTTTGTGCTTATATAAGTGACTGATATTTTCGATGTTGGTTTACCCCATGCATGTTATTAATTGTTTTGACTGAATTTAATTTCTGTGTTGGTTACCCATGAATTTAATTAATTTTGTCTTACATTTTTTCTAACAAAATAAAATTACAATTTAGAAAATTAATTTCTGTGTTGGTCACATGTGATTATGTAGCTACTTTCTTATTTTTCCTTCGCGTATCGACCCACACACCTTCGGTGTTATCTGTACGCCTACAACTGATCGATACTGGCTGTGATGTATCGTCGATACCGATAGAAAAAGGAGGTATTTTCTCGAAGTGGTCGTATGCTTCTTCATCCACGACATCACCAACACCGACAATACGTCTTTTTCCTGAAAGTGGCAAGTAATAAATAAGATAAACATTTGTACTAAAAAAGGTGAACATTTGTACTTAAATAAGATTAACATTTACCTTGAAGCACAACATGCCTTTTCTTATCCGCCGGATCTCGAATGTAACAAACTTGTATTGCTTGCTTATTTGCAAGTGTAAAGGGATCGTCTCGATAAGTCCTTTTATTGAAGTCAATAGTTATAAATCCCATCTTGTCTTTTTTGTCTCCATCGTGACCGTTGTCGATCCATGCACACTTGAATAAGGGTATCTTAAATTTCAGGTAATCTAGTTTCCAAATCTCCTCGATCCACCCATAATAAGTAGCCAACCTACCATTATCACTAGATAAAGCTACAACAGTGACTCCACTATTTTGCACGGCACTTTTACCATCATGTTTCCTTGTGTACCAGGTAAATCCATTTAAGTCATACCCTTGGTATGTCTCGACCACGGCATCAGGATGTCTTGATAACCATTTCACGATTTCATCGACCTCTGTTCCTTCTTTTAACTGGGACTGTACTTTCTCTTCAAGCCATTGGACGAATTTTATTTCATGCTTTATGGTAATCAAGTTTTCGGTGTAAGAAGGATATTGTTCACGTAACTCGACTAGATGTTCATTGATGTAAGGCGCCACAATAGCAAGGCGCCACAATAACTCGACTAGATGTTCATTGATGTTCATTGGTGTAAGAAGGGTATTGTTCACGTAACTCAACTAGATGTTCATTGATGTAAGGCGCCACAATAGCAAGGTGTTGGAGAACTTTCATATGTGCTTTGGTTCTTATTGCAAGATCCGGTATATAAGTACTAGCTCCAATTGTACCTGAAAGTGAACATTTGTGTTAAGTTAGGTGAACAAATAGTGTGCTTTAAGTGAACGTTTGTGCTGAATTAGGTGAACAAATAGTGTGCTTTAATTGAACATTTGTGCTAAATAAGGTGAAAAAATATTGTGATTTAAGTGAACATTTGTGCTAAATAAGGTGAACAAATATTGTGATTTAAGTGAACATTTATGCTAAATAAGGTGAACAAATATTGTGCTTCAAGTTAACATTTGTGCTAAATTAGGTGAACATTAGAAGTTAATATATAACCTTTTCCTTCAAGTCTACCCTCATGTCGAGACTTTGGAAGACCGATTGGTTGTACATCCTACAAATAATCGGTGTAGTACTCAATAACTTCCTCGGCCACATATCCTTTCACTATGCTTCCTTCGGGTTTAAATCGGCTACGAGCAAGCCCCTTCAATTGACTCATTGCTCTTTCAAAAGGATACATGTACCGTAGAAATACAGGACCACAAATTTTTATCTCTCTAACTAAATGAATGGTCAAATGCACCATGGAGTCAAATTTTTATCTCTTTAACCAAATAAGGACGTGATAATCATGTGACTTCATACCAAATAATTTGTTGTCCTTAATAGAAACCTTTCTTGATATATTCGATGAATAACCGGTAGAAACCTTAATAGATATTAGGCATTCTAATAAGTTTTTTTTCTCTTGCTTTGATAAATTAAATTGTGTTGTAGGTAACCAAGCTCGGTTTTTCCCCTTATCTTGTGTCGCTAGTTCTTGCCGGATCACCATTTCAACCATTTACTTCCTTGCATTCACGCCATCTTTAGTTTTTCCTTGAATTTCCGACATGCAACCAATCAAAACTTCACATATGTTCTTTATTATGTGCATCGCATCTAAGCAGTGCCTAATCTCCAAACTTTTCCAATATTCAAGATTCCAGAATATAGACTTCTTCTTCCATATCTCTTTGGGTATCTAATTTGCAAATTTCTTACCAAATTTTACATTAATGTCCTTCACCTATCGATACACCCCTGAACCGGATAACGGTATTGGGGCCTTGTCTTTTTCCACAGTACCGTCAAACCTTTCCTTGTCTCGATGGTAAGGGTAATTGCGGTTCTTAATAAACCTCCGGTGTCCCAAGTAAACATTTTTTCTGGAGTTTTTCAGGTACACAGAACGAGTGTTTTCCATGAAAATAGGACACGCTTTCGCTCCTTTATTCCTATACCCTGGCAGGTTTCCGTATGGAGGAAAATCGTTGATTGTGCAAAATATTATGGCACGGAGGTTAAACTCAGTTCTAGAGTGTGCCTCATATATTTTCACTCCATTCTGCCACAATTCACCAAGATCATCTATTAATGGAGCCAAGTACACATCTATATCATTACCTGGTTCTTTGGGACCAGAAATCAACAAAGGCATCATCATGTATCTCCTTTTCATGCATAACAAGAGAGAAAGATTGTAAATACATAATAAGACCGGCCACGTAGTCTGCCGGCTACTCATGTTGTCGTAAGGATTTATTTCGTCCGTACATAAATCCAATCTCAGATTTTTTGGTTCACTGCTAAAATCTTCAAATTCCCTATCTATATTTATCCAATCTGGAGAGTCTGCTGGGTGTCTGAGCAAGCCATCGTCTTTTTTCCTGCAGTCTGCGTGCCATCTTAACAATTTGGCATCTTTCGCGTTTGAGAAAAGCCACTGGAATCTTGGTATTATTGGGAGATAAAATACTACCTTCACAGCTGGTCCCTTACTACCTTCATTTTCAATCTGATCGTCCCTCGGTTTATACCGTGACGCATTACACTTTGGACATTTATGCAAATCTCCGTACTCATTCCGAAATAATATGCAGTCATTTGGACATGCATGAATTCTCTCAACTCCAATTTTCAAAGGACATAACATCTTTTTAGCCTTATAAATTGAATCCGGCAACTGATTATCTTTTGGAAGAAATTCTTTATGCAATAGTTTGAGCAAAAATGTGAAACTTGCATCACTCCATCCATTTTTGGTTTTAAGATTGAGCAGTTTGAAAATAGCTTTAAGTTTTGACAATTCACAACCAGGATATAAACCTATTTTATCTTCTTCACGTAACATACCAGAAATTTCAACATTATCAACAAAATTTTCATCCACATTGTTGACAATTTCATCTAAATCATCATTCAATTCTGAGTTATCTACATTTCTATCATCATCTACATTCTCATCATCAAATACATTGACATCATCAATTTCATCATCCATACACAGAATCCAACACATTTTTGCTAGTACTATTCCCCCCCCCCCATTCTCTCCATGGAGTGTCCACCGACTATAATTCGGTTGAAATCCATTTATAATCAAATGAGCTTTCACTTCTTCAAAATTAGACCACTTCAACAAATTCTGGTAAGCACGACAAGGACAATACATTTTATCCTCTTCCTTCATTTTCAAATTCTCTTTAGCACAAACTATAAATTTTTCAAGTCCTCTAAAAAATGTAGACGAGCATCGACTACTTGAGTACATACATGTCTGATCCATTTGAACAATAAAATTTATGCAAATTATTAGGGTTTCGGGCCAATTTGTCATATTAGGTTTTGGGGCAGGTCACCATCCTAGCCCGCTCTTTGGATACTATGTCTCATTAGCGAGCGTACGTTTGATGCAATGTGTTGTCTGAGAAAAATTCGGCAGCATTTCCCCTTAGGTTTTTGTTTATTGACTCATTTTTTCGAAAAATATCATAATGATAGAACAAAAATTCGAAAAAGTGTACAATTTGGTCTTGAAAGATATTTCAATATGGTGATCGACTTGAACATATTTGGCGTATTCAGGGAACATAAGGGGAAATGCTGCCGAATTTTTCTCAGACAACACATTGCATCAAACGTACGCTCGCTAATGAGACATAGTATCCAAAGAGCGGGCTAGGATGGTGACCTGCCCCAAAACCTAATATGACAAATTGGCCCGAAACCCTAATAATTTGCATAAATTTTATTGTTCAAATGGATCAGACATGTATGTACTCAAGTAGTCGATGCTCGTCTACATTTTTTAGAGGACTTGAAAAATTTATAGTTTGTGCTAAAGAGAATTTGAAAATGAAGGAAGAGGATAAAATGTATTGTCCTTGTCGTGCTTACCAGAATTTGTTGAAGTGGTCTAATTTTGAAGAAGTGAAAGCTCATTTGATTATAAATGGATTTCAACCGAATTATAGTCGGTGGACACTCCATGGAGAGAATGGGGGGGGGGGGGAATAGTACTAGCAAAAATGTGTTGGATTCTGTGTATGGATGATGAAATTGATGATGTCAATGTATTTGATGATGAGAATGTAGATGATGATAGAAATGTAGATAACTCAGAATTGAATGATGATTTAGATGAAATTGTCAACAATGTGGATGAAAATTTTGTTGATAATGTTGAAATTTCTGGTATGTTACGTGAAGAAGATAAAATAGGTTTATATCCTGGTTGTGAATTGTCAAAACTTAAAGCTATTTTCAAACTGCTCAATCTTAAAACCAAAAATGGATGGAGTGATGCAAGTTTCACATTTTTGCTCAAACTATTGCATAAAGAATTTCTTCCAAAAGATAATCAGTTGCCGGATTCAATTTATAAGGCTAAAAAGATGTTATGTCCTTTGAAAATTGGAGTTGAGAGAATTCATGCATGTCCAAATGACTGCATATTATTTCGGAATGAGTACGGAGATTTGCATAAATGTCCAAAGTGTAATGCGTCACGGTATAAACCGAGGGACGATCAGATTGAAAATGAAGGTAGTAAGGGACCAGCTGTGAAGGTAGTATTTTATCTCCCAATAATACCAAGATTCCAGTGGCTTTTCTCAAACGCGAAAGATGCCAAATTGTTAAGATGGCACGCAGACTGCAGGAAAAAAGACGATGGCTTGCTCAGACACCCAGCAGACTCTCCAGATTGGATAAATATAGATAGGGAATTTGAAGATTTTAGCAGTGAACCAAAAAATCTGAGATTGGATTTATGTACGGACGAAATAAATCCTTACGACAACATGAGTAGCCGGCAGACTACGTGGCCGGTCTTATTATGTATTTACAATCTTTCTCTCTTGTTATGCATGAAAAGGAGATACATGATGATGCCTTTGTTGATTTCTGGTCCCAAAGAACCAGGTAATGATATAGATGTGTACTTGGCTCCATTAATAGATGATCTTGGTGAATTGTGGCAGAATGGAGTGAAAATATATGAGGCACACTCTAGAACTGAGTTTAACCTCCGTGCCATAATATTTTGCACAATCAACGATTTTCCTCCATACGGAAACCTGCCAGGGTATAGGAATAAAGGAGCGAAAGCGTGTCCTATTTTCATGGAAAACACTCGTTCTGTGTACCTGAAAAACTCCAGAAAAAATGTTTACTTGGGACACCGGAGGTTTATTAAGAACCGCAATTACCCTTACCATCGAGACAAGGAAAGGTTTGACGGTACTGTGGAAAAAGACAAGGCCCCAATACCGTTATCCGGTTCAGGGGTGTATGTTCGAAACCTGGCTTGGAGTCTTTTTTATAGAGATTTAATTTAAAAAAATAAGTTGGGAAACTTGACCCCCAATTTATCTTTAAAAAAAACTCTTTACACTGTCTAAACTAAAATTCATATCATGTTTATTCAAAAAGATCAGATTATACATAGTAATTACGCATATGAAGTGCAAATAATGTAATTCTGAATATCATTTGAGCATTTCAATCGTTTATGGATTTATTCTAAGTTATTTCATCACAATAATCGACAATTTAAACTCTTTCTTTCGAAAATGCAACCTCTTCACTTTATTGTTGTATATGTTCATTTCGAGAAAGAAAGAGTGCATGTTCACTTTCTAGGCGCGGGAAAGAAGAGAGGGAAGAAAGATGAGGAAAAGGTGACGCTGGATGGATGACCGAACGCTGAAATCTGAATACTATAGTAGTAGTGAATAATAATTGGGAAATTCTGGCATGCGGGCTTTTTATTATTGACCGTACATTTCTTATAAATCAGACGGCTCGTATGCCTTGAAAAAGTTTCTCTTGTGAGAATAATCTCTGTTAAGTTTAACAGATATTTTGTTGGAGGGGCAAAATAGTCAATTTAAATGAACGTCTCCTTCTTCTTTTTCGTCAACTTAATTTGATCGGCGGAGAAGAGAACGCTACTCAAACCTAATCTCCTTCAGGAACGTAATCAACCCTAATCAGAGCAACCTTTCGATCGGCGGTGAAGGTGAGATATTTGGTTTGCTTCGCAGTTTCCGCTATCAGAATAGAAGATAGGAGTTAGGTTTCGTAAGTTGCTTTATCGTTTTTCAGGTACCAGATAAAGGTTGTAGTTTCTAGCTTGAGTGTTCGGTTCCGTACTATTAATTGAAGACGGGTGTCCTCGACTCCGACTTCTCTCTTCTCCTCAGTGAGGAGTCCTCACATGATTTGTAGTCAGCTAGCAAAATTCAAAGCTAGTTATAAGTAGGATCATTAATAAATCATGAATGCATAAAATTTATTACTAACTCTGGTATTCAAATGGGTATCATATTCTTCATTTCGAGTTCTAATTGAATATCACCACATTTTTTGGTTTTCAGCCAAAGACCTTACCCATCCTAATCAGATTAGGAACCTCTTTCACCCAAATCAGTTTGTGCTTCTCTCTGAATTCGTTTTAGGGAATATTAATGTAGGAAATTTTTTACCTTTAACAACATTGTGAGAGTCCCGGGCATACCCAGAGTCCCAGACAAGTGGTGTTTCACATACTTGACTGGTTTTATCTTGAGTATTATATGCTAAAATCAGTTTTGAGTATAAATCTTCACATATACTGGTACACTTTTATTGGTTTAAATGCTCTTGCTGCTCTTCACAATTGTACTTTTTTGAGAGAGAGAGATTTCTGGGAAGTAGAGTATTAATCCGGAATAAAGGGTCAATTTGGGATGAAGAAATTTCTGCAATTTGTCTCATGTTAAGTTTTTAGTTCAGTTAGGCTAGTTAATTCCTGACAGCTTTCCTTGAGCACTCGAAAATCAATAAAATTCAAGGGCTAAGTTGTAAAAAAAAAATGTTATCGGGTCGGGTAGAGATTGCAGGTCAGAGATCAAATAAGTGGTTAGATATGTTAGTTTCATGGTTTGAGTTGCAGCTTTACCCAAAAAAAAAAAAAAAAACATTGCAAATTTGTTTACTGGTTGAATAGAAAAATGGTTGTTTTAGAAGAAGGATTATGTTTCTTGTTCCTACAATTTTTTAAGTAATGAATGGTAAGAAACCAAGAATGCTTACTGTTGCTTATTAGAATGAAGAATTTTGATAAAATATTATATAAAAGGATTTTGATGAATATAGGGCTTCCGGTAAATGAACTAAAAGAATTTGCTGAAATTATGTAAAAAAGTATATAGTTGGTTAAAAGAAGTTATCTTATTTCAAAATTAGTGGAGGTATTGCTCTATCCTTGTTCAATTTCTGTCTTGTTAGTGTCCTTGCAACTATGATGATGCAGTTAAGAGTGTTTATTTCTTTTTTGCATTTGCTGTTTTTCAGGTTAGACCCGACAGAGAATGACAGCATAGAGGGTAATTTGTATAGTTAAGATGTGTGGCACCATTTTTCATATGATTCTGTATAATTTTTATAGTTCTGGATACTACTAGGGTAAACTCACACGTCCTTGACGACCTTCCTTACAAGGTCAGAAAATTTTTCATTCACATTTCAAGTAAAATACTTGCTAGTTCTTTCATTTGTGGTTACTGCTCATATACTGTACAGGTTGTGTGGTACTAATTTCTTCTCAAATACAAATAGGCATCGACACAGCTTTCGTAAAAAAGTAAATAACAGAAGCTACTAGTGCAAAATTACATATCATTCTTTAATTCAAAACAAAAATTACATAAATCCAAATGCTCTAATTATTGTGGTAATTTTAGTTATGTGATAAGAATTTATGTGTCAGTCTCAGATACCGATGGCTGTTGATCATCTGGCTCCAGCGATATCAAGTTTCGACCCTACCTGAGCCGCCTAAGACTTGTCGAGTTGGGTATCTGTATGTGTCATTATCTGTTCCAACCAATTTTCCAGCACTTCAATGTCTGACAGATGATCCCAAATATTTGGATAAATTAAGGTAGGTCATGTCTCCATTACGTCCGTAGTAAAAGGAATGCTCCAAACTAATTTCATTGCCTATGCTGTTATAATAGAAATAAGGTAAAAAAAATACTGAAAATTGATAACAATCAGTGTGTGCTGGTTGGATCATGTTCTAACCCAAGCCAACCTGTTTTTAATTAGGGAAGCTCCGTCCATTGTGTTGCTTAGGTTTTTTTTTTATTTAACCTTTCTTATTGCAGAAGGAGTTGATCAAACGGTTGCATATCACTGTTACTGAACAAACTATATACTTTTTTATATAATTTCAGCAAATTCTTTTAGTTCATTTACCGGAAGCCCTATATTCATCAAAATCCTTTTATATAATATTTTATCAAAATTCTTCATTCTAATAAGCAACAGTAAGCATTCTTGGTTTCTTACCATTCATTACTTAAAAAATTGTGGGAACAAGAAACATAATCCTTCTTCTAAAACAACCATTTTTCTATTCAACCAGTAAACAAATTTGCAATGTTTTTTTTTTTTTTGGGTAAAGCTGCAACTCAAACCATGAAACTAACATATCTAACCACTTATTTGATCTCTGACCTGCAATCTCTACCCGACCCGATAACATTTTTTTTTTTACAACTTAGCCCTTGAATTTTATTGATTTTCGAGTGCTCAAGGAAAGCTGTCAGAAATTAACTAGCCTAACTGAACTAAAAACTTAACATGAGACAAATTGCAGAAATTTCTTCATCCCAAATTGACCCTTTATTCCGGATTAATACTCTACTTCCCAGAAATCTCTCTCTCTCAAAAAAGTACAATTGTGAAGAGCAGCAAGAGCATTTAAACCAATAAAAGTGTACCAGTATATGTGAAGATTTATACTCAAAACTGATTTTAGCATATAATACTCAAGATAAAACCAGTCAAGTATGTGAAACACCACTTGTCTGGGACTCTGGGTATGCCCGGGACTCTCACAATGTTGTTAAAGGTAAAAAATTTCCTACATTAATATTCCCTAAAACGAATTCAGAGAGAAGCACAAACTGATTTGGGTGAAAGAGGTTCCTAATCTGATTAGGATGGGTAAGGTCTTTGGCTGAAAACCAAAAAATGTGGTGATATTCAATTAGAACTCGAAATGAAGAATATGATACCCATTTGAGTACCAGAGTTAGTAATAAATTTTATGCATTCATGATTTATTAATGATCCTACTTATAACTAGCTTTGAATTTTGCTAGCTGACTACAAATCATGTGAGGACTCCTCACTGAGGAGAAGAGAGAAGTCGGAGTCGAGGACATCCGTCTTCAATTAATAGTACGGAACCGAACACTCAAGCTAGAAACTACAACCTTTATCTGGTACCTGAAAAACGATAAAGCAACTTACGAAACCTAACTCCTATCTTCTATTCTGATAGCGGAAACTGCGAAGCAAACCAAATATCTCACCTTCACCGCCGATCGAAAGGTTGCTCTGATTAGGGTTGATTACGTTCCTGAAGGAGATTAGGTTTGAGTAGCGTTCTCTTCTCCGCCGATCAAATTAAGTTGACGAAAAAGAAGAAGGAGACGTTCATTTAAATTGACTATTTTGCCCCTCCAACAAAATATCTGTTAAACTTAACAGAGATTATTCTCACAAGAGAAACTTTTTCAAGGCATACGAGCCGTCTGATTTATAAGAAATGTACGGTCAATAATAAAAAGCCCGCATGCCAGAATTTCCCAATTATTATTCACTACTACTATAGTATTCAGATTTCAGCGTTCGGTCATCCATCCAGCGTCACCTTTTCCTCATCTTTCTTCCCTCTCTTCTTTCCCGCGCCTAGAAAGTGAACATGCACTCTTTCTTTCTCGAAATGAACATATACAACAATAAAGTGAAGAGGTTGCATTTTCGAAAGAAAGAGTTTAAATTGTCGATTATTGTGATGAAATAACTTAGAATAAATCCATAAACGATTGAAATGCTCAAATGATATTCAGAATTACATTATTTGCACTTCATATGCGTAATTACTATGTATAATCTGATCTTTTTGAATAAACATGATATGAATTTTAGTTTAGACAGTGTAAAGAGTTTTTTTTTAAAGATAAATTGGGGGTCAAGTTTCCCAACTTATTTTTTAAAATTAAATCTCTATAAAAAAGACTCCAAGCCAGGTTTCGAACATGCAGCCTCTCACTTGAGATACATTGTTTTTTACTATTAGACCAAGAGCTGTTCTCGATAGTGTAAAGAGTTTAAACAAGATGTAACAATGTGACAAATGTTTGACACTTGGCAAGCAGAGATAAATTAAGTTTCGTTTTTTCTAGTTCCAATATATCTAGAACCCGTTCGTTAAAGTGGGCATGTAATTGTAAATTGATCGACAGCAGAGAGTTTGTATTAGACTACTAGTGTTCTGTTTTATTTATTCGAACGAATTAATTGATTCCTTATTACAAGATTGTTATAAAAATTCGAGGGTAAAAAATAAAAACAAATCATTTCTTTCTTCATTCCATTTCATTACTATTTTTAACGTGGCCATCAAAAAGGCATTTGCAATTCTGAAAATAACATTGATTTTTTTCCAAATTTCATAAAAGACATACCTCAGCTACTAATAATTAACATGTACTGTTATATATAGTTCTAGACAGTGATTTAAATAGCGTCGCTATGAATCGCAATAGTCCCGCTATAGCGGTACGACTTGATAGACCGCTACGGTGCTAAATTGAAATTACCGCTATAGCGGTGTTCATTAGTATATAATAATATTACTTAAAATTATATTTATTTTCGGCCTTTTTATTTCTTATGTTGACTATAATGGTAAAAATTAGCAAATATAGATAAATTATAATGGTATTTAAAAAAAATATAGCGACACAATTTATTACTTGCTAGTACAGAATTAGTATTACAAATATATCTTTGACATATAAACTCTGACTGAATTGATATAATATTAAGTACAATGAGATTTATCTATTGCAATAATGGATTGTAAAGTGTATGTGTTAGATTTAATTATCATAACATGCATATAATGTAATATGATATTTAATTTTTAATTAAAAATATGTATATGATGTAATAAATAAGTACATTTGTACATATCCGTTATGATCCCATATCGACCGCTAAATGATCGTCACCCGCTATCCGCTATGACATGAGATTGTCCACTACCAACCCGCTATCCGCTATTTAAATCTTTGGTTCTAGATAAATTAGTCAAGTAGCTATGGTAGGACTACGTAGAGTGGGCACAAACCAAGTACAATTTTGAAACGGACCTTCCAATCTTTCAACAACACCACGCTCGATGTCATACCTACAAGGTTGGCATTTCTTTGGGCACATGAAATAGATAGAGTTGCCTCTTATAAGACCACGAGGAAAAGATGTAGCATTAATGGAGAAGCCTTCCATGACATCCAAGAAGAGCACTTGGTCACCAATGCTACTTATCTCGAACCAGAAATAGGTTCTTCCATCAAACATGAGTTTGTAAATACGAAATTTTGTATAATACAGAGATGTCTCCAAGTAGAAAGAAACCCTCAAGATTACTCCAGCTGACTCGACTAGGTAGCAGCCAAAAAGCCGATTATGATGAACCTGTATCTCATCTTGAAGTGGTCGTGTCATATAATATTTCCCAGTCGACTTGTCGATGATACCTGTTGAGTCGCCACCTCTTGTTGAGCATCTCAACCCTCTATAATGACAATGGGAATAGAGATCAGACCTCGTTATTTCGAAGCACTCCTGTGACCGTAACTCAACAATATGGTCAACAATTTGCGAGCTAAGGGGCATTAGCGAAGGATCCAATGAGATTTCTTCGTCCGTGAGCGGATTGAACAAATGACAACTCTGAGATTAGAAAATTAATATACAATAATTCAATGGTTTATATACATTAGTAAATAGTCAAAAATTAACAAATGTAATTTTGATCTTCTAAGACAATTATATATGTATATATATGCATGAATGTAGAGGACCTCCAATTTTATATTTTTTTAATTTTTTTTAAATATATATTATGTTTTTTTTTCAATTTAGAGGGTTTGAAATACTCTAATGGTATTTTTTTTTAATATCATAATATACAGCAAAAAAATTTAAAATTTGGTCTTCAATATTTTTTAATTTAAAAAAATATAAAAAATGTAAAATTTGGAAAACAGCTCTAGCGTACCGGAGACGATCCGTACAACTGCACTATATCCGATCTCTCTCTCTCTCTATTATATATATATATATATATATATATATATATATATATATATATATATATATATACATAGAGATTGGCTAAAGTATACTCCAGCATATAGATAGCCCGTATGCTGGAGTCGTTTCTCACAATCTAAAGTGCATACAGTCGATCCGAAACTTTCAAATTGTTCTCCATATTGAAATCTCCTAGGAAACTAAAATTATATTTTTTCGAATTTTTTTACTATATATTATGCTATTTTAAAAAAAACATTGTAAAGGAGTTGTAAAGGAGTATTTCTGGCCCTTCAATTTGAAAATAGCATAATATATAGCAAGAAAATTCGAAAAAATGTAAAATTTGGTCTTGAAGGATATTTTTACATGGAGAACAACTTGAACGGTTTGGATCGACTGTTTGAATTTTAGATTTTCAGAAACGACTCTAGCATACGGGTTTGATCCGTATGCTGGAGTATACTTTAGCCAATCTATATATATATATATATATATGTATGTATATATATATATATATGTATGTATATATATAGAGAGAGAGGAAATTGCTAACGTACCATCGATTGTTTATTGACTCATTTTTTCGAAAAATATCATAATGATAGAACAAAAATTCGAAAAAGTGTACAATTTGGTCTTGAAAGATATTTCAATATGGTGATCGACTTGAGCGGTTTGGATCGACATTTGCATTTTGGATCTAAAAAAAGAGTCAATAGAAAATAGCCGGCACGTTATCAATTCTCTTTCTAAAGACAATTAATTGTTACTTTATGTGTGCCTACCAAATTAGAGAGGAAAAAAAAATAGAAAAAAGGAAATCAAGAACGTAACTTTTTGCTCTTTCGTATATCCTAATCTTATATCACGCGTAAGAAGGTGGCCAAGACTCGGTCCGCTGAAATACTTTTCTTGGCAGGTTGGTTTTCCGCAGATCGTACCGGTTTCACCTGTGAAAAGACAATAGAAACGATGTTCCTCTTTTAAATCGGTGACTGGATCATACCGCTCATACTCATCATTCCCCTCTAAAAGCCAAGGTAATTGTGGGGGAGCATCGGATAGAAGGACGGAGGCGTGCCACCTTTTGCAGACCGCGCGAAATCGGATGAAGCCGCAGAGTCCCGAAATTCTTTTAGAGATGAGATGAATCAGTTCTGGGGGAAGAGCAGACCAATCTCTGTCTCTTTCTCGTTTTTGGTCTCTTTCCCTTTTCTCGCACATAATTCTCTCTCTAACAAATGAAAGATCGATGTATCTTTTTTTCTCCTCGATGGAAAAGAAAAAAAAAGTGACTATACATATATAAGAAGAAATGGTCTCGCTTCTTTGCCATAGAAATTAATTTTTGAATAAGCCATAAAAAAAAAGTTATAAAGACCGGAAATAGAATGCACTAAAATTAGACTAGCATGTATCATCGCATCATGTCGCATTTGTTAATATATACTTTGTTTATACGACGGTTTAGATTAAAAGTCCTATTGGATGATTTTGCTTATTTTCACAAATATAGTTATTGAAATAACATTTCTGCGAATCAAGATATTTTAAAAAAGAAATAAATACTTTCAAATTATTAATATATTCATTTATTTATTAATTCGACCTATACATTTCTTATTATAAATTAAGCTGCTGTTATTGTGATGATTTTTTTTTGGTGATTCTCTTTATCAAGCAAATCAAAGAGGATGCAGCTAAAGTTAGAATCGAATTAAGTTAATATTAACCCACTATAATTTTATAATTAAGTTAATGGCTCGCTGTTCAAACAAGCGTAAACGTACAAGCGCGATACTATACTATAGTTAGTTATTCTACAATTTTGGAAATGCTATGAAAATTATACTTTACTAAGTAGAAATTAAAATCGAAAACATAGAAAACTTTATTTCAATTTCATTCTATGCTTTTCAATTAAGTGCATAATTATGAGGATTAAAAGAATCACTACGGGAAAAAGGACCTTCTATAACGGGACTTCTGTAACGATTTTTGAACTAACCGTTACAGAATAGTGAGGCATAAGGCGGAAAAATTAGCGCCACAAATCTGTAACGATTATTATTAAAAAATCATAATAATATTTCCATCATGCAAGTGGGAAAAAGTGCGTCCACCTTCTGTAACGGTTTTTGGATAATAACCGTTACAGATTTTAAGGAATCTGTAACGGTTATTATTGAACAACCGTTACAGAAGAAATAAAAAAAGAAAGAATTAATAATAATTTTCTGTAATAGTTATATATAAATAACCGTTACAATATCTCTCTAAATCTGTAACGGTTATTTCCTAATAACCGTTACAGAAAGGCAAATAATTTTTTTTAATGATTCTGTAACGGTTATTGGTTAATAACCGTTACAGAAAGGTTCTGTATTTAGGTCTCTTCTTCCTCCCTTATTAAGTCTCATCTAACTCCCAGCCGCACTTTTCCTTTTCTCTTCTTTTCATTTATTGCGAATTTGATGTATCCACTTTCACTCTAAAAAATAGCAAAAAATTTGTAAAAATTCTGAAAAAATAATAATTAGAAAGAGAACAAGAAGGAGAGCCGATTTAAGGTAAAAAACAAAAAATTTGAACCGTATTTTTTTTTATAATTTTTCCTTATTTATTTCAATTTTTTTATTAATTTATGGTTATTTTATGTTTTTTATATATTTTAAGATCTCATTTAATAGGAGAAGATCTTACATTGGCCGGATAAGTCGCACGATTCAACGGATCGAAAGTAACACGATTGAAAGTATATTTTCATAAACTCCTCTTTTTTAAAATTATTTGCATTTCATTAAGAATTTGCATATATAGGAATGAATTTCGTATTGGCATATAGGACCCAAAT
This sequence comes from Rhynchospora pubera, assembly GCA_028095005.1. NCBI lineage: Eukaryota > Viridiplantae > Streptophyta > Magnoliopsida > Poales > Cyperaceae > Rhynchospora > Rhynchospora pubera. The sequence continues at coordinate 116,868,762 of CM051461.1, forward strand.
ACCGGAACACAACTGAATTTAGGTCATTTTCCGTCCGAGAATAATCCATTAGGGATTAATCTCGGATAGTACTCCTGGTCGGGAGTACTGCTCTTTGGATACGATCTGTCTCATTTAGGACAGCGAGTTATACGTTAGATGCAATGTGTTATCTGAGAAAAATTCAGCGGTATTTCCCCTTATGTTCCCACGGATACGTACGCACGAGAAATCGTGTGTTGGCGTATTCAGGGAACATAAGGGGAAATGCTGCCGAATTTTTCTCAGACAACACATTGCATCAAACGTACGCTCGCTAATGAGACATAGTATCCAAAGAGCGGGCTAGGATGGTGACCTGCCCCAAAACCTAATATGACAAATTGGCCCGAAACCCTAATAATTTGCATAAATTTTATTGTTCAAATGGATCAGACATGTATGTACTCAAGTAGTCGATGCTCGTCTACATTTTTTAGAGGACTTGAAAAATTTATAGTTTGTGCTAAAGAGAATTTGAAAATGAAGGAAGAGGATAAAATGTATTGTCCTTGTCGTGCTTACCAGAATTTGTTGAAGTGGTCTAATTTTGAAGAAGTGAAAGCTCATTTGATTATAAATGGATTTCAACCGAATTATAGTCGGTGGACACTCCATGGAGAGAATGGGGGGGGGGGGAATAGTACTAGCAAAAATGTGTTGGATTCTGTGTATGGATGATGAAATTGATGATGTCAATGTATTTGATGATGAGAATGTAGATGATGATAGAAATGTAGATAACTCAGAATTGAATGCTGATTTAGATGAAATTGTCAACAATGTGGATGAAAATTTTGTTGATAATGTTGAAATTTCTGGTATGTTACGTGAAGAAGATAAAATAGGTTTATATCCTGGTTGTGAATTGTCAAAACTTAAAGCTATTTTCAAACTGCTCAATCTTAAAACCAAAAATGGATGGAGTGATGCAAGTTTCACATTTTTGCTCAAACTATTGCATAAAGAATTTCTTCCAAAAGATAATCAGTTGCCGGATTCAATTTATAAGGCTAAAAAGATGTTATGTCCTTTGAAAATTGGAGTTGAGAGAATTCATGCATGTCCAAATGACTGCATATTATTCCGGAATGAGTACGGAGATTTGCATAAATGTCCAAAGTGTAATGCGTCACGGTATAAACCGAGGGACGATCAGATTGAAAATGAAGGTAGTAAGGGACCAGCTGTGAAGGTAGTATTTTATCTCCCAATAATACCAAGATTCCAGTGGCTTTTCTCAAACGCGAAAGATGCCAAATTGTTAAGATGGCACGCAGACTGCAGGAAAAAAGACGATGGCTTGCTCAGACACCCAGCAGACTCTCCAGATTGGATAAATATAGATAGGGAATTTGAAGATTTTAGCAGTGAACCAAAAAATCTGAGATTGGATTTATGTACGGACGAAATAAATCCTTACGACAACATGAGTAGCCGGCAGACTACGTGGCCGGTCTTATTATGTATTTACAATCTTTCTCTCTTGTTATGCATGAAAAGGAGATACATGATGATGCCTTTGTTGATTTCTGGTCCCAAACAACCAGGTAATGATATAGATGTGTACTTGGCTCCATTAATAGATGATCTTGGTGAATTGTGGCAGAATGGAGTGAAAATATATGAGGCACACTCTAGAACTGAGTTTAACCTCCGTGCCATAATATTTTGCACAATCAACGATTTTCCTCCATACGGAAACCTGCCAGGGTATAGGAATAAAGGAGCGAAAGCGTGTCCTATTTGCATGGAAAACACTCGTTCTGTGTACCTGAAAAACTCCAGAAAAAATGTTTACTTGGGACACCGGAGGTTTATTAAGAACCGCAATTACCCTTACCATCGAGACAAGGAAAGGTTTGACGGTACTGTGGAAAAAGACAAGGCCCCAATACCGTTATCCGGTTCAGGGGTGTATCGATAGGTGAAGGACATTAATGTAAAATTTGGTAAGAAATTTGCAAATTAGATACCCAAAGAGATATGAAAGAAGAAGTCTATATTCTGGAATCTTGAATATTGGCAAAGTTTGGAGATTAGGCACTGCTTAGATGCGATGCACATAATAAAGAACATATGTGAAGTTTTGATTGGTTGCATGTCGGAAATTCAAGGAAAAACTAAAGATGGCGTGAATGCAAGGAAGTAAATGGTTGAAATGGTGATCCGGCAAGAACTAGCGACACAAGATAAGGGGAAAAACCGAGCTTGGTTACCTACAGCACAATTTAATTTATCAAAGCAAGAGAAAAAAAACTTATTAGAATGCCTAATATCTATTAAGGTTTCTACCGGTTATTCATCGAATATATCAAGAAAGGTTTCTATTAAGGACAACAAATTATTTGGTATGAAGTCACATGATTATCACGTCCTTATTTGGTTAAAGAGATAAAAATTTGACTCCATGGTGCATTTGACCATTCATTTAGTTAGAGAGATAAAAATTTGTGGTCCTGTATTTCTACGGTACATGTATCCTTTTGAAAGAGCAATGAGTCAATTGAAGGGGCTTGCTCGTAGCCGATTTAAACCCGAAGGAAGCATAGTGAAAGGATATGTGGCCGAGGAAGTTATTGAGTACTACACCGATTATTTGTAGGATGTACAACCAATCGGTCTTCCAAAGTCTCGACATGAGGGTAGACTTGAAGGAAAAGGTTATATATTAACTTTTAATGTTCACCTAATTTAGCACAAATGTTAACTTGAAGCACAATATTTGTTCACCTTATTTAGCATAAATGTTCACTTAAATCACAATATTTGTTCACCTTATTTAGCACAAATGTTCACTTAAATCACAATATTTTTTCACCTTATTTAGCACAAATGTTCAATTAAAGCACACTATTTGTTCACCTAATTCAGCACAAACGTTCACTTAAAACACACTATTTGTTCACCTAACTTAACACAAATGTTCACTTTCAGGTACAATTGGAGCTAGTACTTATATACCGGATCTTGCAATAAGAACCAAAGCACATATGAAAGTTCTCCAACACCTTGCTATTGTGGCGCCTTACATCAATGAACATCTAGTTGAGTTACGTGAACAATACCCTTCTTACACCAATGAACATCAATGAACATCTAGTCGAGTTATTGTGGCGCCTTGCTATTGTGGCGCCTTACATCAATGAACATCTAGTCGAGTTACGTGAACAATATCCTTCTTACACCGAAAACTTGATTACCATAAAGCATGAAATAAAATTCGTCCAATGGCTTGAAGAGAAAGTACAGTCCCAGTTAAAAGAAGGAACAGAGGTCGATGAAATCGTGAAATGGTTATCAAGACATCCTGATGCCGTGGTCGAGACATACCAAGGGTATGACTTAAATGGATTTACCTGGTACACAAGGAAACATGATGGTAAAAGTGCCGTGCAAAATAGTGGAGTCACTGTTGTAGCTTTATCTAGTGATAATGGTAGGTTGGCTACTTATTATGGGTGGATCGAGGAGATTTGGAAACTAGATTACCTGAAATTTAAGATACCCTTATTCAAGTGTGCATGGATCGACAACGGTCACGATGGAGACAAAAAAGACAAGATGGGATTTATAACTATTGACTTCAATAAAAGGACTTATCGAGACGATCCCTTTACACTTGCAAATAAGCAAGCAATACAAGTTTGTTACATTCGAGATCCGGCGGATAAGAAAAGGCATGTTGTGCTTCAAGGTAAATGTTAATCTTATTTAAGTACAAATGTTCACCTTTTTTAGTACAAATGTTTATCTTATTTATTACTTGCCACTTTCAGGAAAAAGACGTATTGTCGGTGTTGGTGATGTCGTGGATGAAGAAGCATACGACCACTTCGAGAAAATACCTCCTTTTTCTATCGGTATCGACGATACATCACAGCCAGTATCGATCAGTTGTAGGCGTACAGATAACACCGAAGGTGTGTGGGTCGATACGCGAAGGAAAAATAAGAAAGTAGCTACATAATCACATGTGACCAACACAGAAATTAATTTTCTAAATTGTAATTTTATTTTGTTAGAAAAAATGTAAGACAAAATTAATTAAATTCATGGGTAACCAACACAGAAATTAAATTCAGTCAAAACAATTAATAACATGCATGGGGTAAACCAACATCGAAAATATCAGTCACTTATATAAGCACAAAATTTTATTTTCCTTTAAAACAGACAAAAACTTTAAAGTTCAAAATAAAAATGAAATTAAACTAATCTGTAACGGTTATTAGCTAATAACCGTTACAGAAGAGTAACGGTTATTAGCTAATAATCGTTACAGAAGGTTATATGTAAAAAACGTTTGACCTTCTGTAACGGACGGTTGTTAGCTAATAACCGTTACAGATTAGCCTCTTCTGTAACAGTTATTAGCTAATAACTGTTACAGAAGGTTGAACCCTTTATTAATAACCAGCCTGGCTTGCGTCTCTTCGTCACTTCTTTTAAAACTCGCGATCGAGCGCCTATTTCTTAGGCCCTAGCTCTCTTTCTCGAACGACAGAAGCAAAACCCTAGCTCTCTCTCGAAAGATAGAAGATTCATCTATCCCCTCTCAGGTAATCCATCTCCCTCTCCCTCTCATTCCCTCACTCTCTCTGACTCCCTCTCACTCTATCTCTCTCTGTCGTTACAGATCTCTCCCTCTCTCTCGATCAACAACAAGACAACTCTCTGTCGACAGCTCTTTCTCCTCTCTCGGCGGCTCTCTCTGACTCATCTCTCTCTCAGGTAATCTCTCTCCCTTTTTCTCTCAATAATTTGGGGCTGTTATGTTTTGGACTAAAATGCAAAATTTGGACTGAAATGCAAAATTTAGGGCTGTTATGTGTTTAAATTTGAACTGTTTTGGGGGCTGTTTTGGGGCTGTGGTGCATAAAGCACAATTTTAGGGACTAATGTGCATAAATTTGAACTGTTTTGGGGCTGATATGGAGCTGTGTTTGGGGCTGTGGTGCATAAAGAACAATTTTAGGGACTAATGTGCATGAATTAATATGCTTAATTTGGGGCTAATATGCAAATGTTATTACTAAAATTGATTATAGAGATGTGCATGTTTATTTCTTGATAATTTAGAATTTAATTTAATTAGATATATATGCATTGTGAATTGATTATGGATAAGGAGTTAAGAATTTTATTTAAAATAAAAATTAGATGGAGAAGGATCAAAACATGAATAAGGTGGGGGAGGAATCCAAGGTGGGAGAGGAAATACCTAAGGTGGTATCAAAAAGGGTCCCGTTATACGGACCTCCCAAAAGAAGGGTCGTCTCGGCTGTACGTCGTGTCCCTCCAAACTGTGACAGGAGCCCTGATTTTAGTATGGGAGTTAAAATAGATGAGGGATCTAGTGAGAATAAGGAGGAGGAGAAGAATAAGGAGGTTAAGGAAGAGGAGAAGAATTAGGGTTGAATTGTTTTAGGAATTAATAAAGTTATATCTATGTTATTTTGTATGAACTTTATCTATGTAATTTGAAGTTTATATTATTGTGTTGGTGATGTTTGAATATTATTGTGTTTTAATTATTTGAATTTTAAATTTATCTATATTTTAATTATTATCTATGTTTTTAATTATTATCTAAATTATTGTGTATGAATTGATTATGTATTCATGTTTGAATATATTAATTATTGCGCCAAACATTAATATATATTATATATCTATGTTTTTATTAGGTAGTAATGGAGAAAGGTGAAGGAAGCAATTCAAAGGGGAAAAAGCTGATCGAACGAGTTTATGTTAGACACAATGTTCGTGCCAACCCATCCTCTCAAAATCAGACGAACCAAAACAAGGCCAACCGAAACCAAACCTCTGAAGACCAGGGGCAACCTAAACCAACCCTCTCAAAATATGAAGAGGCTGCAATTGTCTTCAAGCTTTTGATTGACAAGTTTGTGGCACCGTACACAGAGTGGAGAGAAGAAGCCAATGATGATAAGAAGTCGGATGATGAAAAATAGTTTTAGGATTTAGATTGATGTTTGTCTTAGTATTAGGGTTTCTTATTGAACTGAATGTTTATGTTTAAGTTAATGTATATGTTATTTGAGATTGAACTTGTCGTTTAAGATAATCTATTATTATGTTATTTGAGAATTCACTTGCTATTTATTTACTTGTCTATTCTAATATTATTTGAGATTGAATTGTGAATTACTTGAATTTATGTTAACTTGATCTAATGTTAATAGATATGTCTGGATAACAAGATAGAGACTTACAGGGTGAACATGCTTTGGCAGAATCCAGCGATGAAGAGGTCACAACAATTGAAGAATGGAAGAAAAGAAGCATGACGACAATGGAAGAGTTTAGGAGAAAAAAAAGCTGCTGGGAAAAAGTAAGAGATTAAATTTGACAAAGAAGAAGTGCCAATTGGTGATGCAGACTCGGTCGCCAAATTTGCATCATATTGCGGGTATCTGGCTAGAGCAAGAGTGCCAATCACAATTAATGATTGGCGAAAGAACGTTTCAAAGGATACCAAACTTAAGTTGTGGTTAGACATCAAGGTAAATAAATTTTCACTTAAATCATCTAATTAAAATTTCTATGCTACCAATTAACTAACGTTTCGTTATGTTTCAGAAAATGTTCAACATCGAATATGATAAAGCCATGAAGAATATTCTCAAAGCCATGGGCATAAGTCACAGGGCTTATAAGAGTATAATTGCTGACGAGTACATCACACATGCCGATCCAAAAAATCCTCAAAATCTATGCGATAAACACCCAATCTTACAAAAACAATGGGAAGAATTTTACAAGAAGAGGACGTGTAAGGATTTTATAGAAAAAAGCAACAAAGCGAAGGAGTTGAGAAAGAAATTGAAAGAGCCTCATAGGATGGGTTCCTCTGGCTATAGAGGAAAAAAAGGTTCATGACATCCTACAGACAAGATTGTCATACCCGGTGATTCTGAAGGGGTCGGTTCCACGAGCATTACCATCGGCGATTTGGAACCGAGGAGTCAAAGGTATTTAATGGGAAGGACTGTGGCTACGAAGGATAAAGGTATTTACACATGTAAAGATAAAGACTTATTATATATATGCTTACTTCAAATTCTGTTTTGTGATTATTAATGATCTTTGTTTGTTGCTTGTTAGATACTTACACATTCCATAGCTCTGATTCGGCGACTATTGAGGCATTCAGTCGATTAAGTGCCTTGTCTAATGAAATCAATTCCGGGTCAATACCTGAACAAGAAGTCTTAAATCGGGCGGTTGACAGGCCGGAGCATCCAGAAAGAATTAGGGGATATCCTTTATGGACCAAGAAGGAAGATATTTATAAAAGAAAGTCTAGAAAGGATGGGCATGAACGATGGATGGCACCGGACCAGATTGCAGATTTGATGTGCAAGGTCGCAGCTGAAGCCGCTAAAAAAACGAAGAGGGACTTGATTCACTCTGAGGAGATAATGAATGTGGCGAGACAACAAGCTTTTCAGGTAATCTTTTTTGACAAACATTAAAATATTCATCAAAATGCCTGAAATCTATTAAGGTTTATAAATGTAAATCCTAAAACTATTCTTCATCATCCGATTTTTTGATAAATTTCAGGAGGTGAAACAATGGTTGGTCAGTAGCGGAGTGCAGTTGCAAACACCGCAGCAATTTCTGACGCTATACCAGCCATTCGTTGAAGCTGAGGTAGACTCAGGAATGCCAAACGAAGAGTTATTCCGAACGGTTGTCTCAAGCTATATGCCTCCGGATCCGAGAAGCGTTGTTCAGGTTCATATTGATCACTTTTCTCTTTTCTCTTTAGATTTATGTTTGGCTTAGCATTAGGGTTTTTGATTCAACTGAATTTCAGGAAGAAACGCCTTGCGATTTCTTTTCTCTTGATCACGACAACCAGAGGATTAAGGTGGACGAGGGAAATATTATTCTGAGTGTTGTTGGTCAGATCGTACACGACGTGTCTCTAACTGATCAACAATTGTATATCCATCTTCTCCGAGTAGGCGATGAATTTCGTCAATGGCAAGTCCCTGGTAGGTCAGATGAGCTATTAGGAAATAATATAGGGGGCGATTCCCATGACCGTCATTTTTGGTGGACATAGGCCACAAGGTATCGTTTTATTTAATTACGACAATCTGTTTCATACATTTCTACTAATGACTAATTAATATGATGGCATTGAATGCAGAGTTTGACCAAACAGAAGCCGACCAAAAAGAAGCCAAAGGCAAAGGAGGCGGCGAAGAATGTGGAGGAGAGTCCAAAGGTCCCAAGTGCGGGGTCGTTTGTTACTCGCGATGCACTCCTCCCAAAGGATATCATTGACAGGCTGAACCCATCCGAACTAGTAGTATACAAACTGTTGATGCTCCAACCAGAAGAAGAGAAGAACTTTGAGTTGGCTAATTGCAACCCTTGGGGTACGCACGATGGCGATGTTAAGTTCAACATTAATGTCGGCGATATCGTGAATGTTTTAAAAGGGAGGAGCTATCTCAATCGATCGTGAAATTTTACTGCTGGTACGAATTTTTCAACTTTAATGTTTTTTTTTTGTTCATTCAAGATTGAAATTGTTGAACTATGATATCCATGTTTGCAGGTTTTGGATGGAAGAACTTTCAACAGGTGAAGGGAACTCCAAGGGTATCACGAAGAACTCGGTGAGTGGAAATTCAAACACGAAGAACTCGGTGCGGTGAATTACCTAACGAGAGCATTCATGGACAATCCATCCTCCTATCTTGTTTTGCCGTATAATCAGCAGTAAGAACTATTATAACCAATATGGCTACTAATGAAAGAAATTTTTAGTTTCCTTTAATTCCATCAAAATAATAAATCTCTATTAATTACAGGTTTCATTGGGTTGTCATTGTTATTAATATCGAGAAGCTCACCGTTCATTTTGTTGATTCTTTGGAACGCAAGAATCCAAAGTTATATATTAAGCCATTCATATCTTCGTAAATTTCCATTTCTAAATTAAGTCAAAGCATGATGAGATTTTCAAATAAAAAAATATTAGATTATCTTGTTTTAAATGATATTGCATGCAGGGTATCAAGCGGTATTTAGTGGAAAGCGGAAGATATAGCCAAAAGAGCAGAACAAGATTTGATTGGTACCGAATTAAGGTAAGGAACTTATCAGTTTAAGATATTATTTGTTTGTGAAATTGAAATTAACTAAAAAACCTTTTGTTTCTTTTGTTGGAATATCTTAATTAGGGACCGATACAAAGGGGCGGCACAGAGTGTGGATATTTCACAATGCTCAACATGAGGGCAATATTAACTAGTTGGACTGCAGTCGGAGAATTCGCCGAGGTTATTTTAAGCCGATTTATTATTTTAGAATTTCATATTTTTATCGGTTTAGGGTTTAGAAAATTATTTGACTTCAATTGTTAATGATCAAATGCAGTATATCGTGCCGGTTGGAGAACCATATGCAAACGAAGACGTTGATGCAGTCGTTTCGGAGGTTATGGACTTCATGTATGGGGTATTATTTTAGGAAAATTTTCATTTAACTTGCTGGTGTTAACCCTATGTATAGTTACTTTGTTAATTTTTGCTATATATTGATATATGTTTGTGCCTGATATGTGAGATTTGATATATGCATGATATATGTTTGTCTGATGTATATGTGCTGCATGTTTGTTTGTATGATATAAATTGGGTACCAATTTGGTACCAATTCGGCTAGCAAAATTGGGCTAGCCAATAAAACAGACGAAATCCAAAAAAAAAAAGGTCTTCTGTAACGGTTATTAAGGAATAACCGTTACAGAATTTATAATTTCATTTTTTTATATAAACAATACCATAACCGTAATCGTCCACAATACCATAACGATTATTAGATATTAACCGTTACAGAAGACTGGCTTCTATAATGGTTATTATCTAATAACCGTTATAGATCTGTAACGGTTATTAGACCTTCTGTAACGGGGGCTACTGTAACGTTACGTGTACCGTTACAAAGACCTTTCATTAACCGTTACAGAAGTCGAAATTTCGCGTAGTGAATCTTTTTACCTTTTTCAAGATTAATATTGGGTACGCCACGTGGCATACTAATTATTTTAATCAAGTCAAACTAGCAAATACTGTCAAAGTACGGCTCCAATACACGTACTACGGGTGAGCAAAAAACTCGTAACTCATGAGCTAATTCGAACTCGACTCAGAATAAGCTCGAATTTCGGTTGCAACTCTATATATAATTAGTTTTTACATTTTTTTAAAAAAATTTAAGTATTTTTTCGGATTTTAAAAAATGGCAGTTTTCGAACGGTTCAAAACTAATTAGATTAAAGATTTTCAAAAAAATTCAAATAAATATTTAAAAATTTTGAAATAATATTAAATTTGGTATGCGTGGAGATTTCAATAGGTTGATCGTATTGGATAGTTTGGATCGGTCATTTTGAGCCAGATCTATGAGTTTTGAGCGCGACTCATGACCCTCTCGTGAGTTGCAACTCACCATAGCTAAACTCTCTCTCTCTCTCTCTCTCTCTCTAAAGCGATCCGTGAGTCAATAGGGAGATTTCGAAAACTCTCTCTCTCTCTCTCTCTCGTGAGTTTTTGAAATTTTAGAAAATCGTTAATCTAAGTAGTTCTGAACCATTCAAAAATAGCAGTTTTAAAATTCTTAAAAAAATACTTAAGAATTTCGAAAAAATGAAAAATTTGATATGCATGGAGATTTCAATAGGGAGATCGTATTTGACGGTTTGGATCGGTAAGTTTGAATCAGATCTAGGAGTTTTGAGCCCGACTCACGAATCCTCTGGTGAGTCGCGACTCACCATAGCAAAACTCTCTATATATATAGAGCGAGTTCTGTTATGGTGAGTCGGGACACACAGAGGGTCCGTGAATTGCGCTCAAAACTCATAGATCTAGTTTAAAATGACTGATCCAAACCATCTAATACGATCTTCCTATTGAAATCTCTATACAGACCAAATTTTATATCTTTTCCAAAATTTTTAAGTATTTTTTTGAAACTTTAGAAAATCGTTAATCTAATTAAATAAACCTGAACTAGCTTCTCATCATCCTCTTTTATCACCTCCTATATTTGTACAATGGGCAGAAAAAAGAATTAAAAATCAAAATTGCCATTGTAAGTACATTTTTTTTCATGCTAATTAGATTTTGATAGAGCAGACTTCACTACAAGTTCAGCGTAGGTAAAAATTATGACTTTGACATGTTTTGTCAACCAGACCATGTGTTGAGTTAGGTCTTTTCTTTGGACAAGATTTATGCACTAGAACCTACTTCACAAATTGTAGGGTTGGCTACTTGATTGGTGATTTGTAGTTTTTTCTGAACACTTAAATTGCCAGTCAGGTACCACCAGACTCTAAATTCCTTTAGTAAAACACAGTGTACTCCCAAAATACTTCTATTATCTCAATCCCCCCCCCCCCCCATTTATGTGTGGTTACAACTAGAAAATAAAAATAACCCTAGTAAATAAAAAAATAGGAAGGTCTATCACTAACTAAAATATACACAAGCTGTCATATAAACAAAAAGCAGACAATGGATGGCACAACCTAATCAAGAAATCTGATGGATCTAATTACCTCTTCCCTTCCTTTCTGACCTACAATCTTGAAAGGGTGCCAATTAGAATCCTGGACCTCTTTTTGCCACTTGGACCAGGCAAGTGTGGCCTCCAGGTCGTTACCGTTCCTTGCTTGTGCTATTTCTTTGAACACCTTCGAATCAAGCTCTCCCATCCTCTTTAGCCGGATACTTGAGCGTCCTCCCAACATATTTTCCAGTCCCTGTTAGTTTTCAAAGATTTATTTTATACAAGACATAATTTTAGCATGCTGTCACCGACAATTACAATTTGTCAAATCACGTACAGACAAATGAGAACTAATTACAGTTGTTGTTATGGTAATTTAATTTTAGCATAATTTTAGCATGCTGTCACCGACAATTACAATTTGTCAAATCAAGTACAGACAAATGAGAACTAATTACAGTTGTTGTTATGGTAATTTAATTTTAGCATAATTTTAGCATGCCGTCACCGACAATTACACTTTGTGATATCACATACAAACATATGAGAACTAATTACAGTTGTTGTTATGGTAAACTGAAAACAACTCTTAAGCTTGAGTTGAATTTTTATTTTTCAGATGTGGAAACTTTTCATTGATATACCTGGATCAGTTCCTTCCTGGCTTCTTGGACCTCATCATTGGCTATTCTCTCTTTGGCAACAAGACCCCTGTAAAGATCTTCACTGACTTCCATTTCCTCCATTTTATCCTTCAATTCCTCCTTCAGCTTCTCGATTTTCTCCTTCACTGTCGAGTCATCCTTGCCACCTCCCATATGATGCATCACCTCAATCTGTCCTTTCAGCTTCTCTATCTCTAACTCAACCTGCTGCTTGGCATCTAGTTCCTTTTGCAACTGGACAATCCTTTTCAGATTTTCTTCCTTCTCCCTCTGCATGACATGACCTTATATTTAAAGCTTGTAAATGGTTTTCCGCTGTACTAGCACTAATGCATATGGGTTGTAAAATGCAAGGTACAGGACTGTTGAAGAATTGTCTTACAGATTCTACCGAACAAAACGTTACCAAAAAGTCAAAGATTTTGGATTTATGTGAATTCATAGACAACTTCTCAAAGCTTTATCAAAAGTGCTGCTGGAAATTTAACACGGGGAAGTACTAATGTCTCAATATCAAACATACCTTTTGTTGTTCGATGAGCTTCAAAACTTCTTCATCTGCCTTCTTCTGCTCAATTTCTGCATTCTGGTGAACAACAAAGTAAAAGGGATCAGTACTTTCTAATTTATATACATCTTAATGATATATCATGGAATGCAAAAGTAGTATGTACAAGCTAGAACTTGGCAAACTACAAGTACGGCAGATAACAGAACTTTGTAGTACACTAAAGATAATTTATTAGAAGAACTTCTGTATTACTACACTAATTTTGTGATATATTCTTTGAATGCATTTTCATTGTATGAATTGTTTATTAATTTTTAATGAACAAACCTTTTGTCTCTGATTCTGAAGCTCTTGCTTGTTGATTTCATACTGAGAAGACTCCATATTGATTTGCTTGTCACTTGCCTCCAGCTGCCTCCTGTTATATTCCAGTTCTTTCCTCATCTTTTCATTCTGCTCCAGCACATATCGTTGATGCCTAATGACATCCTCCTCCAATCTTCTCCTATCTGATTTGCATAGGTAACATTAAGATATAAGCCTTTGCATGCAGTAGGAATTAAACATTAACATTCAATGGCTAGTAAAATGTACATGCAAAGGTTCCAGTATGACCACAAATTACCCAAGCAAACAGAAACAAACAAAGAACAACATCAGCATGCAAGAGTCCAAACTCCAAAACAAAAAAGGTTTCTATTTCGATTCATGATTTTCTTTAGTTTTCTACCAATCTGGGACCCTGGAATAAATGTTTTAGTTGTTTATACAATAAGCGTCCTTCAAGCAGTTTCAACCAGCATTTTATCGTCAAACTGGGAGTGCTACCTTCAGTTGAAACTTTACCTTCATTAAAAGATTGTACAATCCTTTCATTATCTTCCATAATTCTCTCAAGAGAAAACGCCTTGGCATGATACTTGTACTGCATTTCATGCAAATCCTTGTTCTTTGCTTCAATTTGCATAGTCATGTCTGTCACACGGGACCCAATCCTCTTTGATTCCTCAAGCATGACATCATTAACTGACTTCAAAACCCCATGCTGCTTCAGAAAGCCTCCAATTATACCCCCACTATTAAAATCCAGCTCTGTGGCAACCCAACCATGCATCTCCTCTGAGGTTTGCTTATTCTTCCCCCAGTCGAGTCTCCCCACTCCTCTTGATTGAAAATGTTTTACAAATGACATTGCATTACGGAAGCCAATCCAGTCAGTACCAAACTCCACTATGCACTTACCAGTGTGTCCCTTGTGGTCCCCGAGAGGATGTACATCAGAAGGATTGAATTCCGAAAGCTTCAGAATGAGTTCATCCCGATTATCGCCAACAAAACGGCCATCTTGGAACCAAACCGGCAAATTTACCAAAATACCCATCCAGGGCCACACGTACTTCTCCTCATTGTTTCTCTGAGGACTGGGTCGAATGATTGCTACCTGGAGCAATGATGCGGGGTCTGCAAGGTCATTCTTCAGGTACTTAGAGAGTGCCTGATGCTCAGCCTTGCTTTTTGGTTTGTGGCGGCTAGAGCTAGATGACCCAATACCGGTGGCATGCTGAACAATCTCCTTGTACTCATAAGATTGTTTCTTTTTGCCAGGGCAAAAGGGGCATCTAAATGTTTTCCCTGACCTCTTGACCTTGTACTGGTTCGACTGTAGTTGAGAGTAGAATTTTTCTACGCTTTCTTCTATCTCCGATTCACTGATTTCGGACTCTTCTTCATAATCTGAGGTGTTTGCCATCAGAGAAATGTCCTGAAAATTTAAGGAAAAAAAATACAAATTAGTAACTTTACAACATTCAATTCAAATATGGCAATATCCATAGAAATAGTAACTATAGAAAATTAGAAATAACATAAATTCAGAGATGTCTCAACAAACCACAAGATATTTCATTTGCATAGAGCATAACATGAAAGGTCATTAAATCAGTATTTCTAAACTATACCAAAAGCATTTAACTTCTTTTTCTTGTCAATTCTAATATCCAATGTTAACTTGGGTGTTTGTTAATTCTTCATTTATAGAGCCAATGTTCTTCTTTATTTCGTCAGATAAGCTTAAAGAGGAATGCATATTCTTTTGTCTGTTTAATTTTTTTCCCAAGGAAGCATAACAGCAGCTGTATAATTTACAGCAAAAATGCTCTAATTTCTGAGTTTTAAGAGTTAGCCACTCAGAAGATTTTTCATGCTTCAAATTTCAAATAATCCACAATAGGGAATATCATTGTATGGAATGACAATCAAAATTGATTAAAAGTAACACTTTGGGTCTCAATTAGAAGTAATAATTAATTATGAGCAAGCAGTCAAAGTAACTCAAGAAAAAACAATTTACAAAATCAGAGCTGTGATTCACAAAGCACACTATTAAGGAAATTTAAATAACAGACAATCATGATGAATATTTAATAAATAAGTAAACAAATAGGAAGAAATATCTACGAACAAATTTTCTAGATATTGCTGTATGACATGGCATCCAATTACTCTTAGTTCAGTAAAGTATCCATTACATCTCAAGTAAGAATAGTAATTACATGTGAGAAAATACACTAGTAAAATAAGAACTTAGTTTACAAAAGCAGAGGGATACTGTGCAATAAATAAGAGCAGCACTTTCAGGAAACAATAAAACTGAAGTCAAAGAGGATCACTCTAAAGAAAATGAAAATATCTTAAGACAGGACACAAAAAAATGAAAACCCTATATATCTTCTTAAAGATAAAAGAAAAAAAAAAACTCTTTTTGTTTCAGTACTTAATGACATACAACTGTTATATGGGTTTACTCATAGCCCTTTTTAGGTCTCAAATTTACTAAATGCTGAAAGTAGTTAATCTAGCACAAAGAAATTCCCAATTACAAAATAGAAGCCATTATTTTTATTAATTGAAGAAAAATTCTAAAACCCTACCCACAAAACCCTAGCTGAGTGAGATCCGCAATTAAAAATAAAAAAATCCTAAAATAAAGCGGAAAAGCTGAAATTGAAACGAAAGCCCCAAACTGTCACGCATAAACCATGAGACATCTGTTGAGATGAGATGAGATGAGAGGAGAGAAGAAACAGAGGTAGAAAGTTTACCAGATCCGAAATTATTTAATATAAAAATTCAGACACAAAAAAATTTAATACAAAGAATTATTTATTTTTTTTTTTAATAAGAAGAAAGTTCCAACGCGTTTATAAACCGCGCCTCTCTCTCTCCTCTCGAACGCGTTTTATAAACGCGTTACAAGCCTTAAAACGCGTTTATAAAACGCGCTAAAAGCTGCAGTAATTGCGGCGAAAGTTTCTGAGTTTACGCGTTATTTTCTGATTTTACGCGTTTATAAAACGCGTAAGAAGAGTTCTTACCCTTTTATAAAACGCGTTCGAGAGATCTAATTTCCATATAAATACCCATCCTTCTGTCGTCCAAAATCAAAAAAAAAAAGAGAAAAGATCTGAAAAAAAGAAAAAAATGAGAGGAAAAGAAGAGTCAGATGGTGGAATGCAAAATAATATTAGTTGGTGCGAAACTAATAGCCATAAGGGTTGTATGCGGCACACTTATTCACTGATACAGAGTCGCACACAATCCTTATGGCTATTAATATTCCACCAACTTTAAAATAAAAACTTTCCTGTGGAATCTGTTATTACGTGTAGAGGACGGTTTGTTGGGCTGGGTCTACGAGCCATAACACCGCAGCCGGCATCCTTGGATGAGAATCTGCATACATGGAGTCATCCTCATCCAAGTCTCAGAAAAAGAGGGGGTTAAGGTGATAATCAGTCGCCCGACTCTTTTCTATAAGTTGCGGTGATGTTTTCTCTTCCCACCCTTAGCAATGGATCCTCTACAATTTTTTTTTATGTGGTTCAAAATTTTAATATTATGCATTTTGTAATTTTTTTTGTTGTGTATTGTGTGGTTCAAAATTTTAATAAATTGTAATTTTTAATTTGTATTGTGTTTTTTGTTACAATGTTCATTGAGTTGTAATGTCTAATATAATTTAAATAAATATTAAGTCTATTAATATTAATATTTCGAATTTCACAATAAAAATGAAAATGGATAAAATAAAAACTAAAATAAATTAGATAATAAAACTTACAACACATATACTACACGAATTAATACATATACTAAAATATAAAAGAAAACAGATAATAATAGAACACACAATAATAAAAACATATAATTATAGAAAACCTAATTATAGAACACACAATAATAAAAACATCTAATTATAGAAAACCTAATAATCAGTCCAAATGATATATGTCATTTCCATTTAACGGGTGATTTTCAAACCCAGGAGGACATGCCTGTTGCAAACGCAACCAAACGATTCCATCTCCACGTCGGACATGATATCCTCCATCCCTCTTAACTGCATCCGTCCAATATTTCGGCCCTCTCACTACAAAAACGTCGCGTTGAAAAACCTTCACGTAAAATTTGTCGGAAGGATAGTGCAAGTAGACGTGCCGAAGAATATCTCGTTTACTTATTCCTCCATCTCCTTGTAGAAGCACACCGGTACAAACATGACGTGGTTTAGTTGACATTATGTTTTCTCGGTTTCTTTTCTCTGCGTAACTTCTCTAAAGTTTTGGTTTTTGATTTCTGAATTTTCGACGTGAATTTGCGGAGAAGGAGGACTATTTATAGACTCAACCCTTCGTACGCGTTTATAAAACGCGTAATAAGGTTTGAGCGCGTTTTATAAACGCGTACGAAGGGCTAAGTTAATGGAATTCAATACTTTCGCAGACTGTCAGTCTGTTTAACTGCGTTACCTGACTCCACCTTTTAGCGCGTTTATAAAACGCGTTCCAAGGATTCCAACGCGTTTTATAAACGCGCTAAAAGGTGGAGTCCCTATTCTAGCGCGTTTTATAAACGGCTAAATAATTGCCTATATATATCTCAATTCGTTCTCCTATTTCGTATCACAAAATCACAAACAAAAGACACGTAAAATCAGAAATTTGAGAAATGGAGAAGGCTCAAAACAATAATAAGATGGGGGAGGAAACATCCAAGGTGGGAGAGGGAACATCTAATGTGGGAGCAAAAAGGACCCCATTTTACGGCCCTCTGAAGAGAAGGGCCGTCTCGGCTGTACGTCGTTTCCCTCCAGGATGTGGCAGGAGCCCTGATTTTAGTATGGGGGTTAAAATAGATGAGAGTTCTAGTGAGAATAAGGAGGAGGAGAAGAATAAAGAGGTTAAGGAAGTGGAGAAAAATTAGAGTTTAATTGTGCTAGAATAATGGAATTTATCTATTTTATTTTCTATGAAATTTAATTTGTAATATGAACTTCATATCTAGAATTTATGTTATTGTATGAATTAAAATATGAACTTCATATGTAATATTTACAACTAATTAATATAAAAATTAAAAAAAAAATTCATTACAATAACTATCATTAATATGAAAACAACGATTTTAAATTAATAACAATTTTCATTACAATAATTCTCATTAATATGAAAACAACGATTTGCGGAGACTCTTGGACAGTTGCCCAATTCTGCGAGAGCCTTCGACAGTCGTCGAGTTCTTCCCTAATTGGGTCGGCAGAACTCTACCGCCCATTACCCATGATCGTAGGCAGCAGAGTGTTGGTCTACCTCAGATGATGATGAAGTTAGCGAGCTGTCCATCTGGGCCGACCTTCGTACATAATAACAGATTCCACCGGAAAGTCTCTTATTACAATTTTGCACTTATTAACATTGAGAGGTGAGAATGAGAGAGGTGAGAATGAGAGATGAGAATGATATTCAGAGGTGAGAATGAGAGATGCGAGAATTGGGCGTTTTATAAAAAGATAAAGCCTTTTAACGCGTTTTATAAAAGGGTACAAAGTCTTTTAACGCGTTTTATAAAAGGGTAAAGCCTTTTAGCGCGTTTTATAAAAGAGTAAAAAGCCTTTTAGCGCGTTTTATAAAAGGGTAAAGCCTTTGAACGCGTTTTATAATAGGGTAAAGCCTTTGAACGCGTTTTATAATAGGGTAAAGCCTTTTAACGCGTTTCATAAAAGGGTACAAAGTCTTTTAGCGCGTTTTATAAAAGGGTACAAAACCTTTTAGCGCGTTTTATAAAACGAGCTAATTAACTGCTTCTCAACGCTAATTAACTGCTTCCCAACGCTAAATAGTTAATTGAATGCTGAGGGTCCCATTATACGAGTTAATTAACTGCTTCTGAAAGCCTTTTAGGATTTTGTAGATAACAAGAATGCATGTCTGTCAATGCTCTTCTTGACAGATCGAATTAGAATGCATAAAATAATAATACATAAAATAATACTAAATTAAAACTAAAATTAGAATGCATAAAAATTATAATATATAATTAAAACTAAATTAGAATGCATAAAATAATAGTATATTCTCTTACAATACATTCCATTACAATATATAAAATTACGACAAATTTCCTACCGAAAGACAGTATATTGCCAAATTATTTCAGTTATTTCATTTTTTTTTCCTACCGAAAGACAGTATATTGCCAAATTTCCCCCCAAACAATCCTTTTCGTCCTCTCTCCCCTGATGTATTGCCTTGATGTGTTGGAAATCTAGCCGACTCACTTCTCATATTTCCAGATGCGACATCTCTTACCCGTGGATCAATGCTTATAGAATTTCTCTGTGGTTGTACAGATCCTTGGTCCTCCCTATTATTGTTGCTTCGTGGATCAACATGCAATGACATTCGTCCTGGTTGAATGGGTGTTTGACGAGTCCGAACCGTACGTTCAGTACTCGCTGCCCTTCTTGGACTGTTGGCCCTTGTTGGTGGTCTACTGGTGTATCGACCGGATTGCAATGCGTCCATCGGATATGGGGGTTGAGGTGCTGCTAGTCGCGGTTGACTGGTTGAAGCTTCTCCTTGATTTTTCTTTTTGTTTTTTCTTGTGGAACCTCCACCTTTCCTTCCTTCCATCCTATCCATCCACATCTCTGCACGAATGATTTTGCGCCTTCCTCGATTGACCAAACTCTTGTCGGGGACAATTATCGGACCTGTATAAACTGGCCACTCTTCCTCATCTTTGTAACAATGAAACCGACCTGCTGACCAAATCATGTGCTGGTTTTGCATGCTATAGTGACCATCCACGAATTGATCTACATTGTAATTTGTCTCCCTGCAAACAGCAATGACATGTGCGCAAGGGATACCTGTCAATTGTGGTTTTTGGCACTCACATGTGGTTCGAGTGAAGGGCAATTGCACATCGGTTTGCTCCATGTCGGGTGGAATTTGAACTGTGTAATGGGAATAATCGTAGCCTACACCATCACGGTACTCCTCGCGAACTTTCACGCGAAATTCTCCAAGGTCCAATCTTAACACGAATGTGCTCATAAACTCCTCTGAGATTGAAACAAAAGGATGAAGTTAGTTCAAAATGGATTAAAATGAATGAATGAATTAAATTCTTTTTCTTTAAGTACTTACGTGATTTTCCATCATGCTTGATCAATTTATTCTTTACTCCTTCCGGCCATCTTTCTCCTAAACTCAACCTTTGAAGTGCTTCTTGTGTTCGCTTGTTCATCCAGTTGGCACATTTATACCACGTGCCTTCTATAAGTGCTGTCACTGGTAATCTTCTCTCTATTCTAAACACATTATTCAGACTCTCCGATCCATTACTCGTCATTATACCCCACCGATGCCCCTTGTCAAAACTCTGAGCCCATTTATATAGTTTTGGCCGCTCGTTGTTGTCATTTTCATTAATTTTACCACAATTTCTTAGGTACTGATAAGCTCTCAGGTTATTTTCCTTCAGAACTCCCCAATTCTCTCTAAAACGTCTAGGGTTTTTCTTGTTAGCAAGTCTACATTTGAAAAAGTTTTTCAAATCAGCATCTTGTGACCCGCCAGCCTCCTTCCATAAGTTTTCCGCAACATGCTGCATGCAGAACCGATGAATCGCTACTGCATGCGCACCTTGTGCCTTCCAACCGTAATCTACGGATGCAAATACCGCTTTTATTGCCTTATGACGGTCAGATATGACACAGTATCTAGTGTTCCGGCCTAAAACTTCACATCTAACCCAAGACATAAACCATCCCCAAGTATCCTTATCTTCTTTTTCGCCCAATCCGAATGCAACCGGAATTAATCGATTTTCTGGATCATAACCACACACTGAGAACAATCTACCTTTGTATCGGCCCGATAAAAAACTAGCATCAATTGAGATAACAGGTCTGGCATATTTCATCGCTTCTATGCACGGACCAAAAGCCCAGGCTGCCATCTTGAAGACGCCAACGTTAGGATCGTTTGTAGGCCAAGAAACTATTGTGTATTTCGTTCCTGGGGTTGTCGCCTTCATTGCCTCCAGGAGGCGTGGAAGTTTATTGTAGGCCCCTTCCCAGGACCCAAACAATTGCTCCAACGCTCGCTCCCTCCCACGCCATAGTTTATTATAAGTCGGTTCAATACGTGGATATCTAGCCCTTATGAGGCTTCCTATGTCCTGGACACTTTTTCCCAAATTTTTTTTCAATTCATCCCTAACGTGTTCGGCAATGAGACTAGCTGTAAGGTTTGCGTGACCTTTTTGGCCCGGGGGTCTGGAACAAATATGCTCATTTGGATTGGTAGAGATCTTCCAATTTGTATTATAACTCTCACGTCTACCATACAATCGCCACTTACAATTCGGTTTTTGCATGCAAACCATTACAATTTTTTGTTTATTGCTAGTTTCCGTTCGAACTTCTCGATTTGTTTTGCATGAAACATCACAGACAGCTAGAATTAATTGTTTTTTGGAACCGAATCGTTTACCAACAGCAAGTTCGCCTTGTGGCCCTAAACTACGCTCCGGCATACCAGCATACTCAAACATGGAAATATCACACAATTCACTTACAGGATGGTGCAAGTCCGTCCTTCCTGAAACGTATGGCTGGTCGCAGTTTGAATAAAAAGGCATTTCTCTCTCGGAAAAGTCATCCACATCGGTATATTCTTCTCCGGTAGGAAGGTCGGAGTAAGTCGCCGGACCCTCATCTTCATCACCATCGGCAACCTCGACTTCATCTCCTGATGTGTTATTGTCTTGCGTAGGAACGGACTGTTCGCCAGTGTATTGGTAAGGGGTGGATTGCTGGCCACACATAAGGTTTAAGGAAGTGTTTGGCTCACTGCTACCGGGCTCGTCAAGGGGTGTTAGGTTTAGATCTGGTCCCGTGCCATATACGGGGATGAAATCAACATGCAACTCAATAATCGGTAACCCTCTCGTCTCGAATGTCTCGTGGTAAAAAAGGCGCCATTGATCTTCAGAATTTACAGGAAGAAATAGTGATTCATATCTCCCATTTACAATTTCATTGTAACGACCATGGATATTCAAAGTGTACTGGGTTTCTAAAATCTGTAGCCTGCTGTATAATTCATTTCGAATTTCAGCAAATGTGGTATGCATACTACAACCGATGTGGAAGTAGGAAGCACCAAAAGTTGGACATTGGTTGACATATATTGTAATTGTAGACATTTTTGGATTTGATTGATAGGTTTTTAAATTGTAAGAGATAATCTGTTGTTGACGATTTAAATTCTGCGAGAATGTATAGTCTTATATAACTTCAAATAACGCGTTTATAAATTCACAAACTTATAGACAGAAATGACTAAAGTTCGATTGAAATGACTAAACTTTGATCGAAGTGATAGAAGTTGGAATGATCAGGCTTCTAGCGCGTTTTATAAACGAGTAAAAAGCTTTCTAGCGCGTTTTATAAACGCGTTAATTGCGTTTTAACTATTCCGACAGTTCAGGCTTCTAGCGCGTTTTATGAACGCGTTTTAGGGCATGTAACGCGTTTATAAAACGCGTTCGAGGGGAGAGAGGGAGGCGCGGTTTATAAACGCGTTGGAACTTTCTTCTTATTAAAAAAATAAATAAATAATTCTTTGTATTAAATTTTTTGGTGTCTGAATTTTTATATTAAATAATTTCTCTTATGGTTCGGCTTCTAAGGTTTTTCTTTTTGGTTTCACACTTGGTTGGATGATCTCACTGTAGGAGTATTCAACTATTGATCATCATTAAAGAAAGACTCCGTGAGAGAATGCTTCGTCATTTTTTACCTTTTGCGGAACCTTGGCGTTTTGCTTCCTTGTTGTATTTGAGGAAGTGTTTGGCTGAACCCGTTCCAGATTTAATCAATAGACCGCTGTGAGGGATTTGGTAGAGTGAGTGAATTTTTCCTCGGGTCTATCATATAAAGTGTGGTCCAGCGTAGAGATCATATACGGTGTGCCTCAGCGAGACTTTGTCGTCTTATTTTAATGGACAGTTCTAGAACTATTGCATCAGGATTCAGCCATGATGCAGCATGCAGGTCAGGTGGCGTGTTTCAAGCCATATATAAGACAAAGCCTCTTATAAATGATTCTGAAATTAAAATAATCTAATCGGAACTTTTTTAAATGTTCCAATTTAAATAATGAGAGGGTGAGTTGAACTTACAAAGGAAAAAAAAATATAAAATTAAATTAGATGTCAACGTCATTTATAAATTCTGTCACTGAAATTTAATTAAGATTTCGTACGGAGGAAAAGAGGGAAAAAAATGACGAATTTTTGTGCGTCTGTGCTACACAACTTCAAACCAATCTCAGAGTTACTGAGATCAAATGACGAATTCGTTTTATGGGCTGGGCTCTCGCCTCTGGGCCTCTAACAATGGATTAGGGCCATTTGGCCCACACTTGTGAGGGGCCAGTTTAGAAATAGGAAATTATTATGGGAGATTCTGCCATGAGGGCTGATTAAGCCCAACTCAAAACCCGGATTTTGCAATCCGTAATCACAGCCGTTCAAAATGCGAGGGGTATTATTGGAATTGCATAGTTTCGTTATTTTTTGTTCTCTCCGTTCTCCGTTCAGTCTCTCTTCTTCTCTTCGGATCACCAATCAATATCGCCTCCAGTCTCTTCTTCTCCTCGTGCCTCTTCCATGATTCCGGGTGAGCCTTTTCAACATTGAACCGAAGTAGTAGGTTAATGAAATTTGCGCCTACGAGCTGATCCTCAAAAAAAAAAAAAAAAAACCGAAGTAGTAGGTTTAATTGGTTTCTCTATTTCCTTTTCTTATTTTCTATTTCCTGGATGAGATTTGATTGGAGATACTGAATTGTTGTTCCCAAATGGGCTACCGAACCTCCATTGCTCTGATCAACTACTGTGATGTTTTAGAAGTCTGAACTTTGAATGTTTGGTTTGATGTCTATAATAATTTATAGTTTGTGCTATGGTTTGTGTTTGCTAATGAGTGAGCGGACAGAGAGTCTCCACCAAAATTCTTAAAGGGATTTGGTACCAGTCCTGGTACATCAGCGTTTAATTAAAGACCTTCATCAATCACCATGAATGTTTGTGCTATTTCAAGAGTTCAGGGAGGCTAATTGGTTCCCAGTAATTGGCTGCCTAAAACTGTGGTGTTCCTCTTATTCTAATTTCATAAATGTTTGCGTCAATTATTGGTTTGTATTAATTTTAGATTTGGGTCTGATTTAAACATGGATATGTTTATCTGTGATTGGGTGTAGTTTGCTTTAGCTGCTTTGAAGTTACTTTTGCTCTTGGATTTTGGGTTTTGTCGGGATGAGATTTACTTCTCGTTTCTGTCTTTATGTTTTGTATCTGTTTCATTTTTAAAAATGGAACTGGGGTGACGCTTCCACCTTTTTTATTCAAATAGTCCATGAATTATATTTTAGTTCGGTTTTACTGAATCTGGTAAAAGAGATAGAGGATTTCTGCAAAAACCTTTTTTTATTGGATATAAACCTGACAATGTATTAGTTGTGCTCCAGTAAAGAAATAGAAATTTCAGGTCTTTTGTGTATCAGACTATCAGTGATAGTGATACTTAACCAATTGGATCGACCTGCTCATTTCAGGCCATTAATTTTCTGCTAGGCAATTGAATTTAAAGATTTTTTTTCCCATCAGGGATGTAATTAGGGATGTAATTAGCTAGGCATCTATTGAATGAAAGTAAGCCTCAATCAGGGATGTAATTAGCTAGGCATCTTCAATGTGCCTAGTAAACCACTCACTGTAAACTATTGTGGACATTCACACTTTAATTTTTTTTTTTTTGGAAATTGTTTTTTTTTTGTTTTATTGATTTACTGCCACTACAGGCTATGACCTTTTATCATTTAACCATGTTATATTGAAACTCTTTCATCAGGTCAGTATTTTGATTTGCTAGTTAATTAAACTTGCCTTGGTAATTTAAACTGATATTTTATTCTTAATTTGCAGGATAATGCCGATGAACCCTCACCTGTATTCCATTTAGTAAATTAATTCAATACAAGTTACAAGTAGTGCATAAGCAGCTCTGCTAACTTTCTACACATGCATAAGTCTAGGAAGTGTTGCGCTGGTGTTATCCATTGCTTTACCTGAGGGAGGAAACAACTGGTTCTGGCTATGTAGAGCCGATATGATGCTGAGAAGGGCACTCCAAAAGAATAACACTCAGTTCAGCGGTTCTTTGATAATTGGTGTAAAACCTGTCGAACATGTGCAGAAGTTAATATTAAATGAGAGTCTCAACCAAAACAAACTAGGTCAAAATGGGAGGCATTGAATTCTGGGTTAATGGGAAGTTTTTTCTAAGGCAATTATTAGAACCTTTCTAAGGCACTTGACCTTGTTTTTGGGATTTGATTTATGGGTTAATGGGAGGTTTTTCCAGTGTATCTAGAAAGCATGCAAATGGAAAATTAAATTTGTGATCACATAATAACTACGTGCTACCTCACTGTGGAATGTTAGAAATTGAGGAGGCATTTGGAATTTTGTTGGTTGATTAGAGTATTATATCTGAATGGCTTTATTATTTATTGTAATTTGCTGAAATTTTTGGCAATCAATTTTGTGCCTGTTCAGGTCTCTATTTTTTAATTTGGTTGGTCGATGTGCTGATTGGATAATTACTTGCAAGTATATGCAAAGATTATTCTATAATATACTAAAGCCCCGGTTAAAAATAGGCACTATGTATTATCTTGTGACTATATTATTTCTATGTAATAACTTTTAACATCATGTTACATACATTGGATATAAATAATAAAATGAAATGTACCTCAAAAGATGATATTAATTTAATCATACATGTATGTTTTCTTGATATAGTTTCTGTCCCCAAAAGTATTCGGCCGTTATTGACTACTGATTTGCTTCCATTTTATTTGTTCTACAATTTACTAGAAAATAGATAAACATAGCAATGGTAGCAATTTGAAGGAGATAGTTATCATCAATTCTTAGTATCCTCATGAATTTCTCATAATCATCAATAAGACGATAACTTATAAACCTGATAACCATGCTGCTTTGTTCCAGTATAGAAATTTGAAGCAAATGCACTAAAATTCGAACTCATCAACATCCATAACAAACAACCCCAATTGAACGAGAATAATTACAGATTTATGCTCCAGACCATAAACAGAAAGTATTTATCAAACAGTCCCTGAAGAGCAAGAGCTTTGTACCAGTAGGGAAATAGAGACTGGTACGGGTTGGATATGACTTTTTTACAAAATGTTACCAAAAAAAAAAAATGTCTACTCTTGTCTACAAAATATTGCCAAAATGATCCAAAATAACTAGTCTACTCTTTATGTAATTTCTAGATTGCAGCAAAAAAAATATACATATATCTATATATATTTAGACATGCCATCAAACAACCATAATGGATTCATGTCACCAAACTTGCACCAACATAAATAACCAGTGGGAACACACCGTCTGTTCCCATCCTCTGATGGTTTGGAGAGTTCATCTAGAAGGAAGAACCCCAAGTCAATACTAGATCCGGGTGGCTGAATGAACTTTTGT
Organism: Rhynchospora pubera; assembly: GCA_028095005.1. NCBI lineage: Eukaryota > Viridiplantae > Streptophyta > Magnoliopsida > Poales > Cyperaceae > Rhynchospora > Rhynchospora pubera. The sequence goes on from CM051461.1 coordinate 116,895,452, forward strand.
GCGGCACCTTTCTGAAAAGGGACACTCATAGAGGTTCCTATCTCAGGAATTGCAGGAGAGAAGGTGCAGTTAGGTCCTTTGCAAAATTGTATATTGTCACACTGATCCAAGAAAGAAGGATATAACATGCTATTAGTCTGTAGGCAATTGTAAAACAAGTGGACATCAATCCGAAATTATAATTTGGCACTTGAGTTGTCTTACACAGGTCAAAACCTAAACAAAATTTAACAAGCAGATAGGTAAATATCATCTACATTTCATTAGTGAAGCAAAACAAACCTGAACCCAATTTTCACCAATTTCATCCTCAGAGATAATTTGCTCCAGTTAATTCAAATCAGTAAATCATCAAACAATCTACTGTGAAATAAAAACTTGGACCCAATTATAACTAAATAAATAGGTAAAATTCAACGAACCTCCCATAGACAGAAGCATAAAAACGAACGAGACATGGCGCTGCCACGCTGATCAGGATTTTGCTCATTTGGCGCCAGCTTGATCGTGTTCTTGTGCAGATTGACGTCATTCTTAATTTTCTTCGTGCTCTCGCGCTCCACAAAAGGCGACGGCGCCACCACAGGGACCACCGGAGGTGGCGCCATAGGGGCCCAGTACGACGGGGAAAGTCGAGGAGATATCGCGCTCGCAAAAGGCAGGAGCGCTAATTTTGTTTATCGATGGTATCCGAGTATTTTTCCCACCAAAAAAATTAATTTTGGAGGTAATTTCCGTATATTTGGTTTAGATAACTGTTTTTTAAAGAACTTCATAATTCATTGATCACACGTGGCATTTCTTGATTGGTTGTTTTAATAAGTCACGGATCATGTCCATGGATAGATGACGTGGACAACTTTGTGTTGCATATTTTTAACAAATTTTAGCAGATATATTTTGATTTAATCACCGAATATTATTATGCATGGAAAATATCATAAAATTTCATTTATCAATTTTTTAAATTGGAAATATTGTCCAAAATGAAATATTTAATTTGTAAACCTAAAATTTGTCCTAAATAAAAATTTTAAAATCATTTCAATGATTTAATGAACAAGTAATCTGTTTCAGCAATTTAATAGCTTTTATGCTTGTATTGTATTAATTAAACTGAGAAATGCTACGGCAAAAGCAATTTGACTAATCGCTCCATCAAACTCGAATAGATCTTGAATTCAGAAGTTCAAATGACCAATCCAAAACACCAAAGGCGATTTAGTCGTCGAATATCACTTTGTTAGAGATATGTCCTAGAAGCCAATCAGTTGGTGGCTATTATATTAGTTTATGTTATTGATGATACTTGATCATTTGTTCCTAGAGTTTATTATTGACAGATCATTCAGGTTGAGGATCTGAATTGTAGATCTTTGTGGATCATTCGTCAGAATGACAATAATATCTCTAAAGAGTCCATAATCTTGATAATTAACAAGGAACATTAATTATCATATAAGATTAGTATGCAAGTTAAGTGATGATTAAGTTCTACAAATCATAGGTAATGAGTTACCGACTTTATTGCATATGTGTATGTTACTGGAACATATCACAGGACATCACCCAATGAAATAAATATATGGGTTTGGATTGTTTATATTTAAATTTGTCCAAAATCCATATATTTATTTCATTGAAACGAATTTACTTGTTCATTGAATCTTGAAACGATTTTAAAAAATCGTTTAAGTTTACAAATTTAATTTTTCATTTTGGACAATATTTCCAATTTTAAAAATTGATAAATGAAATTTTATGATATTGTAATATGCACAATGATATTTGGCGATTAAATCACCTTAAGTGTTTGGATTGTTTATTTGAACTTCTGAATTAAAGATCTATTCGAGTTTGACGGAGCAATTAGTCAAATTGCATTTGCTATAGCAGTCCTCCTTAGCTTAGTGACATTCTATATAATCTGCAAGAATGTGTCATTCTTGTAGATTATACATTTCTTGATCTAAAGTTGATCGTCTAGTTGCGTGCATACGATCCAACTCCATCAATGGGCCCAGTAGATATCATCACTCACTAGGTGAACTAATGAGAGACACACGGTTGTCTTGATGACCAGTTTCTCCCCGCACAATTCAAGAGAACATAAATAAAGTCCGTATAGCAGTCCTTATCAGGAATCAGCGTTAGACGATATTTATAGAACCTATCCTCATGTGGAGAAACTGAACCGTCTCAAACTCAGAATCAAATACGTATGAAATAAATAATGACATATAACACAATCCATATATTTATTTCATTGGGTGATGTCCTGTGATATGTTCCAGTAACATACACATATGCAATAAAGTCGGTAACTCATTACCTATGATTTGTAGAACTTAATCATCACTTAACTTGCATACTAATCTTATATGATAATTAATGTTCCTTGTTAATTATCAAGATTATGGACTCTTTAGAGATATTATTGTCATTCTGACGAATGATCCACAAAGATCTACAATTCAGATCCTCAACCTGAATGATCTGTCAATAATAAACTCTAGGAACAAATGATCAAGTATCATCAATAACATAAACTAATATAATAGCCACCAACTGATTGGCTTCTAGGACATATCTCTAACAAAGTGATATTCGACGACTAAATCGCCTTTGGTGTTTTGGATTGGTCATTTGAACTTCTGAATTCAAGATCTATTCGAGTTTGATGGAGCGATTAGTCAAATTGCTTTTGCCGTAGCATTTCTCAGTTTAATTAATACAATACAAGCATAAAAGCTATTAAATTGCTGAAACAGATTACTTGTTCATTAAATCATTGAAATGATTTTAAAATTTTTATTTAGGACAAATTTTAGGTTTACAAATTAAATATTTCATTTTGGACAATATTTCCAATTTAAAAAATTGATAAATGAAATTTTATGATATTTTCCATGCATAATAATATTCGGTGATTAAATCAAAATATATCTGCTAAAATTTGTTAAAAATATGCAACACAAAGTTGTCCACGTCATCTATCCATGGACATGATCCGTGACTTATTAAAACAACCAATCAAGAAATGCCACGTGTGATCAATGAATTATGAAGTTCTTTAAAAAACAGTTATCTAAACCAAATATACGGAAATTACCTCCAAAATTAATTTTTTTGGTGGGAAAAATACTCGGATACCATCGATAAACAAAATTAGCGCTCCTGCCTTTTGCGAGCGCGATATCTCCTCGACTTTCCCCGTCGTACTGGGCCCCTATGGCGCCACCTCCGGTGGTCCCTGTGGTGGCGCCGTCGCCTTTTGTGGAGCGCGAGAGCACGAAGAAAATTAAGAATGACGTCAATCTGCACAAGAACACGATCAAGCTGGCGCCAAATGAGCAAAATCCTGATCAGCGTGGCAGCGCCATGTCTCGTTCGTTTTTATGCTTCTGTCTATGGGAGGTTCGTTGAATTTTACCTATTTATTTAGTTATAATTGGGTCCAAGTTTTTATTTCACAGTAGATTGTTTGATGATTTACTGATTTGAATTAACTGGAGCAAATTTTCTCTGAGGATGAAATTGGTGAAAATTGGGTTCAGGTTTGTTTTGCTTCACTAATGAAATGTAGATGATATTTACCTATCTGCTTGTTAAATTTTGTTTAGGTTTTGACCTGTGTAAGACAACTCAAGTGCCAAATTATAATTTCGGATTGATGTCCACTTGTTTTACAATTGCCTACAGACTAATAGCATGTTATATCCTTCTTTCTTGGATCAGTGTGACAATATACAATTTTGCAAAGGACCTAACTGCACCTTCTCTCCTGCAATTCCTGAGATAGGAACCTCTATGAGTGTCCCTTTTCAGAAAGGTGCCGCACAAAAGTTCATTCAGCCACCCGGATCTAGTATTGACTTGGGGTTCTTCCTTCTAGATGAACTCTCCAAACCATCAGAGGATGGGAACAGACGGTGTGTTCCCACTGGTTATTTATGTTGGTGCAAGTTTGGTGACATGAATCCATTATGGTTGTTTGATGGCATGTCTAAATATATATAGATATATGTATATTTTTTTTGCTGCAATCTAGAAATTACATAAAGAGTAGACTAGTTATTTTGGATCATTTTGGCAATATTTTGTAGACAAGAGTAGACATTTTTTTTTTTTGGTAACATTTTGTAAAAAAGTCATATCCAACCCGTACCAGTCTCTATTTCCCTACTGGTACAAAGCTCTTGCTCTTCAGGGACTGTTTGATAAATACTTTCTGTTTATGGTCTGGAGCATAAATCTGTAATTATTCTCGTTCAATTGGGGTTGTTTGTTATGGATGTTGATGAGTTCGAATTTTAGTGCATTTGCTTCAAATTTCTATACTGGAACAAAGCAGCATGGTTATCAGGTTTATAAGTTATCGTCTTATTGATGATTATGAGAAATTCATGAGGATACTAAGAATTGATGATAACTATCTCCTTCAAATTGCTACCATTGCTATGTTTATCTATTTTCTAGTAAATTGTAGAACAAATAAAATGGAAGCAAATCAGTAGTCAATAACGGCCGAATACTTTTGGGGACAGAAACTATATCAAGAAAACATACATGTATGATTAAATTAATATCATCTTTTGAGGTACATTTCATTTTATTATTTATATCCAATGTATGTAACATGATGTTAAAAGTTATTACATAGAAATAATATAGTCACAAGATAATACATAGTGCCTATTTTTAACCGGGGCTTTAGTATATTATAGAATAATCTTTGCATATACTTGCAAGTAATTATCCAATCAGCACATCGACCAACCAAATTAAAAAATAGAGACCTGAACAGGCACAAAATTGATTGCCAAAAATTTCAGCAAATTACAATAAATAATAAAGCCATTCAGATATAATACTCTAATCAACCAACAAAATTCCAAATGCCTCCTCAATTTCTAACATTCCACAGTGAGGTAGCACGTAGTTATTATGTGATCACAAATTTAATTTTCCATTTGCATGCTTTCTAGATACACTGGAAAAACCTCCCATTAACCCATAAATCAAATCCCAAAAACAAGGTCAAGTGCCTTAGAAAGGTTCTAATAATTGCCTTAGAAAAAACTTCCCATTAACCCAGAATTCAATGCCTCCCATTTTGACCTAGTTTGTTTTGGTTGAGACTCTCATTTAATATTAACTTCTGCACATGTTCGACAGGTTTTACACCAATTATCAAAGAACCGCTGAACTGAGTGTTATTCTTTTGGAGTGCCCTTCTCAGCATCATATCGGCTCTACATAGCCAGAACCAGTTGTTTCCTCCCTCAGGTAAAGCAATGGATAACACCAGCGCAACACTTCCTAGACTTATGCATGTGTAGAAAGTTAGCAGAGCTGCTTATGCACTACTTGTAACTTGTATTGAATTAATTTACTAAATGGAATACAGGTGAGGGTTCATCGGCATTATCCTGCAAATTAAGAATAAAATATCAGTTTAAATTACCAAGGCAAGTTTAATTAACTAGCAAATCAAAATACTGACCTGATGAAAGAGTTTCAATATAACATGGTTAAATGATAAAAGGTCATAGCCTGTAGTGGCAGTAAATCAATAAAACAAAAAAAAAACAATTTCCAAAAAAAAAAAAAATTAAAGTGTGAATGTCCACAATAGTTTACAGTGAGTGGTTTACTAGGCACATTGAAGATGCCTAGCTAATTACATCCCTGATTGAGGCTTACTTTCATTCAATAGATGCCTAGCTAATTACATCCCTAATTACATCCCTGATGGGAAAAAAAATCTTTAAATTCAATTGCCTAGCAGAAAATTAATGGCCTGAAATGAGCAGGTCGATCCAATTGGTTAAGTATCACTATCACTGATAGTCTGATACACAAAAGACCTGAAATTTCTATTTCTTTACTGGAGCACAACTAATACATTGTCAGGTTTATATCCAATAAAAAAAGGTTTTTGCAGAAATCCTCTATCTCTTTTACCAGATTCAGTAAAACCGAACTAAAATATAATTCATGGACTATTTGAATAAAAAAGGTGGAAGCGTCACCCCAGTTCCATTTTTAAAAATGAAACAGATACAAAACATAAAGACAGAAACGAGAAGTAAATCTCATCCCGACAAAACCCAAAATCCAAGAGCAAAAGTAACTTCAAAGCAGCTAAAGCAAACTACACCCAATCACAGATAAACATATCCATGTTTAAATCAGACCCAAATCTAAAATTAATACAAACCAATAATTGACGCAAACATTTATGAAATTAGAATAAGAGGAACACCACAGTTTTAGGCAGCCAATTACTGGGAACCAATTAGCCTCCCTGAACTCTTGAAATAGCACAAACATTCATGGTGATTGATGAAGGTCTTTAATTAAACGCTGATGTACCAGGACTGGTACCAAATCCCTTTAAGAATTTTGGTGGAGACTCTCTGTCCGCTCACTCATTAGCAAACACAAACCATAGCACAAACTATAAATTATTATAGACATCAAACCAAACATTCAAAGTTCAGACTTCTAAAACATCACAGTAGTTGATCAGAGCAATGGAGGTTCGGTAGCCCATTTGGGAACAACAATTCAGTATCTCCAATCAAATCTCATCCAGGAAATAGAAAATAAGAAAAGGAAATAGAGAAACCAATTAAACCTACTACTTCGGTTTTTTTTTTTTTTTTTTGAGGATCAGCTCGTAGGCGCAAATTTCATTAACCTACTACTTCGGTTCAATGTTGAAAAGGCTCACCCGGAATCATGGAAGAGGCACGAGGAGAAGAAGAGACTGGAGGCGATATTGATTGGTGATCCGAAGAGAAGAAGAGAGACTGAACGGAGAACGGAGAGAACAAAAAATAACGAAACTATGCAATTCCAATAATACCCCTCGCATTTTGAACGGCTGTGATTACGGATTGCAAAATCCGGGTTTTGAGTTGGGCTTAATCAGCCCTCATGGCAGAATCTCCCATAATAATTTCCTATTTCTAAACTGGCCCCTCACAAGTGTGGGCCAAATGGCCCTAATCCATTGTTAGAGGCCCAGAGGCGAGAGCCCAGCCCATAAAACGAATTCGTCATTTGATCTCAGTAACTCTGAGATTGGTTTGAAGTTGTGTAGCACAGACGCACAAAAATTCGTCATTTTTTTCCCTCTTTTCCTCCGTACGAAATCTTAATTAAATTTCAGTGACAGAATTTATAAATGACGTTGACATCTAATTTAATTTTATATTTTTTTTTCCTTTGTAAGTTCAACTCACCCTCTCATTATTTAAATTGGAACATTTAAAAAAGTTCCGATTAGATTATTTTAATTTCAGAATCATTTATAAGAGGCTTTGTCTTATATATGGCTTGAAACACGCCACCTGACCTGCATGCTGCATCATGGCTGAATCCTGATGCAATAGTTCTAGAACTGTCCATTAAAATAAGACGACAAAGTCTCGCTGAGGCACACCGTATATGATCTCTACGCTGGACCACACTTTATATGATAGACCCGAGGAAAAATTCACTCACTCTACCAAATCCCTCACAGCGGTCTATTGATTAAATCTGGAACGGGTTCAGCCAAACACTTCCTCAAATACAACAAGGAAGCAAAACGCCAAGGTTCCGCAAAAGGTAAAAAATGACGAAGCATTCTCTCACGGAGTCTTTCTTTAATGATGATCAATAGTTGAATACTCCTACAGTGAGATCATCCAACCAAGTGTGAAACCAAAAAGAAAAACCTTAGAAGCCGAACCATCTGGTAAACTTTCTACCTCTGTTTCTTCTCTCCTCTCATCTCATCTCATCTCAACAGATGTCTCATGGTTTATGCGTGACAGTTTGGGGCTTTCGTTTCAATTTCAGCTTTTCCGCTTTATTTTAGGATTTTTTTATTTTTAATTGCGGATCTCACTCAGCTAGGGTTTTGTGGGTAGGGTTTTAGAATTTTTCTTCAATTAATAAAAATAATGGCTTCTATTTTGTAATTGGGAATTTCTTTGTGCTAGATTAACTACTTTCAGCATTTAGTAAATTTGAGACCTAAAAAGGGCTATGAGTAAACCCATATAACAGTTGTATGTCATTAAGTACTGAAACAAAAAGAGTTTTTTTTTTTCTTTTATCTTTAAGAAGATATATAGGGTTTTCATTTTTTTGTGTCCTGTCTTAAGATATTTTCATTTTCTTTAGAGTGATCCTCTTTGACTTCAGTTTTATTGTTTCCTGAAAGTGCTGCTCTTATTTATTGCACAGTATCCCTCTGCTTTTGTAAACTAAGTTCTTATTTTACTAGTGTATTTTCTCACATGTAATTACTATTCTTACTTGAGATGTAATGGATACTTTACTGAACTAAGAGTAATTGGATGCCATGTCATACAGCAATATCTAGAAAATTTGTTCGTAGATATTTCTTCCTATTTGTTTACTTATTTATTAAATATTCATCATGATTGTCTGTTATTTAAATTTCCTTAATAGTGTGCTTTGTGAATCACAGCTCTGATTTTGTAAATTGTTTTTTCTTGAGTTACTTTGACTGCTTGCTCATAATTAATTATTACTTCTAATTGAGACCCAAAGTGTTACTTTTAATCAATTTTGATTGTCATTCCATACAATGATATTCCCTATTGTGGATTATTTGAAATTTGAAGCATGAAAAATCTTCTGAGTGGCTAACTCTTAAAACTCAGAAATTAGAGCATTTTTGCTGTAAATTATACAGCTGCTGTTATGCTTCCTTGGGAAAAAAATTAAACAGACAAAAGAATATGCATTCCTCTTTAAGCTTATCTGACGAAATAAAGAAGAACATTGGCTCTATAAATGAAGAATTAACAAACACCCAAGTTAACATTGGATATTAGAATTGACAAGAAAAAGAAGTTAAATGCTTTTGGTATAGTTTAGAAATACTGATTTTGTTACGAGCCTTGGTAGGTCTTAGGTTGTATGGGATTTTGGGGGGTTGGGTGTGTTCTGCCGTGGTGGCAGAAGGGGTAGAGAGAGAGATTAAGGGTTTAGAGATAGAGAGAGAAGGGAGAGAGAGAGAGAGAGAGAGAGAGAGAGAGAGAGATAGAAGGAAAGATATATTATTCTGCTTCAAAATCTCATACAATCTAATACTCATTATATAGAGTATTTTCTAATATGGTAACAATTAGAATTATAGCAACTATTGCAAACTAAGGAAAGGTGCATAAAAATAAGAAAGAGTTACATAATGATAATGATAATTGTAAACTAAATCTTTTCAGAATCTGAATGGGTTTTATTCCTGCGTGTATAGACTTGACCCCAGTGTAGGTCGGTAACACTTCCTCCCGCCTGAGCCAGCAGCTCGTCCGCGAGCTGAAAGGAAGGGTATTGAGCTCTAAACCAGGAGAAATCTTCCCAAGAAGCATCAGACTTCTCATGGTCCTTCCATTCCACCAATACTTCTACACTGTTATCTCTGTGGCGAATGCTTGTGACAGCAGATGGTTCCCGAGTGACATGGCCATGGCGCAATGGGGGCAAGGGCGGCAGTTCAGACGGAGGTGTACCATGGAATGGTTTGAGCAATGAGACATGAAAGACATCATGAATGCGTGCATTTGCTGGTAGCTCTAAACGGTAAGCTACCTCGCCCACTCGTTCCAAAATCTTGTAAGGCCCATAAAAACGGGGAGCCAGCTTGGCATTGGTCTTTGTACGAATGCCCACTGCAAGGCGATGATTGAGTCGTAGGAGCACCCATTGACCAATGGAATATGATACATCCCTATGTGCTTTGTCATATCCCTCTTTCATGCGCTGTTGTGCTTGCAAAAGTCGCTGTCGGGCATCATGAAGAAGTTCATCTCGGTCCTTGAGGCAAATATCCATCGCTTCGATATTGGTATCACCTGGTGTGTATGGGAGGAGCGATGGGACTGGTCGTCCATAAACCACCTCAAAAGGGGTAGCTTTGAGGGCAGAGTGGTATGATGTATTGTAGCAAAATTCAGCCCAAGGGAGCCATTGTAGCCAAGTGCGAGGTCGGTCACATGCCAAACAACGCAAGTACATTTCAATTGTACGATTGACCACCTCTGTTTGACCATCTGTCTGTGGGTGGAAAGCTGAGCTAAGCTTTAAGTGGACTCCCTGAAGGCGGAAAAGTTCTTGCCAAAATTTGCTGGTAAACACCGGATCACGATCACTGACGATGCTCTCAGGAACCCCATGAAGTTTGACAATGGTTTCAAAGAAGGCCAATGCCACTGATTGGGCTGTGTAAGGATGTGCCAAGGCAATAAAGTGGCTGTACTTGGATAATCTGTCCACAACTGAAAGGATGACAGATTTTCCATGCACCTTAGGAAACCCATCAATAAAATCGATGGAGATGTCAGCCCAAACCTTGGTGGGTACAGGAAGTGGTTGAAGAAGCCCTGCTGGGTGCAAGTGGACAGATTTGTTCATTTGACAAGTAGAACAAGCAGCCACAAAATCCTTAACGGCTTTTTTTATATCTGGAAATATGAAATTAGAGCGGAGGCGATGCATAGTTTTCTCCACACCCTCATGTCCAACCCCATGGGCTAATTGAAGTGCTGGAGAAATAAATGCTGAGCCAGAGCCGAGGAAGATGCGACCATGCTTAACAAAAAGACCATCCTTGTAGCACCAACCTGGTGGTAAGGTGGAGGCAATGTGATGAGCATGCAAGTCAGCATAAGCAGGATGTTCAGCTACCTCCTTTCGCAAATTGTCATAGAAAGCAAAGGATGGACTGGACATCACATGCAAACTGGGGTCCTCATCTCGGCGAGACAACGCGTCAGCCACCGTGTTACCTTTGCCAGGGCGGTATTCAACCTGAAAATCAAAACCAAATAACTTGCTTACCCAAGTGTGCTGTGGAATGGTGGAGAGGCGTTGGTCCAATAAGTATTTGAGGCTATAATGGTCGGTGCGGATGAGGAATGTAGTTCCCCACAAATATGGTCGCCAATGCCTAACAGCTTTCACCAAGCCAATGAGTTCGCGCTCATAGGCAGCAAGTTTTGCATGGTGAACCGGCACTGGTCGGCTGAAATATGCTATTGGTCCATTGCCTTGATGCAAAACAGCACCAAAACCAGATCCTGAAGCATCACACTCAACAATAAAAGGCAAGGTGAAATCTGGGAGTTGAAGGACCGGGCTGCCCGATAATGCTGATTTGAGTGCTGCAAAGGCCTCAGCTGCCTCTGGTGACCAACTATAAGAGCCCTTCTGCAACAACTTGGTTAGTGGAGCAGCTAACATTCCATAGTTTTGAATAAACCTCCGATAGTATCCTGCAAGTCCCAAGAATCCACGAAGGGCACGCACATTAGCTGGTGCGGGCCAGTCTGAAATGGCCTGGACCTTAGACTGGTCCATGGTTACTCCTTGGTGGGTGATGACATGGCCTAGATATGCAATAGAAGTCTGACCAAAGGAGCACTTTGAACGTTTAAGCTTCAATTTGTGGTTGCGAAGTTGAAGAAGAATAGTGCGGACATGTTGGAGATGCTCAGCCCAAGAGCTACTGTATATGAGGATATCATCAAAAAACACAAGGGCAAATTGGCGGAGAAAGGGCCGTAGCACATCATTCATTAAGGCCTGAAAAGTTGAAGGTGCATTTGAGAGGCCAAATGGCATGACAAGGAACTCAAAATGGCCATGATGTGTGCGAAATGCTGTCTTGTGGATATCTGCCTCGTGCATGCGCACTTGATGATACCCCGATCTGAGGTCAAGCTTAGTAAAGAAGTGAGCGTGCTTAAGCTCATCTAGAAGTTCATCGACCACTGGAATTGGAAATTTATCCTTCACAGTGATCGCATTGAGAGCTCTATAGTCTATGCAGAAACGCCATGTCATATCTTGCTTCTTGACAAGCAAAACAGGAGAGCTGAAAGGTGAAGTGCTGGGTCGAATAATGCCTTGTTCCATCATGGCAGCACATTGCTTCTCAATTTCATCTTTTTGCATATGTGGGTATCGGTAGGGCCTGACAGCCACAGGAGTTGAATTGGGCAGCAAGGAAATGCGGTGGTCGAAAGCTCTAGAAGGTGGGAGCTCTTGTGGCTCTAAGAATAGATCCTCAAATACAGTAAGAAGGGACTGTAAGAGGTCATCAGAGGTGAGAACACAGGCATGTGGAGTAGTACCTTCTGCGCCACTCCATGTGACACGGCGATTGACACGCCAAAATGACATGGTGAGCTCAGAGAAATCCCAAAGAATGGGGCCCAAACATTTCAAAAATTGGCAACCCAGTACCACATCAAATCCATCTAAAGGAAGTGCAAAAAAATGTTCAGAGAAGATTTCATCCCCAATGTTCAATGCTAAATTGGAGCACAGACCAGCACTTGGCAAACGATCCCCATTGGCAACTGCAACACTAAGGCCTGGTTTTGGCACCAAGGGTAATCCAGCTCCCTTGATTACTGCCATGCTAAGAAAATTGTTGGTGGAGCCAGAATCAATAAGGGCCAGACAATGATGCCCCTGTATTTTCACAGCAAGTTGCATTGTGCTTGCTGTTGGAATGCCAGTGATGGCATGTAGGGAGATCTCAGGCGAAGTGTCAAAGACATCATCAGATATGTCTTTGGGGTTGTCCTCATCATCGTCAATGACATCCAAGAAAAATAAACGTTTGCAGCGATGGCCACGAACATAAGATTCATCACAATTAAAGCACAAGCCTTGCTGGCGACGTTCAGCCATCTCAGCCGTCGTGAGGCGGCGGATTGTGCGGCCCTGCAAGGGAGCAGGTGGCTGGTCGACCGATCGGGATGCAGGTGTGCGGGCTAGATTAGGTCGCGCAGGTGGGCGCCCAAGGATACTCGCAGCTGGAGCCGTGTGGTAACGGCGCTCAAAAGCCCGAGCTAAGCTCATGGCATGTTGCAGGTCATTAGGTCGCTGTAGCTCGACATCGGTGCGAAGTGGGTCAGAGAGGCCAGCAGTAAAAATCTGCACCTGTTGAGTTGGGGTGACTGAATCGGCACGACAGATTAAAGCGCCAAAGCGCTGTTGGTAATCATCAACACTGTCGGTTTGCCGCAAGTGCATCAGCTCGCCTAAGGGATTGCTGCGAATAGGTGGCCCAAACCGTAGATGACACATCTCCTTAAATCGGGCCCAAGACAAGAGACCTTCATCTCGCTCTAATTGGTAATACCACTGCTGGGCAATACCAACAAGATGGTAGGAGGCAAGCCAAACCTTTTCCTCTTCCATAGTGCGTTGTCCCCGAAAAAACTGTTCACATCGATTAAGCCAGCCTAATGGATCTTCTTTTCCATCAAAGGTCGGGAAATCAAGTTTGTAGTAGCGTGGCACCCCTGGTGTGTCACGTGGCTTAGGTGGAGGGTGCTCCTCGGCTTTCGAGGGTTGCTCTAAGGAAAGCAGCCGACCTTCAGCCAAGGACAGACGACGCAAGACCTCGTTCTGGCCTTGAAGAAGCTGCTGGAAAGCGGCAGCGACATCAAAAGGTGTGGTGCCGTCGGCGGACATCTTAATTGGTGCTGACCGTTTTGGCTCTGATACCAAATTGTTACGAGCCTTGGTAGGTCTTAGGTTGTATGGGATTTTGGGGGGTTGGGTGTGTTCTGCCGTGGTGGCAGAAGGGGTAGAGAGAGAGATTAAGGGTTTAGAGATAGAGAGAGAAGGGAGAGAGAGAGAGAGAGAGAGAGAGAGAGAGAGAGATAGAAGGAAAGATATATTATTCTGCTTCAAAATCTCATACAATCTAATACTCATTATATAGAGTATTTTCTAATATGGTAACAATTAGAATTATAGCAACTATTGCAAACTAAGGAAAGGTGCATAAAAATAAGAAAGAGTTACATAATGATAATGATAATTGTAAACTAAATCTTTTCAGAATCTGAATGGGTTTTATTCCTGCGTGTATAGACTTGACCCCAGTGTAGGTCGGTAACAGATTTAATGACCTTTCATGTTATGCTCTATGCAAATGAAATATCTTGTGGTTTGTTGAGACATCTCTGAATTTATGTTATTTCTAATTTTCTATAGTTACTATTTCTATGGATATTGCCATATTTGAATTGAATGTTGTAAAGTTACTAATTTGTATTTTTTTCCTTAAATTTTCAGGACATTTCTCTGATGGCAAACACCTCAGATTATGAAGAAGAGTCCGAAATCAGTGAATCGGAGATAGAAGAAAGCGTAGAAAAATTCTACTCTCAACTACAGTCGAACCAGTACAAGGTCAAGAGGTCAGGGAAAACATTTAGATGCCCCTTTTGCCCTGGCAAAAAGAAACAATCTTATGAGTACAAGGAGATTGTTCAGCATGCCACCGGTATTGGGTCATCTAGCTCTAGCCGCCACAGACCAAAAAGCAAGGCTGAGCATCAGGCACTCTCTAAGTACCTGAAGAATGACCTTGCAGACCCCGCATCATTGCTCCAGGTAGCAATCATTCGACCCAGTCCTCAGAGAAACAATGAGGAGAAGTACGTGTGGCCCTGGATGGGTATTTTGGTAAATTTGCCGGTTTGGTTCCAAGATGGCCGTTTTGTTGGCGATAATCGGGATGAACTCATTCTGAAGCTTTCGGAATTCAATCCTTCTGATGTACATCCTCTCGGGGACCACAAGGGACACACTGGTAAGTGCATAGTGGAGTTTGGTACTGACTGGATTGGCTTCCGTAATGCAATGTCATTTGTAAAACATTTTCAATCAAGAGGAGTGGGGAGACTCGACTGGGGGAAGAATAAGCAAACCTCAGAGGAGATGCATGGTTGGGTTGCCACAGAGCTGGATTTTAATAGTGGGGGTATAATTGGAGGCTTTCTGAAGCAGCATGGGGTTTTGAAGTCAGTTAATGATGTCATGCTTGAGGAATCAAAGAGGATTGGGTCCCGTGTGACAGACATGACTATGCAAATTGAAGCAAAGAACAAGGATTTGCATGAAATGCAGTACAAGTATCATGCCAAGGCGTTTTCTCTTGAGAGAATTATGGAAGATAATGAAAGGATTGTACAATCTTTTAATGAAGGTAAAGTTTCAACTGAAGGTAGCACTCCCAGTTTGACGATAAAATGCTGGTTGAAACTGCTTGAAGGACGCTTATTGTATAAACAACTAAAACATTTATTCCAGGGTCCCAGATTGGTAGAAAACTAAAGAAAATCATGAATCGAAATAGAAACCTTTTTTGTTTTGGAGTTTGGACTCTTGCATGCTGATGTTGTTCTTTGTTTGTTTCTGTTTGCTTGGGTAATTTGTGGTCATACTGGAACCTTTGCATGTACATTTTACTAGCCATTGAATGTTAATGTTTAATTCCTACTGCATGCAAAGGCTTATATCTTAATGTTACCTATGCAAATCAGATAGGAGAAGATTGGAGGAGGATGTCATTAGGCATCAACGATATGTGCTGGAGCAGAATGAAAAGATGAGGAAAGAACTGGAATATAACAGGAGGCAGCTGGAGGCAAGTGACAAGCAAATCAATATGGAGTCTTCTCAGTATGAAATCAACAAGCAAGAGCTTCAGAATCAGAGACAAAAGGTTTGTTCATTAAAAATTAATAAACAATTCATACAATGAAAATGCATTCAAAGAATATATCACAAAATTAGTGTAGTAATACAAAAGTTCTTCTAATAAATTATCTTTAGTGTACTACAAAGTTCTGTTATCTGCCGTACTTGTAGTTTGCCAAGTTCTAGCTTGTACATACTACTTTTGCATTCCATGATATATCATTAAGATGTATATAAATTAGAAAGTACTGATCCCTTTTACTTTGTTGTTCACCAGAATGCAGAAATTGAGCAGAAGAAGGCAGATGAAGAAGTTTTGAAGCTCATCGAACAACAAAAGGTATGTTTGATATTGAGACATTAGTACTTCCCCGTGTTAAATTTCCAGCAGCACTTTTGATAAAGCTTTGAGAAGTTGTCTATGAATTCACATAAATCCAAAATCTTTGACTTTTTGGTAACGTTTTGTTCGGTAGAATCTGTAAGACAATTCTTCAACAGTCCTGTACCTTGCATTTTACAACCCATATGCATTAGTGCTAGTACAGCGGAAAACCATTTACAAGCTTTAAATATGAGGTCATGTCATGCAGAGGGAGAAGGAAGAAAATCTGAAAAGGATTGTCCAGTTGCAAAAGGAACTAGATGCCAAGCAGCAGGTTGAGTTAGAGATAGAGAAGCTGAAAGGACAGATTGAGGTGATGCATCATATGGGAGGTGGCAAGGATGACTCGACAGTGAAGGAGAAAATCGAGAAGCTGAAGGAGGAATTGAAGGATAAAATGGAGGAAATGGAAGTCAGTGAAGATCTTTACAGGGGTCTTGTTGCCAAAGAGAGAATAGCCAATGATGAGGTCCAAGAAGCCAGGAAGGAACTGATCCAGGTATATCAATGAAAAGTTTCCACATCTGAAAAATAAAAATTCAACTCAAGCTTAAGAGTTGTTTTCAGTTTACCATAACAACAACTGTAATTAGTTCTCATATGTTTGTATGTGATATCACAAAGTGTAATTGTCGGTGACGGCATGCTAAAATTATGCTAAAATTAAATTACCATAACAACAACTGTAATTAGTTCTCATTTGTCTGTACTTGATTTGACAAATTGTAATTGTCGGTGACAGCATGCTAAAATTATGCTAAAATTAAATTACCATAACAACAACTGTAATTAGTTCTCATTTGTCTGTACGTGATTTGACAAATTGTAATTGTCGGTGACAGCATGCTAAAATTATGTCTTGTATAAAATAAATCTTTGAAAACTAACAGGGACTGGAAAATATGTTGGGAGGACGCTCAAGTATCCGGCTAAAGAGGATGGGAGAGCTTGATTCGAAGGTGTTCAAAGAAATAGCACAAGCAAGGAACGGTAACGACCTGGAGGCCACACTTGCCTGGTCCAAGTGGCAAAAAGAGGTCCAGGATTCTAATTGGCACCCTTTCAAGATTGTAGGTCAGAAAGGAAGGGAAGAGGTAATTAGATCCATCAGATTTCTTGATTAGGTTGTGCCATCCATTGTCTGCTTTTTGTTTATATGACAGCTTGTGTATATTTTAGTTAGTGATAGACCTTCCTATTTTTTTATTTACTAGGGTTATTTTTATTTTCTAGTTGTAACCACACATAAATGGGGGGGGGGGGGGGGGGGATTGAGATAATAGAAGTATTTTGGGAGTACACTGTGTTTTACTAAAGGAATTTAGAGTCTGGTGGTACCTGACTGGCAATTTAAGTGTTCAGAAAAAACTACAAATCACCAATCAAGTAGCCAACCCTACAATTTGTGAAGTAGGTTCTAGTGCATAAATCTTGTCCAAAGAAAAGACCTAACTCAACACATGGTCTGGTTGACAAAACATGTCAAAGTCATAATTTTTACCTACGCTGAACTTGTAGTGAAGTCTGCTCTATCAAAATCTAATTAGCATGAAAAAAAATGTACTTACAATGGCAATTTTGTTTTTTAATTCTTTTTCTGCCCATTGTACAAATATAGGAGGTGATAAAAGAGGATGATGAGAAGCTAGTTCAGGTGAGAAATGAATATGGTGAGGAAGTGTATGAAGCCGTCAAAACTGCACTTCTTGAGCTAAATGAATACAATGCTAGTGGTCGCTATCCAGTCACAGAAATCTGGAAAATTAAGGAGAACCGCAAGGCAACCCTTAAGGAAGTTATCCAGTACATCTTCAGGCAGTGGAAATTACAAAAAGTTAAAAGAAATAATCTGTGAGCATGATGGGTTGTCATCCCCTATGCAAATGTGGGAGATTGTCATCTAAATCTAGCATTTTGTAGGCCTTTTTTTATTGGAGTAGTGTGGTTATTAATTAATGAGGAAGGTTCCGGTGCCCACATTTTGGATGCCCCCAAATGTCCCAAAACACACTTTTTTACTACTTTTATAAAATATAAAATTCAAATTTCGAATCCATACCGTTGATCTTATTCGATATAACTAGCGATGCATTTTCGTATAAGTTTTATAGTTTTTGAAGTTTTTATGATACTTGATCAAGAGATTGAAAATTGAACGAATGTAGTTAAATATGATAGATTAATTCTAATCTGTTCATATTTTAGCCTCTTGATCAAGTATCAAATAAACTTCAAAATTTATAAAACTTATATGAAAATGCATCGCTAGTTATATTGAATAAGATCAACGGTTTGGATTCGAAGTTTGAATTTCATATTTTGTAAAAATAGTAAAAAAGTGTGTTTTGGAGCATTTGGGGGCATCCAAAATGTGGGCACCGGAACTCTCCTCATTAATTATATATGGCATTTTGTACTATTCTGTTGGCCTTTTGTTATATATGGGATTTTGTTTACATTTTATGTTGGATGATGAATGGAGCTTAGTGTTCTTGTTTTCAGGCTCTTATATAAATGTATGTTCTTTCACTAGGAATTTTTGTAAGAAGAGTTTGTGGTACGGCTACGGTACCAGCTTGATGTGTTCAAATGGACTTTACCTTTCCCAAGTTCGTAGATTTTTGTCTTTGACTAATATGACAAGTCCT
Organism: Rhynchospora pubera; assembly: GCA_028095005.1. Lineage (NCBI taxonomy): Eukaryota > Viridiplantae > Streptophyta > Magnoliopsida > Poales > Cyperaceae > Rhynchospora > Rhynchospora pubera. Next base: position 116,914,019 of record CM051461.1, read on the forward strand.
GTTGATTTTATAAGTGAGTCATCAGGGACCGCTACCAATCCTGGAATAAACATGAAACCCAAAAGACCATCACATGATATGATTCTTATCGTTCCTTAGAAAACATGAAACCTGAAATTGGAAGTTGAGGATTCTTTTTACTTTTTAAAGTCCAATTGAGCTCAATAGTCAAATTAGGCGATGAAATTGATGAATGGCGGATTTGCCTGATATTTGAAACTTGTTAGAAGAAAGAATCAATCGAAGTATAATTTGATGAAGTCGAAAATAAGTGACGCATGTGAACAACTACTTGAAGGCGGGTCCCACATTATAAGAATTAAGGGAGCCAATTCTCCTCTAAGGCTCTAACTCTAATCCTAATCTGCGAAGTCATAGGGAAGGCACTAAACAGAGTAAAGGGGAATTATGCAAAATACTAAGCATGCACAGGAAACTGACAGACATAATAGTTATAGCTTCGTGTGTCTGGATTTTCTGTTACAAAGAGAGAATTCTATTAAGTGTTGCGTGGATTGATATTTGATAATGACAATGCTGAGATAGAGCTTAACCAACGGATCAACAACCTTCCTCTATAATGGAAATCCACTTTTTCTGACACTATGCGCTGACATTAAGTTCTTCTTACAATGAAAATGCTGATATGAGTATTTTCTTACACTAAGGCCCTTGCTTTTTTCCATTTACATCTTTAACTCTTTCCTAGATTGTAAGTTTCTAATTGCATTGTCCTCTAAAACTTCAAACTAATAATTGTGGATTAAAAATTTGACGAGTTGGTTTGTTCAGTTTGTTGTTATTTATAGTTAACCAGGTCTCCGGACCTAATGTAAGTACAAATTTCACCAGAAATGAAAATACGGTAAATTACGCAAAGCTATTGAATATACTTATTCAGAAACTAAAAATAGAAGGGACATCAGATGTGGGGACAATGAACACCCACTGACAATTATTTATCTCTAATATTCAAGTAAGAAAATTGGATAAACATTGCCACTGGTCTGTACTGGTTCTACAGTGGACTACAATTCTTTCATCTCATAGATCAGAAAATGGTGTTTGACAGTATGTACAACGATCTATTGATTAAAACTGAACCTAATTCAACTAAGGGTCTGCTCCGGAACCAAAAAGTCAAAAAGTTTCACGATGAATCAAGACGAATGAAGGTGAACGGAGGAAACCCCTTTGTACAAATTGCTCAAGTTTTGTCACCTCCGAATTTGGAGGTTAATAATTAAATTTCTCGTCCTTCCCGTTGTGTGCTCTCCCTTCCGTTTCCGACGTCTCTTTTAGAGTAGACCCTAAGAGTTTCCACAAGGGACGGCAGATCAGCAAAAATTGTGGTTAAAGTACAAAATAAAGAGTCATCTGGCATTCCCCTTCAAATAAATAAAAAAACACCTGATAATAAGTTTCTCAAGAATTCAACAAAAAAAAAAAAAAAGATTAGAATCCATGGTAAGGACCCACTTGAAGGGATCCTGTTACATGATGAGACAAAATTAAATGCTTCCAATTTTTAGTTTGTTGACTTAGATTTTGTTTTATGATCAGGTGTTAAGAAAATAAATTATTTTGCTACTTACCAAATTGTTATTAGTGAGTCAAATCTTATACTCTATTAGGTTAACATTATAAGAACTATTGGTGAGGCTAATTATTTTGCAGAATTGCTTAAGACCATCCTCAGGATTATTTTGAGTCTTTCTAATCATTTAGTTAATTTTCATTTTTACGAGATTAATTGGTTGTTAACTTGTTATGGATATTTTCTAGAAGTACTCTGCTCCACTGTTTTTGTGAATTGAGGGTTTTAGTACTATACAAGTTGGTCATATTTAGTGGCGACTATTGTAGCTTATTACAGATGTAGACGGTCACCAACTTGAGGAAAAAACTATATATGTTATGACATTGAAAATATAAAGAGAATCTTACATGGTACCCTTTCAAGAATGTAGGGCCTTGAAGAGATTAAAAGGTAATTTGGACCTTGAACTTTAATTAGGTTTTTTTTTTCCCCTTAATATTTGCTTTCTAACTCTGCAGTATATTTATATTTGGATAAGTGAAGGATCTTTTAATATTGGTTTCCTTCTTGTTCTTTTTTTTTTTTGGGTTCCCTGTGCCTTTTGGGACCCATTATTCCAGTAGGAAATCATTTTGGGCCGAGAAGGAATGAAATGCAAATCAAGTACTTCTGAGTAAATAGATTTTTATAGAGTCCGGTAGTGTGACCGGTCTTGTTAATAGCTAATTAACCACAAAATTATAAGCTGAGTCTAGAATTCTCATCCTAAGGACTGACCTGTTAACCTCAAATCATAAATGGGTTGACTCAATATGTTAAGCTGACTCAAAACATAAATGGGTTAACCTCAAAATTAAATTTGTCAATTAACAAAAATACCTCCGAAAAAGTCAACGGTGCATATAACTTCCTATGCACTATAATGCATAATAATTAAACTTTCTCTTTTTTTGTCATGCACTTCACCAAATTTTAATAGCCAACAAAGCTAATGGAATACTACCCGGCGTAGAGGTATATGAAGCGGTAAAACTGCACATTTAAAGGTAAACTGTGCCATAGTTAATAAGCTAAAGAGAACCGCAAATGCTTAAGGAGCTCATATTGTGCATTTTCAAGCAATGGAAGACGATAAAACTAAAAAGAGAACCTCTAAATGAGGGATACCACCCTTTGTGTACATTTTGGAGATGGCATTTTGTTGGCCTTTTTTTATTTTAGAAAAAGTGCGGTATGGTTTTTTTTTAAAAAAAATGATGATTAGCATTTACTTTGACTTTTGTTGAGTGATTATATTATTCTGTAGTGGAAGATTGAAGCTCATTGGTCTTGTTTGCGGGCTCTTAGATAGATGCATGTTTTAATCAAGGAAATATGTAGGGACAATTGGGTACCGCGGTTAATTTGTACTCTGTGCTAGCTGTAATATATATGTAGCTTGATGTGGTTTCAAAATGCTTTTGCGGTTTGTTTTACTTGTTTAATCTTTCTGACTTATTACATCTAGGGGAATATGCAATTTTTAAAGACGCACTGGACATCAAGCGAATTAACCGAGCAAAAGAAGGATAAATTGTTTCTGTAGCTCACTAGTGGTTTTTGCATGTAAAACCCGGAGAAATAATGAGTAGTTCACCTAGGATGCTGCCATGTCTCCCTTGCAATTAACTAGCTAATCAAATTTTGTAATAATAGCTTAGCCTCGTAGGTACACAATTGAGTGATGAAGTTGATGGTTGATAAAAGTTCCTTCTCCGTTTTAAAATATAATCTGCACGCTCCTCTTAGGATTTAAATTTTCATGTTTGGTGCTCAAATGGGTTCATCAATGTCTCCATTAATTATGTTAAATGGAGAGCTGAATTCAAGTACAGTAGTGCCGAGTTATTAGCTTTTGTCCTTGGCGTATATTCTGAGTAGTGTTGATTCTCAAAATGAGTCAAGCACATGATCCCTTATCATTCGTGAAATAAACATGGAACCCTAATTAACCTAGTTCTTAATTACCCCTAGTTATATTTAATGGACTATCTTTCCCCATACCGTTACCATACTCATCAATCATCACGCATAATTATTATATAGTCTTCACAATGGATGCAGTAGTAATTGTTTAACAAGCAGTAGTGAAGTACTGAAGTCGATGCTCATTAATTCAAAATCCACAAGCAAGCACAAAACCCCACAAAAGAACAAAGATATATATATATAAACAAGAACAATAATCCATGTTGAACTGTGTAACTTCTAGTTGTACCACATTACCAATCCATATGTAACCTTGTCAGATTAGTACAATTTAACATGCATCTATTGAAAAGTATGAAAGTAAGTTTTATCACATGTAACATTTCATTTCAACTTGTGGTACCTCGATAAATATGGAAGAAAATTCAAATACCCTCCACAACGCCTCTTTATTCCCCTTCAAACCAATAGTGACTTAAAATTAAAGGTAAAAACCTAAATATCTATATGAATATATATATATATATATATATATATATATATATATATATATATATATATATATATATATATATATATATGCCGCTTTTTATTATGCACAAATAAAGAATTGTGAAATTTTGACTTTGATTTATATGAGATAATTGTTTTTTATGTTAATATTTAACTTTTGAGTTAAAATAAAATTGAAGTATCCTAATTTTCTTTTGTGTAGAATAAATAATAACTCTCACATCCAACGGTTATATTTGTTTTTTCTAGCTTTACAAGTCTTATTTCTAAAGATTTTAGAAAATAAATGTGAAAGAGTGTAATCCTTCTCGACAAAGTGTTTTAGTAACAATATTTTTAAATTCCAATGTTAATTAATGGATATTAAGTGCCGATGCGTGGAATCAGAATCTGCTCTGTGGGGTCCACTTTGCAGTAGAAGTCGTCTCGCAGCTTTACAGACAGACAACTAAAACTAAAAGGCTGCTAGAGACAGGCGCTATGTAAATTGAATCAGCATTTAGGTATGAGAGCACTAAATAGTACGTCTGAAAAGTGAAATTAAAGGAGACCTCAAATTGCACCGTTCAAATTGGCATTGCATTTGTACGGAATCTTAAAGATGCTAATTCACTATATTTATTATTTTCGAGGAATTTCTAAAGTTAAAATTTTCAAAATATTAGACAATATACAGCACTGACAGCTGTGATTTAAATAGTGAACTTTAACGGCACTGTAACGGTAGAATTTGATAAACGCTATTGGTGCTAAATTAAAATTGTATATTTAGTATTTTTTTTTTCCGATAGCTGTAATTTAGGAGACTTTAGCGGTCGTTTGGCGGGGTTTAGCAAATTTTAGCAGTTGTTTAGCAGAAATTTAACGGGCAACATCAGTATTTTGAGCTTCGATTGACGTGATTCAAAATTTTGTGGAATGTTTAGAAAATAAGCTCCAACATTTGCAATTTGAGGTAATCTAAATTTTAGATATTTAATGGTCAAAATCAAGCTTTTTAAATTTTGTTTTTTTTCGGTACGATGGTCCGCAGTTGATTTAACGGTACGGCGTTTTTTCGGTGAAAAAACGGCGAAAAAACGGTGTGTATATGCGAACATCTTTGTCAAACTCATATGTATTCTTGTGTTCAGTACTACAGTACAAGTCGGAATTCTATGTTTTTTTTTAATATGCTAATAATCTAATATCTAATTTTTTTAATATGCTAATAATCTATATATATTTTTTAATATGTAATCTTAAGCAAAGAGCACAATTAAATTACTAATCCTAATATTGTGTAATCTTTCTGTTGTAATATAACAGAAAGAAATTAAGCAAAGGGAATAATAAAAAAAAGAGGATAACAAACAGTAAGCACAAAACATAAAGAAAAAAAATACTATGTATGATACTTTAATACTATAATATAATATAAAATTATATTGTATAGAAAGTCTCTCATGTCTCCGTTTTTTTCTCCGCAAAAATGAAAATTTTTCGCGCGAAATAACGGTGTTATTTCGGAAATGATGCGTTACGCATTTTTCTGTTTTGAAACTGTAACGTTGGTGCGTTTTTGTCCGGAAAACCGAAATTTCAAAAATAACGCCGTTATTTCGGCGAAATTTAAAAGCTTGGTCAAAATAATGCATGAAGGAGTGGTTTTGTTAGCAATCATTAATTTATTTTAGAAATATTTTAATTGTTTGATTTAAATTTTTTTTATTTAATAGTGAAGTAGCACTTTAGAATATATATTAGGAATAAGCAAATTAACATTAATTTAAGTAAATTATTGAAAATTATTATTTTAATATTAAATAAAGTACTAATTAAAGAGAACACAAAAATTCATTTAGCTATTAGTATTTAGCTAATTTTGTTGAAATTAAGTATATATAATTGTTGAAAGAAGTTATTAATTTCTAGGAAGAAGCTATTCCTAGGATGAAGTTTTTTTTTTTTATTCCTAACTTGTTTGGATGCCTAGAAAGAAACTATTTCTAAGAAGAAGCTATTCTTCCTTATTCCCAAACAATCCAAATTAGTATATCTACTAGCGTCTACTTTGATCCGATAGTGCCCGCTAAATGATAGCTTTATGCTATGATATAAGCTTGTCCGCTATGGACACATCTGCTCTTTAAACCTTCGACTAACATAATGCATTTTAAGCAAATTCAATTGCCCAATTGCACTTAATTATATTTCTAACTTAGCCACATCACTACCTATTTTATTTTTGTTAAAGAACCCTCATTCAGTGAGAATTAAGTTTTTTCAAGTAAGAGTACATTGCTTTTGAAGGAATACTGAGAATTTGGTACTTATTCTGGTTATAGTACATAGTGTAAAATATCGATATAATTGGCATTTATTACAGTGTGGTGGTTACACGAGATCTAGATATTAGAGAGAGAGAGAGAGAGATGTAATGTTGCTGGTCCAAGGGGGGCAGCACAGCAACAAAGAGAATCGAAGGGGGCTGTTATTACTTGCATTTATACAGTGTCAGTGTTTAAACTTTTAAACTGTGGCTAGCAATAATCAAATGTGTGCGCCACTGTGTGTGTGTGTGTGACAGATAAGCGCCTGGTCTTTTGTATTACATGTGATGAAGGAATTCGTGTAGTAGATCAATTTTTTTTCTAAAATCTGTGCAGTAGATTAATTGTTACTCCGACTTCTATATGCTAATTAATTACAATAAATTTCTCAAGTCACATATGCATCTATTCAGTAAGGGCGGAATGGGCATTGCTGTTATCCTCAATTGTTTCAATTAAGCACTAAAATATAATATTTTGTGATATTGAACATATTTTTTATTATATTATAAGTATTATTGAATTCCATAAAATTATGATTGTTGTCCCAATGTCGACTCCGTAGTTAATTCATATATTTTTTTATATGATTATTACAGCGACGTTTGGAAAACAAAAATCGCTGTATTTATATTGATTCGTTATTTATTAATTTAATTATTAATTATATGATATTTATAACAGAAATGACAAAAATAAAAGACATTTAAGTAAGATCCATGGTCGCTCATGAAAAATACTAGTTATAAAGAAAAAAGTAACAACCGAAATGGAAAATGAAATACTTAAGCAGAAGGAATTTTCAGTTAAAAAAAATCCTGAGTAATTATTTACTATTATCTTACATAAATAAGACCGAGTATGTCCATCTCGTGAGAACCAGTGAACCACATGATACTTCTTGAGATTATAATCGTCGATTTACTAGAAGACAACTCATTAGGTGCCAAAAGACTAAATCAACAATTAGAATTTGTCTAATGTGATATAAAAATGGAATGGAAATATGGAATGGCAAATATGGTGTCCATGAGCTTTGAAATTTGACAGCCGATCAGCACACATGCAACTACATGAACAGTGCCATGTCACAAAAGGATTGGATAGAGAGAGAAGGCCATGTGATGTGGGCCCATCGATATCAACTCCGCTCTGCTGTTGCGCTTTCATGTCAAGACTCAAGAGGTGCATGTTGTGGTGTGTTAGTGAGTTGCCTCCATTTGCTTGTAGCAAAAGCATTTTTTTCCATGTCCCTCCTATCAAATCATGTTTGGTGCTTTATTTGCTTGGTTAGGGTTTTTCACCAGTCTTTTTTTCAAATGGTTCAATTTCCTTTTTTAATTTATTTATCTTTTTCCCTGAATTTGATATCTCTGCTTGGTTATGAATTCTTTAATTAGTTACATGATTTAAGGGTTCAATACGTAATTATTTTTGGCAATTTGGCTTTCCACCAAAACCGAACATGGTCTTTTGAGGAATTGCTTTTCCCTTTTTGAGCAAAGGCACAAGTGCTGGCATCGATCAACTATCAGAGACAGAGGTTCAATTTGTACTTCGATAATCTTTTTACAAAAGCAAGCTGTCTTGAGAGCTACCACTAGCGAAGCAAAACCATTTTATCAAGAATCCTTAGGCGTGTTTTGATGTGATGTGAACAAGACGAATACAATGGAGAATCAGTTTTTGGTCTAATGGTAAAGAGCAATGTATTTTGAGTGAAAGTTTACAGGTTCGAAATTCGATCGGAAGTTTTTCATAGATATTTAATTTAAAAATAAGTTGGAAAACTTGACTCCTAATTTATCTTCAAAAAAAATAAATAAGACGAGCAATCATATGGTACCTACAAGGATCAAAGATCAAAATAATTAGAAAACCTGATTAATTTTAGAAATCAGTGCAGATAAATTAATCAGCACAATTAAATAAATCTAGGACTGGTAGATATGTGGTGCTCACTCGATGAATTCAAATCCAGTATAGCGTTACACCTTGTAGCGTGGCAATTCGGACTCTCCAAAATCCAACGATCTGCATTGTTATAGATAGATTGAGAGAAACAAGAGAGTACCATTGGATTGATTTTGTGGGGTTCGGATTACTGCGTTACATGGTGTAGCGCTATACTGGATTTGAATTCCTCCTAGAGTTTTTCGACCGAATTTAGAAAATTTGTTGCTTGATCATAAAAAATAGTTACATACAAAATCATTTGACATCATCGTTACAACTTTTTTCTAGAATATGAGCAATTGAAAAATTAAAATATGGGGAAAACAATGCAAAACGCATAAATAAATACAGAATTACAATTAAAAAAACATTTACATAAGATGGTTAGTGTTGTTCTTAAAGGGAGATTAAATTAAGGTTTAACGAAAGCAATTAAAGTTCTAGACCGGTTTGGTATGAACTATTTTAACACAGTTCAATTGGTATCCAACAGTTAACAAGTACACACAAGCAATTCAAGTATAGCAAAAAAAATAAAGAGAGAGAGCGAGAGAAAAATTGAACACGCAATATGATTACGGAGTTCCGACCCGTTAGGAATATGCAAGCTTTAACCGTACGACTCTTAAAGCTTCGCTACTACCAAAAAAATATGCTCCATTCAATTTCAACAAGAACCTAATCGCTTTGTCACAATTATTTCGAGGTGGATTGGCAAAGCCAACACACATCGACATTGTCGAATGTCGAGTATAAATTTTAAGAGGAGCGTTCCGCTGCCCCCAATTTTCGCTGCCCCCATTTGTCACAAATCACAAGCCGTAGGATTAAAACACGATAAGCGGTCCTGTGCTGTCCTTTAAACAATCTATCGTTTCTAAAGATAGAAGAATGAACGGAAAAGAAAAATCGGAATTTCCGACTGCCTCCCTCGGCCCCTCCCTCTCTCCGACGGTACGATCTCTTCTCGACTCTCCTTTCTGGCTCTCTCCATCCCCATCACTCTAGCTCTCCTCTCTTGCCCCACTGTCGCGATCCTGATCAACTCTCGCCTGAACCCTAGGTTCTCCAGCACTACCTCGCTGGTCGTCATACTTTTATTAAAGAGGTAACTTTATCTCTTACGTAGCTAGGTTGGTCGTTTCTCTTGTTTTTACCTTTACCAAACATTTATTGTGATATTAATTAATTGAATTTGCTTAACACGAGTTAGGTTGGACTTGATTCATGGACTAAGTTAATTGGGAACTTGAAGATACCTCTTGAAATCGTAATCTCTCTCATACACACATACACTTTCTAATTAAAATGGTTGAGTCAGTTTTAATCTATCTAACGCTCTTCAATGTTTAATCAATATGATACTTTTTATATTCTTTAACCCATTGATGATGTTTAGTTTTGAATTAGTGCGATTCTTTTCAATTTTTAATCACTATGGTGATTCTTTCTGTATGTTATGAGTCATTGTTATGCAAGAATTATGAAGGATTTTCAAATTTGTAATTGGATAATATTGCATGGGGAATATCACTTTAATGGTGTACTGTTTCAAATTGTGATTTTGATTGCATAATTGATGGCTAACAAGGAGAATTAGTAGTATTCATGTGATTTCAATGCACTTAATTAAGATGGTTTTCATGCTTAAATTGCTGTAAGGAACATGCGCCTATTAAGCGAGCCACAAGATTTAGTATATGCTGAGGTATATATTTGGTACGAGGTCTGACAAAATTATTTATATATGCTATCAGCTAAGGTTGCAATTAAGTTAATTTTAGATTAAATAAAGCCTAAGGTTGTGAAGTGAGGGAAATCAGCCATCCTATTTGATGTTATCAGTTTTTTTTTTATGTATACCTTTCCATGTGAAAAAAAAAAATTCTAATCTCTTACATTTTGTATGCATATGAAGCATTTTATTTGTTGCGCTGAATGTGCAGGGTACTTAATTTGTGGCTGGCTATTTTGAGAGAATAGTCCCAATTCAGATGATGCAGAGGCTATTGACACAACAACTGACAGAAGGAGAAGATGCTTCAATCTGATTTGTCAGCAACTCAAAAAGGAAAATGGGGAGAGCGGTCAGGAGGAAATTGGAAAACGTTTATTTGGATCACTATGTAGTTTTTTATGTATTTTTGGTTCATGTTGCTTAGATATTAAAGTTCTGGATGATTTTGCTATTGGGTTAGTTTTTGTTTATTTACATGAGTGGTTGTGAGCAGTATTTTGAGGAGGACATTCCTCAATGTTGCTTTGTATAAGAACTGATGTTACTTTTTATGTTACACTATCAATAGTTTCTCAGTTGTACTGGTAAACTACATCAGTATTGATCTAAATTCTTTACACTTATTACAAATTTATCATTACCTTTAATGAATCATAAATTAAGGCGGCATAAGAAATAAATTAAATAAATATAAAATATAATAAATCACAAATATCACATAAGACACGAGTATAATAGAAAGCAAAGTTATTTTACACATATAACCAATTGGTAATATGAAACATCATGATACATCATCAATATAATCAATACAATCATCAATTCAAAATCAATAAACAGAAAATAATTAGTTCGAGAATTCTATTGCCTTTGAACCATCGATACTTTGATCAACATGCAACTTGAGGTGAATTACAATCCCTGACAGAAGCAACCTTGGCTAATCATGGCTATTTAAAATTTAAAGTTGTCAATCCCTGAGGTAGAGGATGATGGCTACTCTATAACAAAGACAACATCACTGTTTTTTCTTGCATCATTTCATACGCATCTGCACATAATCTGCCAAGAAACATGCAACCCAAAAAGATTCTTAGATCAAGAATTATATTAAGACCAAAGAATGTAGTCATACTGATCCCAAGTTTTATTTTGAAAATTAATTAGATGAGATACAGATGTCCCCTAATTGCAACATGAGTTCAAAAGAAAAAATTAAAATGCAGCATAAATTTCTTTCAAACTCATAACAGATGAAACTTTAACAGAATTTTAAGGTTTAACTCTTCCTTTACATTACTGAAAGGAATATGGTAGTTACTGGTAAAAAAATTGTGTACTGGTAAAAAAGAGAAGAGAGAAATGTAGAAATGAATGTATTCAATTGTAACTCAGTATTACATCGTATAGAGAAAAAAAAATAGCTGAACGTCAGTTATTACTTGTACATATGCAATTAACAAATTAGCTTTTCAATTAGTTTATTCATAAACTACCAACCATCAAACAAACTTAATTAAAGCTAACCATGTATAATATGACCCCCGTCAAACAAATTGAATTTGTTTTTTGACACAAAAAAATTCAATCAATGTACGATTAGGGGAGATTGTCACCTATTTTGTAGATAGAAGTATGAGGACTATAGTGAGGGTGGTGTCGGAGAACCTAGGGTTCAGGCGAGGACGATCAGAGTCGTGGCAGTGGAGGCGAGAACATGCGAGAAAAGAGAGCTAGGGTGACGGGAAGGAAGAGAGCCACAGTGGGGAAACTCGAGAAGAAATCGAACCGTCGACGGAGGAAGGGAGGTAGTCAGAGGTTTCGATTTTTCCTCTTTCGTTCATTCTTCTGTCTTTAGAAATAATAGATTGTTTAAAGAAGAGGACAATCCTGACCGCTTATCATGTTTTAATCCTACGGTTTGTGATTTGTGACAAATGGGGGCAGCAAAAATTGGAGGCAGCGGAACGCTCCTCAAATTTTAAAAGTACTGTCGAGAATTAATTTTAATTTTATGGAAAATATATAACAATCAGATAGAGTGAAAAATCTCGAGTTCAAAATCCGATGGAGAAATTTTTTTTATTTTAAAATTGAGAAAGTTGAAAGGATTGACGACAATCATTATTCGTTCCTTAAAACTTATCCTTGTTTTTAGATTAGATAATCTAGATACTACCATCAGTTCATTTCAAACAGTAAAGTACATGAGAGTTGGAAATAGCAACGTGACAGCTCATTATCTGAGTTGGTCAAAGAACTTTTGATGATTTCAGATATATTTGGGAAATTTACTTTTGTTGCTCTCTACTAGAATTTAAATGAGCAGCATTGATGCACATTTAAAATGAAAAAAAAATATATTATTCGCGTAAAATCAAACAACACATGATGAATAAGGAATTTGTGTTAATTCAGATGCTTATATATATTTAAAAAAGACTTAAAATTAGAAATTTCAAATCGGAATTACTTAGGACCATCTCTAAGATTCTATCATACCCATCATCCTCGTATCAGCGTCCTCATTAATTATCCAGCGTACGCTGCAACTAACCCCTCCCCCTTCCTCCCTCCCGGGTACGCTATCCCTCCACCCCTCCCCCCTCCCCCCTCCCCCCTCCCCCCTCCTCCCTCCCGCGTACGTTGTCCGCTCCACCCCTACCCCTCCCCCCTCCTCCCTCCCACGTACGCTGTCCCCTCCACTCCTCCCCTCTCCCACACACTTCATAAATGTTGAAGTTAATATATTTAAATGTTAAAACCAATATCGTAATTTTTGAAGTTAATATATATATATATATATAACTATTATAATTATGAGGATTGCTAAAATGCTATGCATAGCACGGATGACCTTCGTGCTACGGATTCGTTCTTAAATTTCATGCTTCAAACAACCGATCCAAAACCGTTCATTATCTTCTACATGTTGAAATCTTATTACAACCAAATTTTACATTTTTTTTGAATTTGTTTCTATTTTTCTCAAATTTTTGAAAATCACTGTTATTGAAGGGTCCAGAATTTATTAGATTAAGTATTTTTAAAAATCTGAGAAAAATAGTAAAAAAATAAAAAAATGTAAAATTTGGTTTCTAATGAGATTTCAATAGAAGAAGATAATGAACGGTTTGGATCAGTTATTTGAAACATGAAATTCAAGAACGAATCCGTAGCACGAAGGGCATCCGTGCTATGCATAGCATTTTAGCAATCCTCTTATAATTATATATATTAACTTCAACAGTTATGATAATAACTTCAACAATTGTATAGATTAACTTCAATAGTTATCTATTTAATTTTAACAATTACGGTATTAACTTCAACATTTATGTATATTAATTTCAACGGTTATGAAGTGTGAGGGACGGGGAGGGGTGGGGGAACAAGCGTACGTGGGAGGGAGGAGGGAGGAGGGGTGGGGGGAACAAGCGTACGGGGGAGAGAGGAAGGAGGAGGGGGGAGGAACAAGCGTACGCGAGAGGGAGGAGGACAGCGTACGTAGGAGAGAGGGAAACAGAGCGAAACAGATGATGATAGTCAAAAATAGAAAACGCGTAGAGGGGATGGGAATGATAGCAAAAAATAGAAAACGTGTTTAATAACTGATGGGGATGATGAGGATGGTGAATATTGAGGATGATCCTTATCAGCCCCGATTTTAAATTCCTTATTCATCTTATTCAATCCACATCCAAACACATCCAAGTGACCGGTGTTTTGTGGTTTTTCACCACCTATCTAATTTTTCACAATTTTTGGTGTCTTTCTTTTTTTTTTCTTGATCTTTCTTGATATTGTGTGGCTACCTCGGACTTTATAATATCATGTTGGATCATGTTTGACGGCTCTGATAACATCATCAAGATATTATCTTTATTTTCATAGAAAATTTTTTCATTATCTAGTGTTACCAATGTGTCATGCTATATTTTCAAACCCTTGCATATATACTTATATATACAATTCTATAGTGTAACCCACCACACGTCATGCTACAGAAAAGAAATCATACTAAAGTGTAAAGATTGAAGGAAGCATTGCAAGGGAAGAATATTGAGAGCTAGTAGTAAATGCAAAGATACGGCAAAGGAAGGGAATAAATTGGCACGTCTAACGTGGGCTACTCGATTGAAATCCAACCTATAGTCCTCATCACATGCGCTTCTCGTGACCCAAAAAGCGCCACCTCCTTAGACCTTAGTTCGTTAAGCTAGGGATTTGCGTCTCATTGGCTCCTCGCTTCATCGACCTTTTTAATTTTCTCCTTTATCTAAATTATCTTTAGAAGGTTTCCCCTCTTTTTGTTTTAGTCTTGTATTCCCGACACTACAATAATTAAAATTCTAGGTTTGCATGTCCGACATTATGATTATTGAAATTCTCGGGAGTTGATGAAGGGCATGTCAAATTGGGAAGCCACCGAGCTTAACTGCGGACTAATAATTTTGGTATATTACTTTCATGATGAATATTCGAAATTAAGTTCGAAATGATAAATTAAATTAGAACTTTAATTTGGAAAAGCGTCTATAACAAAATAATTTATTTAATTAAATTTAAACAAGAGGGCACTTAATTTTGACTGTAAATAAGCAATTTTGTACGATGCATTTTAAGATAAAGTCTTCATAGTGAATTTAAGGCTGTCGAGTTTAAACATAAATTATTGAAAAACATAAAAATTTCGACAAGGGAGAAAAAATAGCTAATTTATCACCAACACGGCATACAAGATCGATATCGATGCGATATGTTAAATGGACAGTGAATTTATTTGGTAACCAGGACAACTCATAATATGTATGGAAAAAATATCATAGATATCAATCTTTGATTCACATGCTTCGGGCATTAAATTGGTGCTTAATATAACAATTTACTTACGCTAGCATTTGACTTTGATCAAACGAATTTCTGCATTGCACCAAATCCGATACACGTCATACAACAATTAATCCAAATGTTAACGAATTTTTTTAGTAAGGAAGTTGGTTGTTCAAATTTGAGTTTTATTTGCAAAGAACTTTGAACCATGCATACAACAAACCATTAAACGCTGTTAACATTTCTGTTTTAGCCACTGGCTAACATTCTGTAATTACTTTTATAATTTTATTAATAGAAAGATGTGGGCTGTGAGCCTGTGACCCCCATTTTTATTTAAAAAAAAACATTGATTGATGAAAACCCGTTTGAATTTATATATAGTACTAAATTCCTTATTTGTTTATCTTGTACTTTTGGAGTGTGATACTGATATGCATGTTTGAAAATTCTCTGCGTAGGTGAACGCATGTGTGTGCACCTCATCAGAATATTTTTTTTTCAAGTACTAGATGAAAAGGATGTAAACCAAAACACATGTCTAAGGCTAGTTGAACGCATGCATTCAAGACAAAAAATGAACAATATCTTACGCATTGAGATAGTGTTGGACACATGTGTCAATGTTCGCTCCTTCATCACTAGTAAGCTTTTGTCGGTATCTGAATACATGCAAGAATTCAGCCAGAAAAAATTCTTCTAGAATTTCTATTTCATACTCTGAACATATGCATTGTGTCATAAATACTGGATAATAGTATTATGCAATTTAAACTTATGTAAACAGTGTTATTCTCTAAAAATTTTGAGACGCACATAAAAAATCTGCACAAATTTACTCACTTCAACTATATCGAAAAATAAAATAAGCTCAAGCACAACTGCACAAGCAATAAATTAAAATGAGCATAGAGAAGATGTTGAATGAAGATAGTGGATGTCAAATACAAAGTTGAGGAAGCTGTACAGTGTACTGGTATTGCACATAAAATGTCCTGTGATTTCTTAAAAATGTATCTGTTTTTGTACCATCTGCTGTTCCACATACAGTCAGTCTGCCTCAATCTGCAGTAGTCCCCTCCACAGGTGTGCATGAATGAATGAGAGTGAGAGACAGAGAGACAGAGGGAGGAGGGTAAAATTTAATTAAGGTTTTTTAACTTTTGGGAAGGATGAGACAGAAAGAAGACTGAAAGGAGTGAAAGAAAGGAAATAAAGAGTCAACTCCGGCCGATGCACTGGGCTCGAGGTGCTTCTCTGGTTCTCTCTCTTTCTCTCTCTAATTTATCTCTCTCTCTCTCAATTATTGGGACACCACCACCTTTGGCTTTGCCTCTGCCAATTTCACTTTTCTCCATCCATTCTGGGATAAATTCATCTTTTATCCAATATAATATTTTCTCACATGAGGCCAACCAAAATATTTTGCTTAAACTAAACAATCTGCACTTTTCAGATTGTCTCAATCTTTCAGTCGATTTTGTTTCCATGAATATGTTTTTTTTTAAAAAAAAAACATGTACAATTTTTTAATATTGTTTGCTTGCACGCATGCATGCATGACGCATTAATTGGCATAGGATAATTTATATGGCAAGGTACAGCAAGAAGATTATTAAGCAATTACAAAAGGGTATGTCACAATGAAAAACAAAAACATATAATATAATAACAAATGCATATACTGATATACACATTGCACAGAATATATACAGTTCTAGAGATTAAATGAAATGAAAAAGGTAATTTTCTTTTTTGGAAAATGAATGAAAAGAGACTTACTGCACTGGGCACAAGTACTGATCATGTGTACCGACCGGTATAATTGCCGAACAACTTTTATTTCTCCTATGAAAAGAGACTTACTGGGCACAACTTTGTTGTTCTAACATCAGTGAATAAGATATTGGTTTATATTTCCCTTGAGAAATGGACTTTTTGCATAATAAGTGGTGCAAGTATGCTTAAATAAAATTAAGAGTCAAATCCAAAAATAGTTGTACAATTTGACTTTTTGTAGCAACATGCTAGTGACAAACTGACCAGCTACCTTGGGACCAGGCAAAAACACTACCGTTTGCTTTAAAATTGCTTAAGATAATTTAATTTTCGTATCTCTGTGATAAAATCATAAAAATTATAAGAAAAAAGTGGAAATAACCCAAATTGAAAAAAAAAATTATTAATAAGTATTTTCTACCAAAAGAAAAAAATAATTTTATTTTAACCCAAATTGAAAAGATTAACTTTTTAAGGTTACATGCAAAAAAGTGGAAATACACAACTTTCATGAATAAGCAATAAAATATATCGATCACAGTAGTATTATTTTTCTTGTCACGACCCTACAGACTTGGTCTATCCCTACGACTACCAATGAAGAACCACTGTTGACATCTAAATAGTATAAAAAAATAGAATAACAATCAATTTAGAATTAACTGACACATTCTTCCATGTTAATCACACACCAAGTATCATGCATCAGTATCAAATGCATTTGAGCCACCAACATGCACAAAAATTATATGCCACGTCACAACCAACTATTCTTTTGTCTATCCCTAATTTTCTGAATAATTACAAACAAAATCTTGTCTGGAAAATTGAACGACGGTGTGTACATATCATTTGTCATTAATTTGTATATATATGGTTTAAAATGGCTTGAACGGTGCGTGCAGTCCCTGACCACATATTTATTCGAAAATTTAAAGGAAAGCTAAGCTATCATTAATTTGCAGATATACATTTAAATATCAACCATAATTATGATTTCTTGGCATACCTTTTTTTGTTGTGTAGATAGATATTCGCGTCGAAGTTTTGCAAAGCAGGGAGCCAGGGAGTTTTACTCAATGGAGTACGTTTTAAAATAATACTGTTCTAATTGTTAGAAATAAATTATTTGTACATATCAAATCATTACTTGTTAGTTACTGAAATTTTGTTTTTTACTCTTTGCCTTTTGGGAACTATTTTTCTTCTTCAGCTTACGTACGATATATAGCATTGTGTGATCATTTGCACTGTTGATTTTGTAACTAAATCTGAAAGCAACTGAAATACATTATTTTCTAAATTAGATAATTTTGACTCTTCGTCTAAATGCATATATTATGGGATAATAAATAATTCCATTTCCCTTTTTAATGGTTTCCAAGAATTATTTAGCTGCTGTTGTTCCATTAGTACTTTAGAATCTTGTGCTAACATAAAAATAGAATTAAAGTTTCATGGTCACAATGAAGGATGAGAAAAGCAACAAAAAAATAGGCGAAGTAACTAAAATTGATTTATATAAATATTAAATCTGAAAATTAAAACAATATGACAAAAAGTTGTAGCTTGCTTACTAATAAAAAATTAAGTGCAATTTGCAACTAATATTGTTCGGTGAGTCGGTGACTCTGATGAAAATTATTATGAAAATAATTAGCACTTGTCTCTCATTTATATATCACGACTACTAAGAGAGGTACTGCGGGCATTAAAGTATAGAGGAGAAGTGTCACGGTCAAGCAGCGATTTTTGCGGACTTTAAATGGGGCCCACCTAGCCACCCAAACTTTGACAAGTGGCGTCATCTCAAGTGCTCACTATTACATGGACGGCCAGGATGCACCTTACTCCAACGAAGACTATATGAGAACTTGGGTTAGGTTCCTCTACAATTTTCTGTCCATGTGGAGAATAGATCCTATTTTGTTATGACAATAATGAATTATTTACTTAAATTTTAATTACTAATTACTCCATGCTACTACATGTTAAAACAAACATATCCTAAAAGATCAAAATTGTAATTAAAAGTGCATTTTTTTTAAATAAAAGGTGTATAAATTACAGATTTTAATATTCTCTAATAGCTAGGAAGCACTAGTAAATTTCCCCGTGAAGATTATGTGGCAGGGAACTAAGAATTGCACTGAAGCTTCTAGAATAATTTTAGAGCTATACAGAGAATGGTAGGTTCACTGAATGGCAGTAGGAGGCAACAACAGAAAACACACGTCTTTAATTTATTTACTAATTTTTTAAAAAACTTTTTTACTTAAATTCTCCAACTTTGATTGGCCTTGAACATTTCTTTTTGGCACCCTATATTTTATTTGGATAATTTGTACGCTACCCCTCCAACTGTTCATTTATTTACCTATACATGTTAAGCTGCTAGCTAGTATTGTGGTGGGAGCTTAATTGAAGCTTCTGAGCATCCTTACCATATTATAGCTCTCCTTTAGTAAAAACAAAATTTTAACTACTGGTTCAGCAATTTACATATCTTAGTTGACATAACTGAATTTCAACTGAACATATAAGTTGATATTACATATTTATTTATGCACGGTGTCATTAACAACACAAGCAAAATTATTTTCCTTAAGATATATAAAATTAAAAATATATATATTCATTGGTCAATACTCAATAGACTGCAAAAAACCTGAGCATTTCTGAAAATTCATGATCAACAATTTTATTTTTTATTCTAGAAAATAACAATACATATCATCAAATTACCTACACCAATCCTCTCAATTTGTGCCATAAATTTTTTTTATGAGAACAATATTTTGTAATATTTATATCACCAAACGGATTATCATAAAAATAAAAATATCTCATAATAAGTGAAACATCAAATAACTTTATAAGAATCTCTTTCTATTGGGTACAATTTCAAAACAACATTTTTGTAAGGTAAGAAGAGCAAGAAATGCCTTTTTATTATTCCTCTCTTCACTCGAGAGTAGAGAGTGATGAAGAGCTTGACCTAGAGAGAGAGAGAACGAGAGAAAGAGAGAGAGAGAGACATAGAGAGAACAAGAGAGAGAGAGAGAGATCTGCGAGCAATAAATGGGAATTAACGTTGGAGCCGCCTCCATGGCGGCGTGTCAGTTCCCCTCTTTTCCATTCTGATCCTTCTTCCGATAATAACCCCCACCAAATTTGAATAATTACAAACCGGACCATCTCCGGCTCTCTCCATATCCCTCCATCTGTCATCCCTCAGTCATAAATATATAACTCCCATACACACATACTTGTCACTCTTCTCTCTACAAAATTAACCTAACAACAACCTCAGCATAGAATAGAATAGAGGATAGATCACACGGACTACCCGAAACCTGGGCTAGTCTCTTGTGCTATGGATTTTGGGTCATGGCGGGTTTCCATTTAGGCGGAGGCGGCCACACCACTCGATCCGACACATCTCCCGTGCCGACCGAGAGCATCTTCCTCTACGCACGCAGCACTTCCCGAACCGGTGGCTTCCAATTATGGCCCCCAAACCCTTCTCAACACCCTCAATTCTTCTCTCCTGGCGGCGCATCCTCAAGCCCGGCAACTGTGCTCTCCTTCTCTCATGAACCCCCACTTGGCGCCAACGCATCCGGTGCCCGTTCTGGTACAAGCTGCCAAGATTGTGGGAATAACGCGAAGAAAGATTGCATCCATCTGAGGTGCAGGACTTGTTGTCGGAGCCGAGGATTCCTCTGCTCGACTCACGTCAAGAGCACGTGGGTCCCTGCCGCAAAGAGGCGAGAGAGGCAACATCAGTTAGCTGCACTCATGGCTAGTGGTACGAGTGGCGGTTCAAGCGAGGGTACGAAACGGGCCAGAGATCAGACTGGTATGCGATCAATCACACGCGTGCCGACTGTAGTTGCCACTACTTCTTCATCAGGTATATTATACCTGGCTGAACTTGTAATTCATGCCAGGGCTAATTGTTGAAGATCATGAACTTGAGAATATTGAGGAAAAACTAGAAAAATAATAGTAAAAGTAATTAAATATGATGTAAGTTGAGTTGCACTGTTGTAGTTACCATACTTCACTGTTGCACCGAATCCCTTGCGTGTGCGTCCACCGTTGTCTCCACCTTTACTTTTCTTCTTTGATTAGACGTGATTTTGATATATGGTGGGGCTTTACCCCCCCTAAATTCAGTCAAATTATCATATTTCCATGTTACTTCAAAATTCAAAACAGAAAAAGAAAAGAAAAAAGCAAAATGTTTTGAACTTTTTATTTATTCTTTTTCAGG
The DNA here is from genome assembly GCA_028095005.1 of Rhynchospora pubera. Taxonomy (NCBI): domain Eukaryota; kingdom Viridiplantae; phylum Streptophyta; class Magnoliopsida; order Poales; family Cyperaceae; genus Rhynchospora; species Rhynchospora pubera. The sequence continues at coordinate 116,934,937 of CM051461.1, forward strand.
AGACGGAGGAAGGTTTCCGGCGGAGGTCAGCTCAGAGGCGGTGTTTCGGTGTGTGAAAATCGGGCCATTGGATGAGGCTGATGACGATGAGCTGGCGTATCAAACGGCTGTCAGCATAGGTGGACATATTTTTAAAGGGATTTTGAGAAATCATGGTCCAGAGACGGTGGATTATAACCAACTTCATGGTGGAGACCCGGCATCTTCTCCTAGCGTTGCCGCGGCGACTAGTAGTGAGGCAGGGGTTGGGGTAGGAGGCAGTCATGCTGCCACGTCAGCTGCTCAAGTGTTGATGGATTCTTACCCGACTCCGCTTGGCGCATTCATGCAAGGGACACCATTCTTCCCACATCAGCCCAGAAATTAAGATTTTTCAGATAGAACTCGAGGTTCTGTTTATTGTTTTCTTTTTCATTGTTCCCTTGGAACATCTTAAAAAATGATTAACTATTGTTGGCTTTTGAAATTTTTTTTTCTGTGCTAGGGTTTTAAAATGTAGTCACTTTCTCTCTCTGAGCTATAAATTAATAATTTTATTGTAGGCATATATTATTCTGTGCTTCAGAATATTAATTCTCTGACTTCCATATATAGTAATAGTGGTTGATTTCCTGCGTTCTGATCGTCGCTTCCACGTATTAACCTATGAACAAACTGTGTTTGCTTACATGTTTCCAACCAGAAAGGAAAAAAAAAAAAATCTTTGTTTACAATTCTTTTCAAGTCTTGGTCGGATTGGTGTTGCTCTTTCTAGTATATATGCTATATTTTAAAACTTCTCCACAAGGTTTTAAAACTAAAGAAATGAAATTAAATTTAAAGAACCTCTTTCGGACTTCGTTATTTTTGTCTACCAGAAAAACATGAAGAAAAAAAAAATACATTTCTAGGGTTGCTCTTTTGCATTTATGGTTCTGATTCTTTTGTGATTCTGTCCTTGTTACTTCTTTCACACTTTCTCTCTTTATGATATAAGGTTGCACCACAATTGTAATTGCTTGTTAATGCTTACGCAAATCACTTCTAGCTGGCATTATAATTATCTCTCTCTCTCTCTCTCTCTCTCTCTCTCTGTATGAGAAACTTAACAGCAGACTAGCAGCTATCAATTGAACTTTCTCCCTCTCTCTGCCAGAAGTCACTGTTAGGTTTTAGCTGGTTTCTGTCCTCTCTTTTCCTGGTCTCTAGGTACTTGAAGTAGTTATGGAGCGTCTCATAATTAGCAAGTTAATGCCGAGTACATAAATCACTTAGGAGCCAGTTGCCCAGTTTCCAAAAAGAAACTCTCTGACTCTTGATGTACCATGTACTTGTATTTCAAGCCTGTCTTTCTCTCTCTGTCTCGGGTATTACGGTGCACTGTTTGCTAGCTATATACTTTTTATATATGTTCCTCAAATTGTCTTAAAAAATGTTTACTTGAATTGTATGAACAGAATCCAATTAATAGTTTTGCTAATTCGTCCCTTCTTTTAAATAATTTGGTCTCCATTTACTCCCATTCAAATTATACTTGTGTGTAAGATTCTCTTTGAGTATTTTTTTTTTTATTTGAACTGCCCGTAGGCTTCTCTTTGAGTATTTAAGTCATAATTATGTTTGGAATTTTTAACAGTATCAAACAGCTACTATTTGTCATTTTCTTTATGTTGCCTTGGGTTTTTCTTTATAATGTTTGTCAATATACTACTGCTCACTATGCATGTCAGCAAAATTCTAATTCCTAGTAAACCAATAAAACTAAATTAAAGCCATCTACAATATAAGTCCCTAAATTTAAGCTATTTTGATTTTAGGGGGGGGGGGATGGGGGATGGGGGACATTGAAATGTATTGTCTGCATGAAGCATGAAACAAATATCACCTAGAGTTATTTTTCTTTATAATAATGTCCAATATTTCTGGATGTATCATGTATCTATATATTGTGTCATATATGTTCTTTGAATCTAATACTAGTACCTTAATATATATTCGTGTAGAAAAACAATACCTATATGGCCATATCACATAATCCATAATTAAGTGCTTTCAAATGAATTCTTCGGCCTTCCGATAATTATCTTGTTTGTGGGGTAACACAAATTAAAATTAGTCAAGCTGGGAGATGCTCGACTTCTATTAAATTTGCTTGCCTATAGTGAGAGGGACTTGATCAAGTGCTGAATTGGCTCGAACAGGAACAGTTGAATTGATGATACATTCATTCGTTGCTTTCTTTAATTTATTTTCCTTCTCCCCTTTTAATTATGTATATATTTAGCTGAAACGGAACTTTGTAAAGGGTCAGAACTATTTAGAAAAAGCCAGCAGAGAATGTACATGCATGTATTGTATCTTTTTTTTTAATATATATATATATATACTAATATACTAATCAAACTCTTGACATATTGGTGCAATAAAATAATATATATTCTAGCAGAACAAGTCTGGCTCATATATATATTGAAAGTCAGATCAATTATAATTTTCTTCACTCTTTTTCAGAGTGTACACCGTGATCAGATCAAGTATGTTTCTTAGTCATATTGTTGGTAGGGTCCGTAAGCACTAGTATTGGTTGATTTTGCTACATATATATATTTTTTAAATTTTTTTGTATCTTGGAATTATTCTGAGTGTCAAATATTTTGTCATAATGCATCTCCAGAAAAATATCATCAGCCTTATTGTTTCTTGTACTGTTCATTTCTTTTGCACAGTATACGTCCAATTTTCAAAATTTTAGTAGTTGCTTATTTGTTACTGATGTTGTCCATCCCAGAGTTGAGGACTCTAGCCAGTATAAATGGGGTAAGCACTTAATTGTAATTTGCAACCTTAGTGAGCTAGGTTAAGTTGTATTTTTATTATTTGTTAGCTAACTGTAAGTACTTTCCCAACACAATTTAGCAATTTTCCATCTTGCACTTAATTGTATGGTACACGTACTATATAGGTCACTCGGGATGCTGTAGATCAAAATAATAGATCGCTGAAGTCTCTTTTTTTTTTTCTGGTTGTGTTTTAATTTAATTGGTCATATATAAAATATTGCCTCTAAAATCACTACAAAAAAGATGGTCTTTACATAGACTTCATAGCTAGACTTTTTTTTTTATGTTGATTATTGTTCTATTGCTAGATTTATTTGATGCATTAAATCTAGCAATTTTTTTAGCAAGACTCAATTTTCTATCAGTAGTTCCTTAAAAATCTAGCAAGTTATTTTTGATAGATTTTTCGAATCTTGTAATATCTAATGTAGCAACAATAAATTGCTAGACTTTTTTAAATTGCTACACTAGATATTACAAGATTAGAAAAGTCTAGCAAAAATAAATTGCTAGATTTTTAAGGAGATATTAATAGAAAATTGTGTCATGCTAAAAAAATTTTAGATTTAGTACATCAATTGAATCTAGCAATAAAAAAATAAATCTAGCAATAGATCAATGTCCAACATAAATAAAAAAGTCTAGCAATAAAAATCTATGTAAAAACCATCTTTCTTATAGTGAATTGCAACAATATTGTTAATATATATTGATGAATTCATCAATTTCTATTAGTAGTTGATGTTTTGCTTTGTGAAATTTCCAGTTGCATGTTTGTTTTTTCCCTCAAAAAAGTTTATTCAAATTAACAACATAATAATTAACATATGCATTGCAAGACTTGATAATTGAAATTGCAGTTTTGGGACTTATATTATAGTGGCAAGAGCTTGTTGGTAAAGTTTTTGAAATTAATTATATAAATCTGAAATTACCAGATTTTTTTTATGTAACAATACGTAATTTGTTTCATCCACATGTTATATGGCACATAGCTAAATAATTCCACAATTCTTTATGTATAGGTTCCTGAATTGAACGTAGAAACTTCTTAATCATGTATAATTTTCTCAAAATAAATAACTTCCAATATATGTTATTTGTTTTGTTCTTGAAAAATACGAGTAACTGGTGTGTCCTATCTGACCAGGCTGCATGCCTTCGTCATTAAACAATTGCAAAATCATAACTCATTTTGCAATATGCTTTTTCATTATTTGGTAAGAGGTATGGAGAGCTGAGACATCAAAACATGCAAGTCCCCTTAAATTAAAGCTGTACTTATCTTAATTTGTAAATGCTTATTTGGCTCACCAGACGGAAATAAAAAATATGAAGTAGAAAGTTCCAGTGAAGAAGATGTGCACATGAGACAAGTATCAAGATTTGGTTTTCTAAAGATGTGTTTTCTTGGACCACTTCCAAACTCTATTGCGACTAGCAATTAATAGTAGCTAGTCATAGTAGGGGACCATACGCAATTAGATTCTACGAGTATGTGAGATAAGATAGCTAGAACCAAAATTTGCAACAAATTAATGAGAGTAAGATCCCATCCTAACAAGCCTATAATGCTATATAACCTTGTTAATGTATTGTGGGTGTGCATTGCATAAATGTAGGTCTTAATCTAGAGGTGTGTTCTCACCACACCTTTTGTCCTCTCCAATTGCAGAAGAGTTGAAAAAAAGAAACCTAATTACAATGCTTAGTGTCCTTTTCTAGGTCTTCTTGATATATAAAAATTATGAGAATGCACTGAAAAAAAAAATATACATGTAATTAAGATTATTCAATTTTACTTCCTAGCTATATAGAGCCTTATAATTACAAGATTTCAAAACTTCTTCTGTTTCTGAACCATATATATTTTGTTTTGGTAAAACTTTCAAGTAGCATATTTATTTTATAAGAGAGCACAAATATTTGACAGAACATAAATTGTCTTATTTGTTGTTGTTCCTTTTGTTCCACCGTCTAACCGAGCAAGAGATTGCATATATTAACAAAATTTGTTTTCAACTATTAATGAAAACAGTTTCCGTACCAATATGTCTACCAGCTGGTCTTAATTAACATTAATTGGGATCAGTACTGGTTAAATTTTTTTTTTAACCCATCTAAAGCTTGGTTCACAATTCATAATTTTTTTTCTTGCTGTTTCATTGGTCCGGGATATATATATATATATATAGCACATCTAGCCTAATCAAAATTTGTACTGCTAAGTTTAACGACTCAATTTTGTTCCCACGATGAGACGTTTAGCTGGTACATGGAAGAACTAAGTGCTAATCATGATGGATCTTAATAATTTGGCCAATTTCTTTGCACTCTCTAATCTGTATGTAATTGGTGCATGCAAATTACTATACACTAAACTATGTTCTATTATATTGGAGACCTAATTAATTTTCAATTATTAGGTTAGAAAAGAAATTGAATGTAACTTAGTCTGCAATTTAAATATTACAGTACTAGAATAGAGTAACGACGAATGAAATCGGATATGCTCTTAGGGATACTAAGTTTGTACTGCTGGAGCTAATTTATAGAATATGCTGTTCAAAGTTTCAAACTGAGTTGTATAATCAGTTCCTGAGTTGAAAAGAAACCAAGTTACGTGACAGGCTTCACAAAACCAGAATAAAATTAATAGGAAAAAATGGTATACTTATTTATTCCATTTAATTGTTTAGTGGGGTAATGACTGGAGTGTGCTTGGAAATGCACATGTAGTCTGATGGCCAATTATATAACCTGGGTGCACGTCTCATAATCTTACTTTGCACAAATTCCATGGCACATTTATTTAATTTTTGTCCCTCTGGACCGGAGCAAATAGTAGGCCTGACCAAGCCCATTGCACCATGACACCTGCAATTTTTCCATTTGGGCCAATTACCAGCTCTCAATCTAAATAAATAGAGCACAAGTGCACAACTATTGGCCTAAAACCTTCGTTTGTGTTTTGGGTGTAGATTTTCTAAGAGTCTCTAGTGTTGCAATAGGTGTAGCTTTTAATCTTAGGTTACATATTCTGGGATAAAATATTATCGGAAGCAATATTATTAAGGCAATCAAAAGAAGGTGAATATGCAATTTTCACAAAAAGAAATAGAAGAAGACATGCATGCATTAAGTTATAAAATCTAACAATAGAACTGTAATAATATTTTAACTGTGATAATTACATCCTAAATACATCACTAAATTTTATTCCTTGGAAAATGTAATATTCAACGTCTCTTACCATATTAGCCCGAGAAAATATTTAGTGATGTGGGGCGCCACATTGTGCAGGAGAGGTACATGCCGAAATTGCGATAAAATAAAATTATGCAAAATTATTCTCATAATTCAGAATAATTATAAAATTATATCCCTAATATAATATATTCTGATTATATTCCTATTTGTTGTTAAGTCCTATAGTCATTTTTCATATTTAGCCATAATTATCAGCAAAAACGTTATTTTGAAAGTTATTTCTTCATTGTAGTCTTTATTATGTATATTTAACAAATTAATGATGTTATCTTATTGAAACTGAAACCAAATTAATAATACTCTGTTTTCTAGACTATATCATACTATTACTTACTCTCAGACACTTGAAACATATCTAATGCTGGTACATGTGAAGGACACGCGAGACGGATAGATTCGCTTCACATATAGCTACACCACCACTGATCATAGAATAATTTTGATCATTAAATGTACTGATAAGACTGTAACTGCTTTGGGATTGGTGCCAGAGGAATCCACTTGTCAGTAGAAAATGGTATGGGGCAGTGCAAAGCTGCAAAGGGGCACCTTCCCTGCCAAGCGTTGAGCCCCAAGAGAGAATTTTCTAGTGTTTCTTAATGGGAGACAGTACGGAGGCTTGTTATTTTAACTTAAGCAAAGTCTCCTCTAGCTTAAATTATGTCAGTTTGAAAATTTAATACACTCACTCATTAAATGCTTCTGGAGTAGAATCCAGAGGCCCGGAATCTTTCTGTTGCATGTACTCCAAAGCAGCATTCTTTTTTTTTTTTTTTTTTGAAGGTTAAGGCCCTTGGGCAAACTGCATTAAACTAGAAATAATAAAAGTACATGGGTGTTACAACATAGCGAGTAAAATACCAACCCACAAGTTCTACTTGCCACAGCAGTAGATTAAAATAAAAATCCTACCCCTAACTACCAAATACTAAATTAACAGAAAACACGAGAGAGAAAACTAAATATCTGAAAATAAAAACATAACCCCATTTGAAAAACGAGAGCCCATCAGGGTGGTCTATCCTGCAGCCGAAAAAAGAAAGTACTGTCCAAAAACCTAGCCTCCGGAATAATATATATTCATCAACTGGGGACCTGGCAGGCCTTTGTAACAGAGAGTGCCTCTTCGTGCATAATTACATGGAAAATTGGATTTCCTTTTTCTAATTTGGTTGACATTCTCAAGTTGCTTGTCTTTTTGCTGTAATGAAAGACAGGCTCAATTTTTTTTCAACATTATGTGATTTTCATCGTATGTAATTGACAATTTTCGTATCTACTGTCTGTAAATATAATTTGTGAAAATTACCATTTATCCAATAATGATTTGAACAAAATAAAAAATACTTCTTCATTACTTTTTTCCACATTAAATACGAGCCTATAACAAATTGCATGGAGTACAAGCCCTTACATAATTTAACTGAAGGCCGAGAAATCAAGAAAATAAATTCAAATAGTCCCAGAAACTTGCGTGTAGTGGTTATTTAATCAATAGGCTTCATTCACACCAAATTTCACGCAAAATTAATTGCTTGTAATCTAAAGTTTCCTATGGAGCTTGTGTGATCCAATAACAATTTTTTTAAGCAAAAATGAGATATTGTCCTCATCGTTTAGCATAAAAAGAACATAGCCATAGGCAAAATCCAAGTAATTACATAAAAGTACCAAATAAAAAAAAAATTAAAACTAAACACCAACGTAATCATTCCATTCAAAGATAGCTATTGGGTTAGAGAGCGGTACGTAGCACTGTATTAATAAGTTGGATTATTCTGAATTCCTCTAAAGATTCGTGAGTACTTCTATGTCGAAATGAAAAATATCAAAATAGTCAAGTGCTCCCTATGTTTCTTGTTGGCTTGTTGCTGTTGGGATCAATAAGGAAGTTAACATTGTTAGAGAGCGGTAGCTCTGTATTAAGAACCGAACTTGTCTCTATTATGGTGTTAATAGAGAATTGGCATTCATTGAACAAGTGATTAATAGTTTCCTCTTGTGTGGTACAAAGAACACATCTACTCGGGATATGCCATCCTCTCTTTTTTAAATTATCAATCATTGCTAACCTGTTCATAGCCAACTGCCAAACAAAGAGTTTCATTCTTGGTGGAATCTGCAAAGACCAGATATACCAATGATGGGTCTATTAATTTTGAGAACCTAGTTTGTAATCTGTACATTGGGGCAACTGAGAAAAGTCCATTAGAATTTATCCCATGCACCATCTTCATTCAAGCGTACCCCAAAAATGATCAAGATCAGTAGATCACCGAGTTGCTGGGTTGCACAAGGAGAAGTTACCGAAAGATTCTTGAATAATGATTTGCTTATCAATTACAAATGAGTATAGATCACAAAACAAAGTACCTTAACAAACCGAAATCCCAATTATGCTGCCAAAACTGAGCTGTAACACCACTAATCAGATTAATTCTCAACCCCACTGAAATTACTGGTAAAATTTCAGTAAATGCTTATTTGAGTGGAGAGAAAGCTGGTATCATAGAAGAGGTGTGGCATTGCAAATGATCCAATAAATTTTTCCATAAAGAGTCATGACTAGTAAGCCGCCAATGCCATTTTGCTAAAAGGGCCTTGCTCATTGTCTTGATTTGTAAAATTCCCAATCGTCCTTGTTCTTTAGGTAAGCAAATCTTTTCCGATGAAACCATGACGAACTTGCCCTTGTTTACAGCACTTCCATGCCAAAAGAAATTCATTCCAATAACAAATTAACAGCAACACTTTTGCGTTCTGCCAATAAGAACGAAATATATGTAAATGTTTCTAGGATCTTAATGCGGAAATAACAAGGATCGTGGAATACCTCCAGCCATTGTTTGCTCATGTGAGATGTTGTGGATGAGTATCTTCTCCAGAGAGAGAAACCAGCGGTTCGCACACCAACGCCATCAATGGTTCCTACAGGAAAGAGAACACTACTAGTTTGATCGGCCTTCCTTATAGTGATGGCTTTTTTTCCGAGATGTCGGATTAGACCTTGTCTCCCTCAATCTCTATCTTTCTCTCTGTTTTGGTGCACAAAGTGATAAGATGTGACTTGGATACTGTTCTCCATCAGAACATGGTATTAAAAGAGTCAGAATCACTCAGGAGGCGCTATGAGTCGGTAGAATCCAGTAGACGTTGAGATCACTTATTCTGCCCAGATTCAGTTTCCGTCCTGACGACCCGTCAGAATCCTGACAGCCCCGCCAAGAGCTCTGACGATCCCGTCAGGATTCTGACGAACTCGCCAGGATCCTGCCGGACCCGTCAGAAAGGACCCGAGACACTGGCTGAACTTACAATATATTGATAATTATATTTATTTGACATCCAATTCCCGTATCCCTAAGCCAAATGGTTGCAGCTGCTAATTCTTCCCTGGTAGACCCAAAAATGAGACAAAATTTGAAAACAGAGAAAAGCAACTTGTGAGAAAATGTAGTTAAAAAAAGTTAAATGTTTAGTACTCTAGGGCGTGCATGTTATTTTTTGTTCGGCGTTTGGAGAAATAAGAAATGAGATAATTTGGAAAACGAAAAATAATAAAGGAAACTAGTGAAGTTTGTAACTAAAACTAAGGTTAGCTACTTTTTTGGATATATGATTTTATTGATGTTCATCGGGGAAAAGTTCCTCTTCCATAAATCTTGTCTATATAAACCATTTTGAAATTAAAGTTACAATAGATGAATGAAGTCATCGCATCAAATATAAAAGCGTATCCATAGATAATTTAATTATTTATTTATGTTTCCTAGTAAAAGTTGTGAAGAAGATAATCCATCATATATACAAATTAAGCTGACAAGAAGATACCAAACTTGGTACAATAGTCAATTAATCATCCCTTGAACTCTAAGAACAATTTCACCATGAAAATTAGATAACTTGGTACTAGACAATACTCCATCATATATTGTTTTAACATAAGTAGCCAGAATATATGAGTGATCTAGTTCTGACTTACTGGTAGGCTACTTACAGATTCGATTGGTACAGCCAAAGAGGCAAAGCTCGTAAAAGCCAGCTATTTCGCCGTGCTGCCATAATCGAAATTGGACCCACCAATTACCTTGGTTGCTTTGTGGACTTTTATACTCAGACCAAAAATTAGTGTCCATGTCCAGAAAAATCTTGCATCCAGTAGTCCTTGTCTGAAGCAGAGTGTGCAACTTACTGATATATCCAGGTGAAATGTGGTTGTCACTTGCGATATACATCCTCGAGTCATTAAATTTTCGAGGAAAAGATCATATTAAAAGAAAAAAAAAAGATAAATAAAGTGAAAATGAAGGGGAAAAAAAGAAGAAGGATGGTTTCCATACCAAGGAAAAAAAAAAAAAAAAAAACCTTCTGTGCCTTTCATCGGCATCATTTCAGGGTAAGAATCATACTTGTGGGAGTAGGCTATCTTCTGAGTATTTAGGCGGCTTCAACTCAAATTGAACAGGTTGAAGATTGTATTTCACATCACAAAACAGGTTTATGTAAATGCACACTAATTCTCGAAACAAATTATAGAAAAAAAAAACAGAGAAAAGGAAACAAAATGAACACTTTCTGAGGAACTTGGTCTGCCAAATGTCGAACAGCCATTTTTAAAAATTATCTTTATATCTACAAATTCCAGTTGGACCAAGAAAAAAAAAACATTTGGAAATAGAGTTAAAAACTTGTTAGAGAATGTATTTAAAATATATATTTTAATGTTTAGTACTTTGGGGGTCTGTGCGTATTTATTGTTGGTCGTTTGGAAAAAACACAATCTTGAAAATATAAAAGATCAGATAGTTTCAAAAAAGGGAAAAAAAATGAAATTAGTGAAGATGGTATCTATAACTAAGGTTATTAACTTTATTTATTTATTTTGATGTTCCTGGGTAAAAGTTCCTCTATCTTTTTCTTTTGTAAACCATTTTAAAATTAAAGATACACTAAAATTAAATGTTGAAGTAATACAGAGAATATTGGAAGTTTGGAACTGAGAAATTTAGTTAATTTGATCCTAGTTTCAACTTCAACATCAAAAGCGTACCCGTATATAATTTATTTCATCATCTTTTCCTCTTAAAGGATTGAACAATGGACCCTGGAGTATACAAGCTGAGAAGGGGATGCCAACCTGCTGGTACAGTCAATTTATCATGCCTTGTTGAGATGAATAAGAAATTAATTAAGTGGGTTCTAGAAAATAAATGATCGTAGAAAATATTTACTTAGATGGCCATAATTTATCAAGCGATTTAGTTCTGAGTATTCTGACTTACTGAGCTAACTGTAGATTCGACTGGCACATGCAACCCCATTGATAGAGATCCAATCAAGTAAAGCGTGTTAATTCCAGCTTAATTGTCATTCTGAGGAAAATAGGCTACTTGACTACGCCATAACCAGAATATGGGACCCGCCGCCATTTCCCTTGGTAGCTTTGTGAACTTTTATCCACAGACACAAAATCAAAATGTAGTGTTCATCTCCAGAAAAACTTGCCAGTACTTGTCTGAGCTTCAGCAAGCATAGTGTGCAACTTGATATTGATATATCCAGGTGAAATGTGGTTGTTACTTGGAATATTCGACCCTGGCTGATTAAATATTTCAGGTAATAAGTATATTTAAAGAAGAAACAGAGAATAAGATTTAAAAGGAAAATGATAGTTTCCATACCAAGGCACTGGATGAGGTCTCTTTAGGGAACATGGATCCTCTATGCGCTCCATTGGCATCATTTAATGGTAAGCACCATATTTGTAGAAGTAGGCTCTCTTGATAATTCAAGCAGCTTCAACTCAAGTTGAACAGGCCTGAGGATGTATTTCATATCATAATACAGGTATATGTAACTGCACATCAGTTCTGGAATAAATTTATAAAAAAAAAATAGAACAGAGAAAATAAAACGAAATGAACATTTTCCGAGGAACTTGGTCTGCCAAACTGTCACCTGCCTTACCATAAAAAAAAAAAACCTGCCTTAAATTAAAGTTATCCGTATATCAAGAAAATTCAAGCATGGCTTATGTGTTGACTTTTTACACAAATACCCTTGGTAGTGTAGATATGTGTCTAGATGATTCCCAAAATAAACATTCGTATTGCCATTCCAAGTTCTGATAATAAATGCAACTCTTCAGATGGGCCTGGCTAGGCTTACGGCCTCTACTGTTGGATTTGGGGCCCTTTGAACGATATTCGTTGCTGTCTAGGTATGTATGTATTTCATTTCAATGTTGTTGTTCCCGGTTAGCGTTGAAAACGGTGACTGTTTTAACAGTTTTTGCTTTTCATTTCGTCCAAAATGAAACAAAACGGTTAAAGATTTTGGTTGTATTTTAAAAACGAAATGGTTTCGTCCATGTATATTTTTGTACTATTTTCGTGATTTTGATCGTTTCGTCCAAAACGAAACGGTTAACGCAAATGGTTGTCAATTTAGTGTCCAAATCGAAACGGTTAACGCAACTGACTATTTTCGTGGTCGTTTTAGACATTATGCACCCCTATTCCCGGCCAATCGGCCATTTCCCATTTGGTTCTCCCTTTTGACTTGAGACAACGTTATTCCGATTGCATGCCGTATGATAGAGAAATTGTTTTAGAGCATCTTTTCTTCATGTCGATTTTGCATTAAAAAAATTACCTGGCAGCGATTGACTCAAGGGAGGGCCATATACATAATACATATATATGTTCGTTTCTGATAAAAAAAATAACGATTATTGATAACTTTCACTATTTACATGTGCGTTTGTATTACTTTGGATAGTTCCGGCCCATAAAAGTTGGGTGCTTTATAATTACTCGGCCCAAACCTGAGATTGATTAAGGAGGGCCATATACATTCACTGTCACTCTAGTTGCGCTGACATATAATTGGGTAGGCCTGGCAAACGTGCCAAACGATCACGGAACACCCCATTTTCGTTTTCGTGCCGTTTCAGAAACAGAATCAAAGTAGTTGTTTCGTTTCCGTTCCGTTTTTGAAACGGTAGTGAAAATTTGTGCCACATTCCATTTCGTTTCTGTTTTCCACTGTAATTTCTTATTTTCCTGCCTCATTTCAGCAAAACGATATAATTATCTGTTACGTTTCCGTTTCGTTTTTTGAAACGACAACGAAAATTGGTGCCACATTCCGTTCCAGTTCTGAAAACGAAATGGCATCACGTTTTTATTTTCCGTTTTGACAGGCCTATAATTGGGCCACATGGGATATTGGATATCCAGGTCTTGAATCCGAAAAGCTTCATATTTCTCTGTTCACACTTTTTCCTTATTGGATATTCAGGTCTTGACTAGTTTCTAATTTCTTTATAAGTGTTATCTTTAATTTTATCATTCCTGCAATCGCTAAATACAAAGTGAACATATAAAACAGACAAGATAAATATATAGGCTCTGTTTGGATCGTATGAGAATAAGAGTAGGATTAGTATTCAGGATTAAAATTGTTAGTCTCAAATTCTTAAAAATAAGCTTAATCTCAGAATAAAGGTTTTGTTTGGATAATGTTTGAATAACAATGAGCTTTATTTTTTACTGTTAACAAACCAAAATTTTAATCTCACTTCTTATTCTAACATCTAGTTAGATTAACTAATATTACTCAGATTCGGAATAAGTCTTTAATTCTAAACTGTTTGGATTGTCTCTTAATCTAGATTACCTATTTAGTTCAGAATAACTTTTATTCATGACTATCCGAACAGAGCCATAGACTATAAAAGTGAACACTTACAAATAAATATGTATTGTCATCTCTTGTTCAGAGTTTCATATGCACATTCAACTTATTTTTATTGAACTTATCTGTTTCTATGTGTTTACTTTGATCACTATATATGTTCACCTTATCTATTATAAGTGTTCACTTTCTATTTAGCGATGGCAGTGATGACAAAAATATAGATGGCGGTAATCAATTTCCATTATTTTTCCTCATATTCAAAATGATTTATGTAGAATATTTATGTCACTCTTTTTATTTAGTGATGATATAAACTTAAGTAGCGCGCCAGGCCTACTATCCTTTGGAAAAAAAAAATTGAAACGATTTCGACGAGAACTGGGTGGTGGATGACATAACTACTTTGATCAATTATCAGGTGACATTTTTTACCTCGTACAACATGACAAGAGTGTCAAGTCAACCAAAGAAAATAAATAGAGATTATTTTGGGTGAAAAAGTAAATCAACCCTACAAGAGTACTGTGTTACCAACTAATTTCAAGGAAGCCGAAGGAGCTGGAAAGGAGGGGATACAAGCCATGACATGAAATCATGAATGACATATTTATAACTTCGACAAAGTTAGAACTTTTTTGAGGGTCGGATGACAAAGAACCACACCGACGAATTTTATTAAATAAAATAATTACAAAAAGAAAAAAGAAAAAAAGAGAGAAAACCAAAGCCTATACAGATGTAAGAAAAAAACTAAATTAAAAAATAAAAACTAGGCATGTTTCGTCCAAGAGTGTACGCATGAGCAGATCTCTTTAAACAATATCTGCGGCGGAGTCGAACAATCAGAGAAAATTTTTCTATTTCGTGCCTTCCAAATATTCCAAGATGTAGCAGCCTAGATGGTGTCCCACAGTTTGAGATCAGGATTCCTTTGAGACAACCAAAAATCATCTAATCCGAGTGTGAAGTTGAGTAAGGGTAGTCTAAACCAGATTTGTATCAAAGTCCAGACTGTTTTTGCACAATGCAGAAAAAGGTGATCAGATGTTTCTACTACCATAGATGTACATGAAGGACATGAAGCGGGAGAGGGCCAACCCCTTAGCATAAGGTTATGCTGAGTTAGTAATCGATCTTGTAGAAGTAACCACAGAAAGATTCGAACTTTTGGAGGAGATTTCACTTTCCATAGATACAGATGGTGTCTAGAAAGAACACCGGTATTGGAAAGTAAACCGTAGGCACTGGAAGAAGAGAAGATTCCAGTGGTCGTCCATTTCCATGTAGGGAGGCTTCCGTTTGAGAAACTACAAGAAAGGTTAAAGAAGGGATCCTGTTGAAGGATGTCCGACAGACCGTAAGAAATGTCGCATGAGACTAGGTCGATTACATCTGAAGTACCATACAAGAGTTGGACTGTGGAAGACCAAATTGAATTTGGCTCATGTTTGAGTTTCCAGAGCCATTTCAATAATAAGGCTTGATTTTGTCGATGAAGGTAAAGAATACCCATGCCGCCATTAGATTTTGGCAAGCAACATTTCTTCCAATTTACGAGGCAATGACCTCCAAGACATTTATCCTTACCTTTCCAAAAGAATCTCCTTCTGATATCTTCTAATTGCTTTATCAACCACGGAGGTAGTTTCAACACTTGCATAAAATGCAGAGGTAAAGCAGTGAGCACCGACTTTACTAAAGTGAGACGTCCCCCTATGGATAGGAATCGAGATTTTCAGCCATCGAGCTTGCGCTGAAAAGCATTAATCAGAGGTTGAAAGTGGATCTTCTTCGGTCGACGGATAGATAAAGGCAGTCCAAGATAAGTTATAGGGAGTTCCTTCGACTGACATCTAAGGATAGAAGTAATGCGGGGGTGGACAGATTCATTGATGGAAATTGACACAAAAAGACATTTTGCATTATTAACTCGGAGCCCAGACAGTAATGCAAAATTTGAAAGCACCTCAGAGACAGCAAGGAAGGAATGTGAATCAGCCTCCATTAAAATAATGGTGTCGTCTGCATATTGAAGAGCTCGAGGAGGGATCAAGATAGAACCAGAGATGAGAGGAGAGGCATTATTAAAAAAGGATTGGAGGGCATCTATGACAATAATGAACAGAAGTGGTGATAAAGAATCTCCCTGTCTTAATCCTCTTTTGTGAGAGAAGAAGGTCGAGAATTCTCCATTAATTTTAACGGCAGAGGAAGAAGATTTCAGGATCTGAAGTGTCCAAGAAATCCAAGATGGAGGAAAACCTCTTTCAATTAGAACGTTGGTAAGAAAAGTCCAAGAAACCGTGTCAAATGCCTTAGCAAAATCAATCTTGTAGAGAATGGATGGTATCTTATTTTTATGCCAAAATGAGATGACCTCCCTAGTAACCATGTAAGATTCCATGATAGTCCGACCTTTTGTGAATGCAGTTTGCAAAGGGCTCACGAGATCCACCATATAGGGTTGCAAGCGGTTAGCCAAAACTTTGGTTAAGATTTTGACAAAGGAATTGATGACACTTATGGGCCTATAGTCGGATATCTCTAAACAAGAATCTTTTTTTGGGACTAAAGAAATATTAGCCTTGTTAAGTTCAGATAGGTCAAGAGAGAAAAACTGAAAAGCCTGAAAAGCTCTCATAATGTTCGGCTTTATGAGCTCCCAAAATTTCTTAAAGAAGTCAATTGGGAAACCATCAGGACCCGAAGCCTTACCCGATGGAAGCTGATTTATGGCTTGAAGAACTTCAGACTCAGAGAAAGGAATTCCTAATGCCGAAAGATTGGGGGAGGAACCAAGTTTTCCTGTAAGATCGTAAGGAGGAGGTTGTGGGGGACTCGTTCCCAAGATTGAAGAAAAGTGATTAAAAAAGGCTGAAATTAGATCAGACTGAGAAGAGATGTCGTTACCATCTACACTAACAGAATTAATAGTGTTGATTATGCGTCTGGACGAGGCAACAGCATGAAAGAACTTAGTGTTTTTATCACCGAGTTTTAACCGGGTATGAACGGCTAGAGCTAGATCTAGTATTTCTCTTGTTATTTATGTCTCTCTCAAACTTTTAGCAAAGTAAAGTAAGATTCTAGTATAAACTAATTACATGAATGACCTTCGAAAGCTATTTTTAACCGTCTAATATGTTGGCAACGCATCAAGAAACCTAGTATACACGAATCAGATGCTTTTCACCAAACTTTACTAAATACTGGTGTGCCAAAATTTCTCATATATTCCTCTACTCCATTCTTGAAATACTTCAGAACATTCCGCCAAAACAATGGAAAAAGGAAAAAGAAACAATCGACAGAAAAAACGACCAAAAGGAAAGTCTAAATAAATTTCAGAAAGATTAAAATGCGAGCTTCATATATGATCTTATTAATTTCAACTACAATGCATACTTTGCCTTTTTTTTGGTTGAAATTGGATAGAGGTTGACGAGAAAATAAATGTCTTAGTTCTGAATTAAAAATTACTTGTACAAAATCATACAGAGAGCCAATTTGACCAATAGTAAACAGCAAATATATATTTGAATGTCTGAAGTCTGAACATTCAAATTCTTAGGATAAGTGTTTTTAAAATCAGTTAAGCATACATGTTCAAAGCAAAATAAATAGTTGTAGCATAGCCAACCAGAATTCATAGAGGTTTGTCTTATAGCAAACTTACTCATACATAACATTGAAATGCCAAATACAAGTACATATATCAACTAAGCAAGTCGCAGATCATGCAGCCCAAATCCCATTTCGTGCAGATTAGGCTGACTTGGCAGCACCCTATAACCATACATGTGGGCTCCTCCATTTGCCATGGCCAATGCGCTCTCATAGTTGCTCGGGTTGTTATCCACATAACCATAAATGGGGTGCTCTTCTTTCATCTCCTGCAAAGGAGTTCAGTTGTTGGTTAGGATCTATTAATTCACAGAGTTTCCTTTAACGATAGATAATAAATTTAAATGAGCATAAACATAGTTTGTAGAATTCCATATATAAGTATTAAATATACTCTTCTTTGTACTGAGTACAATTAAACAGTACCTTCAATCCATTACCAATTGCATGAAGGAATGAGTGCTTCCATGCTAATTAA
The DNA here is from genome assembly GCA_028095005.1 of Rhynchospora pubera. Lineage (NCBI taxonomy): Eukaryota > Viridiplantae > Streptophyta > Magnoliopsida > Poales > Cyperaceae > Rhynchospora > Rhynchospora pubera. The sequence continues at coordinate 116,952,829 of CM051461.1, forward strand.
ATTGGATGCAAATACGCAATGAATTATAATACACACAGAAATAGTTGACATTACCAAAGCAACTAGATTGTGCGTCAAGGTATTGTATTGTTCCTGAGAGCTCTTCACCTACAATACTTCAACAAAAAAGCATCATAATCTGTAAAAGTAATGTTTACAAAACTTCAATTTATGGACCCTTCACCACGTAAAATCATAGTTGTCTGTGTCATAATTTTAAAGGTACTTTTATGCATAGAACGGATGGACAGAAAAACCCTACTCTGACATCAACGAATAAATTAACAAAGAACTCATCTGCTAAAAGTTTTTATTGGTTGACTGTTTTAAAGATTTATTACCTATTTACCTTCAACCACTGTCACATGTTGACCATTCATAAAGAGCTTAGAAGTGACTGATGTAATTTCCAGTTTCAGTAATGAAACGTTGACCTTGTGTCACCTTTTTTTTAAAAATAATAATACAAAAAAACTTTGAAGGATGACAAATTATCGTTTCTTTCTGTAATAAATTCTGAAATCCCCAGCCTGAGAAGTACCACAGCATAAAAGAGAATATATCCAAAGGTAGAAATCATGCTACCATGTCTCTTTCGTGCAAATACCCTAAAGGAAGTTCAAAACTAAAAGAGCATCGATCTGTCAACCCATAATAAAGGAGAAAAGACCAGCGTCATAAATATATATATAACCTGTTGTAAGACGCAGAAGATAAATATCTGAACCAGGTTGGTACACAAGTAATGCTCACGTACGTCTAGGGTTTCTAAAATTTGAGTGAAACATCTGACAAGACTGGTCATTGAGATGGGATTAATCCGTTAGTCATGCAGTGCTTCACGTTACATTTTCTCAAGATGAAGTAGCCCACTGTAAGGATAATGAAGCTAATATATAATTTGCGGATTCCAGAAACCTATGATATGCATGCTACATGTTCGAGGATAGTGAAATTTTTTTCTCTGCAATTTGTATCTAAATAATAAAAAGGGGAAAAAGTATGAACTATATATAGACCTTTTAAAGTTTTATCAAGTTCAAAATGAAGGATAAAAAAAATGAAAGAATATATCTTTAACTAAATAGGAGATTTATTGCTTAATTTTATCTCGTTTAAAACTCCACAATTGGTCAGTTTCCTGCTTATGTTAAAGAGAATATAAACAGCCTTTGTTTATCTTAATTTAACTTGTTTATACCAAAAATGGAAAAAATGACCAAATAAAATGAGAGAAAATATTAAATGAATAGCTAGCAGATTTGATAAGTAGAAGATATGTATATTACAATATTGTTGAATTAACAACAAAATAATGCAGCATTAACAAGATTTTTTTTTTCATTTAAAAAATTACAATACATCACCGGGTATGTCTTATTTAACAATTTTATTAAAATTTCCCCAATTTGTAACTTTTGACAACAAATAAGACACTAATTTCAATTTTTGAAATTGGTAAACTGTTAAAATTATGACCTTGTAGATGAAAGCTATGCACTATAATTGACATGTCGGCCTATAGTTATTGTAGCTTTACATAATGAATCTTATAACATTATATCTTCTGATACAAAGAGCAACAATATTCGACTTTCAGCATTAAAACTAATGGCATTTTCTCACTTGTACAGTTATCTGCCATGAAATGCGCATAGAGAAAGTATAACAGCAAGAAAAATATAAATCTTCAGAAAGTATAACAAGAAAGTTGAAACCATATGAAATGCCCTTATGTAAGGTAAATTGTCGATCATATGTGTTTTAAATTTCAGTTTAGATAATTTGAATGAATCAAGTGCAATTAGCAGTGCCAACGGATATAAACTGCAAATGAAGATTGGATTATCTCTTTTCACAGTACGTATCTTTTGTACCCAATTTGCAAGTCCATACATATCATTGAAAAAACTAATGTAATAGCTACCAGAAAGGTTGATCGAAACTTTTAAGCCAGGAATGATAAGAAACATACATTTTGAGATTTCATCAAGAAATGTTTAATATTATGGTTGGCATTTAAAGTTGTCTAATTTTATGTTCCTTATCATTTGCACTATACTGGAAAGTAAATATTTAGTATAGCATTATGATCAAAACTTTTTTCTGTTCATTGTAAATTCAATGACCCTTTATCTTTAGTATATTATAACCAGCACCATGCCAATTCGAAACACTGAAGACTTGACCGATGTTATCAAGAGATGGACACTATATACATGATAAACTGTACTTCAATGTAAGCCATAATTGAAGTCCAATTTATACTTAACTATATATATCATTTTTTCATATAATACTTCATGTCTTCAAGTTCTATTATATGGGAGTTACCTCGTATGTATTTATGGCTTAGGATTTGAGATATCTTGAATAATGTATCCGATTTAAATATTTTCATTCATCCCTCCTAGCGAATGCATAACATATTATTAAGGCACTTTTAAGTCATCCGCTAAGTCATTATTTTGTGACAACTTATTAATTAGCGTAAGATACTCTTGGAAGCTTAGAATATTTAGTCTAAAGATAACACCTTGTACGTATATTTGATATTTCAACGTTTTTTATTTAAACACCGATACCAATTTTTACCATATTTATTTCTTCTGTTCATCAAATATTATAAAAATAATTTGAAGGCAAGCTATTAATACTATTTACCATCTTGTATATGAGTGATGAAGGATATTTCCTTATTCTTGTTGATAAAAAAATTAATATTATTACCTTCTTCTTGTAGGTGTCCGTCTGTGTTTGAATGTATGAGAACTGCAATGCAAGCAAAATAAGATTTATTAGACCACACATAAGTTAATCAAGAACTTCACAAACAGGAAAACAAAGTGCGTGCATGGACATAAACACAAATCTGCCTAGCCAGTTAAAGAAACAGAAGACAGTTTTTTAAGTTCATAGGCGGAGCTTCCTCTATTTGTAATTCACAAAAGGTTGGAGTTTTGAAGTATAGAATGTTAATAAACAAAAGCTTTTATTGAATAAATTTGTCATTGAAAAATAACATGGCAGAGAAATTAATTCATAAGTAACATAATCTTCAAGAAAATTTCATAAAATACATAATGCTTGGTTTAAGCATTAAGGCCTTCTAAATAATTCTCATTGACTTTAGAAAAATTAATGTTAATGTTTTAGTGTATTCTTACTTTCCGATTACGGACAGTTGTTAGAGACTGGTCTAAATCTGTCTCAAGGTCCCTCAATTTATCCATGTCAAGCCCCTCTAGTTCTGCACCAGTGCGCTGCCTGAAAATTTTTCAGATAATTAATTCATTATTAGAATCAAAATCTGCTTGGAAAAATTAACAACTCTACGATCCTTACCTTATTTGCTTGCGAAGGTCGTCATTGACTTGCTTAAGTTGTCTTAATGTGTTTTGCATTTTCTAAAAGAGTTATAGGGAAAAAAAAATAATGTAAGTGATTCCTTAGAAAGAAAAAAGGATTAGAGTATATATAATGAAAGATTTGAGTAAAGAACAGTTGGTTTTCTGAGTAACAAAAGAGTTAGGGTTGTATTAGTAATACCTCATACTGAGTGCTCCAGAGATCTGTCTGTGTGACTTGCTGATAGCGGTCATACATACTCTTGATGCTGCAAGAAAAAAATGAAAATAAATTTGCAATCAGACAGCATGAAATAAAGGAATTAGAACAAAAATTTGTTTCAGATCTTGGGTCAAAAGTAAGCATTTCCAATCTCCTTCTAGGGTTTTCCAAATCTCCGTCCACACTTACTCTCTGTCTCTTCTTAGCAATTTCGTACAAAATAAGGAGATCTAACCAAATTCCATACCTTGCACTCTTTTAGTTCGTGTACCTTGCTTCTGCTTTTTTGATACACAATTAATTAACTAAAGAGAAATTCTCAAAGAGAGGCAAAAGAGAGACTCACTCTGTGGAGGGGCTGCAATACTCATAGTGCTTGTTGGTGTTAGAGAACATTATGATGGAGATCTGTGCATCGCAAAGCACTGTGAGTTCACGAGCCTTCTTCAGTATCCCCGACCGACGCTTCGAGTATGTCACTTGCCGGCTCGTCGTGTTCTCAATCTTCTTTATCTCTATCTTGCCCCTCCCCATTTGCAACTGCTTTGGTCTTTTCTTCTCTTTTGCTCTTGTTAAGGTGTAGGTGTAACAATGGAGGCGAGATTTGATGGTTTGGATCAAGAGAGGGGAAAGGAGTTCTATAAAGCGTGGGAGAGTTGATGTTGGATGATAGTGAGCGAGTATAGGTAGACGTGGCCTAAAATAATTTTGTGTTCTTTTATTTGGCATGAATGACCTACATAAAAAATAATTAAATTGGCACGATTGACGAATAGTCACTAATTTAAGTTAAGGAATATTTTTCAATTAATTTGGCAAAAAAGTAACTAATAGTAATCAAAATAGTGTTGTTACGTTAATCTGTGTATAAGTTTGGTTAGCAATTTAACGTTGTTCTTCAATTAACACACTTTTCGCAATATGATACTATTGTAGTAGTTTTTTGATAAATTAACATAATAAAATTCTTAGTCTTTTACTTTTAGGCTCTGTTTGGATAGTCATGAATAAGAGTTATTCTGGACTAAATAGCTAATCTGGATTAAGAGACAATCCAAGCAGTCTAGGATTAAAGGCTTATTCTGAATCAGAGAAAATTAATTAATCTGACTAGATGTTAGAATAAGAAGTGAGCAGGGGCGTAGCTAGGATTTTATGTAAGGAGGGTCAATTTTTTTAAAAAATATATATATGTATATATATATATATATTATAACGTCTAATATAGATATAGTATAACAATATTTCTCAAATAATGAAACAAACAATTGTAAAATAATGTAACTAAAAAAATTTTCATCAGAAATCGAATAAATCTATAACAACAACACAAAAAAAAAATAACATATCAAATATCCAAAATAATAATTCAAGGCAATCAATAAAGTAAAAATTACAACAATTCCCTACGAGTTTTCATTTTCTGATAATTTTGCATAATAAGTTCATTAGAAATCTCATTGAACACATCTCTTTCTATATATGTTACAAGACAATCATTCATCCAACTATCTCCCATTCTATTTCTAAGTTTTGTCTTAATAAGATTCATTGTTGAGAATGCCCGTTCGACGGATGCCGTTGCCACCGGTAAAAGTAATCTTAATTTGAGAAGTAGGTACACATACAAGTCGGAGAAGGAGGAAATAAATCAATTTCTGATTTTCTAAGATGGGTCCTCTGAATTTTTTAGATGGGTCCATATAATTTTTTTTATTTACATACAAGTCCAACTCTAAGTAAATTTTTTTTCCAAGGTGGGTCCTTGGACCCACCAATCAATATGTGTCTTCGCCCCTGGAAGTGAGATTAAAATTTGGTTTGTTAACGGTCAAAGATAAAGCTCATTGTTACTCTTACATCATCCAAACAAAAACCTTTATTATGAGATTAAACTTATTCTTAAAAATTTGAGACTAACAATTTTAATCCTGAATAACTAATCCTACTCTTATTCTCGAACTATCCAAACAGAGCCATAGGGTCTTGCGATCCAGCAAAGAAATGGATTTAACTGGATATATTCATGACCATCCGGAGCTCGTTGTTTAGTTAAATCTTCTTTTATTGAATTACTTAATTTGTTCTGTCATCCATTAACTGAATAGCTAGAAAATTTGTATGTATATATGAAAAATTCGATAAATTGATTTTCACCATAATCTAATGATCTAAAATTTATTCGAGCCATTTAATTTCATAAAATAATCCAGATTATGTCTCTTCAAATAAAATATAATATGTATATAATTTGAATTTGAGAACTAAAGCGGATATTTTAACTTTTATCATAATTTTTTTATGAAAGTTGTAAGATTGAATTAATTCAATATTAGTCAGTGGATATAATTTTTCTTTGGCCAAAATCCAGTTTTTGTCTTTTGTAATTCAAAAAAAAAAAAATCTCCGTGCCACATGGAACTGGTTCACGAAGTTTAAAGTAAATGACTAGATGGGACGGTTAGGGTTGTCTAAAAGGAAGCAGAGTGAAAGAGACTCACCCTATCATGGACAGGAAAGTATTTCCATTTTGGTGAAAATATTGCTGTGAACTGTAACGTGTGGTGTCTTCTTCCTTTTTAGAATCCTCTTTATCTATTCTCTTTCCATTAAACCTTTTTCTTTCTTCTTTCTCACTTTTCGACATATCTTGCCCGTTGATCTCTTTTTCCCTGAATAATTGGTGCTGACAAATTTTGTTTCAAAAACGTACAGGTAGCCAAAAAAAAAAGTATACTGAAATTTCATTGTTTCAGACAGATTGTATTATATTTGGTGTAATTTTATAATTAACTAATCATTCATTTAGAAATAAAAAATTAATATTTTAGTAATATTGGCATTTTCTTAATTGTGAACGGATTAATTCAAATTGCACTAAATTTGACATGCCATGTGTTTAAAAAATAAGAAATACATTAAATTTTGGATAGCTTGTTGATAACATTAAGCTAATTATCCAATTTGATGACATTTACGATAAGTCGAACTTGTTTCGTATCGATATATTCCTACCCACAAAATTATAATAAAGGTATCGGATATTGAGATTTACTTAAGATTAGATAATTATTTTATTTGATAATTTTTGACAATGCTGTTAATTTGAGAACAAAAAATATATATAACAAAGACATAAATTGTACAACCACATTTTTATAAGCATCAACTTTGAATGTTATCAGATGTTACGTCAATAGTGTTGATATGTAAACATGTTGTTAAAATTCTCAAACTTGATCTAGCTATTGATCCATAATTAAACATGTTGATTTATAAACTAGCTAAATTTATACTTTTACAAGTATACTTTTGGTTATGTGCGTCTCAACAAATCTGTAAATAATGGATACAATATTAATTATACTGGTATCGTCACTAGTCATGTGAACATGTAACTACGCTTAAGCTAAAGCAATGTGAAAGCTTTTAGTCAAAACGGTGTCAAAATCATTTTATTTTTATAGGAACACCGGCTTTAAATATTTAACCTCTTGCAAATGCAGACCAATCTAATACTTTCTATGTTGTATAGTATATATTAATATGTGATATTTATAATATTATTTATATTTACTTTTTTCTAAGTTCTAAAGTATTAATCCCCAAAATGTATTAGCTGTCACCAAGCTATTCCAATCATGTAACTGTTGGTCCGATCAGGGATGCACCTAAATAACGTTACACTGTTTAAACCACTAAATATGATGAAATGGGAAGAATGAAACTGGTAATTAGCAACTCACGTGCTCATTTATCCGGCGGACAAATAGAAGCAATTTTAAGAGCAGTCAAATCTCCGTACTTACCTTGGTAAAAAGCAGAGAAGATAAAATCCTAAGATAGTAGTCACTGTCGCATTGGGGAGCTTATAAATGGGATTTATTTCTCTTTTCACAGAACATTCTTAAATTGAATTGAACATGGACATGACCTAACAAAGATCAAGTCATAGCGCAAGCAACCCTCTAGAATTATAAAGGTAGAATTCTCTCTTGCTACTACCTTCTCTATTTTACCCTTGCAGAGCTTCATTCTTGCTCATATTTAGTTTAGCTAATAGTGACATAAATTCAAGTTCAAACTCAATTACTCAAAGTAGTCAAATTCTAGAGCATATACCTTCTTTTTGGTACTTGTGTTGATTGAGTTTGTAACTTTGTAAGTGACAAAACATAGTTGAGCTTAACTGTAGACATGAAAGCGTGAAAGCCTGTGGGCTATAGCTTCAGCCATGAGAGGTACACCGAAATTCGTGCATGGTGAAAAAAGGTGTACTTCTTTCAACAAAACTTTTATTACGATTCAATGTAGGAATATTTCGCAGAGAAATTTATTTCAACGTAGGGAAAGTAAAATGACGAAATTCCGAGGTACAATAAGTTTTTAGCTCCGTTTTGAACTAATTTTCGTTTAAAACATAAATTAGGTTATTTATATTTGAGCGTCCATTGTGACTTTTTTTTTAAGTCTAAAAATAAATGATTTAGCAAATAAGTCAATTCACTCAATATTTCAAAATCTGCATCGCTCTAATATTACTAGCGAACAATAAACTTACAAATGTCTTTCGTATGGTGGCTAAAGCAATGTACTTTGAGTGAATGATCGCTAGTTCGAAATTCAATTAGATTTTATTTATAAACATCTAAATTTGAAATAAGTTGAAAATCTTTCCAATTTATCATAAAAAAATTAAAAGGTTTAGCTCTTATTAGTTGAAAGTAATGACAATAGCAAAATTAATTAGTGTCAGGTAATTAAATTTACCAAACGCTAACGACACGTACTGATAGTTCTTTATGTCTTTGTGGTTTATGCCTACCCGATACCATTACTCCTAATAACCCAAAAAAAAAAATCCATCTTAAAACTCTAAATTTTATTAGAAAACATTGCATTTCAGCTTTGTTTAAAGAACAAAATGTTTGAATTATGATAATGTTAGAGATAAAAATTCCATCTACTGCATCAGCTTATGTAGAAAAGGGGCGCTGATAAACAAGTAAAGTGGATCTGTGGATTAATGCATGCATGACAGATTTTAAACAAAAACAGTATAGCGTGTCGATTTAATAACTCCGAGATGGAAACCAAAATCAATATCTAATGTTACATTAATTATCCGAGGTCGCATTGCATGTGCTTGTTACTCTCTCCGAGTTTTATATCCCCATGCTTATTCTCTACCTTTAATTAAATACAGTCGTGACCTTGAACTTGAAATAACATCACAACGTAGAGGAACCATGTGATGTACTTCGCTAGTTTCTTCTCTCTTTAACTCCTCTTGCTTTTTCTTTTGCATCCGAACCAATTATTTAGAAATGGGTCTCGGTACCGTCTTTGCTCCGTAATGAAAGAATTAATGCAAAGAAGAAGATATACGAGCCCATTTCGTCGAATCATGTGGAAAAAGCATACATGCATTGCATTGTGTTAAAAAAAATTGAAGTAGACTAGGTAGCTATAGTAGGTTTCTCTGCATAGCCCTGCTTTGCATTTGGCCATAATATATCTAGGCGTGCACATACAAGTGTTTATATGATGCCTTTTTTTATTTTTTTGCCCTTTCTTCCCATGCATGCTTTTATTTTTCTGACGATTATTAACGAAAGATTCAAATAATGGATTCACCTTTTCCTACTGGCAGTAAAATGACACGGTAATTAAGGTATTTACGTGTATACCAATTTACTAATAAACAATGTTTTGTTAAATTAATTTAAACAGGAATTGAACAAGAACATTTTTTTAGTTTAAGTTTGTAGAAATTCACATTTAACACAGATTTTACAAAAATAAAGCCAAAATGAAGCGCTAATTCAATTCTCCTCAGAAACAAAAATAAAATAAATTCAATTGACACTAAAAAAACGTTATGTTTTGGCACCACATCCATTATTGATCCTCCAAATTAAAAGTGTAACATTAGTTGTCATTTTTTAACTTCAAATGGAATGGGAAGCCTTATTGAACTAGATGGAATAGTTTATAATTGCCAAAAGTTAATCAAAATAATGAAGTACGATACTTCAATGATCAAAGCAGAATTTTTTTCCAATTAATAGTATATGGCCTCAGAGCGCCTCCAAGCATGCATTTGTATACGACGCAATTAATTACGTACCTACGCTTCAATCATGCTACAGCCTACATGTTGACTAATCCCGTCAAGGACGCGCGTATACCTTTTAATTTGTTCGTACACTTTTTGTGCATGAATCTGAATATACTTATTGAACATCATTTTGAGAAAAAGAATTTAATATTAGCTTAAGAGCTAGGCATGCATAGAAATAGTTGCAAATGAGCAAAATTAATTTATCGAAAATTTTACCTTCCAGTCCGAGAATCTAAAAAGTAACATACGCAAATATATATTTCTGGATATATAAGTTGTGACAAGAAATATGAAGAGAGGGTCATTTTTTTCATCAACTTATAAATTACCAGCAAGTTTTATTTTCACCAATGCAGTATACATCTAATAAAAGTAATTTTTACCCAACCTGCACTCTCCACCAAAAAATTTTTGACAAATTGCAAAAAAAAAAAAATTATTCATATCATATATTTGGTTACCAATTACAAGCAATATTATATATTTTTTTCCATTACCTGCTTAAGATTACATAACATCTTGTATCGAGAATATAAGAATGCAAAAGAATTTTTTTTTTCCTTTTTTTGAAACAAAAATGGGAGTCAAGCTCCCATCTTTTCATTAATATATAAAATTGTTACAAATTAGCCAGCGGCTAACCAAAATACAACAAAAGCAAAACTAAAACTAACTCAGTAGAATTACAACCATCCAAACTAGACATAAGAAATTACTCAGAAAATGCCTGAAAAGTAGTCGTAATGATCGTATTATTTTAAGTTTTAGTACATTAATAACACTCTGTGCAATTTTTTTTTTTTTTTTGAAAGGAACTCTATGCAAGTTGTAACTTCAATATATAGAATGTCCATATTTGCAGAATACAAGACAACAAACACTTTACTCTAAAATTCTAAATTGATAATTCCAACAAGCACCTCGTCAAAAATATATATATAACTTCAAATGTCAATTAGTTTGTTTTTTATGCATTGGTCACAATAGCAGTAGCATTTGTTGTTGTTGTTATATTTTCTGGTCAAAGATAATTTGATCTCCCAAATCCCAATTAGTCTGAACTCTGAAGGAATAAAGCATAACTGCATTAGCATGTAAATATGTAATCGTGGGTGAATCAGGCCCGAGTAGATGTTACGGAGACTGGGCTTTCGGATATATATTCATGAATTTATTCTTGGGATTCACAAAGTCTTGATCCATCAAGCCCGTTTTATACTTATTAGGAGCCCATTCTGCGCTTTCAGATCATTTGTTTTGAAGACAGGAGAGGACAAAGCGTTTTTTGCTTTTTGGACAAAGTGGTCTGTGGGTCCAAGGGAATCTATTTTTATTATACGTACCGTACAGCATCTTGTCTTGAAAAGACAGAAGAGTTTATTCAAGCAACGTTGTTTGTTCTTTCACTTCTCAGCCGCTGTTAATTTTTCTAAATAATATCCTTAAAAAAAAAAATTCTAAAACAATATTGTTTGTTCTGATTTAATTGACCTTCAATTGACCCATTATTTTTTTTTAAGGATATTTGCATTGTGAGTCTTACATGTTTGGATCATGGGCAAATAATTAATACTAATTATGTTACGGGAAACGGGTTGATTTTTTTTTTAAAAATAATATACTTTCAATCATTATTTTTATCAGGAGAACTTTAAGACGCAATAAATATATTTTAAAAATGCTAAGACGTGTATAACTTGGTGAATTATGATTAAGACCATGATACATTAATTGCATTACCTTAAAAATTATACTACATATATCTCAGATATATCAAATAAATATCTCTTCAGAAGGTAAGAGAAACAAGACCAGTGACGAAACTTCCACAAAATGGACAAATTTAACATTTAATTAAAAATATAAATAATATATTTTTTCCTAATAATAAAATAAAATACACATAGAATTTGTGTAATTTTGAGCACACGAGACAAAAAAAAAAAAAACACTCTCTAGCTAGCCACCCCTGTGGGTTTGCTCTTGAACAAGACTGTATAATTCAACTAATCAAGTTAACAAAAGAGAAAAATAAATTCAGCCAACTTATTAAGAATATATAAATGATATGGCGTGACTAAAAAATCTTGGAGGCTAAATCCTCTTTTATGTATTATATACTACGGCTGCTTTTCGAGCATTCCTCCGTAAAATTAATAAGAAGTATCATGAAGAAAAATTTTAATTTGAAATAAGGTAGTTTCTATTTAAAAAAAAATAAAATGTTAAAGGCTACTTGAAGGAAGTATTCCTCGTACAAAAATTTATTTTATCATGTTTTACCATTATGACATGTAAAATTGTATTATTTGAAACATATATTTCAGTTTTGATTCTCCAATAAAATAAACTTTTTTAGTTTTGATAATTTATATCTTCAAAATGTGACTCGCAGTAGGTACAAAAGATGAATAAATATACAAAAAATACGATGCAAGTGAGTTTAGGTAATATTAGATGTATTATGACTTAGCAAAAGATATTCTTGCATGTGATTGATGTTATATAGAAGATTTTATCTCCTAAATAAAAATTAAATTTCCACCCAAATTCTTTAAATTATTTTCATGAAGAATTTAAAACTATTTAGAGAAAACTAGTCCCTTTTAGAAACATAAATAATGTTTATGCAATGTTTTAATGTACATTAATCGGAGTTAATATACTATATATTTTCATGGGTAAAAAAAGATAAATAATTTAAAGAATATAAGAAATGGTAAAAGTATATAATGCCCCACTACCTAACCCCTCAGTTCACCTAGCAGTCTAGCACCAATGATAAATGGGAAGGGGGAACAATGTGAGTAATGGTGAGTTAAATTGGCGGTTGGGGAAGGAGTATGGACAGAGGTCATTTGTGATAAGTTATTTTAAAGCGTTGATGGGTATATATGACATAAAAAAAAAGAGGTGAAAGGTGTTATGATGTTAAGCCTTTTTTGTTCTGATACAAAAGCAAAGTTATAAATTAAAACTATTGGTTCCGTTTGGATGCGTTGAGAATAAGATAGGAAGAAGGAAGAAGGGAAGAAATTTATTGGGAAGTGTGTAACTTTGTGAAGAGTTTGGATGGTTAGAAATAAATTTATTGGTAAAAAGTAGTTATTCCTTATTCCTTATTCCTTATTCCGGGAAGAAGCCATCCAAACGGATACATTGGCTCCGTTTGGATAGGTGTGGAAAGAAGGGAAGAAGGAAAGAAGTGGGAAGAAGTATTAGGAAGTGTATAACTTTGTGAAGAGTTTGAATTGTTTATAATTTTTTTCTTCCTTCTTCCTTCTTTTTTCTTCCTTCTTCCTATATCCAAACGCACCCATTATGAACAAGGCAGTGAACGTCTCATCTTAATACAAAATTTACAGTGGATCGTTGAACTATGAATTAAAAAAAAAGTTCACGGACCGGATGATATGATTTAGATCAACTGCGACAATATATTATGGGTCTTTATCTAATTTTTAAAAAAGGGTGAAACAAAATTCAGGAACTAATTAACTCGCAGCATTCATTAGCAGAAACCAAACTTGATCTAAAAAATAAATAATTTCTATATTAGTAGTGCTTCAGGATTTGGAGAACATTCTGTTGCAAAGTATTTGAGAGTGCTATCTTTCTTGCCTCTCCAATAATAAGTCGTTACCTCGCTAATTTTTGACCTGAAAGTACATTTCAAATATTTCAAATAAGAAGTGGATAGCTACCAAATTAATTCCTCCATGGAGTTTCGCCTGAAAGAGCAAATGAGCAATTATGAAATCTTACGTTGTGATCTACTTTAGAAAAGGGAAATTTTGGTGTCCGTCCATTTGTAACAAGTGGTCACTTAAAATGTCGGTGGTATTGCACTTCACAATGGAGGTTAAATTCTGTGCAGTGTTTTCTTTGTAGAGATCCGTGTAGTTTGTTAATTAAGTTTAAATTTTTAAATGGGAGTCAATTATGTTGTATATTATCACATTTATTTATATAATATCGATGGCTCCGTTTGGATGCGTTGAGAATAAGGTAGGAAGAAGGAAGAATGGAAAAAATTTATTGGGAAGGGGTAAATTTATTGGGAAGTGTGTAATTTTTGTGAAGAGTTTGGATGTTTAGAAATAAATTTATTGGTAAAAAGTGGTTATTTCTTATTCCTTATTTCGGGAAGAAACCATCCAAACGGAGCCGATATGAAATACTTTCTTTACAAAGCAATATATATATGAAGAAAACTTTTTAAATATTAAAATATATTACTTACGGGGTTATAGATTCTAAAACTAAAACATTAAATAGGTCTCAAGAGATTTGATAACTAAAGAAAATGCACGAGAGGATGTTGGAAAGAAACCCATAAGTTGGTCTATGTCGGCAATATTGATTTACAACTTGGATGGGCTGAGAACCAATAACTTTCTGATCCAAGTAACTACCTTGTTGTAAAAAAATGAGAGCATTACAAACCTTGATTTTTAGACGAACCAATCTCTTTATATATATACATGCATCTTGAAAAGGAAATCAATAAGTACATTTATAAATATTTTTAATCATATATTTAAATTTTACAAGTATTATAATTACTATAGGATTGGATGTATCAAAATACGGAGCTAGAAAAACTTGATGGAGCGGACTGATTTATAATTTTTAAGGGGAAGGGGAAAATTGCACTATTTATACTTATACATAATTTATTAAAATTAAGATAAAATTTAAGGTAATTTCACATCACATGGGACAAAGCCCATTTAGCCCTGACTGCCTCCGCCAAATGACAATTGCACTATTTTATATTTATATTATCGTACACAACCATTGTTTACTAATTTTATAATTAAAAAAAACATTTATGATCAATTTATGTCAACTTTTTTTTATGAATCCTTGAAATTTTCTCTAAATCAGCCAAAACTAATCAATTTCTGAGGACAGATAAATGTCATATATGCATAATAAAAACTCTAAAAGGGAAGGACCAATTCTCATTTAATGATTTAGATACGCATGTAGTTAACTAAAGCGGCAGCGGCATCTGATCCTGCAGTGCAGATCTGGGTTTCGACCGTACTACCGTGTAGGTCCCGCTGCCAGCTCATGTGTCATATTAAGATCCTCTGTGACGATACTTAATTGCATACTCTGTTGCTTCTGACAAAATTTCTGGAATTTAAGGCTCCGTTTGGATGCGTTGAGAATAAGGTAGGAAGAAGAAAGAAGGGAAAAAATTTATTGGGAAGTGATAAATTTATTGGGAAGTGTGTAACTTTTGTGAAGAATTTGGATGGTTAAAAATAAATTTATTGGTAAAAAGTGGTTATTCCTTATTCCTTATTCCGGGAAGAAGCCATCCAAATGGAGCCTAAAAGATTTTGTCATGAATGAAAACAACTTTCATTACCTTTGGCGATTCTCATAAGAAGACCAAGAACTCAAGGGCTCCGTTTGGATAGGTGTGGGAAGAAGGAAAAAAGGAAAGAAGTGAGAAGAAGTATTGGGAAGTGTGTAACTTTGTGAAGAGTTTGGATTGTTTATAATTTTTTTTTTCTTCTTCTTTCTTCCAACAATCCAAACGCACCCAAGAAGTGATATAATGCTTTATAACTTAGCCTTAACCCATTTGTAGTGTATGAAAATGTAGATTATGTTATTTGAAATAAAGTTGTGCTTCAAGTGGAAAAGACATGCAAGTACAATTTTTTGCTCTTTCATTTAAGGAAAAAAAGAAAATAATGTGCACCACGCCGTCCTTAAAAACCAAAAAGGGAATCCAAGAAAAACTTGCTAGTACCAAGTACAAGTTCCTCTTTCATAATCTACTAAGAAAGTGTTCAACGGTTCAAAACGTGGATTAAGTAGAAAATTAATTTAATTTCTGGACTCGTCTAAAAAAAGCATTTCAGCTGGAGAATTCCTGGTGAATATCACTCTTATGGCAACTACGGTCGCACTAGATATTTGCCACAATCCTCTCCATTCCTACCCAAAATGACACATCCATTACACCAAAAAAACACGTACTGATATCTTCCGACATGACCCAACTGGAGACGATCGGATTGTTTCTATATTTGCGCCTCTCTCTCTTCGAGAATCGCGCGCGCTCTCTCTCGTCTACCCCTTAAAAAGCAAAAGGCCGATCTGACAGACTGACACAACCAAACAACAATGGCGGGTTTCAGCCGAAGCGCCAGAGGTGGGAAGCGCTCCTTCTCCGCCTCCTCATCTTCCAACCCTTACGCGTACTACCTCACCACCGCCATCTTCGTCGTCATTTGCATCGCCGGAGCGTGGCTTCTCGGCTCCTTCTCCATCTTTCCCTCCGGCGCCACGTCGTCTGGCGGTCATAGCCTCGTCGCTCATGTCTCCGTCTCCGAATCCTCGCTTCCGCAGTCCGATCCGCCGCCCACGATGGAGGATACGCAAGGGGAGCTGCCCGAGGAGACGATAAAGCAGGTCGAGCAGGAGATGGTCAAGGATCCGGTGAGTGATGGAGGTGGAGAGGAGATCGATCCGGAGAGGAAGAAGGAGGAGGTGGAAGTGGAGGTGCTTCAAGCCGACCGCCACCCCAAGGAGTTGCAAGATGAGGTGGCGTCTGAGGAGGAACAAGAGAAGCAGAATGAAGGCTTGGGTAAGGGAGCTGAAACAGGTAATTTGCTTTCTTTGATTCTTGTTTTCTGTTAAAGGATGAAATCTTGAGGCGTATTATGATCATCATTAAGGGAGCTGAAACAGGTAATTTGTCAACTTTATTCTTACGCGGAGCCATAATTTTCCTGAGCTGCATTGAGGTGTTTTTGCATTTAGTTTTCAAAAGGAATTCATGCCTCTAGGTTTTTAGTAGTCATTCATGTTATTTGTTAATTTTTGATGTATCAACTTTGTGATATCCTCCAAACAAATGCACCGTTGAAGGTTGGTTACTGAGGGTCTATAATCAAGTTGGGAATCAATCAATTATTTACTATATAGTTTGACATACAAGAAAAGGTCTTCAGTCTCAAAACCTTGGTTCTGTAGGGATCAAACCCTGGCAAATTGACGACGAAGAAGGGATCTTTAATCTCTAATTTTGTGAAAAACACTTTCTTCTTTTACATTAGTTTTCATTTAATTTCTTTCCATTTACCTTCTTGCATTCTATGTGTTAGTTGGGATCTAATTTGCCCTGAAAATGTGATTATAATATTTCAAATGTCGATTCCCTCATCTTCATTACCTCATTTGACAGATGGAGGTGAAAATCACCAAGAAGAAGAAACCGAACAAGAAAACAAATCTGATCAACATCCCGACCAGGAGCATGAGCAAGAAGTAAAGCTGAAGCAGAAGCAGAGGGAGGAGAGCAGCCTTGATGGTGGCATGGAGGAGGAGCAGAAGCATCATGATGAGGCCCAGCAAGAACATGACGAGCAGCAACCGACCGATGATGAAAGGCGGCAAGATACGGAGGCAACAGAGAACAGTGAGTCCAGGGAGGAAGAGAAACCAACTGAAAATGAAGGACAGACGAGTGAGATGATAGAACAGGTTCTTGCTTTTTATGCTTGTTATGATTCTAATTAGACAACTTAGCCGATTTCACTATTTTTGGGATTTCCGATACAATATTACCAACTTTTGAAGTCTGGTAAAAAGAATAATGATGATAGGAGGAAGAGGCGATGGAGGATAAGAAAAAGTAGTTCAATAATTCATTCAGCTTAAGCAAAAAATGGCAACTCTTTCTTATAAATTGCTAGTTTTACTTCTCAAATTGAATAAATTGGGTAAATTGCAAAAACAAGTAAATTTGATACTATTCTCAAATTCTCGTAAAGTCTACAGCTTCATCTGCCTTTCTCATCTCTCTTGTCAATCTCTTCTCCATTCTGTTTTCCTCCAGTGTTCCAGTGTAGTAACCGAGGTCCTAAAGTGCAGATACCATTCTCACCATCTCCTTTTTCTACCTTGTTTCATGTTCCATTCATCATTCTTTTTTTGCTTTCTCTCTCTGTAAAATGCAAGTTACACTCTGACAAGGATGGACATCAGTTTTCAGTGTCCTAGTCTCTTTCTATTTCATTGCTTTTGGCAGTCCATTTGTCTCTGTTTAACCTTCTTTGTCAACATTAAATCTGATAATGTCAGTCCCACTTGTCAGCGAGTAGCCGAGTACCTTTTTCTCATGAGATTCAAATCTCAGCTCACAAACAGCACAATTTCAAAAAGGTGGGCTCATCCAAATTGAGTTTTCTACCTTTTTGACTAATTCAAAATTGGCAATACAACAGCTACACCCAAATTGAGTTTTGCAGCATATGACATTACTCCTACAATTTAAGTTACAGTTTGTTGAATGAGGAGACTGCACGTACTTGTTCTGATACTGAGTCATAAGTTGGTATTTTCTGTACCCGCTAGATCTCAGTGTAGTCCTCTTTCCTTGTCCTGTCTGGATGCATAACTAAGGCTTTTAGGCTTTCGGTTTGTGCTGTTCACTGTTGGGGGGTGCATGATTTAGGTCTTTGAACATGTATCATGTGACGTGTTACTTGAATTTATCTAACTATTTCCCAAGAAAATAATAAATTTGCTATATAGTGAGACGGTAATAAGCCTATTATTTTAATATTGTTTACTTTCTTCTTTTTACTATCCCGGAGTACATTTTTCTTTATGAGGGGGTAGTAACTATGTCTTATGTTTTCTCAGGAGGGAAATTGAAAGGAAACTAACTCAATCTTTGATTAAAAAACAAAGTAGTTAACTAAAATATTAGCATATTTCCTAATATGCCAATCCTCTAAAATAAAATAGGTGTCTTCTGAAAACCAGAAGGACAATGAGGAGGAGAGAAAAGATGAAACCATTAGGGAGAACCAACAACAACCTGAATTGCAAACTGAAACCGAAGAAACCAATGACAGCAGCTCAGCTGAACAGACCCATACCATTGACGAAGAGAGAAAGGAGGTTGATGGTGAGACCTATGGGGAGAAGAGGCCTTGGGCCACACAGGCTGACCAATCTCACAAGGAAAAAGAGAGGCGGGCCGATCGTGGTGAAGGAGAGAGATTGCAATCTGATGGTGGAGAGCAACCTGAGGAGTATGATTGGAAGCTATGCAATGCCACCGCAGGGCCTGACTACATCCCATGTTTAGATAACTTGAAGGCAATTAAGAAGCTACGGCCAGAAAATTACCGGCATTATGAGCATAGGGAACGGCATTGCCCCGAAGAGGCCCCAACGTGTCTTATTCCTCTGCCAAAGGGGTACAAGAGGTCTATTGAGTGGCCTAAGAGTAGAGATAGGGTGAGTTTTTTTTTTGTTTTTTTTTTCATTTCTTTTCCGTTTTCTTTTGGAATTCATGCAGTTTTTCTTTCTTGGTTTCTAAATTGGTTACTGGTGTCTGTTTCTTGGTTTGCAGATTTGGTACGACAATGTGCCTCATACAAAGCTTGCGGAGGTCAAGGGACACCAGAACTGGGTTAAGGTCTCAGGGCAGCACCTGACTTTCCCAGGAGGTGGCACACAATTCATACATGGTGCTTTGCATTACATTGATTATCTTCAAGAGGTAGTTATCAATCCAGACAACCACTTGATTAGAGAACTCTCTGCCTATTCCTGCCAATTCTTTCTTTCCAATTAATTGATCTAACCTAATTATTGATCTCCTTATTTCTTGCTGTGTTTTTTAGTCTGTCAAAGGAATTGCATGGGGAAAGCACACAAGAGTGGTACTAGATGTTGGGTGTGGGGTTGCCAGCTTTGGTGGGTACCTGTTTGAGAGAGATGTTCTGACAATGTCATTTGCTCCCAAGGATGAGCATGAGGCACAGGTACAGCTGGCACTTGAGCGGGGCATTCCAGCCATTTCAGCTGTCATGGGGGCCCACCGCCTCCAATTTCCTGGAAATGTGTTCGATATTGTCCATTGTGCCAGATGCCGTGTCCCTTGGCACGTTGATGGTAATTGCTTATCTATCAGTGATGTCTTTTTTGAATTGTGTTTTGAGTCTTGGCTCTTGACAGTACTACGTAGTTGAATGATTGACCTGTTTTAATTGGAATGAGAATTTGATTGGTACTAGTACATGGACGATTATCCTATTAAGTATTAAACCCTAAATAGAGATAATTATATAATGCTGCTATTCTACAATCTGCTAGTTTCTTTGTGCTAAACAATAATATATGCATCTTTGGGTTCACAAGCCATAGATTGCGATTTTAATTCCATAAAGGGGCCATTTCAAATTGGATACTATTCAAAATGCCATTGCCAGCTGATTAGATAATGAAATGATACAGGTGGCAGGCTCCTGTTAGAACTGAACCGTGTACTTCGCCCTGGGGGATACTTTGTATGGTCTGCAACTCCTGTCTACCAAAAGCTGGAGGAAGATGTTGCAATTTGGAAGGGTAATTTCTACTGGGCTTCTATACTTGCCAACATTATTGGATGTAATTTAGGACCAATGGATGTATATTTTCTTAATTATTCTGCATACAATGTGCAGCCATGAAATCTCTTACAAGATCAATGTGCTGGGATCTTGTTACAATCAAGAAGGACCAGATCAATGGCATTGGTGCAGCGTTCTTCCGCAAACCGCTTTCGAATGATTGCTACAATGAGAGGCGGCATCGCAGCCCTCCAATGTGTGAAGAAAATGATGACCCAAATGCTGCTTGGTACAAACTTTTGACTTGCTAGTAAAACCATGAACCCAAAATCCTGTCATGCTTCTACTATAACTATTTCTACAAGTGATTTAAACCTTCCTTCACTGCTGCAAAATTATTCAATTGGCCAATTAAATGGTCCTTTTTATAGTCAACATAACCAAATAGCACCTTTATGGAGCAAGCATCTTTTACTTATCAGTGATAATGTTCCTTTGCAGAATAAAGTTTCTTTTTTATCAATCAAATTCACAGTTATTTATTCTTAGAACTTAATATGAAATGAATATATTTCTTTTTGTAGGTACATCCCTTTGAAGACCTGCATGCATAAGATACCAACAAACGAGTCAGATAGGGGCTCCAACTGGCCACAAGACTGGCCCCGTCGACTTCAGGACCCACCTTACTGGTTAAGCAACTCTCAACCTGGCATCTATGGTAAACCAGTTAAGGAAGATTTCCTGACTGACACAGAACACTGGAAGAATGTGGTCACAAAGTCATATCTCTCTGGCTTTGGCATCAACTGGGCACGCGTCAGAAATGTTATGGACATGCGAGCAGTCTATGGAGGGTAACCATAAATCCAATTTTATACAAATGTATTCTTAAAAAAGATGAAACTTTGCATCTTTATTTACCCATGGGTTTTTAATTCCTTTAGGTTTGCAGCTGCATTAAGAGATCAGAAGGTGTGGGTTATGAATGTGGTGAACACTGACGCTCCAGATACGTTGCCAATAATATACGAAAGGGGGCTCTTTGGTATGTACCATGACTGGTGCGAGTCATTCAGCACCTATCCTAGAACATATGACCTTTTGCATGCGGATCGCTTGTTTTCAAGGGTTAGAGACAGGTAAAATGGATTTCTCTCTACTGTCTTTTGTATATAATGTTTGTAGCTTTACTAATGAAAAATCTGGACATTTCAGGTGTCCAATTCTAACTGTGGTAGTAGAAGTAGACCGAATAGTGCGGCCAGGTGGCAAAATCATAGTCCGTGATGATCCTTCAACTGTTAGTGAAGTAGAAACTTTGTTGAAATCATTGCACTGGGAGGTGCAATTGACCTTCTCCAAGGGTCAGGAAGGGATGCTTTCTGCCGAAAAGTCTGATTGGCGGCCCGAAACTTTTGTTTATTAGTTTGGGCAATTAATTATTAATTATCATTTTATTGGGTTATTGTGTTAGATTATTCATTTTTTCTGTTTCTGTTATTTACCCATCTTTTAAAATTTTGGAGTAATTAATATGTAGAAGTAGCTCACATCTTGCAGTGAGATATATAGAAATCGTAAATAGTTTTGTGTAGAATTTATGTATGAATATTGTAATTTATCATTTTAACATTTTTAATTAATAAGATCTGAAATTAGTGATTGTTAACAGTTGCTTTTGTTTAATATCTACTTCAAATTTATTTTGTCAGTGTAAGCGACTCCTGTAACATTTGTTTATTATACGCTTAATTCTAGCAAGCTTTATATTCGTTACCTGATGTTTTCTGACATTTTCATAGGTTATGGCTTGCTTGTCCACTTCAATATTATTTCTATTGAATAGTGCGATCCACATTTTATCTGCTTAGCATGTGTATAGGTATTTTCGAATTGTTAATATTAATCTTTGTCAGGACAGCTACTGCAAGCTTAACCTTATTTTTAGAGTTCAATAGTAATGTAAACAATATAGTCAGTTTAATACCCGTACAAATTATGCGAGGACAAAGCAGTCACAGTCAGCAAATAAGGAGACCACATTTGAACAGAAAATATCCACAGAATAAAACAAACAAAATATAATAAGATAGTCAAAAAAAGGTCAAAACAAGTCAAAAAGGGCACCCATGTACACTGAGGCAGCGTGAAACGCACTTCAAGCAGCACTAATTACTTTAAGAGACCACATTATCCATGCTAATAATGAAAGATAGTAGAATACTGTACTCCACTCTGCAGCTTCGCTGTAATGTAATCAACATGTTTTGTAGAACAAATCATATCAATCTGGCGAAATGGTACAAGCAATTAACCATCTGTCTCCACTGGCTCCCCACTTCTTTCCTTTTTACTCACTCCCTTGCTTAATCATAATATGAACTTTGAATTAATGCAAAACAGGTCCAGTGGGACCCACTGCTGTTTCTGGAGTGAAATAATTTTGAGAGCACTTTGTGGTAAATTGAGATCTAGTCCCGCGCGGGACCGTCCGGCGCATAAATCACAGCCGTGTGATTTAATCTCAATGGCAAAGGGAGCCCCGTGCATGTAACCTGATCGATAGGCCCGAACCGTCCAGATCAGATCAGACGGTTCGTAGGCTGCGCTGGACGGTCCCGCGCGGGAGCAAATTCGGATTGCTTTGTGGTGGGTAACTGCTAGTGTTTTCAAAACCGTATAGGATGTCGGAAAATTCCGGTAATACCTGGAACCTGTCCGAAAAAGCGGTACCTGGTCTTGTGAGATGAAACACCGAACGATTTCGGAAAAATAGTGAAAAAATACCGGATTTCGGCTATCTGACCAGTAGGGTGCCGGTGCGGTTTTAAAAACACTGATAACTGTCCCCATTACCTGGTCAAATTTCTGGAAGTGGGATTTATGTTGAGCAATATAATTTGTAATTTAAAACAAAACTAATTAATGATGACTAAAATAATATTAATAAAATGAAGATGAAGGATGAAAACATGCTTATGCTGTGATGTAAATTCTTTGGCCTATTAGGAAAAATTTTAAAGCTTTTGAATTTTTTTTTTTATGTCGCTCGTGTGACTTCCTCTTACTATCTCCCATCATAATTTTAAGAGCTATTTTTAGCTTTTAGGTTCACATTTATTCACGCCATGTTCTATGCTATCTGTTCTCAATGAAAACTCATTATAATAGTATTGATTACCCAATTAAAAAGCTCAATATAATACTGGATATCAGATGAAAACAAGACAGCCAGAGCTCCACTTAAAAGTTTCCCTTGTTTCTTCCCTCCTTTATGGCAACATGAAGCAAATTGCTTTCACTTGCCCCTCAGACATGGCTGCCATTTTCACGCATGAATAAAATAATCTTTGATGTTTATCCTATCAATTCCGTTTACAAAACATAAACTATCCCCTTTGTAGGCTGACAACATAGAATCCAAGTAACTTTCTTTCAAGTCTAACATGGCTATCTATACATACTCATCCAAACTCGTACTTCTCCTCTCCTTCACCTTCTTCAATTATTGCATTGCATGCCACCGCACCGACCGATCAGCCCTACTCGCATTCAAGGCCAGCATCACCACTGACCCATTAGGCCTTCTAGAAAGCTGGGACCACACCACCGACTGCTGTAGAGAATGGGCTGGCATTGCATGTGATCCAGCCACCGGCCGTGTCGTCAACCTAACCCGACCAGGTCTAACGTCTGGTGCTGACTTTGTAACTGATGCCTCATTAGTCGGCATTCTTTCACCGGCGATTGGCTCGCTTTCTCATCTACGTGTTCTTGACCTCACCAACTTAAAGCGGCTTACTGGGCCAATACCACCTTCACTCGGACACCTCTCGCACCTGACCGACCTCCTACTTTCATCCAATGATCTTACTGGGCACATACCAGCATCACTCTCAAGGTTACGTCATCTCAGGCGACTCTTTCTCAACTCTAACCGCCTCTCAGGCCACATCCCTTCTTCTATTTTCTCATCCAAGTCACTGATACAACTAGCTCTTTTCGAGAATCAATTGACTGGTGGCATCCCAGAATCCATTGGGAGGCTTGAATTTCTTGAGAAGCTCGATTGTCATGCCAACCTCTTGGCAGGTCCAATTCCAGATAGTATTGGATCACTTCACAGACTGACACATCTTGACTTGTCAGATAACCGAATCAGAGGCAGTATTCCATCGTCTATTGGGAACCTCACAAGTCTCATAGTCCTTGATCTTTACAAAAATGATCTTGCTGGTAGCATTCCTGCTTCCATCTCTGGTATGTTTTCCCTCCAATTTTGCCGGCTTTCATATAATCGCTTAACAGACAGACTACCTAAATCCATTGGATACCTTCCTAGAATCCAAAAACTTGTTCTTGAAAACAATGCAATAAGTGGGGAAATACCGAGTTCAATTGGAGGCCTAACCACACTTTGTGACATATTTTTAGCTAATAACAGGCTCACTGGTAAAATACCTTCTTCCATTGGCAAATTAAAGAATCTCCAAACTCTAGACCTCGCAAGAAACCATATCTCGGGGCCAATTCCTCATGAGTTTGCAAACCTCCATAACCTCCAATCATTAGACCTCTGCTATAATCCGATCCGCTTCACCTCCCTACCAGCTTGGTTAGGGGAAATGAGTATCTACAGGCTTATGCTGTCAAACACTGGCATTATGGGCCCACTTCCAGACTGGCTCCGTTTGGCAAGTTCCATTTCAGCTCTGGATCTATCTAATAATCACATCTCTGGCGAGTTACCTTTTTGGATTGGTAACATGACAGGTCTCACTTTTTTAAACCTCTCTCGAAACGCAATCCGTTCAACAATCCCGAATGAGTTCAAGAACTTAGCTATGCTAATGGACCTAGACCTGTCATATAACAACTTGTATGGACCGCTCTTGCCAGTGATAACCAAAGGAGTAAGTGAAGCACTTGGCCAGTACAAAACATTGGACGTGTCGCGAAATGATTTCACCGGTGGAATTGATGAGAGTATCGGTGATTTGGTAGCAATGGAGGTGGTAGAGATATTGGACTTCTCCTATAATCCGCTGGGTGGTAGGATTCCAGAGAGCATGGCGAAACTGTCGGCGCTAAAAGAGGTAAGATTGGCCAATGATGGATTGTTAGGTGAAATACCAGACGGGTTGCTTGATCTTCAAGAGTTGACAGAGTTTGACGTGTCAGGCAATGAGCTTACCGGGCATATTCCACGACATGACGCACCATTACCAGCAGTCGGGTTTAGTGGAAATGCCGGGCTCTGCGGTGATCCATTACCGCCTTGTGGATTGTAAAGGACAAGAGCCGTTGTAACTTGTAAGTATTTATAACTAAATGCTCTTGTGAGAAAGCAAAAAACCAAAAGTTTGAACTTTTTTAATCTTTTTGGTTCTGGGGAAAAGAAGAAAATTTGTGCTCATGACTTGAGCAACTCTTTCTATCAGGCCGAAGGTTTGGGTTTGTTGTTTGGGCCTGTAGGCTAGGATTGGTACTTTTTTTGGGCTTCAAGTCATCTTTCAACTTTTAGTTCATGCAAATGGTTAGGATGAATTGCAGAGGGATATCAAATTATCAATATGTGATTTGTGCATCTTCTAATATCTTGAAATATAGTTACAACACCATAATTCGATTAATAACAAGTAGTATGAATAGCATTAAGTAGGTCCACATGTCACGTCCAATTAAGAATGTATTTGTGCGAGAGTGCAGAAATTAACGCAGTTTAAGCGAGACATTTAGTTATATGATCGTTGGTGCGGAAAAGCTATTGAAAACAAAAATTGCACCATCTTTCTGCAATTCAGCTTGAGTTTACCATTCACACAACCCCCTGTGGGAATGACGGTCCCATGATGAAGTCCGTTTTTTTTACTAGCACAATGGTTGGAAATTGGCTAAAAAGTTGAATTCAGAGTAAACTGTGTCCTAATTTAGGTATAATTAAATAATGTAGAGGTTATCGAGGTGAGATTGGTTGTATAAAAATTGAAGATTAATTAATGTGACAGGCCCAAGAAACAGGTTGAAGTTTAATTAACGATACGGGTGGCTTTCATCACCATTTTTAGATAAAACACAGTTAATTTATCTTGATTTTGGATTGTTATCCTAAAAAAGTGCACCATATACTATAGTGGTTTTTAAGTGATAGCTCTGCGCATTAGTTATTAAGACTCTTTTTAAATAATCAAGGTTAGTTTTCGAACTTCATCCTTGAAAAATTTATTTGCTAACCAAAATATAACAAATTGTGAACAACATGATTTAATGCACAGTTAGCTGTGTAGACAAACCCAACAGAGTAGTGTTGTTTTAATGCCAGAGAAGCATGACAAATGAGTTATTTGACCTGACCAAAAGGAACAAAAATAAAATCGAATCGCAGAGAATAATGATGACGCGGCATAGGCGCATAGCTAAGAAACTTCGAATTTACTGAGTAATAATATTCTTAAAAAGGCGTCTTTTTATGCGCTGACATCTACTAATTCACAAATTCCTTTTCGGGTTAACGTACATATGGCGAGTTATTTCTTGCCAAGTAAGAATTAATTAAGAAGGGCATAAATATCCAGAGAATTATTCTACAGTGTATACATTTTTTTTTTCTTTTTTTTTTTGAGCAAATTCAGTGTATACATGTAATTCTTTTGTTTGGTGTGATTTACAATTTGTCCATCTGAAAATGAAATGCGTACCCCAATTCTGCACCACAGGCAAAAGATTATTAATTCCCTTCTTGAGGAAAAGATATTTTGTCTGTGGTTGCAAAATTGGAACTTCCCATGTTTTGTTATGAGCGTTACCATATATGAATAGTTATTTGTTATTTTGTGACAACTCATTCAGAGGATATCCATTGCAAGTGCGTTGTACCTTGTGCGATATACACTAGTTATCCGTCATAGGCAAATAATACATGATTGCTATCCATTTTTAGAGATCAGCATATCTAATTAATAATTATGCATTCATTCTACACTACCGAACTATTCATTTTACTCATTAATTAGCAGATTCTAGCATCAAATTAAATCTGAATTACTCGTTTCACCTTAAATACAAATCACAAAATATATCATATACCAAAGCAGTTTTAAGGCCTTAAAATCTCTTTTTCACACACCAAAACAAAAAAAAAGCCTTTCTCAATTCCAATGCATCAATTTAAACTTCTCTCTCTCCTTCTCCTCTCTCTGGTTACCTTATGTTACCATAGCACCGCATGCCATGTCACTGACCGAGAAGCACTGCTCACATTCAAAGATGGTATCACGTCAGACCCGTTTGGCATCCTGAGCTCATGGAACCGCACCGGTGATTGCTGTACAAATTGGGCTGGTATTTCTTGCAACCCTGCCACAGGCCGAGTAACCAGTCTAAATATTCCAGCCATGACAGATGCAATTGATGCATACCTTGAGGGTACCTTATCACCTGCCCTTGGTATGCTATCTCATCTGAGTGTTCTAAGAATTGTCGGCCTAAAGAAAATCTCTGGACCGATACCACCTTCGCTTGGTAGTCTCACCCAGCTTACTGATATTGCACTATCTGCAAATAATTTCAGTGGTTCCATCCCTTCATCTCTTTGGGGTCTAAAAAACCTAAAGCGCCTCTTGTTGTCCTCAAACAATCTCAGTGGTTACCTTCCAGAAGATATTGGAATGCTCAGAGGACTCGTCTATCTTGACCTCTCCAATAATCAAATTACTGGCACTATTCCCCAATCTATTGGGAATCTAACAAGTCTCTCTGTCCTTGATCTTATTCAAAATAACTTCTCTGGTAACATTCCAGTTTCCATCTCTAGCATGACGTCTCTGCGATTTTTGAGGCTCTCTAAAAATCATTTGAATGGTGTCTTGCCTGAATCAATCGGTTCCCTACTAAAGCTTGAGACGATTAGTCTTTTTGATAACTCCATAACTGGTAACATTCCATCATCAATTGGTCATTTACCCATGCTGAGAGAAATATATCTCTCGGATAACCAGCTTACTGGAAAAATCCCCTCTACAATTGGCAACTCAACAAAACTCCTAACAATTGATCTAAGTTCGAACAATATATCCGGCCCGATCCCTCAGGAGTTAACTCAGTTACATGACCTCCAAACCCTAGATCTTGCCTTCAACCCGCTAGAAATCCATACCCCACCAGCATGGCTAGGTAACTTGGGTGTTTTCAGGCTATCATTAGCCGGTACTGGCATCACAGGCCCACTGCCTGAATGGCTTCAATTAGCAAAATCACTTACAATCCTTGACCTATCGAGCAACAGCATAAGTGGCACTATACCAAATTGGATTGGCAGCATTACAGGTTTGGAGTACCTAAACCTTGCACACAATGCGCTTCAATCTACAATCCCAACAGAATTTAGAAATTTAGTAAATCTCATGGAACTAGACTTGTCACGCAACAACCTCTCAGGTCCACTCCGGGCAGTGCTAGAAAAGGGTAACTCTGGTCTGTTTGGAGGATTTAAGACTCTGAATCTGTCATACAACAGTTTTACTGGAGGCATCCCTGAGGATATAGGTGCAATAGAGGAATTAAGTGGGATTGAGATGTTGGATTTCTCATATAACCCGCTTGGTGGGACAATACCAAAGAGCATGAAAAATTTGAACTCCCTAAAGGAAGTAAGAATGGCCAGTGATGGGTTGAGTGGTGAGATACCGATTGGCTTGCTTGACATAGCTGTGATGACAGAGTTTGATGTATCCAGTAACCAACTGACTGGTAGAATTCCGAAGCATTCTAGGCCACTACCAGCAGATGGATTTAAGGGCAATCCTGGACTTTGTGGCGAACCTTTACCTCCTTGCAAGCAAAATTAGAGAGTTCAGTGAATAAATTGTTTTTGGGGCTATGTATGACAATGTTAAAAGGAGTTAAAATAATGCGCTTTTTTCTTGTTTCCTAATGCAGTGTAATATTATCCTTGAGAGTTTTTTTTTTCTTTTGTTTAATGGATAGACAAAATATTTGTGCACATTTTTATTCCTTGAGAGATAGAAAGAAATTTTCATGATATCTTGAACCTATAAACTTTTTGACATAGCTATGGCGGCATAGATGCAAGGAATGACAAAAGAAATATCCATTAAAAGAATGATGTCAAACTCTCGTTAGTTCATTCCATAAGGTGTAAATAGAGAAAAAGTGTAAAATAGGTGAGTAAAACAATCAGTTTTTATTTATAAAACCACAAAAACAAATAATATCATTAATCAGAAAATCAAAATTGTTCAAGCTCATTACATTTCCTGTGAGTTCATTTTTGGTATTACATGATGCTATAATCCTAGCAAAAATATGACCATTGATACACCTCTGCTTCATTTCCAGTAAGAGAAAAAATGATGGAAAATAGAAAAGCTCTGCCCCCCTTATCCACCTTGTTTTATCTCAATCACGGCCATTAATCAAAATTTTAATACATGCCACGGAAAAATGCAAAGGCACTGTATCTGCCAAGAGACAAATAACTTGCCACAATCTACTTTCAACTTGCAGCACCATTGACTGAAATCTTATCAACAACAGCATTTCTCCCATCATAAAGTGGGACCCGCGCCCCAAGCTCCTTAAGCCGCCTCACCATATCATACAACCACTCAAATGTCAGCGTTGATTGTTTATTTAGCTCCTCCCTGACCTCAGGGTGAATCCTAAACCAATCACCTAACAATTTGTGCACATGCGAACGTACCATTTGCCATGGCACTGGGTACTTTTCACACAACCTCAAGTATTCTACCGCCAAATCAGCTTGATCCAAACCCCCATCTTCATCCCCCTCTTCTCTCCACTCAACAGTCTTATAACCAGCGAAAAGTGCAGGGTTCTCCAGAAGTGTCTCAGCTGAAAGTACACCATCACAGCCGGTCTCTTCCAGGCATGAATAAACATCTGCCATGTGGCGAATATTTCCATTAGCTAAAACGGGTATCCTAAGAGCTTGTTTCACAGCCCGTATTGCGGTCCAGTCAGCCTTAAACTTAGTGCTGTCCTTTTGATCTCTGGTACGGCCATGTACAGCTAAAAGGGAACAACCTGCCTCCTCTAACATTTTGGCATATGATATGGTGTCATCTAAATTAGGGAAAATACGTATTTTACAAGAGACAGGTACATCAAGGTTTAAAGCTAGGGTTTCCACAAGGGATTTTATGAGAGGTTGGTTTTCCATTAGAAAAGCACCATAGTAACCACGCCTTGCAATCCTTTGAGGGCATCTGTACATACAAAACAAAAAAGAAGTAAATAACATTTCTTAATTCTTCCTACAGTTTAAAAAGGTATGAACAAAATGTAAATGATTAACTAACCCGAGATTAATGTCAATATAGTCGCAATGTGGTGCTACTCTTCTGGCAGCTTCCAACAAAATTTTGGGATCATTCGCGCAAAACTGAACAAATAGTGGCCGATCCTCCTATATAAATCACAACCAAAAATAAATAAATAACGATGATTTAATTCTAACAATTGCATGAGGTAAATGACTTAATTCAAGCAAACAGGGCTAATAACAAATAGCTAGCAACCTTTACACATTAAACTAATTGAAATTTGGTAAGATAACAACAATTGATCCCTCTAACCTTGCAAGTAGTGAATTCCATGGAACGATACTTGTCATTCTCAGAGAAAATTCTGGAATGAAGCATGGGTGTATAAGCCGCCTCGGCACCATACTTCCGACACAACATCCTAAAAGGTAGCTCCGAATTGTCCACCATGGGCGCCACCAGGAACCGTGGTGCGCCGAGAGCTCTCCAGTGGGCCCACGCGCGCTCCACACGCGTCGCTCCAGTGAGCACACGGCGGGGCATACCCAGTGCCGCCGCCTCCGAGGTGTCGGAAAGGGTGGCGTCAGTGGCGCATAGGATGTCGCCGGGGTCGCCGTGGATGGTGGTTAGAGTGGGCATGGCGGAGGTGGGGTTTGTTAGGGTTTGGAGGAAGCGGGAGGAAGGGTTTGTGGTGTTGTGTTGGGGGTTTGTTTTTCGGAGAAGAGAAGCAAAGAGAGCTCTTGGATTCATGTCATAGGGGAGAATCCAACGGAGCTGGGGACATCTTCAGATAAATTTGTTTTGAAGGACTTGATTTTGATTATTATTAATCTAGGGGGGTCAAAAGGATTCCGTTTAGAAGTAATTATCGGGGCTTATAAGTATCATCTCAATATTTATCATTCTCATCATTCTTAACTATTAGATTAATTATATTTCATAAAAAAAAAGGAGAAGAGTGAAGATGAGGGAATGATTAATGCGTTTTTCCATATTTGAATGAGGGGATGAGGGGACGGAGAGAGGGGAGACGAGCGACACACAGCTACTTAACTTCAACAATTACATATTAACTTCAATAGTTAATATATATAACTAGAATAGTTACGATATTAACTTCAACAGTTATAAATATTAAATTCAACAATTACATTATTAACTTCAACACTTATGATATTAATTTCAACAGTTATAAATATTAAACAGTTAGGATATTAACCTCAATAGTCATGTATATTAACATTTAATATATATAAATAGAACAATTATATATATTAACTTCAATAGTTATATATATCAACTTCAACATTTATGTATATTAACTTTAATAGAGGGACTGGATAATTAATGATACTTAATATGTAACGCGTTATCATCCTCATCATCCCATGGAATCTTTCATTAATTAACTAACTCCCTCATTAATAGAAGTCCAGGAATGATGGGTATGATAGAATATTGGAGATGGTCTTAAGTAATTTCGGAAGTAATTTGAACATTTCTGTTCCGTTCCGTCCGGACAGAACATCAATTGGGTTTCATTTATGAAAACGAAACGGAAACAACACGAATATCGGTAAACGTTAGTGTTCCATTTACCAAATATTAGACTGAAATCAATGAAAAATAGCTGACATCAATAAAAAAATAGAGAACAGAACATTTAACTGAACGAAAACTGTTTCGTTTTATAAAACAGAATATAAACGAAACTGATATGAATTACGTTATCAGAAACAAAATAGAAACAGAACATCAATATTTCGCTTCCGTTTCGCACGTCTTATACCCGTAATTATTATTATTATTTTTTGGATGTGCGAAGTGGCTTTGCATCGGTATCGGTGACTAGTGTTCTCGATACGTATTATCTGAAGATTCGTAAAAGGAAGTCCTCCAAAACAAATTTATCTGAAGATATGTATTATCCTGAGAGATAAAAAATTTATAATGAGGCGTGCAGGGTCTCATATTATGTCGTGTTTGGACAATTCGCGTATCGTGCCGTGTCATGTCTATGTCATCAAAGTCAAATACGACACATCTAAAAACACAACAAACTTAAATTCTCACCGTGTCGTATCCATATTTTACTGTGCCGCGCCACCTTCGTACCATATCGTGTTCAGACACACCGTATTTTTTTTAAACACTATCGGTGCCAGCCCCAAGCAGGGGAAGTCGATATCATAACTTCAAAAAAAAAGAGTATAGAGTCATTAGAAAATGACTCAGAATTACATCAATCCACAACACAAACAGCAAAAGTCGAGACAAGTCTCAGACTAAAACAGTCACAAAAGCAAACAGAGACTAAGCTCTGTTTTTAATGGCATCAGAGACGTGATATGATATCTTCTCCTCGCCCAGGCTGCGAGCAAAAAAAATAAAGAGCCAAAACAGAATTAAAAAAAAAACTTAGATAATTAATTCCTTTGCATCGGTTCCACCCTCTATCTACCAATACACTAATATTATCTAAAATTGAAATATTTTTTCCCAGAAAAACTACGAAATGAAATACTCCATTTTGAATTTTTTTTTCCCAGAAAAAATGTTAACGAATAATCAAACATAAAAGAATGTACACGATCTTTTACATACCTTTTTCTTCAAAGAAAATGCTTTAATATCATTAATCAAGGCTAAGCATAAGCTAGAAGTCATGTTTGGAGATTTGATCGAAGTTAGAATTCCCACCACATAAATGTTTACATGATTTACAGAAAGAAATCAGAAATTTAATGGACATGATGTGCACAACATTCCTAAAAAGAATATTTCTTTTTTATCTCATCTTGAATATCCTTTCTCTCGTTGAGCTCCGAGAATATTAGGCTCACCAATTAGTTGTTTTCTAAATAAGTGAATGTCATCCTGCCAAAAATGAATGTAACATTTTATAAGTAAATCGAACTACAATTTAAAAATTTTATTACTCCAATTTACAGAATAAATCATGATAAAGAGATAACACCACACCTGTGTAAATTGACAAGTAAGATTTGACCCATCCCAAAATTGCATGTACTTGAGTGCAAATAGGCCACAAGAACAACTGAAAACCATTTGGAAATTGGAATAGTTATTTAATAAATGGATTTTTGTACAAATTAATTAAAAAATCAGGTGAGCTTACCTGTCCCCTTGGTGTGGTAAATTGGGAATAACAGATGTAGGCCAATTAAGCACTTGTGGTCGCCAACCAACTGAAGTACTACCCCTGGAGTCAAATGCAGCATTGATACATACTTGGATGCCTGATCTCTGAATAGCAAATCACAAATAAAGTAATTACAACATGGTATAATAGAAATATATAAGATTATTCAAGAAAAGATTACCAGTTTATGAGTTGTTTCTTCATAGGGTCCACCAATTGAGTCTAAGGAATTCAGTATTTGAAATTCCTGTCTTGAAGCATTTAGAACCGCAACAAACCAATGATTTTGTACGTTGATTGGTAAGAACACCTAATAATAATGATTGTGCGTGGTTTCATTAGAAGTAGACGTTGTGATTTTTTTTTTTTTTTTTTTGTAAATAAAGCACCCCAAGCAGAAAGTCCAAAACCATTAAGCAAACTAAAAGGTTTGAGTCAATACTCAATACCACGAGTCGGATACAAGCAAAAATCAAACAAAAACAAACTAGGCATAAGCCACACAGTATTTAAGCAAACAACCTAAACAAAATAAAGCAACCCCCAGCCAGACTAACTACCATACTATATCTAAGCATCCTCAGAAGCCTCAGAAGTTAATAGAAGTTGTGATGTAAAGTTCATAGAAGTTAATAATGATTGTGAGTGGTTCCATCAGAAGTTACGAGAGAACACCTAATACTAATAAAAGTTACCAATTCATATTGTAAAAAACTGTTGCCTCTCTCAATAATGTTAGACAAAGTGCGTTGGCTATGTCTCTCTCCTTTATCCATGGATGATCCCCATGACATCAACAGTCGACTATCAAATGTGCAAAGCATCAGGACCTTACTTGAAGTACTTGCTTGATTCTTCATGATGCCAATATAACCATTGATAATCTGCCAAAATTTTAAATTTTTAGCTATTCCATTTTTGAACTCACTTGCTATATGAGCTCAAAAATCAAAATTATTCCTCAGTTCTACTGAGAAATCAAGGGAAATTTGCCGCAGTTGGTCCCAAAAAAAATTGCAATTATTAGATAGTGAAAGAAAATTTGGAAAGTGGTACTTATTGAGACTTGAGGTTGAAAATCTGAGAAGTGCATCACTCAAACATACCTCATCAGGAATCCATTTGTTAATTCCATCCTCGTAAATTGGCCTTATGAGACACTGCATCTTCTCAGCAGTCAATCTAGCAGCTCCTATAACTGCTATTTCATCTGACATCTTTCGATACAAACAATCTTCAAGAAAATATATAGAATAGAAATCACAGACTTGTTGCGGCGGGCATCTGTATGATGCTGGAATGTGCTTCTCAATCGAGTCAATTGTGTCTCTTTTAGGTACCTGTTTCACTTCCTCCAATTCATCTAAATAACAAGGGAATGAATCAAATACACTCGACGGAAAAGTGTTTGTATTTAACAAAAATGCAGCTCTAGAGCGGCTGTCCTTTTTTCAACAGTGATTTTATTGACTAATCACATACCTCTACATGAGAAAATCTATTGTGAACCATGATTCATATAAGTTTTCGTGCCTCATGACCGTTTTGTTCGGCAATTTCACAAATTGTCATATCTAATTTAACCAACCCAATCTATATATTGAAATCTCATAGTAAACACAATTTTACAATTTTTTTCGAATTTTTTAAATCTTGCCAATTTTTGCTTATAAATACAGTAATTTTTAGCAAAAAATGATAAGGTTTAAAAAATTTGAAAAAAATAGTAAAAAAATTATAAAATTTTGTTTGCTATAATATTTCAATATATTGGATTTGTCAATTTGCTAAATCACGGATCAACGGTGATGGTGCACGAAGCCTTCTATGTATCATGGTTCACAATAGATATTCTTTCTCTATATATATGCAGAGTTTAGCTACGGTGAGATTCATCACAAAAAGTCTTTCGTGAATCGCGATGAAAACTCTTAGATCTGGTTCAAAATGTCCGATCCAAACCGTCCAACATGATTTCCCCATTGAAATCTCCGTACAGACCAAATTTTATAATTTTTTTAGATTTTTAAGTATTTTTTTCGGATTTTTAAAAACTGTTTTTTAACCGTTTAGAACTAATTAGATTAATGATTTTCTAAAATTTCAAAAAAAATACTTAAAAATTTCGAAAAAATATAAAATTTGGTCTGCATGAAGATTTCAATAGGAAGATCATATTGGACGGTTTGGATTGATCATTTTGAACCAAAAATAGAATTTTTGATTGCGACTAACGGAGGACTTGATGCATCTCACCATAGCTAAACTATATATATATATATGAGATTGGTTAAAGTATACTCTAGCATACGGATAGTCGGTATGCTAGAGTCCTTTTAGGTACACACTCCACTTGTTCTGATTCATGAAATGAAAAAGGAAAATATCAAATACACTACGTGGAAAATTGTTGTATTTAACAAATTTTGTTATGTTGTCCCTTTTTTTCTTTACAGTACTGAATTTATCAACTAATAAAAAAATACCAAGAAAAGAATTGGATATTAATTTTTCCATTGTAGGACCTCAACTTATGACCAAAACTTTGCTTTTGTAAGAAAATTTAATAAATATAACTTTCAAGTGATAGTCAAACTAAATTTTGTATTGGATTAATTTGGCTATCAGTACATGAAAATTTCATCACTACATTATATATTATAGATTGGCATATCGTGCATTCAAAACATAAACATATCTTTATACAATATTCTTGCACTGGAACAAAGACATAATAGAAGGAAATAGAATTCTAAAAGATCCATTTTTAAATCAGTAGAAAGTAGGAAACCATATTCTGGACAAGCAAAATAAATAATTTTAAACCGTGCTCTTATTTTCTTAGGAAAAAAAAACTATATCTGTAAAATTCTTAAGCACGTGCACAAAAAATAATAGTATAGATCGGAAAAAAGAATAAAGGTTATACTCACTACGAGCACTTGCAGCGCATAGCCAATTATTAGAGCACTCCAAAGCTTCCAATGTCCTTACATCTAGTTGATTTCCAAATTTAACATACCTATTAAACCATATAGGCGTACACAGTGGCAACTCTGAAGGTACTGAAGAAACAGGGATTGCAAGAATATCACGTGCCATTCTTGAAAGAATAGGATAAGTTGATTGATTATCCTTCCACCATATCAAAATATTAAAATCAAAACCAGCATCTCTAATCTCTACATGATCCTCTTTCAAGTATCTCGTTAGTTCTTCCATTCCCGAACCCTTTTTGCCAACCTCAATTTCATACGTACTACACAGTTCTTGGATATGTTTAATAACTCTGTCTTCCTTAATGATGAATTTCTCATAGCAACGTTGCAAGTAGACAAATTTAAACCGGGGATCCAATATAGAGGCAATTAGCAAATTGTCATTGCATTCCTTCAGAAAAATAGCAAAATTTGCCAACAAAATTTCCAATAGGCGTATTCCAAAATGGTCCTTATTTATCATAAAAGAAAAATATGACTGTGATAAAATATCATGGATTTGGAAGACAGTCTTTAGAAATAAATTCGATGTGGGATATTTAGAGGAAGAGAGAGTAATGGCAGCTTTATAAATTGGTTTCAAAAGCTTGGTGCAATATTCTACTTTCTCCCAACTTACACGTGGTAAGAAACTATTTCCACATGAATCAAAGATATATTTGTATGCAAGCGCATAAAAAACATCTTTGTAAGGAAGTGCATCGTATAATATGTTAAATGTATAGTACCATCTTCCCTCATCGTCAAATTAATTGAAAATATGATTTTGGAGGAATTTTATGTTTTATGGCAAGCTGGTTAAAAGATTCCATCACAGTATGATTTTGGACGACAAACTCTATCGCTTTTCTTATATTACCAACTTCTACATCAAATGAATCCAATATTATTCTTGATAGTCTACCAAAAAATCCATGGACAATGCATTGAAAACTGTTTTTCCTAATATCACAACTTGACTCGTGAAAAGTACCATTGAAACCCTCTTCGCTTGTGTATGTATGTACTTCTTTGAGTCCCCAATGCTGTATGCATCTCTTTAATATTAATCCTGCTTCACGTTTTGAAAATAAACAACTTCTGTGCATACCAATAAGTCTTCTCACCAAATTAAAATCATTATTAATGTAGTGTGCTGTAACATACACATTTTCATCTCCATAACCAACAGGGTCAAGATGAGAACTCAAGGAAATACTAGAAAGATTCTTGCCAAAACCATTTTGTAACATTTGTTTCTCTATTTGATAGATATCAGACCAAACCCTCTTAATGGCAGTCACATCCGATGGATTGTACATCGGTTGAAGGTTTCTTGACCACTCGACAAATGTCCTATTGTTCACCAGACCAAAGGACATTTTAGTTGAGATTATTATATTTGCAAGTAATGTTCTGCTTTTCTCTGGATCATATACAGAACTGTTACCTTGTGTGAGCACCTTAGCACTTATAGAATTACCAAAACAAGCTTGATCTGCGTGATGTTTTAAATGAGTCTTCCCTGATTTGTTAGCGCCGCATAGATCATTTTGTGCCTTTCCAATCTTCCTATTAGCATTTGTATTAAATTGTCCCTTTTCTTCAATATTTTCCATCTTTGCCACGAAATTGCCTGGTTCCAGACACAAATTACCAGATAATTAGTCTTTTTTGCTCTTTCTAATTCAAGTTATGTGCAAGGAAACAAAGTAACGACAAGCACATTATAATGATATATAATGACATGCATGCCAATCTTTTCTAAGCTTCTCACGTTTGGATCATCTAAGAATAAAATTAAGATTAGTTATTCAAAGTAAAAATATTATTCCTAAATAATCAAAAATAAATTTTATGGAGATTTAGAGTGTTATTTCTAAGTGGTCCAATATCCAAAATAAATTTTTATGAAGGTGTTTGGATCTTTTTTTAATCTGAATTAAAAAGTGATCCCAAATAGTTCTTAATCCACATTAAGAAGATCATCCAGACAAACTAGGAATACAATTTATCTCGAATGTTAGACCACTTAAATAATTATATTCCTAATTTATAATTTATTCCGAATGTTGAACCACTTAAAAATAATATATTTTTTACTCCGAATTATTCCAAATTTTATTCTTAGGCCATCCAAATGTCTAATTCATATCAGTTTTTTCCTCTTCGTATATGTGCCAGTGCCACCTACTCTAGTTGGACATCCTTTGCACTTGTAAAGGAAAAAATACAATAATTAGGAAAAAAAAAACATATAGCACAACATATGACAAAACATTCAAAGTATATGTATCTGAACGAATTGCTAAGTGTGCTGCTTAAATTTTGCGCAGTTTAAAATTTTAGTCAAAGGCATAACGTAAGAAATTATAGGTGCATCGGTAGAAATATGAGAAAATTTATGATAGGGTAATTTTTTTTTGAAATCAATGAATTTTGTGTGTAGTCTAGTCTTAGTCACCAAAGTTTATTTTTTTTTTAGGGTCAGGTGGCTAGTCACCAAAGTTTAAATTATCAGCTATGTTTGGATACCACGTGAACAACCTTGTTCGGCACGGATCAAACATGAGCCGAACAAGAACAAACCCTTGTTCGATTGTGGGTTACAGGTTTTTGGAGAACTCGCTAACAAGAATAAACCCTTGTACTTTGAAAATAAAGTTGTGTCATGACAATCTAAATTGCAAAAGTGTATTGCACTCTCAACTATCTAATCTGAGTACATATTCATTACGGAGGCCTGCAAGGAATTAATTTGGTTGAAAAAAATTCTTGAATGAATTGGTTGTTCGATATGTGCTGTTTTGTAATAGTCAAAGTGCAATTTACTCAAGAAAGAATCCAATATTCCACTCTAAGTTCAAACATATTAATTTGAGGTAATAAATCATTTGTAATAAACTAATATTATAAGATTGATTGTGTAAAATTGTTAAACTTAAGTTTGACTAATAAAGGAAGAAAAGAAAATGGGCTGTAGGTATCGCCCCCAAAAAAATTCGGTAAAACTCAGCTCTCTCTTTGATCTCTGTACCAAAATCAGTACCATCACTCCTTTCTCCTCTCAAACAAGAAGAGGGAGGCAGAAAGGGAAGGTGTCGGATCATAATTGGAAGAGTTGGGTTGGAGAGAAAGGAAAAATTATTAAAAGCTGACTCGCAACTGCTGTTTGCTGCTCCATTACAAAGTTTAATAGACAATTTAAAATTTAGTGACTAAAACTGGACTGTATACAAAATTTGGTGACCTACGAAATTTTCTTTTCTATGATTTTAGAAAGAGCATAGTGCTATTTGTCACTAAATTTTCAAAAGATATAGCAAGTTATTTCAAAGAAACTGTAATAGGTAAGAAATCAATTTATCGTCTACTCGATGTAAAGAAGCTAAAGATGTCATACCAGAATTATAATTAGATCTAAGCCAATTGTTGCAACAAACTAGGATCTGCGACATTTTTGTAGGGATTGTAGACTGAAAGATCTCCTTCAAAATTTCTTTCAATTGTTCCATGCCTGAAGTTGGTGAGGAGGAAACGGGAATAGCAAGAATATCACGTGCCATCCTAGAAAGAACAGGGTATTCAGATTCATTATTTTTCCACCAACTCAACACATTAAAATTCTTTTCTCCCCCCTTCAGAGGGCTACTCTGTATGTACCTTTCCAATTCCAGTTCCTGTTCTGAACAATTTGGTGTATTGGAGGTTTTCACGCTCTCACATCGATATTTAACAAATAAATTGTGAAAGAGTTCAAGAATTTCCATTTTGTTGGACATTCCCTTTTTATTACAGTATTCGAGGAACCTTATTTTGAATCGAGGATCCAATAAGGAAGCAATTTGCATCATTTTATCACAACTTGTCCAATAGCCCTCCAACTCTGCTAGTGCTAATTGAATAGCAGACTTTGTACTAGGAAAAACTGGAGAGGTATTTGATAGGGCTTCTTCGGCTTTTAAAATAAGCATTACAAGTAAATTTATTGTTGGTAATTCACATGATGAGAGCATCACAACCATGTCATTTATTGGACTCAAATGCGCGACCACCTCTTCCACTTCACTCCAATCTACATTTGTGTCATCAAGTTCACAGAGAACCTTTTTATAGGTACATGCTTCATGTAATATATTATATTTGTAACCCAATCCTCGTTGGTCATTAAGCTTGAATTCCAACATAGGGGTAATATTATGTTTCGATGCAATTTGATTGAAAGATTCCATTTGTTCAGAACTCTCGTTCAGGTTTGTCATTATTTCCATGATAGTTGATATAATAATCGGGTTAATTTTGGAAGTGAATTTCATTCCTATCATATATAAACACCTTTCAATGCATCCCAGTATGTGCTTAACACGAAATATCCCATGTAAATTTTCTCCCAACCGATAATCTCGTGATAGATTATAATCATCAACAGTAAGTGATAAGATTCTTTCACCAAATCCCCAATCATTAAGGAAATTTTTTACTTCAAAAATTTTGCAGTCTCTCCTGATAAAACCAATCACTCTTTTCAACAATTTGAAATTATCGTCCACAAAATGTACCACAACACAATAATACTCCCTTCCATCTTTTGGATTAAAGCAGTATGTGAAACTTAAGCTGACTCTAGAGGTTAACTTGCCAAATTTATCTTTCAACTCAGTTTTTTCATTTTTATAAAAGGTGAGGCAATCTTTCTCAACAGTCATCCGATCAACATGATTATATCTTGGTTGAAGAGACGATGCAAACTTTTCCAAAAAAGGATTCTCCACACATGTTCCAACATGGTTTTATTTTCAATTACCATTTTTACAAAAAGTTCTCGGTTTTTTTTTATGATCATATCTGAATTCTCGGTGCTCAGAAGATTGTTGGTCACTATGCTGATCATAGCCCAAACTATTCTTTTCATTTTCAAATAGTTCATGCGTTGGTTGCTCATATTCCCAATGTCTTTCTTGATATCGAAAATGCTCTTGATTTTTTTGCCAATCATATCCCAAATGATTCTCTCGGCATTCAGAGGACGATCTAGTTATTTTGGCAACTTTCTTCGGACAAACTTCAAGATGGCGCTTGAGATGATTCGTTCCGTGCTTCTTACTATCACAACATAATTCATTCCCACAATGTAAACATTTCGCCTTTTTACTACTATCAGGCCGTTCCATCTCTTCAAATTCATCCCAGACCTTAGACCTTTTATTTGACAATCTCTTTTTGGCATTTGCTTCTTCTATCGACTTACTATCACAAATCTCACTCTGCACAACCTTTGACATGGTATGTGATCTGTTTTCCGAAGTGCTGTGAATGGAAAGTACTATCTATCTACTTCGTCAATTCCGGATGCTACGTTCATTACACCACTCAAATTAACCCGTACAACACAGGTACCAAATTGGATCTACCGCTTTCGAATCCATACAGTAAATATTATCTAATCCTGGTAAAAAACGAAAGGACTTGATCTGTAGATGTGTAACACAAGCGGGGAAGAGGTATTTATAAATTATATGCATAAAGGTCATCAATAATGTTCAAAAAGAAAGAAAGGAACAGATAATTCCTTACTTGTTTTAGCTGAAGACAAGTAGAAGCAAAATCATGTCTGGATCACAGTAATATAGTCGATTTGATAGAAGGAGAAATTGAGAGAAAGCTTCTTAATTTCCCTTTGAATTTGACTGGAGTAAAGATAGGGGTGGGCGCGGTATACCGCGAATATGCGAAATCGTTCCGTTCCGTCCACGTGGAACGTGTAACGGAATGAAATTTCATTTCGTTCCGTTGGCGAAACGGATTAACGGAATGCATTTCGTGATTTTTTTTGCATTTTATAGTGTAAATATAGCCGTTCCGCCACGTTCCGTCGAAACATAATGAAAAACGGAACGATCCATTCCGTTTCCGTTATACACGTTATCCACCCCTATTAATTAAAGATACCAGAGATTAAATTTAAATGGGGTTGCTATCAAAGAGTCAGTCCAAAACGCTAGTGTAGCCTGCTTCCTGCCCAATTAAAAATATCTAGCCATCACTACACCAAAAAGGGGTTTTAGCAACAGTTTTATTCCAAGGAAGTTTGGGTTTCTTGCTAATTGTATACTATTACAAGACCGCTAATTAAGATTAATTGTCCTGTTGCTAGGATATA
Organism: Rhynchospora pubera; assembly: GCA_028095005.1. Lineage (NCBI taxonomy): Eukaryota > Viridiplantae > Streptophyta > Magnoliopsida > Poales > Cyperaceae > Rhynchospora > Rhynchospora pubera. The sequence goes on from CM051461.1 coordinate 116,995,507, forward strand.
GACTATTGCAACATAGGTTGCAAGACTAATATTTCAGGCGCCGAACTGCTTTAATATTTTGATAAAATTATCGGGCGACAAACATTTGGACAGAAGTTTTTTTTTTTAATTGTGGCGCCAAAAGTGGTTAGCCAATCATTTCCATACCAATAAACGGAACGAATTGGTTCATCAAAAAAAAAAAAAAACGGAACGAATTTATACCTAAACAATATTTAAGAAAGAGATAAACAAATAAGTAAAATAACTTCCCACCAAGCAAATAACTTCCACTAATTAAGTAACTTCCCATCCACACTAAGTAAACAACCTTCCACAACCCGTCTCATTAATTAACTGTATGCCCAAATCCATCCCACCACATTTCGTTATTTTACATCTCTGTGTCTAAATTTCACCAATTCCATCGGATAATATCTTCTTGGGTACTGGCGTTGCCTCATCTAACTAATTTTCTCTTTCTATTATCAAATTTTATATATTTCCCTTACTGATTCAAATGAAATGGATGTTGCCAATGGGCATTGACTAAGGGATTCCGAATGTGTGAACTGAATATTAATCTTGGTTGTCACTTCTCAAATTGTGGCACAGTATGGCTGATTTGGCCTTTGTTTCTATTATACTTTTTATTTTGAGTATGGCTGATTTGTCCCTTACTTGTTTCTATTATACTTTCTATTTTACTGATTTGGCACAGTATGGCTGATTTGGCCTTTGTTTCTATTATACTTTTTATTTTGAGTGTGGCACAGTATGACAGTATGGCTGATTTGTCCCTTACTTTTTATTTCTCTCATTTATTAATTAATTAATTAATATTTGATTTATTTTGAGTTGCCATTATATAATACAATTTATTTTAATTCGTTTGAAACAATATTTAGGATCAATGACTAGAAAGAGAAGAATTCAAACTCAAGAAACCAACGAGGAATATCAATTAGACTCTGATGATCAAGCAAACACAATTGTCAATGTGGAAACTGAAGTACAATCTGAGGGTATTGATATTATCGAAGGTACATTTTCTCACTCTTAAATATCCTATTAATTAGAAATTTAGAACTATAATTCATCTTATTGATTAAACTAGATTCCGTGTTTATTATTGTTATTTTAGAAATAACATATATAATAGTAACCAGTCAGTCTGTGCAACCATATATGATACAATGTACTAATATATATAAATTTTAATCATAAATAAAGACGATCAGGTCGTACGCAGACGAGGCAAGACTCTTCTTGGCGATATTTGGGCACTACCACCTGGACATAGAGTGGTTGTTAAAAGAAATAGTCTTAATCAACCAATAGGAGAGGAAGCGGGCTTATTAGGTCAATTTTTGGGGACCCTGGCCAGAAATGGGAAAGTATGTAGCTTGAGTCATACATCTTGGAATCTTCTCAAGAAAGTTTCTAAGGAAAATATTCTGAGCATAATAAAGGTATGCGTTAATATTGCTTTTAATCTTTTATAAAGTTATAATGATTAAAGTAATAATTATTGTCATATTGGATTTCTTTTTAGGCAAAATTTTATTACAACTCTAAATTGAACGATTGGATTCTACGATCATTGAACAACAAGTGGTCACAATATAAGTCCTATCTGAAGAGTATTTACTTTCGAGAGAATGCCCGTCCAGATGAACTAATAAAAAATGTGCCCGAAGGTGTTATCGAAGACCAATGGATCAGTTTAGTTAATTATTGGGTATCTTCAAAAGCACAGGTGAGCCATTTTAAGTTACTGTAACTAATTGTTTATTTTTCTTTTTTATGTTTTGAATAATCACAAAAATATTATATGAGATGTAGGCTGCCAGTGAAAGAAACAGACGAGCTAGGGCTTTGGTGAAATTTGCTCATACATCAGGGACAAAGAGTTTTGCCCGTCGTGCACATGAGATGGTAGTCTTAATCTACAACTTCTATTGCAAATACTAAATAAATAAATAAAATAACAATAATAAAAAATCCATTTGGTAAATTCATGAACGGTGCCTATAGCTTTCCTATGTTTTGTGCAAATTCTTCGTCCTGTTGTGTTAATTTGCTATATTGTATTTAACCAATTCTATTTACAATTAGTTTTTGAAGAGGTTCTGGTAATCTTGTACCAGTTCTTGTAATATAGGAAGTATGTATTCTGTTATTTAATATTTTTGCATTTAACATCTTCTCTTGTAAAATACAGAAAATGAAAAACAAAAAACAAGAAGAACCGGGCAGAGCTAAAGTTTATCTAGAAACTCACAAGCGGAAGGATGGTACTTATGTGGATGAAGAAATCGCGGTAAGTGATGACACTAGTCTTAATAGTTAACTTCTTCCTTACATATTCCTCTCCTTGGTTTAAAGAGTACATGGTACCTACGGATTCTTTCTTTTTATAAATAATGGAAATGTGTTTGGCCGTGAAAAATCAAAATGATGGTCCACTTACAATATACCCATGAGTATTGACACAGACCAGTCAAGTTTAGATCAGCCAAATGAAAGAAATATATTTTGTACTTGACAAATTAATGTGAATCATATGTTGCAATAGTGAGCAAACAAAACCTGTGTGTGCTTTTAAAATTCTGCTGTTTACTTCACTAACGTTGTTATTCACTTATGCTAAACTTAATTCTAAACATGCAGCGGACCATTGAGAAGTGTATTGGTGAACAATCTGACTCGGCCAATAATATAGAAGGGAGAGTTGGTTGGGAGGGAGATGTTTTATCCCAAGTTCTTGGTCCAGATACTAACGGAAATGTGCGAGGAGTAGGACTACTTCCAACATCAAAAAAAGTATTTGCTCCGTCGGGCCGTTTACAAGGTATAGAAATGACGACAATGGATGAGAATATGTTGTTAGTCCAAGTTCGCCAATTAAATGAGAAATTAGTGGACATGCAGAAAAAAATAGAGGATTTGAATAGTATAGTGGAGCAGATGAAGGGCGAGATAAATTATATGAAATATGGTGCATCAGCTCAAACACCTCAAGGTTACTGAAATCCCTTTCTTTCTTTCAGAAGTAGCAAAATTATAGAACTTATAATATTGCGCTAATACTTTCCAAATTTTGCAGGTGGATTCCTTGATTTGCTACTTACAGGAGATGCTGGTGGATCAATCCCTAACTTTTAGGTTATATATTTTTCGCAAGTACTGGATGTTGACTCTCTAATTGTTGTTCTATAATGATTGGAGATGTCAACAGTGGATTTCAGTGTGTTGAATCTGACGTTGCATACTTCAATTTTATTTTAGTTCATGTGTTGATCGACTGTATAAACTTGGGTGTTTACGCAATTTCTCCGCTTGTGTAGTTACTGTTTTAGCATTATGTTGTAGATTATGTACCAGATGAACCCAGGGGCGAAGACACGTATTGATTGGTGGGTCCAAGGACCCACCTTGGAAAAAAAATTTACTTAGAGTAGGACTTATATGTAAATAAAAAAAATTATATGGACCCATCTAAAAAATTGAGAGGACCCATCTTAGAAAATCAGAAATTGATTTGTTTCCTCTTCTCCGACTTGACTTGCCTGTTTGCCTTCTCTCGTCTCCGTCGCGAAGAAACTAGCGAGTAGCGACTTCTCAACTTCGAGGCTTCGACCAATCGGCCTTTCCGCTTCTTCTTTCTTCTTCATCGTGAAGGGACCTAATTTTCGTCCATCTAATTCTAAGGTAAGTCGCTAAGACCTAACTGAGAAAAGCTTGCATCAACTACTTGATTTTGCGTAATTGTTTTTACTGGTACACTCCAATTTTTATTTTCGTGCTACAAGGACAAAAGAATATTCAATTTTCTGCTCTATTTTGTGTAATTCTGAGTTCTGGTGATGTGTTATTTTCAATTGATAGGATAAGTTTGTTGAGCCAATGATTAGTTTCGACTTGATAAATGGTTTAGTTTTGATGGGACCTTCTCTAGTTCTCTTGTGAAGTTGCGTAATTAGTATTGTATTGATCTCAATCTGGTGATTGGATTTTTGGATGGTTTTAGAACTAGAATTTCTATTTAATTAAGTTAGTCAATTACTGTTTTTCAATTAATTTACATCGAAGTTAGTCATTATTTATGAGCAATAATAGAAGATTTCAATATATGCTTAAAAAAATGAAATTATATAATAGTATATAAAGACTGTGCTGAATTAAGTCTTGATAGATTGGAAGCTGTTCTGAATTAATTATCTTGATAGATTGCTTCCACAGTTCCACCTAACCGTGTATAGATAATAGATTAGAATATACTCATTTTCTATGTTTAATCCAGAATAATATGTGTAATTGTAGATTCATGGCTGAATTGGGTTATGCATCTAATCAAGGATCAAGTAAATTCAATCGAATTGATTTCAATGCATTTAATCCTCCATCAGATCCGGGGACTCGACCTCAAATATGTGACTATCACCCAAATGATCGAGAAGGTGTGAGAAGAAGTTATTTAGCCAAAGGACCGTGTCAGCCCAAATTACATGACTTTGAAGGGAGAGAAATTGGATCTAGATTGCGAGGGTTTAATCCAAGATGGTATGATGATTTTGGATCCTGGCTAGAATACAGCATGGAGAAAGAGGCTGTGTATTGCTTCTTTTGTTTTTTGTTTAAGCCTGAATTAGGAGGACGAAAAGGAGGCGGAGACACTTTTGTTGTGACTGGTTGGAAAGCGTGGAACAAAGGAAAGGAAGCTCTATTGTCACACATTGGTAAAAAGAATAGCATTCATATGCAAAATGAGTTGAAGGCACAGGCATTGTTGAATCAAAGGCAGTCAATTAGCACTTTTTTTGGAAGGCAAACTGAAAAATTGAGAAATGATTATCGAGTGAGAATGAATGCATCACTTGACTGCATAAGGTATCTTCTACATCAGGGGATGGCTTTTCGTGCACATGATGAATCTGCAAATTCAAGAAATAAAGGAAATTTTCTTGAACCAGTGAAGTTCCTTGCTGATCATAATGCGGATGTCAAAAGTGTGGTACTTGAGAATGCACCAAAAAATCTACAACTGACAAGTGCTGATTTCCAGAAGGAGATGGTTCATGCCGCTGCACATGAGACCACAAATGCTATTATTCGTGAGCTTGGTGATGAGTTGTTTGCCATATTAGTTGATGAATCACGTGATGTGTCTTGCAAAGAGCAAATGGCTTTGGTGATACGTTTTGTTAGAAAAGACGGAAGTACGGTGGAAAGATTTTTAGGCATTGTTCATGTGCTTAATACAGCAGCTGCCACACTTAAAGTGGCCGTGGAGTCCAAGCTAGCTGAACATAGCCTCTCTTTGTCACGTGTTCGTGGTCAAGGTTATGATAGAGCAAGCAACATGCGAGGCGAGTTCAATGGACTTAAGAGTTTGATTTTAAAGACTAATTCATCAGCATATTATGTTCATTGTTTTGCGCATCAACTTCAATTGACATTGGTAGCCGTTGCTAACTCTCACATAGATGTTGCTCATCTTTTCACTCTCACTGATAAGATCCAAAACACTGTTGGGGCCTCTTGTAAGCGTCAAGATATGCTAAGAGAAAGACAAGCTGCTGAAATTGTTAGGGCTTTAAACAATGGTGAAAAAGAAACAGGCAAAGGGCTTAATCAAGAAATGGGCCTTTCTAGAGCGGGGGCTACACGATGGGGCTCTCATTATGGTACTGTTAATAATGTGATTGATCTTTTTTATCCCAATTCTTGATGTGCTTGAGATAATTGAGGAAGAAGCTAAGGATTCTAACCAAAAAGGAGAAGCAAAAATTCTATTAGATGGATTGCCCTCTATTGTGTTTTTGTTTTGCATTTGATGCGAGATGTTTTGGGATTAACAAATGTACTTTCTCAAGCATTACAAAAAAAAGATCAAGATATTGTTAATGCCATAGGACTTGTCAAAGTGGCCAAGTTGCAGTTGCAAAGAATGAGAGATGATGGATGGGATTATCTTTTGCAAAAAGTTTATTTGTTTTGCAACAAACATAATGTTCCCATACCGAATATGGAGGAAAAATTTATTACTCGAGGAAGACCACGACGTAGATCTGAAGAAATGACTAATTTACATATGTATCATATTTTTTTACTCTTTCTCTGTCTTGTTATGTCACTTTGTTTTTATTATTAATGAAATATAATACTCAAATATGCAGGTATCGTGTTGAGATTTTTTATACCATCTTGGATATGCAACTTAAAGAGCTTAATGATCGGTTCGATGAGATAAGTTCTGAACTTTTACTTTGTGTTGCTTGTTTGAACCCAAGAGATGCATTTCAGGCTTATAATAAGGATATGTTGATCAAGTTGGCATCATTTTATCCAAGAGAGTTTGAAAATATTGATATGGCTACACTTGGTTATCAACTTGATTCTTACATTATTGATGTTCGCTTAGATGAAAGATTCCATGAGATACGAGATCTCAATGAGTTGTCTAAAATGTTAGTTGAGACAAAAAAAAATTTGACATTTCCGTATGTGTACCTACTTCTCAAATTAGGATTGCTTTTACCGGTGGCAACGGCATCCGTCGAACGGGCATTCTCAGCAATGAATCTTATTAAGACAAAACTTAGAAATAGAATGGGAGATAGTTGGATGAATGATTGTCTTGTAACATATATAGAAAGAGACATGTTCAATGAGATTCCTAATGAACCTATTATGCAAAATTATCAGAAAATAAAAACTCGTAGGGAATTGTTGTAATTTTTACTTTATTGATTGCCTTGAATTATTATTTTGGATATTTGATATGTTATTTTTTTTGTGTTGTTGTTATAGATTTATTCGATTTCTGATGAAATTTTTTTTAGTTACATTATTTTACAATTGTTTGTTTCATTGTTTGAAAAATATTGTTATACTATATCTATATTAGACGTTATAATATATATAATTTTTTTTAAAAAAATTATGGACCCTCCTTACATAAAATCCTAGCTACGCCCCTGTGATGAACCTAACAGTTTGGGTTGCTTTTCAGTTGCTTTTCTCCTCTATATGCAATGTGCCTTGTGCCCCCTTTTTCTAAATTGAATTTGCCCAACACAGTAGTTTAGTTGAATATAGCAACTCAATTTATATAAAATGGCATAAAAATGGTAAAATCATGTTAAACCTCAAACCAGCCCTCATGTTTACAATTTGCTCAAAATGTAGGACTAAAATGCATAAAAATAGCATAGGTCTTGTCTATTATAAATATGCCTTATGTCTTCATGAAGTAAAATGTATCTATACATGTGTCTAAGTATGGTCTGAAATGAAGTAAATGAAAGTGTAGGGTTTTAGTTGCATAAAAACATAAAAATAAGCATGGATAGCAAGTGTGTGACCTTATGAACAGCAGGAAACAATCTTTTCTATTTTTAGAATTTTCTGCAATTTTATAAGTTTCAATAAGGGCAGCAAGATCATCTTCTGAAGAAAGTTAATATTCTCAAAATTCTGGACTTCTCTGCAAATTTCTTTACACAGAGAATTAGTAAACACATCAAAGGAATGCTTGCAAATTCTTAGGACTTTTGAACAGATATAGAACTGTTTTGCAAAAAGGCTGAAATTGTGTATTTAAATAATTATCTTGGAGTATATATAAGAATAGTTCCCGACAGCTGCAAATACATCTTTCAGGACTCATGTAATTCACTTTTACATCTAGTGCAACTCAAATTCAAATCTCTTTAAAACAGCACCTACATTGTCTAAAAACAGAAAATTAAAATTTGAGAAATGTGTTTAATCACTTGCTTTGATACTCTGGACATTTCATGCATCTGAAACAAACTCCAATTAACCTGAATTGAGTGATAAATCAAAGTCTTTTGCTGTAAGTCCACTTACATGTAAAATGAAAAGTTGAATAAAGTAAACAAGGTGCCATCTTCTATCCCAACGCTTCACATGGCAAATCAAAGTACCTCAAAGTGAAACAAAGACATATAAGGACTAAAATCAAACCCTGAAGCTGCTCAACCAATTGCTGGCACTAAAGAATCTCCTGGTGGGCCCCATTGCCAAAGCACAATTCAGATAGAATGGGGGCCGAAATACTTCAGTCCAGAACAACTCATTCCAAATCTCTTCACGTCAAATTGAACTCATAGAAATCATAAACGCACCCCATGGAGCGTTTAAAACCTCGAACTGGCAAAGTAAAGAAGTTAAAATGCCTCAGGCGCCATTAATGGCATCTCGAAGCATCTCAGGTTTTATGAAGCAAAAAAAATTTCTTCAACACAAATGAAGCCTACCAATCTCTTTTACTCACCTCCACGATTCCATCGAACCTATCCTCGACGGAAATGGCGGTCGGAATCGTCGTAATTTGGCCGGAGAAAGCATAGGGATCAAACTGCAAAATTCCCTCATATCGGGTTTGAAGGAGATGAAGTCCGATGCCACAAACAATCCTCCATGGCGCAATCCCTTGGGGCGGGTCACTGACACAGTCATGACTTGTTACACCAAACACTTTTAAATAAATAAAATAAATAAAAAAAAGTAAATTCCACGTCAGGCCCAGTCAGCTTCCAACTCAGCCTTCTCTGATGACGTGGACCAACCAGGAATTACAAATAAACAGAAAACTTCAAAAATTCATTAAAAATAGTAGGAAACTAAGAAGAATTCAAATAAAATATCCATAAAATCCTAAAAATACAAATAAACCAAATTCACTGATATTTTGATATTTTAATTTGTCAAATTATTGGTATTTTATATTTTTGAAGTATTTTTCATATTAAACAAATTTTATAAATTTCTAAAATGATATTAAACAAATTTTATAAAATCTCAAAAATGATTTCAGAATTCATTTGAACTCTTTTAACGAATTTCTAAAAATAAATGTTGATATAATTTTGAAAATAAAAATGATTTTAAAAGGAAATGTATTAAATAATAAATATTTTTGTAAATAAACATAACTAAAAATATAAAAAGATATTTCAAAAGTCTAAAATTAAAAATAAAAAGTAAAATAAAATTGTAAAAATGGTAAACCATGGAAAAAGCTATTTCTCGAGGAAGCTCAATTCCATTCTTCGAGGGATGACGAAAAAGCTGCGACACCATGGAAACCAGCCTATGTGAGTATTCTCACCCAAGATCAACTCATTAAAAGATCAAGCAGAATACTGGCCTCAAGGTCACGTTAGCAGTTGCATATTGAGACCTTTCCAAGCTTCTTCAATACCAATCGGTACCAATGTCATGCTAAATTTGTGTTATCCAAAAAGACACGACACGACACATTTATGGAATTAGCATGACACGTGCGTGTCGGTGTGCCGTGTCAACGTCGTATCATGTTGGAGACTTCAAAATATTGACACGACTAAACATGACATGAGTTAACACGTGACATGACACGACACGTGACACGACAAAAAATTAATATTATTTAGAAATATAAATTATATTGAGCTTACATTATAAATTTAATAAATCTTATTCATAATATTTTTATTCAATAATTAATTTTTATTTTAATATATGAAATTATAACCATTTATTATAATTTTCTAATTCAAAAATTATTTAAATATTTTTAATGATTTTTTAAATCTGTCGAAATAATGACCATTTGTATATTTCAAGTATTTTCTCAATAAAATTGATTTTTAAAAAAAATTCTAAGAAAATAATAAATACAATAAAACTCTTTCCATAAAATTTCTAAAACAAAAACCTAAGTAATTTCAAAATTAAATGATTTTAAAGAGAATATTTTCAAAATTAAATACTTTTTAAATTAAGTACTACTACTAATAATAATAGTAATAGTAGTAGTAATAATAATAATAATAATAATAATAATAATAATAATAATAGTAATGAGAAATGGTAGAGTCCAATATATTGGACGGATGAGCTCCGTGCAATACGATTGATTTCATGTTTTTAAATTTCAAATGACCGATAGGAACAGTTCAATAAGTTCTCCATATTGAAAACTTATAAGAAACTCATGTTTACATTTTTTCGAAATTTTTTACTATTTTTTTGGTATTTTAGAATTTCGTTGTTATTAGACGATCCATAATGTTTATATCATGAATTTTCAAAAATACCAAAAAGAATAGTAAAAAATTTCAAAAAAAATGTAAAAATTAGTTTTTTTTTTGTAAGTTTTCAATATGGAGAACATATTGAACGGTTTGGATCAGTGGTATGAAATTTAAAAACATAAAAACTATCATATTGGACGGACCCATCCGTCCTATGTATTGGACGAACCCATCTGTCCTATATATTGGCCAGACTATCACATTTGATTTGATTTGATAAACTAAGTTTCTATTAGTTAAATTTACCTATAATAACATTTTGGCCAGACTAATAACATAATATTTTCATAATATAAAATTACTTATTTATTTTTTTTCTTAATTTATATTATATGATTTAATATATGAAATATATCCGTATTCGTATCCGCTTAACATCCGACCAATATTCATATCCGAACATATCCGTATCCGAAAAAAAAATATGGATGCGGATGTAGTACGACCACCATTGAACCGTATCCATCCATTTTCATCCCTAGATACGACACGCCAACACTCGTTATAAAATTTGCAATCAGTACTTTAGAGTAAAATTGCTCATGATTTTTATTCTAATTTCATATATTTTTTAATCATTCTATATATTGTACATATGAATTTTTATATTGTTAAAAATTTGAACTACAATCACGCCTAGTGCTTTGAGGTACATAAAAGATGTCCAATTATATGCTATATAATTGAAAGATCAGAAAATACACCGAAATACATCTTAATTTTTTTTTAAGTTTGATGCAGGATGGTAAAATCATGCCTAATTGTTAGTTAATTAGAGTAGTCTAATGATTTGTTATAAATTTGAAATATAAAATTCAGTTATATATTTAGGAAAATTGTCCCGCCGAAGTCCCAAGTTACCAACTATTTTGGCAGTTTTCAAAAAATAAAAAAACAAATAAATAAACTTCCCACCTTTTGTTACTCTGCATTAGAGTCAATTTCCCTGAAAAAGCTATTTCCCTTTCGCACCCCTTTTCCTCTCCGTCTATCCCTTGTGATCTCCGCTCGCTCTCAACTCTCTCAGCGAAAGAGAAATAAACTTCCTTCACTGCACCTCACACCTCTTCCTCTCCGTCGCCTCTCATCTCGGCTCCAACCTCTCACTGTCGGCTCTGTCTCCAACCTCTCCGTTGTTTGCTCAGCCTCCAACCTCTGACCTGACCTGGTACTAATTCTTCTTTTAATTGAGAAAATTGGATTATGTCCTTCCTTAAATGATTCACAATTTCTCATTTATACAGTGTATAGATTGCGCGTCAATTATACATGGTTATAGAAATGGTGACTTTTGTACCAATTGTGAGGAATTAGTACATAGAAAGATATAGGGAGAGAAATATTAATTGATTTTGGGATAGTAGATTCCATGTATATAACCACAGTATGCTTTACTTTACAGTTTAATAAACCAAAAGTGCACACTGGCACACTCTAATACTTGTGTGATAATGTCATTGTTGATCAGATTGCTTGCCTCAGTCTTTCACATTTGAGGAATAGACTGATTCCCTCTCAAATTCGTTTGGTACCATGCTTGTATATTTTTTCTGTGTAACTGAAGTTGGTTCTGTCATGCACCAGGTCTTAGGGTGTGATATGAAATACCATACTAACCCTTTTCTCATTTTGATTTATTTGTATAGATTTATGATGGATCTGGATGTAGCCAAACAATTGTTAAAACTTCCGAGATGGTGTCCTGAATACTCGATGGGTGTTGACAGATTTCTTGACTTTGCATTTTCCGAACCCTCAACTAATGATAAAATTGCTTGCCCATGTGTGACATGCGTTAATCTATCCTACCGTGATCGACAAACTGTGCGTACTCATTTGGTGTGTGATGGAATGTTGCAAGGTTATACAACGTGGTATTTTCATGGAGAACGTGCCGGTGAAACCTCAGCTGATCCAATTGTTCATCAATATCCGATGGAGGAAAACACCTCCATGAATGTTGATGTGGATCAATTACTTCATGATGGGTTTGGTGGAGTCGGCGCGGATGAAAATTTTGCAACTGAAAATTCACCGAATTCTATGGACACAAGTGTTGAAGGACCAAATTATGATGCTGAAAAGTTCTACCATTTGCTAAAAGAAATGGACAAAGCTCTTTGGGAAGGTTGTGAGCTAACCCAACTCTCCTTTTTGGTGCTTTTGTTGAACACAAAAATCACCAACAAATGGTCTGACAAATCTTTTTCCGATCTTCTCAAAGTATTGCATCTTGCTATCCCAAATGGGAAAAGTTTGCCAAAATCCTTTCCCCAGGTTAAGAAAACTTTGAGAAAGTTAGGTCTTAGTTATGAAAAAATTCATGCATGTCCTAAAAATTGTCAGTTGTATTGGAAAGATACAATTGATGATCAATTTTGTTCAGTTTGTGGTACATCTAGATGGAAAGATTTTGGTCAGGGAAATACTACCCAGAGTACAAAAAAGAAAGAGGTTCCTGCTAAAGTTTTGCGCTACTTTCCTTTGAAACCTAGGTTGAAGAGGTTGTTTATGTGTGAAAAGACAGCCTCACTGTTGAGATGGCATGCAGAGGAGCGCACAGAGGACGGAGCACTTAGGCATCCTGCTGACTCAAAAGCTTGGAAAGATTTTGATGCTAAACATGTTCAATTTTCAAGCGAGCCACGTAATGTAAGACTTGGTCTGGCATCAGATGGATTCAATCCTTTTGGAATGTGTAGTGCAACATATAGTAATTGGCCCGTTGTGTTAGTCATCTACAATTTGCCTCCATGGCATTGCATGAAAGCACCTTATTTAATTCTTTCGACTCTCATTCCTGGACCAAATGGACCTGGACAGAAAATTGATGTGTACTTACAACCCTTGATTGACGAACTCAAGGAGTTGTGGTATCCAGGTACAATAACCTATGATGCTTCTCTTAAGGAAAACTTTACACTACAAGCTGCTATTACATGGACCATAAGTGACTTTCCTGGTTATGGGTATTTATCTGGATATAGTGTCCAAAATAAATTTGCATGTCCTCATTGCAATGTTGAAACATGCTCACTCTGGTTGAATAAAGGTGGTAAATATTGTTTCATGGGACATCGTCGCTTCCTTGATTGTGATCATCCATACCGTCTTGATAAAGAATCTTTTGATGGGACTGAAGAGGTTAGGGCTGCCCCATCTACACCTGATGGTTATTTTGTTCTCTCACAAATTGAAGAGGTTAGTAATTTTGAGAAGTCTGACACATGGAAGAAGAAGAGCATTCTATTTTCATTACCATACTGGAAATCAAACTTTGCTCAGGCATAACCTAGATGTCATGCATGATGAGAAGAATGTTTGTGACAATATTCATGGAACACTGTTATATCAACGAGATAGGACGAAGGACAACCTGAAAGCACGACAAGACTTGCAAGTGTTGGGTATTAGGCATGAATTGCACCCAGAGAAACTGCCAGGTTCTTGGTACTTACCTCCTGCTTGTCACACAATGTCCCGAGAAGAAAAAAAGAAGTTTTGCAAAGTGCTTAAAGGCATCAAAGTTCCTGATGGTTATGCAGGGAATATCTCTAGGTGTGTAAATGTGGAACAGTGTAAATTGGTTGGTCTCAAAACCCATGATAATCATATATTAATGCAACAACTTCTTCCAATTGTTATAAGAGACTTGTTGCCTAGAAATGTCACCAACACACTATTCGACTTGAGTAGTTATTTTAGAGAGTTGTGCTTAAAGGTCCTCTATCCTGACAAGCTAAAACAACTCGAAGAAAGGATCAAGTTAACACTTTGCAATCTTGAAAAGATTTTTCCACCAGGTTTCTTTACTGTATCAGTTCATTTAGTAATCCATCTAGTACAAGAATCTATGATTGGTGGGCCGGTACAATTTCGGTGGATGTATCCTATAGAAAGGTAATGTTAGAAGATTGTATCTTGACCTTTAAATTTTGTTTTGTATCAACATTAGGAAGGCAGTACTAACATATACTTTGCTAGGTTCCTTGGTGAATTGAAATCTTATGTGCGCAACCGAGCACGGCCAGAGGGGTCGATTGCTGAAACTTACTTAGCGACTGAATGCATGACCTTTTGCTCTATGTACATTTGTTGATTTTGTTGTTAATTTATTTGGTGGTGGTAACTCCCTTTTGATTTTTGTGAAGTAGCTACTAATTGAGATCGGTTAAACCTCTTTTTACTGGTGTTTGCTTTTTGAGAAATTCACTTTGCTAATAAATTTGAGTGGGAATTTCTATTGCTTACTACTCTTGTGACTCTCCAGGTCGTTATTTTTCATTTTCCTTTAATTGTGTGTTCCTCTCCAGTTTTATGATGACTTAAGATTTGACAACTATTCTTCTCTATAAATTGACTTAGATATATAAGTGGATTCGACACTAAACTGAATAAGCCTTCAAGAAATAATGATAATGTTCAACAGATGAACCCTTCAACTTCAGAACCAAGATGTAAGTTATTTTCAAAGATGGGCCGACCATTAGGAAAATGCTGTCCCTACCCATTAACGACTTTGGAACTTGCACAAGCACATCGTTATGTTCTTTTTAATTGTGACGACATCATTCCATATCTCAAGTATGTGCCCTTACTACTTTTAACTTCTCTACATATATTTTGTTGAATAGAATTATTCAAGGGCTGTTTAGTTGAATTAAGATCGATTCTGTTGGAATTTCATATGAACTATTGGATGTCTTATCTTCTTTCTTTTCAGCTTTTATCACTTTTGAAAAAGTTAAAATTGTTTTGTAGAGACCATGTTGCTGACATTAAGAGAAAAAGTCGTAATCGTCGACTAAAAGTAAAAGATATTGAGGGCATTCAACATGAGAAATTTCACGAGTGGTTTAGAGATTATGCAAGTCTTTAATTTCATTTATTTTTTCTTTGATACTATTTTGAGCTAATTGTGAGTTTCTGACTTCTGTAATTTTTTTTTTCTTACATTAAACAGGTTCTTCATTTGGAGCAAAAAGGAAGTATTGGAGACATGCCAGAATATCTTGCATGGCTAGCAAAAGGGCCATTGCCAGTGGCAAGGAGGTACAGAGGGTTTAATATAAATGGTTATAGGTTTCGACCTTCTCGTTATGATAAAGTAACCCAAAATAGCAGGGTAGTTGTAGTAGCAAAGACCTCGAGCTATTGCGGTGCTAATGATCCTAATCCTATTTTAGGAGACGTGACCTATTATGGGCGGATTCAAGAAATTATTGGGCTAGATTTTATGGGACAATTTGATATTGTGTTGTTTAAGTGTGATTGGGTTGCTCAAGGTAGAGGAATAAAAAAAGATGATTACGGTCTCACATTGGTTAACTTTTCACATTTGATGTACACGGGTGATAAATTAGACCATGAGCCTTTCATATTGGCTTCGCAAGCAAGTCAGGTGTTCTATATTGACGATCGACCTGATTCAGAATGGCAAACTGTCATTGGTGTAAAACCACGAGATGTATATGATATGGGAAATGAAGACATGATGGAAGAAGTTGAGCATGAGCCATATCATGCAGCCTTGTTAGAAGATGAAAGCTGGATCAGAACTGACATAGAAGGAACAATTGAAGTTGAAGATAATCCTGGATCTCATTAAGGTATTAATTTGTTTCTTTTTTTCCTTACCTTAGCTGAGTATATCTATACTACTAATAAATATTCACTACTTCATATCTGTAGCTCTTATGATTGTTTAGAACAAAAGATGCACTGATTGTTTCAGGCTCTCAACAAACCTAAAGAGGTGTAAGTATACTATTTCTCGTGAAGCATTTGTTTATTTCTGGGATATTAGGAGCCAATATGTGTATCTCGGTGACAAGTAGCCAATGTCGAAAATGTGAAGTGCAGTAAGTTTTGTTATTAAGAAATTAAAAAGGTCCTTGTTATATATTGGTTTTTTTACAGTTTTTTACTGGCAATGTTGGGTCTTAAGACTATAAATATTTAATTTTTTTTTTCTTTTCGTAGTTGGTTTTCACCAAATAATACAGAAGACAAAAGTAAGCACATAAAAGTGAATTTTATTTTTAGGCCAAACTGGTGTCATTTCTTATTCCTATTTTTTTTCTCTTAAATCATGTAGATTTTAATATCACTTGGAGGTACATGATGGCGCATTTTAGATATTCTTAAATTTGACAAGGATGAACGTGACACCTGAAATAAGATCCACATGCCTTTTTTTTATTAAATAAGTAGTTACTAATTTGTTATAATTGTGGTTTACTTATGCTTGATGTCGCACCTCTTGATCTATGATTAGTATATTAACACCTATCTTTTGTATCACTGTCTTATTCTAATGGAATTAATTGTTTGTTTCAGGGGCTTTCATTAACAAGAGTCGAAAAGATGAAAGATGAATGAGATCAGATATCTAAGAAATATTTGTTGAAGTTGAAGAGAATATCTACCTCGATAGATCAAAGTACTAATAGTTGGAGTTAGAAAATGAAATTTAATTGTATAAAATTTGGTGTTATAAAAGTAGATTTTTTTTATTATTGTGTAAAATAGTTGGATGATACTTGAGATTAATTTTAGTTTGTTAGTATTTGGTGTTGCTCTCTTGATAATATTATGATTTTTGGTATTTTTAATAATATGCATGAATTCTTATAATATTAATATATTTATTTTATTAATTTAATATGCAAATGGAAATAAAAATAACACCGTAACGAAAATGTAATTAGCAAGAAAACTCGCAAGATGATTTGGTCTTGCAATAAAAGCTGTCATTATTAATATTTTGCAATTTTCTTGTACGTACGGAAAAGAAAATTGCAAGACTAAATTAATCATGCAATAGTTGAGGAGACGTACGGAAAAGAAAATTGCAAGACCAAATTAATCATGCAATAGTTGACGAGAAGGTCTTGCTAATTTGCAAGAGACGCTTAAATCTTTACCCACACTGCCGAACAAGTTGCTACAACCCCTTGCTACACGACTTGCTGCAACATCAATTACTTTCTTGCAAAAAAATTTCGCTAGACGTATTATGCTTAATTGCAAGGGATCGCAGTCTTGCTAAAGGCCCTTTCTGTTGTAGTGCATGTAGGGTCGCACTTTACCACGATTTCCCAACAACCTTGTTAAAAAAAAAGAAAGAAAGAAAAGTCAACTTTTTATTTTTTAGAGGCATACTAATAAACATTATTTTTTCTTTCGCTTTATATAAACTTAAGATAAATGCTGTGGGTTAGCGTTAGGGCTGTCAAACGCGTCAAAAAAGCACGGAACGGACTGTTCCGTTTACCGTTCCGTTAAAGAACGCGGTATAGAATTCCATTTCGTTAATTGTTTCGTTTCTGAAACGGCACAAAATTCCGTTTAGTTAACCGTTCCACTTCAGAAATAGCACATGAAACGGTTTGAAATGAGGCTGAAACAGTCGAAACGGTATAATTTCATGTTCCGTTTGCCGTTTCGTTATTGGAACGGAATGAAAACCAATTTTGTTATGCGTTCCGTTTCACTTAAACGAAACGGCACGTGCCGTTTTTTCACGCTGACACCCCTAGTTAGCGTGTTGATGTTTTGTACTTTCGTTTTGTTTTGCTACCGTCGGCGTGAATGATGTTTTCATCTTCTGGGCAGTTATATTGTTAGCTTATGGCATTTGGGTTGGATACGTACCTACGTATGTATTATGATCTTGATGCTGATCTTAAGATTTTTTTTTTGTTATTAATTAATTTATTTTTTGGAAAAAAATGGGGGTAAAGCCTTTATTTTTAAAATAGTTTAATAAAAAAAGGTCCATCTTTTTTAATTATAAATCAGATGTACACATTAGCCAGCGGCTTACAAGAATGATGGATTGCATCAGTGATTGCCTGGGAGATTATTACACTCAAGTCCAATTGTGCTCCCCTAAACACGCGTGAACATCGTTTCTCTTCAAGCAACAAACAATAGAATATAGCCACTTGTTCTCTCTATTATTAATTTATTCATTGTTGATTTTTAATTATTAATTATTATTCCACCATATATTGCTGGTAAAAGAGAGATTTTTTATTCGCATTTTTAAGCTCTCTTGTTTTTTCGTTTTACAACTCATTGTTTTTTTAAGCTCTCTTACTAGATTTTTCTTTTTGTTGTTTTGATTCCCTTCTACAGAAATGCGTGACTGATTCCCTAAATTGCACAGTTTAAGCTTTAATAGCGTTCATGTTTGCAGTTTTCACTATTTTTAGCAGGGTCAGAAGATAATTATTTTTCTCTGAAACTTAATTTTTTTTATCAATTTTTGAAACAAAAGTAATTAAAAAAAAATTCAATGTACTGAGTATGTTTAGCAGATGATTCTGTAGTAGAAATCACTTAAAGTTGTAGTTGCGGGGCATATATAAGACAACTTTCTGAGTAAATATTTTATTCTCCTCTGGGATATTTTTTTTATGATTTTGATTGTTCATTTTAGAATATGGTACAAATTGAACTTGATTTTCCAGGAGACTTCATCTTATGAACTCTTCAACTGAAACATCATCCAGAGAATTTCTGACAGATAGAGAGGAGAGATTAATTCCAATAAACATTCAAAGATACGCTGGTGGCACTAAAAATCCTCCTGACCATAAGATGAAACAAAAAGATCGATGCTGCTCCACAGTTTGCGAAAAAGAATGGTACCAATTTTCTAGTGATATAATTTGCTCTTTTCCTGATTTGAGGGGGGGAAATCAGAGCAATATTTGCCTTTCTGAGGCACATTTAAATCAGCTTTATTGTAAGGGGGTAAAGGAGGGTTTTCAGTTTTCACTAATTAAAATGAAAACATAATTATGTATACATATAATAATTTGCCTCCCTAAGACAAAAAAAAATTGCAAATTACCTCCCCTCAAAAAAGAAAAAAAATTGTCCAGAAATGATGCAATATATTGAAAACCGAACATCAGATTAACTAGTGGAGCTACGCTTCAATGGTCCAATTAATTTGACTACCGGAAAAAACAGACATTAAATAGGTGGAGATGACCGTATCTTGGGACAAGGTTGCCTTTCGAGTTTTAAGTAGAAGTAATAATTAATTAAGATTTTCTTTATTTTTAATCACTAATGTTAGTACTGTCATCGACAGTAGTATTTGTAAATTTATGATTTAAATTAATGCACTGGTTGGTATGTTGACAAATGGTTTTATATAATACAGTTGGACTTAATTAAATATTTTTAATTGCAATATTGTGCCTCGTTGAGAACTAATTCTCGGTCTAGTGACAAAAAATAATGCATCTTAAGTGAAAGGTCATATGTTTGAAATCCATCTAAGATTCTTTAATAAACATATAATTTAAAAAAAAAGTTGGGAGATTCGACCCTAATTTATCTTGAAAAAATAGTGTGCCTTGTTGAAACCAACAAGGAAAAGATAGTTCTGAAATGAAATGTAAAAAACAGTAATTTATACAATATGTATCATTTATTTTATTTGAAGAACTAAAGAGACAGCAGAATTTCAGAGATAAGTAATAACGAAACAACAAATTTGATACTCCATTTTTTTTCCCCTAGCTAAATGTTCACAAATTAGAAAAAAAAATATACAAAATCTTTTACATGTCATTTTCCTTCAAAAAAACGAAATAAAATAAAAAATTCTTCGATGTAGCATGCTTGATAGGTTTGATAAACAGCCACACTTTTTATTATATTTTAGCATATGAATTAATTTTGATGAATTTTCAGGACTAATTACACAGAAGTATGTACTTCTCACAAAAAACTCCGTAAGCACTAAGCAGTGTAGAGAAACCCATTCATTTTTTTCTGGATTTTTCCCGGTTCAGCGGTGAGCGGTTCTTATATTTGATCTTTCACGCACAAACGCAGTCCTCTTTCCATTCGCAGTTTGGGCCAGATATAAGGCCTAGGATATGAAGCCATGAAGAACAAATTTTATTCGTCGGATACTCGGATTTAGGGCTGCAAAATGATCGAGACGATAGCGTAAATGAACTGTTGCGTCGATCGTTTCGTTCTATGTGACGAAACAAATTTTTTATTTCATTGATCTTTTCGTCCAGACGAAACGATCGAAATTGACAAAATTTTCGTGATTTACACATGGACGAAACTGTTTCATTGTTTCGTTAACCGTTTCGTCCAACCAAACGAAATCATTTTGTTGTTTCGCTAACCGTTTGGTCCGGACGAAACGAAACGAAAAACGGTTAAAACGAATTCCGTTTTCAGCGCTACTCGGATTTGGTCATTTGGATATTGCTTTATATTACACTAATTGGACCTTATTCAACTGGGCCCAATTTATTCCATCTTCCTTTTTGCCAAGATATGAGTAGCATTTTTTATGCTTTTAAACATATTTCATGTTCATATTGACCTAAGGATATGCAATCAAATGCTTCACTCAAAAACGAGCATTTTTGTTACTATCATACAACTATATAAGTCGTATTCAACTTTATCGATTTTTCAGATCAGATGTGTTGCTGATCAATAACAATAGAAGTGTTAACAATGAAATGGGTGATTCAATGTATCACTCATTTTTTTAAATTAAAAGAGAGAGGAAAAGAAAAGACCATATTCAACTCAAAATGTTGAACTTGAGAGAAAGGCCACGAAAAAATGTCTGAAAAGAAAAAAGAAAAAATAAGAAAAAGATAAAGTACAACCACTGACTGTAGACAGAGATTAGGATTTATTCCGAGGCCCAAATATTCATGATGATCTAGCTATATCTTAGCTAAAAAGCACACTAAAAAGCAGACTATCGATCATAGAAAACCAAATTTTACAATTTTTTAGATTTTATTACTATTTTTTTCGAATTTTTTAAAACATGCCATTTTTGGAAAATTGTAAATAGTACAATATTCCAAAAAGGCATGTTTTTAAAAATTCGAAAAAAATAGTAATAAAATCTCAAAAATTGTAAATTTTGGTTTGGTATGAGATTTCAATATGTAGATTAGATTGGTTAAATTAGATTTGTCAATTTACAAAAATATTTCCGAAAAAGTCCGTGGTGCACGGAATGCTCTATGCACTATGGTGCATATTAAACTTTCTCAATAAATAAAGGCAATTTTTCACTAAATTTTCATTTGTGGGGTCATTGCAGAAATGTGTCGGCGGATCCCACTAGTTTAAGCTTGATCACTTTCATCTTGCAGTTTCAGGAGATTTTTATTGAAACATAAATAGTTAAAGAAAATATCATTCTCTGTGTTGAGTTTGTTGAGCAGATATTTTTTGGAAAAATTTTCATTTGAAGTAGACGTTGGGCACATATAAAAGAACTCCTGAGTTGAGACAACATGAGATGAATATGATTTGATCATTTCAATCTAGTTAAGTCCCAGTTCAGGTCTTCTGCAGAAGAATAAAATTCTATGGATTTCTTTTTCTTTCTTTTGATTCGAACTTTTCATTTATAGTTCTAATTGAACTTGATTTATTCAGCAGACTTCATCTAAACTCTTCAATCTTTTTTCTTTTAAAAAGAATTAAACACTTCAATGAGAAACATCATCAGGTGAAGGTCTGACGGTTGGAGGATGACATTCCATAAAAAATTTGGAGATATGCTGGTGGCATTAAAAATTCTCCCGACTACTCTAAATGGGAACAAAATGATCCTACTGACTCCACTGATTGGGAAAACGAGTGGTGCCAATTTTCTAGTTGTATAATTTGTTCTTTTCATGATTTAAAAAAAAAAAATAGCAACAAATTTGTCTTTTTCAAGCACAACTAAGTCAGCTTTATCACAAGTTCGTTTCACGGACACCTAAGTCTTATACTCTTATGTAATATTTTTGAAAACTTAACATCAAAACAGTGGAACGATCAGTTCGACGAGTGGAAAAAATGGACATCAGATATGTGGAGCTGAGAGATTTTAAAATTTTAAGAATTTTATTAAGGATCAAGGGAGATAACGATTGAGAATTGAGGAAAGTAAGAATGTCAAAGAAGTGAAGATTGTAGGAGATTATATGAACAATGAGGTAATGCATAAGTTGGAAAAAGATTGGAATAGTAAATGAGACTATGAGAGTACATGATGTACATGTACATCAGTACATGTAACATGGTCCCGATTCCTGAATGACGACGACCAGAATACACAGTCCAAACCAGGCCCAAGTTATTGGATCCCACGATAGGCCCAATTGTTCAAAGATGGTGCAGCTGGAGCAAAGTCAGGGGCTACCACCTACCAGCAAATATTTGTTTCCATTGTTTAGGTCTGTTTCATTTTATTATTTACATGATTAGGTATTTAGGTTAGTAATGTTTTTATAAATTTCAAGATTTTAGGACTCAGTATCATTTTACTATTTAATCCCACAACCGAGGCATTTTATTATTTACAAAAAGGTTCACTGCAGTTGAAATTATGTGCTGTTTAACAATTATATTGTTAGAAATTTAGAATTGACATTTGAGAAAACAGAATAACGTATGGAGAGAAATCAAACAGATTCAGAATTAACTCGAACAAAAAGAAAAGATAGTTTCTTCCTAATCGAGTCAGTGACTAATACTACAAGCTCCTCACTAACAACACAAAGTTCTGGTACAGTAAATAAGCCGAAACATATAGCGGTATTATACAATGGTATGATAGATAGCAGTTCGACTTGCACCGGCGAGGCAACCACAGGCTTACGTGACATCTAAAGGATAGTTGAATTGTCATTTCAGACTCCAATGCCTCGTGATGCAAGATAAGAAAAAACATGAAAATAAAAAAAAAACGAAATTATTTCTGGATTGACTAACAAACTCTATTAGTCCAACAGATCAACAAGCTCTTCTATCAACATGACATAGCCTTCATACTCGGTACTTTGATTAAAATAGGGCATTAATGCATTCTTTTTCTCTTTTAGTAGTACCAAAATGACTGACGGGCTCTCTTGCTTGGCGGGTCTGCCTCCCTGGGCGATATCTGTGGAACGGTGAAGAGATCGTCGCTCCAGCAATCCCTACCTGACTTGATGGCGGGTCCCACGACCTTGGGCCCCATCACAGGAGTCTGGAAATTCATGAGTGTGGTCTCAGTGGCAGTGGTTATGAAGTCAGTTGGCTGTGGGACCCAGATTGGCAGGTCGAAGCCACTTCCTTCGAGGTTACCCTACAATTTGAACAAATATCATCAGAAAAGTTTATGATGGGGAATTCTAACTATTCAGGTGGTTTTCGTGAGTTATTCTTCATAGAAACAGTGACATTTTAGCAAGTTAATTGAACTGAAACTGAATTGAAATTTTGTTTGACACTGCCGATATCTGATTAAAAAATCCCCAAAGTTCAAGACCTTTTTTTGAAGGTTGGTTTGAACTTTGAAGCTCAAAGTTCAAGATCAAAGATTGACATTTCATAATGCTGAGTGAGGAAAAAAGAAAGAATGATCAGAGATCGACAAATCTTGCAGAAATAATTTCAATTCCAAGGATTTTGTAATTTTTTTTTTTAAGATAAAATCATAAAATCCCTATAGATGGATAGGAGATTTAGATGGCGCTGACAGACAATCTAAAATTAGATTCAAATGGCAGATACAAGACACTGTACAAAAGATAATTTTAACTGAAAGCAATCTAGACACAGCCTTGAAAAGGATTAAAATCGACAAGTCACTGACCGTCATAGTAGCAGCAGCCACTGCTGCCGCCGCATCATCAATAAAGAGATCATCAACATGCCATCCAGGGCACTCCTTTGTGAGATACTCTGATATACTACTTCCACCACATGCAGCAGTCGTCATAGGCACACTTGGGGTCGCCTTCATGACCGGAATGTGTCCATTGACCAAGCTTGCCTTCTCTTGATTATTTTTAACTAGTTCTTTCTTCTTGTTTCCATCTTTTGCAACAGCCTGTGGCTCTTCTGATTCTTTGGATAAGGGAGAATTAGTTGAGGATGAAGAAAGAGGTTGCACTGACAAGCGGGCCCCAACGAGTAGAAACCGATTATGTTTCGAGGTTAACTCATTTGCACTGTGGATCGGTTCATCGCAGTCTTTGCATAGTATGGCTCTGTCCTCTTGACAAAATATGTATCCTCTTTTTTCCTATTTTTCAAAAGAAAAGTAAATTAAAAAAAAAAAGAAATATGGAAAATTTAGAAAAATGCACCAAGGAAACAACAGGATAAAAAGTACCAAAGCTCGAACCCCCTTATTTTAGAAAATAACAACAATAAAAGAAAAGGAGATGTTGATTTATCTCTTTTTGAGAGTTAGCAAATATTTGCCAATGGGATTTCAATCAATAAATTCAAATAATAATTACGTAAAAGATCTATTTATCCTTTTTTATTTGACTTCCTCGAGTAAGTAGTCCTAAAAAGGCTTAGGAGTTGTGCTAACTGCTAACAGAGTAGTATCTGGCTGTGACAGTAAATTTTGTGGCTATTATAATGATTGATTATGTTTCTATATCAGCATCGTGATCTGAAAACATATACACATTAAGAAAATGAGAAGCTATAGGATAAATTTCACGTTTTGCAACGTAGGCACATATTAGTGCAAATATTTTCTAATTAAAATAAAATAAATTTAGATTGGCCACTGCAATACTTGGATCAACAGCAACATCTATTGTTAAAACTTAAAAGACAAAGAAAAATAGACTGTAAATATTAATGCTAAAATTACTATTAGATATAGATCACCCATGTTTTTTTGAAAAAGATAGAATCAAGTCATTCAACTTTAAATAATTTTAAATTATTATAAGAGATTCTTCGGTTCGATTTCGAACTTCGATCCTTATTCAAGATGTGTTGCTCTTGGCCACTAGACTAATCACAAATTCTCAATTTAACTAACCTGGCACACATCACAATTGGGAGAATCATCACCAGAGGCAGGTCTAACAAGTGCAAACCGACGGTGCTTCCCAGCAAGTTTATTGGCACGGTGTACCTTGTGGTCACAAGCATCACAAAGTGCGGCTTCATCGGCGCAGCAGAAGATGGAGGCCTCTTCATGGCCACAGACATCACACTGCACCTTCATCTCAGCCTCTATGATTTAGAGATCAGAGGCAGAGAGGAGGAAAAAACAGAGAGCGTTATGGGAGGGAAAATTATTGGTCAATGAGGATTAGAGGGGAGGAAGATGGAGATTGTAGAGGGTTTGAGTGGGAATAAACTAAGCATAGTGGTGGGGATAAGGAGGTATGGAGAGGGATTAGAATAAGTTTTCGTGCAAATGGATGGGTGCAACTAACATTATATGCGAGATTCATTGAAAGAATTAATGTGCGTTATACGGCCTGGACAATGGAGAGAGAGAGATGTATCCAAATTTCTTTTCATTTTTATAATATGTATCAGGAGAAAGAGATGCCTGGAATCTGTTCTTTTATTCTGAGCTTAAATTTTTTATTTTGATTATCTTTCCGGTCTAACTAGGACTGGAGACTGGATTTTCGGACAGTGCTGGCAATGGCATCATAGGGCTGTCAAACGGATACCGTTTCAACGTTTTCCGTTCCGTTCCGTCCGAAACGGAACAGAAACGGAATGGTAAATGACTTACGTTTTCAGAGACGGAACGGAAACGGAACGGGTTGAAATGCACGTTAGTGTTCCGTTTCATCAGAAATGACTGAAATTAATGGAAAATATGCTGAAATCAGTGCAAAATAAGTAGCGGAACAGTTAACGAAACGGAAAAGTGTTCCGTTTTACGAAACGGAACAGAAACGGAATGGTTTTTTATTACGTTACCAGAAACGGAACGGAAACGAAACTGGCATATACCGTTCCGTTTCTAAACGTTTGACAGCCCTAGGGTCAGCTACTTCGGCCATGTGGAGTGCTAGGATATTTTCATATAACTCATTCCAGGTATTAAGAAAACCAAAGGAAATTTTAACAATAAATAATCTTATAATTTTGAAGTATTATACATAGTTTTTTTTTCTTTGAAGTCCCGAGGAACTTGTCGTTTTTCATCAAAATTTTTTATTTTTCGCATTAATATTCGACTAATTGTGTAATGGATCATTTTTTTTATGAGGAGGGTTTTAATTCGCACAATTTAAATGCCCCAAATGTAAAAAGCTTACTTTCTTTTGTTACTTTTTCAAAATATAAAGTTCAAACTTCGAATCCAAATCGTTGATCTTATTTGATGCAACGAGTGGTGCATTTTCATATAAATTTGATAAATTTTAAAGTTTATTTTGTACTTGATCAAGAGACTAAAATATGAACGTATTAGAATTAATCTATCATATTTAACTAGATTCGTTCATTATTTAAATTCTTGATCGAGTATCAATTAAACTTCAAAATTTACAAAACTTATATAGAAACACATCACTCGTCAAATTGAATAAGATCAACAGCTTAGATTCGTTGTTTGAATTTTATATTTAAAAAAAAGTAATCAAAGAGTGAGTTTGGGGTCAATTGGGGCACTTAAATTGTGGACATTGAAATCTCCTCTTTTTTTTCTATAGATTAAAATACATATATATTGTTCTTTAAAAAATTAAATTATGATTATGATTTATTGCTATCTTAAATGAAATGAAAAACAGATCTATAAAAAAGTGTCCCGTATTGTTATATAGATATAGTCTCTCTTTAATTATAAGCAATTATATTCCGAAGTTTTATTAGAAGATTGTAGAAGAAGGGCCAGGGCACGTATATTCGGAAATGGTCCTGGGTATGGATCAATATTCAATAGTTGTAGACCTAGGTAGAAGTTCCAGATCTAGAATAAGATCGCATATAAATGCCAGGAAAAAAAAGTACGATTGGATAGAATTATTTTATATAATGAAATAATTTTTCAACTTTTATGTCAATGTTTTTTGGGAAAATTGGATATAACCCCCGTAATTTTCTCCATTTGGATGTATTATAATCTTTAAAATTAGATATAACCCCCTCTAACTAACTGAATTTTGGCTATAACCCTTTTGAGTAAATTTAATCATATTTTATACAAAAGAAATCACATTTTGTCTATCATGACCAAAAGACCCTTCCTTTGTCCGACTTTCTGCCTTCCTCCATTCGTCTAGCTACATAAAATTAAAGCAAAGAACAAAAAAAAAAAAAAATTATGCCCTTAATCCTCTACGGCTCTACCAACATCAAACCGGAAAGCAAAAAATTGATTTATTGTTTCTTTCCAAATTGTACATAGAGATGGTCAGATGGATGGCAAAAATACGGTCATTCCACTATTTCTTCGTTTCTTATGCTTCTACTCTGTTTTTCTTCGTTTTTTCACGAGTGCATGATTTCTGATATTTAATCTCAGTTTGAAAGTAGTTATCCAATATTATGATTCAGCATAATTCGATCAAATTTGCACAATACGTAGCCGATGCTTATCGAGAACAATTTATCGAATTAAGATTAACTTATCTTAATACTAAACTTTCACTATTACGCCACTACCAATAAGAATATTGTTTTTAATTTTACTTCAACCGTGGGGCACATAGAAACAATAGTTTTATATAGTATATAAATTGAGAAACAGATCATTACAATTTCACATTGATTTTTCTTTCCTTTTTGATATCCCTGTAGGACGACGGAGATGAAACATAGGCAGAAAGGAGAGTAAGAAGGGAGGGTATTTTAGTCATAATCTAAAAAATTTATTTAAAATATGATTACATTTAATCAAGAGGTGTTATATCCGGAATCGAAAGAGTTATAGGGGGTTATATCCGATTTGAAGATTAGAGGGGATTATACCCAAATGAAGAAGATTATGGGGGTTATATCCACTTTTTTCTTTTTTCTTTTTTCTTTCAAAGTATTTCAAAACGAACTATCATATATTTTATAAATTTCAAATTTTTAATACAAACAAATTAAATGGAATACAGCAAAAGGAAAACTCACAACCTGAAGAAGCATCTTTCCGAAAACGATATCAATTATTTTCTTTAACTATATAACGTACTAAATTATTAAAATCAGGTTTCTAAGATAATATCAGCTCAACAGTGTGCTTAAGTTTTGGCATTTATTCGATTTAACCTTATGATGGCGAGCATATATTCGCTAATTAGTACTTCCAGAATCATTTATAATGAATCATAAAGTTGTATATAGCGATCTTCAACTTCTTACAAGAACAATGTATTATTCATGAGCTTAATTATAACATTAAAAACAAGTTGATCGGTTTTAAATAACAACGTTTAAACGTTTTCTTCGACTATAAGAATCAAGTGATTATATTGTATATTGTATATTTTGTATTTTTCAAGTTCATATCTAATATATCAAGATGCTCGAATTATTTTAAAAGGTGGATACATCAAAATGAATTTGAAACATTAACGTTTGACTTGTGAAGTATAGTCAAATCAACGAAATCAACGGTTTTATTTTGTTGTCTGAAAGTAATTTAATAATATTTTTAGGTTAAAGCTCACGAACTATAAGTAAGCATAAGCTCATAATTTAATCAATTGACAAAGTGAGAATCTAGATACTTTAGTGAAACAAAGAAAAGAGTTTGAGGGGCTGGTTAGCAGAAAATTATAGGGAAAATTGGTCTCATGCCAACTCAAAACTTAAAAATTAGAAGAATGCCACTCCAAAACTACTCTTTAGAAAAATGCCACCCCAAATGAGTTTTATTCATAAAAATGCCACAATTTCTGTACAAATCATTCTCAAAATTCGTATTCACGAAAATACCCTTATTATCACCCTCTTCAATCTCACCTTCACCTCTATCGTAAGACCAAACTCAGACCTTGGATCTGCCATAGTCTTCTCTACTGCCTCTGTGTTTCATCTCAAGCGCTCTCCCCTAAATCTGGCGACGAAACTTGCCTCTCGACTCCCAGGCTCTGACTCTCTTTCTAAACCCACCAATGAGAGTTGTCTTTTTCTCTGATCAGATTTGTCTCTTTGTGACTGGACACGGAAGCAGCTCTCTCTAAATTCGCATATTTGGTCTCAATACGTAGTCTCTCACTATTATGCCCTTATTTATTGGTAACAATCTATTAATTTTGATCTTAGTTTGCCATTATTACCAAAAAAAAGTATCTCACATACTTTGTTGTTAATTTGTCAGAGAAAAAGGACACAACAAAGGTCAGGCAATGTAATGAATTTTGCAATAATCTGATTATAGTGAAGTAAGTTTGAGTATAACGAGTCTCACTTTGAAGTTATACAGTGAAGGGTGGAAAGAAGATGAAAAAGGATCGGATGAATAATTAAATAAAATCAAAGTGACCTTTCTTTGTGTTCACGACATTGGTACAGGCTTTGTACCAGCCTCAATCGAGGCCAATCAATTTCTGGTACCAATCTGGTACGGTTCCAGTGTAATATGCGAAGTCAGGGGTCGCAACTCACAAATACACCTCTGAATTAAAAATAGAGGGTATTTTGGTCATTACTAAAATAGATTGTATTTGGGAGAGGTTTTGTACAGTGGATGTGGCAAATTACTAAATAAATTGAGTTTGAGGTGGCATTTAACTAAGAGTGAACTTTAAGGTGGCATTTTTCTAATTTTGAACTTTTAGGATGGCATTGATCCAATTGCCCCAAAATTATAATTTAGAAGGATCTTATATATTATATTTAGTATAACAATTTAAGATCAAAGCCATGCATTTTTTATAATTAGTCAGATAGAATTTTTAAGTATTTTGGGCCAAGATGTCAAAATTTGTTGATTGGATGGTCCTTAAAATTATAATAACATTTAAAACCCAGTGGATTCAAAGTAAAAATATCATAAAAAAGTAGTCAATTCTGATTACCTCAATTAATTATAGGACAGTTTGTGGCACCAAATGTCATTTACTCCTAAGTTCAAATCAGAGGGACCACATCGGATTTTATATTTCCTTAAAAGAATACATTAGCTTTTAGAGTGTCTATTTTTTTCATCAATTTCCAAATTTTATGGGAGACCTCCAACTATTTGAAAATCTTTGTACACGCGCTTACTTGTTGATACAGTATTAACTAAGATCTCTATTGAAAGTTTTGCTGACAATGCTTTTGGGACGGTCAGGTATCAGCTAAAATAATTTAAGGCTTCTATTTATTATGATCTGTTCAATGATCTCTGGAAATAAATAAATAAATAAATAGGTTACACTTGTGGGGTGTTGCTTTCTAGTCGCCATGCATCCTAGTTCATCTCAAGTAGTTTCTGTAACCTAGGAGCATATGTACTGCAGTCAACTGATACTTTTTATGTGCATTAATTGACAATGTTCAACTAACTAAAATATGAGGCCGATATTTCTAGCTAGGCGGTATGGGCTTTGATGCAACTCAAGGAAATCACTATCAGGCATCAGCTCGAGATTTCCACTGGTCCCAAATAAAATTTGCAACTAGGTTTTTCTCCTGTTCCAACCACAATGGAGTAAATATTCTTTAGCCTACAAATTGTGAAATATAAATAGATCCTAACACTAGCTATAAACACTTTCAAGATCATTTATGTTATTTTATTTTAATTTTTTTCCCTCACCCTTTCCTTTTGATCCATGACCAAATAAACAAAACAAAAAATGAGGTCACAGAAATGGTCAACTTTAAAATATCAACGGCCAAGTACTGAACTCGGTCAATGTTTATAAGACGGGGCCAAAATCTACTTATTTTATCAGGAGTTATATTTTAAAACAAAAAAAAAAGTAACTATTGTTTTTTTTTTAGGAATGATGGTAAAAACTGTTGATTTTCCATGTTTTCCCTTAGGTTGTGCTCCAGGTCTTATTTTGGAGGGAATGGAATAAAAGGTTAGGTGAAAAAGAAATGTTTACTCGCTCCATACTTATTCAATAATAAAGGAATGGAATGGTACAAGAGATAAGTTTGTTCTATTAAAATCAGCAAATTCGCTCCCCTCAAAATTGGGGGTAGATGAGGTAAAGTCTGTACAATTAGGCCTGTCAACGACAGAAAAAATCACGTGATTCCGTTTCGTAGGCACCAATTTCATTTCGTTTCAATAAACGAAATGGCAAACAGAACAAAAATAGTGACGTTTCGAATCATTTCGTCTCATTTCAAACCGTTTCATGTGTAATTTCTTAAGTAGAACGAATAATGGAACGGAATTCTGTGTCGTTTCATAAACGAAACGGTTAAGTAGAATGAATGTTGAAACCGTTTTCTTAACGAAATGGCAAACGGTATAGGTGGTAACGTGGTAATTTGGAATTAATCGTTTGACATGCCTATATACAATGACTAAAATAGCCATTTTTCATCTTAACTTTTATGTTTCTTCATTTCCTCTGTGTATCATTAAGGAGCAAGTAGAAAGGAATCTTTTATCTTCCTCCTTTCTTTCCCAATATCCTTCCTTACACTTCCGTTCCATTCCATCTCCTACTGCATCATCGCCTGGATCACAGCCTTACAGGAAAAGAAAGTTAACTATTTTGGATCAGATTTTATTAGCAACAAATTAGCTTCACAACCTTCATACCCGTCGAAAAATATTTTTGAAGTATAATAATTGCAATTTGATCCACACTCAAAGCATAATTGAATTTAAAAGATTGTATGCAAAACGTTATAAAATTTGACTCAAGTTCAATGGTTCACCAAAATGAGCTGAATTGAATTTAAAAGATGCCATAATTTATGGTATCTGATAGAATATTAAATGATGGTTGAATTAAATAAAGTCGATGCAGAATAAACATATAAGAGTAGAAATACGTCCATCGTGTAGATTGTCAATTGTATGTCAATATGTCAATGTCATCAAAGAAATCTTCATTGTAATTAAATAAAGCTATGAAGACGTAGGTATACTGTACGATCGTAGAACCTATAACTGACAACTAACCTATAATCAAAAGATGCATGGCAATTGGCACCCCACTATGTTTGACATTTGACTGTTATGTATTCTTTTTTTTTTTAAATCAGAAGGAAATAGGAAACGGACTCCTGGATATCAATCATGAGTCGGAAATACTTTTTTGTTCTGTACTCTAATGTCAAAACTAGAGAAGAGTACTCATAATTATTTTGTAAATATAAATTAAGGATCTCTTAATTAAGGAACCTTTTGTCTCGGTGGATACTGACAACTGACTGATATATCATTTTTTTAAGAATGCACTATTAAATGATTCTATTAGAATTTACAAATTTATTTCATAAATTAATAAGAGCGTTCTATTAAATAATAAATTACTTAAAATTTTAGTCAAATTTGTTAAAACGACACGCCACTGAGAATTCTCTCGCCTCTTTTTTAATGGATATGAATATGTGACAATTATTATGAGTTCTTTCAAAGTGGTATGAGTCGCTTGAACTTAGAAACGAAACAGAAGAATCATTACGATGGATTTTTTTTTTTTCTTCCAAACAAGTAGACGGATTAGTGATTTTATAATTTCAAACACCGCCTTTTATAATAAACCGACAAACTAAAGTCTAAAAGCCGTGCAAGATCTTAATTTCTTTGTAGAAAATGCTCCCGAAAGGACAAGCAACGATCAATTCCATGATCATCCTTTTGCACGGCCCCCATTTTTTTGGGTGCTGCATGTGAAGAGGGTGTCTGAATTTGTGTACCATACCACACATTCAGTATGGAAGGGATTGATTGTGCCATTATTAAGTGCATTTCCATTCCATGAAGAGTTGGATCAAAATTTAATTTCAGTATGGAGGGGATTAAGTCATTCGTCATGATTTACATATTAAAAAAATTGCATAGAAAAAAAACTTTATATTCATTCATCTTTAATTGTTACATCAAAATCTCTGCTTTGGACGATTTTATAGTACCAATTAAAAAGAATTTCCATCTGCTCCAAAGAATAAAAACAATATAATTACAAGAAAATAGAGTCCTCATGCACAACTTCGACATATAAATATACAGTTCAAGTTGTAAAAAAATTAAAAGCTAATTGAAACTTTTAAACATAAGGCGATTGATATTTTCCAAAGTGTCATAGCTTATACCACTTCAGTTCTTAAAAGATAAATATTCTTCGATGTAATTTATTGCAGGAATTCAGATCATCATCAAAACTAATATGTTGAACAATTGCGCAAAAAGATACTCTCGACGAATCCAGCAATTACAGTTTAAACATCTTGAAAATGTTAATTTTGAAATGTAAACACACAGCAAAGAAAAATTACTAATGAGTAATTACTATGCCCGCATCAATAAATAAAACATTCGTATTAATATAATTGACCTTTTGTATTAATGAAAGCAAACTTCTAAGTTTTAATCGTTATGTATACGTCTTTCAAATCATTTGATGTACTAATAAATAGAATAATTTTATATTCTATACTGATCTTTTGTTAATAATTAATGAAATTACGCCTGAAAAATGAAAAATGAACGTTTCAATGGATGGACTTGGCATCATCACTTTATAAAACACCTTGCTTTAATAGAAAGGGATAAGAAGTTTGAAGGCATTAATATCTATTCTTTCATTTTCTTTTGTTTTGCGTTTTCTAAATTAGCAAAAGGGACCACTCGACTCGATTAATGGACAAGTGAGCAATTCATATCTGCTTTTCGCGCCACTGATTGAGTGCATTTTGTTCCTTCTGCAGCAAATAATACTTCGCACCTCTACCAAAGCAAAATAAAGAAGAAAAAAAATATCTATAGACTCAGTGAGAATTAAAAAAGGTCACTAAAACATTGGCACATATCGTAGGCGTCCAACACGTATGATAAGTGAATCTGTCATGTGTCGTTATTCTAAAGATAGTAAATGAAAAAATAAACTATATTTTATAGAGTGTACTATATCTTGTAAATAAATAGTCTTATTTAAAAAAAAACACTGGCACTTATGAATGATACAATATTTATATTATTTTATGTTATTCCTAAGTTCCTGCCTTTATCCTCGTATCACTAAAAAATTTCCACGTTAATCCTATTATCGGTCACAAGAATTTTGGTTCTATTAAACAAAAATTATAAATTTTATATCCATGATCTGATATATCAATAGCGAGTTGGCGATCAAAATGCATAAATGTATTTTTTTTTTAAATATTAGTGGGTTTAAACCCACACTTTATAAATGTATAATAATTATTATGCATACCTATTGAATTGATAAGACCATCGCAAATTCTTAGCACTTCTAGTTTAGGCAATTAAGTAATTAATTACTTCAATCATCACATCATGTGACCTCTCGCGAATTAATCATTATGTTTAATATGGTTCTTTAATAATTACTTTTTTATTTTCTTTAATTGATCGTTTTAAAAATTACATGATAGCATAAACGATTTTCCCTATATGACTGATGTATGCATTTTCCTATTAATAACACTACTTATACTATTAGTATTATTTAAATTAATTAGATGAGTTATAAACTTACCATGCATGTTAAGAATTTTTATTATTCATCTAATTTATACAGTACTTTACACTGGCATCGAATTTAAAAATTTAAGTTAAGAGGGCATAAGTCAGATCGTTTAATCGTTACCATCAATATTATTGTTCGCCTTATAAAGTTATTAGATATATTAATTAATTTATTATTCACTCATTTTTTTTGTTTAATCTGCACTAAATCAAATAATAATAATAATAATAAATAAATAAATAAATAAGCTTATTCGATGTTATGATTCACTCTCTGCGTAATATGGATTGTATCGATAGCAGTATTGATGACAAAAGTATCTTCATGTTATTTCCCTTTTGCATAACGGACGTCGCACTACGCGAAATTTTGGCTTCTGTAACGGTTAATAAAAGACTTCTGTAACGGTACACGAAACGTTACTGTAGCCTCCGTTACAGAATGTCTAATAACCGTTACAGATCTATAACGGTTATTAGACAATAACCGTTACAGTAGCCACTCTTCTGTAACGGTTATTATCTAATAACCGTTATAGTATTATGCAAGGGAAATCTGGTACAGCTTTTTGGAGAACATGTGTAACGGTTATTCTCTAATAACCGTTACAGAAGATTGGCTTCTGTAACGGTTATTAGAGAATAACCGTTATGGTATGTAGAACGGTACATTTGGAGAACATATAACGGTTATTAGGTAATAACCGTTACAGAAGCCAATCTTCTGTAACGGTTATTAGAGAATAACCGTTACAGAAGGTCCTTTATAATAAAAAAAATGAAATTATAATATTCTGTAACGGTTATTCCTTAATAACCGTTACAGAAGGTCCTTTTTTTGTTTCGTTTTTTTGATTGGCTAGCCCAATTTGCTAGCCGAATTGGTACCAAATTGGTACCCAATTTACATTAGATAACACATGCAGCATACTGTTACAATCCAGTACTCCAAGAGATGCTTATCTGAACACTCATTAAAGCACGCAACTCTTCATATGATTAACAATTCAAAAATTAAAGCACGCAACTCTTCATATTTTCAGTTTCAAACTCATTTGTACTATAAATGACCAAACTGTAGAACCCCACGCCTTTTCAGTTTCAAACTAATTTCTCACTTCTCCCTCCTATCTCTCTACTCAAAAACCAACCATGGAAAACCTTGATCCCATCAGAGTTGATGAAGACGACATCACTGCTCCGGCCAGTGCAAAGATCACCAAATCCATTGTCATCCAAACCATGGAAGGTGTAACTTTGCTTGATGTCATGATAGAGATGAGAAGACGCCTCCCTGCAGGACAACACAGAGTGACAACACTCCTAGAAAACCGATTTCTCATAATCGGCCCCTCTGAGCAATGGCGCGATGAGATGTTTAGAAAAGGCACTATTGAAATCACATATAGAAACAACATGAGGCGGCCATTTCCCATCCTCATTGATCCTCCAAGGGAACTAGACCCCAGAGCAGACAGTGTGAGGCTATGGGTAAGAATTGCTGATCTTCCATTTGGATGGTGCTCATGGTATGGAGCAAACATCTTTTTCCCTTTTGGTACAGTTTTACATGCTGATGCACCAACATACATGGGTATAGATGCCAGATTTGCCAGAGTTGAAGTATTGGTTGAACATAGGGATAGAATACCAGCCTCTCGTGCATTTGAATTACACAGAAGAAATGGAAAAATTGACCTACTTCGGGTTTAGTACGTAGTTGAGGAACCACAAATCAGAAACCCACGTCATGAATACATCAAAGCTTTGCCTAGGATTGAATGGTCCCCTGCTGATGAGGCAAGACTGCAAAGTATCAATCCACCTGATAGGGTTGATTCTGGCAGTACTACAACCATGCGACAGAGCAAGAGAAAAGCAAAGAAAAAGGCTGCAAAAACCACAACCCCCAATAATACTCAAGCAAAAAAAAGGAAGATAGATGAGGTTATCCCCTCAATGATTACTAGATCACAAACCAAGGGAGGAAGCAGAACTAAGAAGACAGGAGTTCTCATTGGAGACACCAGGGTAATCAAACCTACAAGCTCTAGTTCTAAAGAAAAAGGAGTACAAGAAGATCATGAGGCACAGTTCAGGAAGGAGATGAAACAGGCTAGGAAAGAGAGCCACAGAGCTCAACATGAGGGCCCAGGGCACACCAGTGGGCCCAGTGTACCCCCTGGGTTCAACCTAAGCTCTCAGGAGACTGATACTGAGGATGAAAAAACTGACACAGAGAGTGACAATACAACCCCTACTGAGGACCAATCAGTCGATGAACTCATGAAGACACCCTCAGAGGAGCCCAGCAAGATGTCATTCTCCACAGAAGGTAACTCTACATTTCTTTCTAGTAACAATATGTGCGGAAGTCCTAAATAGCTTAGAGAATAGCTTCTTTCTAGACAATATGTTCAAAAGCCCTAAATAACTTCTTTAGTTTAGAGAATACATAAATCCTAGTTTAGAGAATAGCTCTACATAAGATCCTTATTTTGTTTATCCTTGTATAATCTATACATAAATATACATTTAACTTTTTCAATAATTGCACTGACTTGAAAACAGACATGGAAAAAACCTTCATGGATTTGGCAAAGAAGCAGGAAGCAGCAAAGAAGAGCAATGACTCCACTGATGACACATCCTCTACCTAGATGCTGCCATTTTTTTAACTTCTCAGTTATTTATTTATTTTAAATTCTACAAGCTCTAGTATGTTTGTTGTACTGTTAATGGCAAGAATTGTGTGAATTGTGTGATATTTAGATGTATGTTTGTGATGTTTAGATATAGAATCAAGCTTGAAACAATATAAATTGCTCTTGAGTAGAAAGGTTTCTATTGACATTTGACATTTGTGGCCAACAGGCAATTTTTTTTTTTTGTAATTTGGTTCATGCGCAATTATTTAGCTCAATTATTTGTCAATTACAACTTAAAAGCAAAAGGAAAAAAAGCAGTTAACAAAAATCGCATATATATGAAAAAAGAGGAGTTTATGAAAGTACCGAAGAAATATAAAATTATCCAGTCGAAGCATGACTTTCGATCGATCGATCCGTTGAATCTGCTCTCCTTCTCCTTGTCGTTCTTTCGATCGATCCGTTGAATCTGCTCTCCTTCTCCTTGTCGTTCTTTCGATCGATCCGTTAAATCTGCTCTCCTTCTCGTTCTTTCGATCGATCCGTTGAATCTGCTCTCATTCTCATGAAAAAACCGAAATAAATAAGAAAAAAATATGAAAAAATACGGTTCAAATTTTTTATTTTTTACCTCAAATCTGCTCTCCTTCTTGTTCTCTTTTTTCAGAATTTTTATAAATTTTTTGCTATTTTTTGGAGTGAAACAGAAGGGATAAGAGATGTATTTCTTTGAATAAAATGAAAAGAAGAGAGAAAGGAATGCGGCTGGGAAGACTTAACCTAAATACATAACCTTTCTGTAACGGTTATTTAAACATACCGTTACAGAAGACTGGCTTCTGTAACGGTTATTAGGTAATAACCGATACAGATAATTTTTATAATAAAAAAATAAAATTATAATATTCTGTAACGGTTATTAGGTAATAACCGATACAGATAATGTTTATAATAAAAAAAATGAAATTATAATATTCTGTAACGGTTATTAGGTAATAACCGATACAGATAATGTTTATAATAAAAAAATTAAATTATAATATTCTGTAACGGTTATTCCTTAATAACCGTTACAGAAGGTCCTTTTTTTGTGTTTCGCCTGTTTGATTGGCTAGCCCAATTTGCTAGCCGAATTGGTACCAGATTGGTACCCAATTTACATTAAACACATGCAGCATATCACACATATATCAAACATATATATAATCATGCATATCACACAAACAATAAACAAAATATTTAGTTTGCCTCACAAGTATCAATCAAATCAGAATCTCAATATCAGAATCGTACAATATCAGAATCTCAATATCATTAATAGCTTAGATAGAAGTGCTTGGTTTGTCTTAAATTTGGTCAGAACGTACCTGAATCATCAATATCAGAATCTCAATATCAGAACACCTGAATCAAGTTGTAGTCTTCCGAAGAGGTGCTTGGTTTGTCTTAAATTTGGTCATAATTGTCAGAGAACTTCTTCAATTCTTCCTTTAATCTCTTTGCCTTCTCCTCTCCCTCCCCCATCTATTAATACTCAATCCCCTCTTGCTGCCTCTTCCACTTCTCCTCCTTTTTAGTTCTTTCTTCAGATATGGCAAACCTTCATGATTGGTAATTTGTGCCTATGAACAGTGCTGCTGAGTTTGAAGATCTCAGACCTGATCATTTAAATGTGTTTTACTCTCCTATACAAGATCTTGACCCTGAAAATGAAGTTCTGCACAGAGCGGCGATTGTTACATTCCACGTCAGTTTGGGATTCAGACTTGCACGTCAGTTTGGTTTTGCAGTTCACCAGTATCGTCTCTCTCCAGTGCACCCAACCTCTGGAGATTTTCTTCTGGTTTGCCCAAATGAAGGGGTCAGGAATGAAATTTGCAGCCTAGGTGTCATTTACCTGCAGAATGTTAGATTGGTCCTAACAAGGTGGACTGAGCGTGCTGGTACAGTTTATGAACCTCCTCTTTATCGTACCAGAATCAGAATTACTGGTCCCCCTCTTCATCTCTGGAATAGAAGTGCCATTAACATGCTGGTGTCTGGGTTTGGTTATCCAATTTTCACTGCTCCTCACTTCTCTGATGGGATCTTCCTTCATTTGCGTTTGCTTATTAAAGGAGCTCATCCCTCAGAGATCCCTCATCATTTGGTTATCTCTGCAGACCCTCGAGCTGCAAGAGTTAGGGTACATATTGAAGGTTTTGAACAAGTTGGAGGGCCCACTGAACCACCTTTTGTAGGCCCCGGCAGGCCTTGGGTGCCTCCTCCACCTCCTCCACCACCTCCTCCACCACCATCGACTGACACCGATTCAACTTCTACTGAATCAGCTTCTGTTGCTCCTCCTACTGGATCAGCTTCTGGTGTTTCCTTGCCAGTACATTGTGCTACTGGTGATCCCTTTTTAGCTATTGCCTCTTCAAGTTTTCTGCCTTGGTTCTTTAATGCTATTAATGCCTCCTTTAATGTACAGCAGTTCTAAGTGCTTCTTCTCTAATCCTTAAATTTTTTGTTTAGCTCTGTATGCTTTATGGCTGTAATCCTTAAATTTTCTTCTTGGAATATCAACAAAGAGCATTCTTCTTTACTTTGCCTTCACTCTCTTCCTTTTGTCACCTGATCTGTGTATTATTGCTAGCTACTACTTGATGACGTTTACTATATGACAACACGAAATTCATGCCTATATATATGCAAATTATTAACGAAATGCAAAATAATTTAAATAAAGAGGAGTTCATGAAAATATACTTTGAACTTCTGATCCGTTTGAATGTTGAAAAGTGCGCGCAACTGAGAGTTAGATGAGTGAGGATGATATTTTATTTATACATAACCATTCTGTAACGGTTATTTCCTAATAACCGTTACAGAATCACTAAAAAAAATAAAAACAAAATTATTTGCCTCTATGTAACGGTTGTTGGATAATAACCGTTACAGAATATAAGAAATCTGTAACGGTTATTATCCAACAACCGTTACAGAAGGTTGATGCATTTTTTCCCTGACCATGACGGAAATGTTATTACGGTTGTTTCATAATAACCGTTACAGATTTGTGGCGCCAATTTTCCTGCCTAATGCCTCACTATTCTGTAACGGTTATTTCAATAACCGTTACAAAAATGCCGTTACAGAAGGTCTTTTTTCCCGTAGTGTCGTTATTTACGGTCGCCATTAACTTAATACTATTGTCGATACAATATGTTAGTTTTCGATGTTTTGAGTGAAAAGTTACAAGGATTTTTCAAAAAGTAAATATTCTAACAAAAATAATATACAGAGGGACCTGTGAATCATTTGACCCCCTCAAATACATTGGCCTGATTAATTAACAAAATAAAACATAAACCTTAAAGAAAAAAAAAACTAAAGTGCAATGACTCAAAAAAAAATTATAGTTCTCAAA
Organism: Rhynchospora pubera; assembly: GCA_028095005.1. Classification (NCBI taxonomy): domain Eukaryota; kingdom Viridiplantae; phylum Streptophyta; class Magnoliopsida; order Poales; family Cyperaceae; genus Rhynchospora; species Rhynchospora pubera. The sequence goes on from CM051461.1 coordinate 117,036,031, forward strand.
AGATATCTTAAAGGTTCCGTTTGGATAGATGTGGGAAGAAGAGAAGAAGGAAAGAAGTGAAAAGAAGTATTGGGAAGTGTGTAACTTTGTAAAGAATTTGGATTGTTTATAATAAATTTGGACCTTCTTACTTCTTCCTATATCTAAACGGTGCCAAAAAGAAGAGGTTGCCAACTTGGCAGCTTGTAATACAAGATGGAAGTTTATTATCGATCTTATATAACTATATAAGGAAACAAAAAGGCCAACTATCAATTTTATAAGGAAACAAAAAGTAGAAGGAAAGGGGCACTGTGTAAAAACCAGTAAACCACTGTCAGAAGAATACTGTGTGCGGAGAGCCAGTGAGAAAGGGTCTAATTTCGTCGATCCTCTACAATGCTTCATGCATTGGTACGGTGTAGTTGTATTTTATAAATCAATGTGCAATGTGTTTGGTTAGATCAAAGTCGAATTAAAAAGTTGGATAGCAAAAATCTTTCTCTTTCCTCAAAATAAATAATAAACCTACAATTTTTTTTAAAAAAATAATTCAAATATTTTCAGATCTTTTTTCTTTAAATATCCACAAAAATATTCTAATAAAACTTTTTCTTTTCCCAATTTTTTTTATGAGGACCTACTCATTCTTAGCGTAGTCCCATCTCTTGAGATAATTTGGATTGTGGAAATTATTAGCTTCTAGTAGATTAACATCTTTAGACAAATTTTTACAGGTATGGCTCGTATGAGGTACACGTAATAATAAGTGCGATAGAATCGTAAACCAAATAAATATGTAAATATGAATACTTATTAATTATGGAGGTCTTTTTAATTATTAATTTTCAGGAAAAAAAAATCGAGTCATCGTTACAAATTGGTCAAAGAAACAATAAGCAAAATAAACCATTTGAGACCCAACATTCATTGGTTCAAGCGAAATTCAAATTAACATTCTTGTTAGATTCCATCAAGGCAAGAGCTGAAGTCTATCGTTTAAGCATACTCAATTTTGTAGATGATCCATGCTACCTGGGAAGGCACGACCTTGTTAATTGTTATTGGCAAAAGAAAAAGGAAGTCTGCCTAGATATTTCAATTTTCAAATCCCCTCCATTATTGGCAGGACAATACGGCCTTACAGATACCGAAAGAAAGCGAAACGTTACAGATAACAAAAGCAACGAAGTTTCTCAAGTTAGCCACTCTCTATTTGGGGAATTTCCTTTTATGTTCCTGTTTCCAAGTGTATACGGCGTTTTATATATGTCCATTATTATTACAAATGGAGAGGCTACTTTGCTATAGCTAGTCGGCACCTTTTTCATGCTGATTCTTCTCCGGAATGGTTGTGTTGACTAATTTTTTTTTTCTCAAAAAAAATATATATATATTTTTTGTTAGCTCATCCGAATTCTGAACTCTGCCTGTCTTTTATGAAAAGTATGAGAAAAAGGAATCTCTATCCAAAGAAGGGTTAAATTTTAAAATAAAATAAAAAATCAAACAACAGTTTAAAGGAGAATCTAGAGTGTACTACTTTGAAGATCACAGATGAAGGATTTTTTTTTTTAATATCCACGCCCTTAGGTTTTTTTTTTTTTTTGAAAGTTTGACCGTGGCTGTCAAAGCAAGAAACAGATGAAGAATGGTTAATGATTATCGGTTATAAACTGTGTCTATACCCTATAATAAAAGAAGAACAACCCATCCATTTAATTTTCTTTACCCATTCTATTCGTGAATGGAGATATATAATATCTTTTATTTTTTTGTGAAATATATATGTGTATTTAGTACTAAATATATATACTCTATAAGAAATTTTCTAATGTGAACTATGATGTATAGAGAGTTTCGTGTACCATGACCGTTTTGGTCATTGATTTTGCAAATTGACAAATTTAAATTAACCAACCCAATCTATATATTGAAATCTCATAACGAACAAAATTTTATAATTTTTTAAATTATTTTACTATTTTTTTTGAATTTTTTAAAACTTTTCATTTTTTGCTACAAATACACTAATTTATACCAAAAAATGACAAGTTTTAAAAAATCGAAAAGAATAGTAAACAAATTTCAAAAATTGTAAAATTTTGTTTATGAGATTTCAATATATATATTGGGTTGGTTAAACTAGATTGACAATTTGTGGAATCACCGATCAAAATGATCGTGGTGCACGAAACCCTCTATGCATCATGGTTCGCAATAAATTTACTCTACTTAGAATAATTTATGTTAATTATAAAATAATTAAATTCTTACATTGTTGGTCCTATAATTATAATCTAATTATTCCAACGTGATTATTATTTTCATATTTTGAGTTAAATATTTGATGTAATGCATGATTTTCATTAAAAAAAAAAGAATTTCTAGTTTCACTCATGATTCCATTGCCCCTTCAATCGACCGTTAATTTTGCATATTGAATACCATAAAGAAGTCAAAAGAGTGAAAATATTTTTTTTCGGATGTAGGATTTACATGCACACATTCTTATCCGGTTTAGGCCTTTAATTACCTTTGAATGCATGTGTTTTTACTCGAATTTGCTAATTTTAGGTTAAAATAAGCAGCCGTAGTCCGGCTTTTGTTTTGCAAGATTATCATGAAGCGGCATGAAGAAACAACCATCAAAGGAGTGTCAGATGCATTAGAACGGACCAACTCCAGTGCAGGACGAACCGTCCAGACCAGTAGAGGAGACAACCGACATTTCAGCCAGACTTACTTGGAACAGCTCGACTCAAACTCCAGGGGCGGAGGCACGTATACTCCAAACTAGGACTGTACAACGGACGATCAAAACTTTTTAATCAAAATTTCAATTCAACCCAATTATATCGGATTGGAAAAAAATTTTAACAAACCCACCCGTAACCCAATCCAACCCATATAGTTTTTTACATACTGGTTATGCGGGTTATGCGGGTTAGACGGGTCCAGCGGAATGTGATTTGAATTTTGCCAAAATAAAATTGTGTCGTGTCGTGGTGTGTCGTGGCAAACACGGTCGTATTTGGCATTGTATTGTGTCGTGTTGACACAGGTCGGATTTGAAATTGTGTCGTGTCGTGTCGTGCTAAGTAGAGAAAAAAGGTTGATACGCCACGAAAATTGACACGCCACGGTTGACACGTCGTGTTGACACGATACAACACACCTGTGTCAATCGTGTTGAACCGTGTCAACATTTTATTTTTCTTTTTTTTTCTAAAAATAGTTAAATATATTTGAAATTAGAGAAAAAAGAGAAAAAATTGTATTAAATTTTATAAATCGGTTATATAGTTGATAAAAAATAATACGATAATAATCATACAATATAATAATTAATTAACTAGATGATAAAATACGAATTACATAATATTAATTAGTTGAAAATTTTTATTATAGTTTATGTATGATATTTTTTCCTTAAAATTCAAATCATCCTTAGTTTTTATAATCTATTAATATTTTATAATAACTTTTTAATTTTAAATTTTAAAATAAAATAAAATCGTGGTGTGTCGTGTTGTAACCGTGTCGTGTCAAATCGTGTCGTGTTAAACCTTGTCAGTTTTCTAAAAATGCTAACATAACACAGTTTTAACACGACACACCAACACAGTCGTGTCGTGTTGAATCCGTACATGTGTCGTGTCATGTCGTGGGAACTCGGGCATGTACCGTGTCAACACACCTAACACGCCACAATTTGTAATTCACTACTTCCAGACATGATCTCGACTTTTAGGGTGCGTTTGGATAGGTGTGGGAAGAAGGGAAGAAGGGAAGAAGTGGGAAGAAATATTGGAAAGTGTGTAACTTTGTGAAGAGTTTGGATTGTTTATAATTTTTTTCTTCTTCTTCCTTCTTCTTCTTCTTCTTTCTTCCAACGATCCAAACGCAGGCTTAGATGGTTACTTTTTGATGCCTATATAATTAAGGCTGTGTTTGGATGAGCCTAGGAATAAAAGAATAGCTTTTTCCTACTCCCAAATTTATTATAAACAATCCAAACTCTTCACAAAGTTACACACTTTCCAATACTTCTTCCCTTATTCCTCTTATTCCCGTACCATCCAAACGGAGCCTAAGCTCTCTTCTGTCCCAGCCAAACCGATGTTCAAATTCTATGTTTTAGCCTCTTCCAAACTCACAAAAGAGCCAACTTTCTGTACAGACGATCCATTTTCGGAGCCAAGATGAGCCGCCCAAAACATAATAGAGCCAAAGAAAAAGATCGATTTTAAGCCATAATTTGTTGTAACTTAATTTCTTCTTTTATGTGTTGCTTTTATTGATGAAACCTGTTTGTCATGTAGTATGAATTTAGCAGAGTAATTTAGTTTTAGGGGATACAGTTGAGGTTTTTTTTTGTAAAATGCTAGTCTTCTATATATAGGATGGATGAGTCCGTCTAATATGATCGCTTTCACGTTTTTAAATTTCAAATGACCGATCCGAACTGTTCAATATGTTCTCCAAATTGAAAACTTAGAAAAAAAACAAATTTTACGTTTTTTTGAATTTTTTTAGTATTTTTGAAAATTCATGATATAAACATTATGGATCGTCCAATAATAACGATTTTCTAAAATACCAAAAAAAATAGTAAAAAATTTTAAAAAAATATAGAAATTGGTTTCTTATAAGTTTCAACATGAAGAACATATTGAAATGTTCGGATCGGTTATTTGAAATTTAAAAATATGAAAACGATCGTATTGGACGGAGTCCATCCGTCCAATATATTGGACTCTTGTTTATTTTGTTATGAATATTTAGTTTCTAGTTAATGATGATTTATGCGTTATCTCTTGTGCTTTCAACTGTTTATTTATTGTTGTGTTTTATTGAATTGTCAATTGATCATCCCATTAAATAGATGACCACGTTTAATTGGTAGTTAGAAAATTAGATCAATTGATTTGAGTTCGTAGCATGACAATAAAATCAATTGGTAGATTAAAATCTAGGAAGATAGACGAAGTTACCAAGGGATTGGAACTTAATCTGGAGATTAGGGTTTGTCAAAAGAAAACAAGAAATAAACTAGAACACTTAAATCACGAAATGAGAGTTGAAATTTAAGAATTTTAAAAGTTAGATGAATTGACTTAGGATCTTGACCTAAACGGGAGTTAGGATTAAGCCACCCTACTTTAGATTGCCAATAAAGAATTGATTAGAAATTAAATAACCTAACAAACTAGACATTAACTTTTAGAACGGACCGTTTTGACACTGAAACTGGTCGCCAGAGCTGGTAGGTTTAGGTCTAGAATGGGTAATTCCAAAGGTTAACATAGGTTTATATAGATCGGATCATTCCAATCTGGAACAGACCATTGTACTTCTGACAAAGGTGAAATTGTTTAAACAAGACCCCTTAGTTTAATTAATTTTTTTTTGCACAAACTAGACAGAGACTACCTAGTACTTAGTTTAATTAATTTGATCAATCTTCATTGGTTGAGTTAGGAAATAAATTAATTTAGGACTTGACCACAATCTGTATCATTTACTTTGAGTCTTAGAATTTAGAAACAAGAATTTCATTAATTTAGGACTTGAACACAATCTGTACCATTTATTTTGAGTTTTAGAATTTAGAACACCAATTACAACAATCAATTTCATTTGTAAACCAAAGATTTAGTTATATCGATTAAATAACTTACAAATTAAATAGTCCGTCTCCTGGATCGATCCTAGACTTACTCAACGGACTAGTCGTAAGTTTGCAATAATAAACTGAGTAGAATAGAATTGTTATTATGAGATCACATCAATTTCTCTGGCAGAATACATTAAAATGAGTTGGTAAAAGGAATAGACATACGCATATATACAATCAAAAGCATTATTTTTAAAAAGCATCTGTCTAATTGAGCTTATCATCTGCATTATTCTATATAAAAGATATTGTTCCGCTGCACCATTATCTGAGCAGCATACGGGCCCCCTTTGCCATGCCCATGCATGGTCCCCGTAACCCCGTTACAGTCGGTACACCGCGTACACGGTATGGCAAATTTCAGTTTTCTGGAGATTTTCTGTGGTTTGGAATATACAGCGTTGTAAGTTTCTACATGACCGCAGAGGGCTTGAACCGTTAGCTGCTAGCTTGAGCAACAAACCCTTGACATATTATTTCCGTTTTGACCCAATTTTTTCACGAATTCCTTGTTTGTTTGACATATGTTTTTAGTACACAAAGACAATGTTGAATAATCATTCAGTTATCAAGCGAATCTTTTCAGATTTCAACTTTTTTTTTTTTATGAAACTCAGATTTTAACTTAGTTTTATGATTGGGCAATGCTCTCAGAATTCACACCAAGTTTTTCCCAATTTCTTTTTCTATTTCATCCAAATGCCGTCTATCAATAAACGTACGTCACGTCAAAAAACTATGCATGAAGTGTTAATCATATACAAGTTTTTTTTTAATATATATATATGTTCTGATGATTTATTGACACAGCACGTTTTCCGCACAATTCACTGCTCCAGATGATTTTTGACAATGATTCATTCTTAATTTCTTATAACTAGCAAACGTAGCCCACCCGATTGTGTGGGAATAAGAAAGAAAATTTGAGGCGATTTTATTAGACAACGATTTTAGTATGAAGAGAGAGTGTTGATTTATTTTTTCTCTTTCCTTTACTATGAGCACAAATTAAGAAAGAATAGGAAAGAAAACAACCATATTCGCGGATGTTAACACGGTCTAAACGAAATATTTAAATCTTTTATCTCATTATTAAATCTACTAATCAAATTGTAAAAATAAACGGTCCATATTGCATTGGGTAAACAATTGTTTGTTTCTTTGGGTTCAAATTTTGGATAGACCTTTGGGTCGTGCTTTCATAAGTATAAAAAGATAAAGATAAAGATAAATATGAAGCTAACTTAACGTGGAGTAAATATACTGCTTAATAGTTATCAGACGCGTCAAGCAATCTTGAGTGTCCATTAAATTACAGTTTCGTGCCTTTTCATTTTTAATCTCAGTTCCTTTCGAAATTCATTATTGGCCAATCTTCGTACATGAATTAGTTGAAGCGTCGTTTTTTAGCCACAGTTTGATTTGATGAATCTGTCCCAATGAACAGATGTCCTAATGTTTGCATCTCTTTGACAATTTCTTGTCCATGGCATCTCACAAAAAAGGCATTGACCCAACCCAAACAGATATTAAGGCCCTTTTGGAACGATAATTTATTCAATAGAAAAGCAGAATTCTAACCTTATTCCATCAATATTTCCCAAAATAACATGTTTTAAATCCATTACCTGACAGATTAGGTATTAAGATGTGACCTGGCAACTGTGAGTGCCATACTATGAAGGTAGTTGTGTGTGCTATATTATTGGTACCATCACTAGATTAAGGCTCCAAAAGGTGTTCTCACATGAATATCATTCTCCAAATATATTATTGATAAACTCTTTGCTTATTAAATACTCCCAAGTGTAATGCTCTGCTTTTGGGATGCAAATTAGTTGGCCGATGCAACATTATTAAACTCGCATTTAATCAGCTACCTCTGTACAGTTTTTGTAAGAATATTTTTCAAATAAACAAGTCTCAAGTCAGCATAGCTGGGTTTAGCCATGATTTGAACTTTGTTTAGTGTTTACTATGAACAAACTTGTGCTAAAATATTGCTATCCAGATATATCTTTTTGTCTTCAGTAAGCTTACCTAACAATCAGAAGCAATACTACTAGTACATAAGCCTGTAATAGAAACGAAAAATAAATAAGTAATAGAAACAAGGAAGAACAGAGAACCCATACCGGTGAAGGGTTGGTCCCGGAATTAGTATCTGGACCCGGTATGTGAGGTACTTACCTGCAGCAGATTATTTCACCGGCTTTTCATAAACAGAATACCAGGGCCATCCTTTCAAAATTTGGACCAGACAATTTGATCAAACAGATCGAATCGATTTCTTTGAGCAATTCCCATTGAATACTAAAAGTAGAGATAAGCCTTGCCATCTAGTCCCAGTTTAAATATTACAAGCTGAATATTAATTGTAATATTTTACTATTCAGAAGATAAGATCAAAAGAGAAGACCACAACAACACCATGTGAAAGAATCTGTTCCTCTCACAATCTTATTTAACTACTTTTGAATATATGAGAAAAATAAATGTTTGAAAGGCATCTAATAATTAGAATTTATTTCCTGTGCCGACTCTCAGAAAGACTTATATACAATCTTGTTAATCTGTGGAGATTATCTGACCAACCTGTTATCTACTTCTGAGCTCAGCTACAAAACTATAGAGACACTGCTTGCATTGCATGAGATTCAATATTATTTCACAGACATTCATGTAAATTGTACACATAACTGGGTATCAGCAAACACAACAATCAGATTTACACTGTATGGTGTGCAATGCTGCAGAGTAAAACACCATTTGCAAGGGTCTCATAGGGAGAAATGTAAACAACTGCGATATACTACACAAAAGCGCACTTTAGGCGCAGACCATATTTCACAATAAAATTCATGGATCCCCTACCAATTTACCAGAAATAACATGATCATTACAGTACTACAATAATGTAATCGATAAGCAACTTTTGCAAACTACTATAAAAAAGACAACTAGGTACGGACTTCTCATTTTCAAATACATAAATTTATGGGCTCCGTACCGACTTACCAGAAATAACAGGACCACCACCACACTACAATATTGTATAGGAAGTAGTAGAGAAGTAAAATATTCAAAAGTTGCATTTAATTGTAATAAATTGTCTATCTCAATGAATGAAGCAAGAACTTGTTAATACGCAACACACTAAACTTTAATTTCCTTTCGAGCCAATGAGTTTACATTGTTAAAAATGTACACTAAATGATACAATGAATGATGCTGTTAGTGAATCTCACACAAACTGAGAAACTTGATATATCTCCTGCCACATCTTTTTATTTTGATTGGCTAAAGAGTAAATAAATAAAGAAGGAAAGAATGGCACTACATGAGGACGCGAACTACAGCAAGCCCCACAGCTGATATTGAAATAAGTGAACCTATACAATACTTTATTACATCATATTTCGATGCTTCCAGCTGGGCCCGCAATGAGTGAATTTCCTGCATAGATAAGCAAAATGAAAACTTCCAGTGTCAACAACTAGTGCTGATACAGATATCCTGCTCGACACAAGAAATCTATCTCTCTCATCTTTATTTATATGTATGATTGCAGCCAATATTCATGCTGGCTAACTGAAAGGTGTGTTGATGCATGTACATACTACGCAAAGTTTGCCAGTACCAGACTAAAACAGTGTGACAGTCAATGTCGCAGGGAAATGAAGGTTTCCAGGAACAGGAATTGGTGTATCCCAGTATTACATGATTCCAATACGGTGTATACGACTAATAAAATACAGTTAAGAAATTGCAATTTAGAAAACAGTCCTCTAGATATCAGGCACTATTTTAATATTCCAAATTTCCAATTATGCTTACCCGGTCAAGCTTGTTGGTTAGTTCATTTGTTCCTGCAGTCTGTTTCATTAGCTCATCTCGTATTCTCCTGTAATTTTTAAAATAAAATATCTTAAGAAATTTAGAAACTGAAGTTTGATAGTCATAAAGAAAGTATAGAAAGAAATAAATTATCTCATAATAGCCATCACTTTGACTAGAATTGGTTGCAATTTCAAATAAAGTTTATACGAAATAATTAGCCATTTAGTAGCCATCACATGTTAGCTAACTCTTCACGGTATAAACCATGCTGAAAACTCCGATAAGAAGATTTGAGATATTGTATATCAATACATTCAAATTCTCAAAATAAATTAACATCATGCCAGAACTACACCCAAAGGGGGAAAGTTGGATATCTTTTAGATATCATTTAAAGCGGAGCAGTACACTACTGGTACATTTAGGTACTGACCTGATTACCATGGCACGACATAGTTTAAATATATTCATAGATCGACTTACCCTCTCTCAAGGTTGAGATCCAAGCGTTGGCCAGCAGTGACCTTGTCAATCTCGTGTCTGTTTTTTAATTTTAGAAAAAAGTTTTAGATAGTTTATACAAGAAAGTTGTGTCATTTATGTAATTGCTGTGTTTAATGTAATAGAGCAAATTTGAGTCCAAAATACAGACCTAAGCTCACTGCGCATCTTCTCAATATCAGCCTGCAGTTTCTCAGTCTCACGTTGTAGCAAAGAGATATGAGTTTCCTGCATTAGTTAGCGTGCTTATTAGAAAGCAAAAGTGAAAGAAATAACTTTGTAGTTAAAAACAAAGATAAGCTGGAAGCTGAAGAATGTTCAGTTCAACGGGAATGAAATGCAGGATAAAAAATTTCCTAAACCAGCTTGAAATAAAAAATATCCATCTCGATAGCACATAAAATAAAATGTAACAGTTGATAGTAAAGTTGTATAGATAACCACATTTCTCTGTGGTGAACCAAAATACAGCCAGTGAATTATGGGCCTATTTTTAAACCATATCAAAAGTATGAATATGAATGTATATTGTATTATGGTACCACTCCAGATTTATCTGAGAACATCACGACAATACAGCCAGTGATGTTGATAAAATTCGGACCCATTATATATTTGAAAGTTCGGATCAAAGCTAGAAAGTTTATTTCCAAAGAGGGGATCCAATACAATTTTTTTTTAGTGAGACTACATCCTATCTTTTTGTTCAATCTGAATTCTTATCCACATTAAATTGAATATATCTCAGCCATGTCATCAATAATTCAAGTTATCTTGATCAAATAGTTTGGTGCTGAAGATCTGTTTCAAAATTAAATCGATGAAAGAGTGCCATACCTGCAAGCTTTGCACTTCGTTTTTGAATTTGGAAAGCGTTGACTCCTGTATCATCTCACTCTAGAAATGTAAAGGAATTTTAATTAAGTATAAAACTATAAATTTACAAACTAAGACTTTACCAAAGAGATGCGATCAGTTGAAGATGAAAGCATTTGACAAACTTCACAATAATTCACAAATCAATTCAACAATGCTTTAAAACTCAAAAATAAGTTAATAGGTGTCTCATATAGATAGGCTACCATAGCCTAACAATTAAATTTAATCACAACTTTAGTTTTTGTAGAATAATGCAGTGCTGCTTGTTAAATTTCAGAGTGCACATGAGTTTCAATTGTCAGATGCACTTTAAAATGCACCCAATTTCTCATTTTTTCCAGGAATCATATATGCACCAGGAAGATCAACCCTAAATGCAGGATATCCTATTTAAACTTTTAGCTTTAATTTTTCAATGTTGAAAAGAAATATAAATCTAAACAAAAGCTTCACATTACCCTTTGCATCTCCCCCTTGGAAACAAAAGATGTTGCCACGTTCTCCAAGCTGTCATTCAAGACTTCTGTTATGGCTGATGTAAGAACCTCAGCTTGTTTTGAAGGAACACCTTCATGCTCCAACTTTCTCACCTGAGCATTTTCCAAACACATTAGGTGCATTGCAAATTGATTGTTAGCATGATTTCATATAAATGGAACCAAAATAAGCAGTTCATGTGGATTGGAAAAAATTCTTCAGGCAAACTCTCGAAGAATAAATCACATATACACATTTTCTAGCCAATGAAGAACAGTTTGACAAATTCAATTGTGTTAATTAATGTTAGGCTCATTACACGATTAATTGTTAGCATGCCTTCATACAAATTGACACCAATGAGAGATCCCCATGTGGATCTAAATAATACTTTACATAATCTCTTGAAGGATAATTTCATGTGTACATTCTTGCTGATGAATGGCAGTTTTGATAAGTTCAAATGTGTTCACTAATGGTAAACCCACATTTGGTTCTAAAATTGGAATTAAGGATTTTGGCCCGTGAATTATTTCTTCAGGGAAATAAGAAAAAGGTTTGCCATAGAAATTAAAAATGTTAACAAAATTAGAAATAACTGAATTCCTCTTGGAGTATAGGTTTGATGTTTGAACCAGGGAGGCATTATACCGGGAATTGGCTGTATACAATGATTTCTGTGGCCAATTATGACTAGAAATTGGCACAAGTAACAATTTTTCTTGTTCTACTCATAATTTGATCGCTACTCATAGGCTATTTGACAAGAAATTAATTGGTATCAATTCAGCACCGTACCTACCAATTAGCTATTAGCTAATTAAAAAACCATACCACGCAACAACCAAAAATCATATCTGAGAACCAATTTCTTACCAAGGCCAAGGTATCAACCAAGAAAACCCTCTTCCCATTAGCTTTAACCAGCTGAGAAATCGATCGAACCGAGGAAAAATTCAAATTGTCGATTGAAGAACCATAAGCAAATCCAAAAGCAGACGCTCCTCTCCTACAAACCAACCCAGCAGCACCAGCCATGTCTTTATCTTCCCCAATCAAATTCCGAATCTATCCCCAATTTTTCACAAACCAATACAGGAATCGAAGCCCAAAGAGATCAAAAGGGAGAAGCTAAATTTTGCTTTTGATTAGTCGTTTTCTCCCTTCTGCTTTCCTCGTTGCTTCTCCCTTCTTTTCTTCCAGAAAGAAAAGGGATTGGGGATTTCGCGAAGGTGTTCGTTGAGTTGGATTTGCGTGGGAAAATGGAGGTAGGAAACTATTTATGGAACCCAAATCAAAATGTTCGGACAATTTGATTGGTCGAGCCTCCGATTTTGTAGAGAAATTCCGTTTTGAATTTTTGAAAATTTTGAGATTGTTTGATCCGTTTAAAGCATTAGTATATTTCGTTCCCTCTATATTTCCGGGAAGATGAAGAAAGGTGTGTGATTACGACTGGATAAAGAAAGCAATTTTTATTTAGACCTGGAACTTTAAACTACTGTTATGTGGGGTTCACATGTCAATCAGATAAAGTTTACAATAACTCGTTATTCCGAATCCAACCGATGTTTAACGTGGCTGGGTAAAAGGAACGAACACCAAGGCCCTGCTCCAGAAGAGGGGAACCTAGGCTAAGGAAAGGAAGAGGAAGCAAAGAAAGATGAAGGAAGTGCATGAAAATAAAGTTAACTTGCTCCATATTTCAGAATGAATGTATAGGGTTAACAGTTGTAACTTTCTATTTAATTTACTGAAGGACAATATTGCCCTTTTATATGATTTGGGACTGAATTTTGTCACCTAAAAGACGAGGGCTTTTTTGGTAGAAAAATTTTAATAGCTGGTTTACTTGGTTACACCCCAATTTTGGGGGTAACCATCATTCTTCCCAGCTGAGGTTTTAAGGAAACCTTATTTCCTTCCACTTCCTTTGATTCACCCAAAAATAACATTGGGAGCAAGGTATTAGACTTCATCTTCCTTTCCTTAGCCTAGGTTCCCCTCTTCTGGAGCAGGGCCCAAGTCGAGACGAAAACTAAAGTGAGTTTTATCTACAATTATGTAAACTGGAGATTTCCTGCCTATTTTGTAGGTGCGGCGGCGGGTAAATAATTGTTGTGAGAATCAAGACAACTGGATCTGTCCGTTATTGAAGTCACAAGAGGTGACGACAGGCGTATGGGAAGGTTCTGTCGGTCTCAGTCTGGTCCAAGTTGAATGGACTTGGTTCAGAACACGTACATTTCCTTGACCGCATTTATCCGTGTTGATTACGTTATTAACCTTTTTTAGCACTTGGTAACGAGTACTCCATGCTCAAATAGTTGATTCGTTTCTTCGTCGCCGAGTTTGATTTTCCCTCTTTATTTTTTTCTCTATTTTATTAGAGAGGAGAGCTTTGCACGTGGTTGCCAGATTTCTGAAAGCCAAAATAAAAACGCTTACGTAGCGTGATTTAATAATACAGTTAATTATTTTTAAAGGTTATCCAGTCTAACACGAATTGGAAGAAATTCAGAATGTTCAGAGGCAAAATCAGAATATTTAATAAAATGTATTAAAATTTAAAATAAGACAGAAATTTATCGTATCTTCAAATCATAAGCATACTCTTACAATTTTCTTTTTTCCCAATGTAATGCATATAGATGTAATTTTCATGCATTTAAGTCAAAAGATGAGAAGTGCCTATCTTTGATCTCACTTGACTCCATTGTGGCATTGTTAAATGTTAAGTCCCCATCAGCTCCACAAAATTGGTGTTTGCCTTAATTTTTAAAAAATCTCTCATAAAATTTAACCGATTTATATGGTATTGATTTTTTTTTTTCATTTTCCATCAAAAATATTCTAGTCTAATTTTATCATCCAATCAAGTTGGGGGGGGGGGGGTCTATATATTAAGTTACAAGCAATGAAACATCGTGATTTAATGGTGGGTAGAATTAGGTTAAAAAAAAAATAACTCACTCTAACCTATTTTAAAAATGATGTGTTGTCCACATTCTTCACTGAAAAAAAAAATGCTACGCTGTTTTTTTTTTTTTTTGGATCCAAACTCTTAGATATTTTTAATTCTAATTTCTATACTTTTTGATAACATAAATATAAGTAAGTTGAGGCGTAAATTGACTATATAGTAATAAAAAATTCTGACTTTGATTGTCACTGACGTAACTGTAGGGCGGTGGATGTGGACTTGTGGAATCGATGAATAATCTCATGAAAATATTCCTATATACTCTCGGGAGTGGCTAGTGTCAAACATATAGGACACATGTACTTGTCCAACATAATAAAATTTCATTTTTAAAATTAGAATGGCTGATTCAAATCGTTCAAATTGTTCTACATTATGAAATCTCCATAGAGACTAAATTTTATATTTTTAAAATTTTTTTACTATTTTTTTGGAATTTTTGAATATGCTCAATCTAAAATGTTATGAACCCTCCAATTTTGAAAATTCGAAAATAATAGTTAGAAAATTTGAAAAATATAAAATTTGATTTTCAAGGTTATTTTAATATAGAGATCATATTGAGTGGCTTGGATCGGCCGTTTGAAATTTTAATGGTTGACATTTGAATCATGTTTGATGTCATATATGTTTGATTCTAGCATTACTCATATACTCTCTTGACATAAAGTATTAAGTTATAAATATTGTTTACCTTCTAAATCATGTCCCCTCGCCAGTTGTAATTTATTATTGTATCAGCATTTTTTTTTCTGAAAAAAGAAAAGGCTAAATATACTCGTGTGCATTGACACAATAATTAAGATTGTATTGGCTCAAATCTCAAGTATATATTCCTACAATAATCAAACTTACATTTTCAGGGAGTATTGAAAATAAATTCAGAATAATCAAGACAAGTTGTTTGACAACTGTCAAACTGCATTTTGAAATAGATAAGTTTGTATTGGTATAATAAATAATTATTTAATATAATAGATAAATATGCATTTATATAATAAATATATGTGTATCATAAGCCGTATGAAAATTTTATGGAATATGTTTAGGTGAGCTCATGGAGATGTTAAACCGTTAAATTATTTAATATAAAAATTCAGACACCAAAAAATTTAATACAAAGAATTATTTATTTTTTTTTTTAATAAGAAGAAAGTTCCAACGCGTTTATAAACCGCGCCTCCCTCTCTCCTCTCGAACGCGTTTTATAAACGCGTTACAGGCCCTAAAACGCGTTTATAAAACGCGCTAGAAGCCTGAACTTTCGGAATAGTTAAAACGCAATTAACGTGTTTATAAAACGCGCTAGAAAGTGTTTTACTCGTTATAAAACGCGCTAGAAGCCTGAACATTCCAACTTCGATCAAACTTTAGTCATTTCAATCGAACTTTAGTCATTTCAATCGAACTTTAGTCATTTCTGTCTATAAGTTTGTGAATTTATAAACGCGTTATTTGAAGTTATATAAGACTATACATTCTCGCAGAATTTAAATCGTCAACAACAGATTATCTCTTACAATTTAAAAACCTATCAATCAAATCCAAAAATGTCTACAATTACAATATATGTCAACCAATGTCCAACTTTTGGTGCTTCCTACTTCCACATCGGTTGTAGTATGCATACCACATTTGCTGAAATTCGAAATGAATTATACAGCAGGCTACAGATTTTAGAAACCCAGTACACTTTGAATATCCATGGTCGTTACAATGAAATTGTAAATGGGAGATATGAATCACTATTTCTTCCTGTAAATTCTGAAGATCAATGGCGCCTTTTTTACCACGAGACATTCGAGACGAGAGGGTTACCGATTATTGAGTTGCATGTTGATTTCATCCCCGTATATGGCACGGGACCAGATCTAAACCTAACACCCCTTGACGAGCCCGGTAGCAGTGAGCCAAACACTTCCTTAAACCTTATGTGTGGCCAGCAATCCACCCCTTACCAATACACTGGCGAACAGTCCGTTCCTACGCAAGACAATAACACATCAGGAGATGAAGTCGAGGTTGCCGATGGTGATGAAGATGAGGGTCCGGCGACTTACTCCGACCTTCCTACCGGAGAAGAATATACCGATGTGGATGACTTCTCCGAGAGAGAAATGCCTTTTTATTCAAACTGCGACCAGCCATACGTTTCAGGAAGGACGGACTTGCACCATCCTGTAAGTGAATTGTGTGATATTTCCATGTTTGAGTATGCTGGTATGCCGGAGCGTAGTTTAGGGCCACAAGGCGAACTTGCTGTTGGTAAACGATTCGGTTCCAAAAAACAATTAATTCTAGCTGTCTGTGATGTTTCATGCAAAACAAATCGAGAAGTTCGAACGGAAACTAGCAATAAACAAAAAATTGTAATGGTTTGCATGCAAAAACCGAATTGTAAGTGGCGATTGTATGGTAGACGTGAGAGTTATAATACAAATTGGAAGATCTCTACCAATCCAAATGAGCATATTTGTTCGAGACCCCCGGGCCAAAAAGGTCACGCAAACCTTACAGCTAGTCTCATTGCCGAACACGTTAGGGATGAATTGAAAAAAAATTTGGGAAAAAGTGTCCAGGACATAGGAAGCCTCATAAGGGCTAGATATCCACGTATTGAACCGACTTATAATAAACTATGGCGTGGGAGGGAGCGAGCGTTGGAGCAATTGTTTGGGTCCTGGGAAGGGGCCTACAATAAACTTCCACGCCTCCTGGAGGCAATGAAGGCGACAACCCCAGGAACGAAATACACAATAGTTTCTTGGCCTACAAACGATCCTAACGTTGGCGTCTCTAAGATGGCAGCCTGGGCTTTTGGTCCGTGCATAGAAGCGATGAAATATGCCAGACCTGTTATCTCAATTGATGCTAGTTTTTTATCGGGCCGATACAAAGGTAGATTGTTCTCAGTGTGTGGTTATGATCCAGAAAATCGATTAATTCCGGTTGCATTCGGATTGGGCGAAAAAGAAGATAAGGATACTTGGGGATGGTTTATGTCTTGGGTTAGATGTGAAGTTTTAGGCCGGAACACTAGATACTGTGTCATATCTGACCGTCATAAGGCAATAAAAGCGGTATTTGCATCCGTAGATTACGGTTGGAAGGCACAAGGTGCGCATGCAGTAGCGATTCATCGGTTCTGCATGCAGCATGTTGCGGAAAACTTATGGAAGGAGGCTGGCGGGTCACAAGATGCTGATTTGAAAAACTTTTTCAAATGTAGACTTGCTAACAAGAAAAACCCTAGACGTTTTAGAGAGAATTGGGGAGTTCTGAAGGAAAATAACCTGAGAGCTTATCAGTACCTAAGAAATTGTGGTAAAATTAATGAAAATGACAACAACGAGCGGCCAAAACTATATAAATGGGCTCAGAGTTTTGACAAGGGGCATCGGTGGGGTATAATGACGAGTAATGGATCGGAGAGTCTGAATAATGTGTTTAGAATAGAGAGAAGATTACCAGTGACAGCACTTATAGAAGGCACGTGGTATAAATGTGCCAACTGGATGAACAAGCGAACACAAGAAGCACTTCAAAGGTTGAGTTTAGGAGAAAGATGGCCGGAAGGATTAAAGAATAAATTGATCAAGCATGATGGAAAATCACGTAAGTACTTAAAGAAAAAGAATTTAATTCATTCATTCATTTTAATCCATTTTGAACTAACTTCATCTTTTTGTTTCAATCTCAGAGGAGTTTATGAGCACATTCGTGTTAAGATTGGATCTTGGAGAATTTCGCGTGAAAGTTCGCGAGGAGTACCGTGATGGTGTAGGCTACGATTATTCCCATTACACAGTTCAAATTCCACCCGACATGGAGCAAACCGATGTGCAATTGCCGTTCACTCGAACCACATGTGAGTGCCAAAAACCACAATTGACAGGTATCCCTTGCGCACATGTCATTGCTGTTTGCAGGGAGACAAATTACAATGTAGATCAATTTGTGGATGGTCACTATAGCATGCAAAACCAGCACATGGTTTGGTCAGCAGGTCGGTTTCATTGTTACAAAGATGAGGAAGAGTGGCCAGTTTATACAGGTCCGATAATTGTCCCCGACAAGAGTTTGGTCAATCGAGGAAGGCCCAAAATCATTCGTGCAGAGATGTGGATGGATAGGATGGAAGGAAGGAAAGGTGGTGGAGGTTCCACAAGAAAAACAAAAAAGAAAAATCAAGGTGAAGCTTCAACCAGTCAACCGCGACAAGCAGCACCCCAACCGCCATATCCGATGGACGCATTGCAATCCGGTCGATACACCAGTAGACCACCAACAAGGGCCAACAGTCCAAGAAGGGCAGCAAGTACTGAACTTACGGTTCGGACTCGTCAAACACCCATTCAACCAGGACGAATGTCATTGCATGTTGATCCACGAAGCAACAATAATCGGGAGGACCAAGGATCTGTACAACCACAGAGAAATTCTATAAGCATTGATCCACGGGTAAGAGATGTCGCATCTGGAAATATGAGGAGTGAGTCGGCTAGATTTCCAACAGATCAAGGCAATACATCAAGGGAGAGAGGACGTAAAGGATTGTTTGGGGGGAAATTTGGCAATATACTGTCTTTCGGTAGGAAGAAAAAATGAAATAATCGAAGATTAAGTGTTGTCGTAATTTTATATATTGTAATAGAATGTATTGTAAGAGAATTTTACAATTAACTCGTATAATATAATGTTGAAAGGTTTAGTGTTAGCATTGACAGACATGCATTCTTGTTATCTACAAAAAGCCCTAATCCTAAAAGGCTTTGTACTCTATAGTGTTAGCATTGATAGGCACTTGAACTTTTTAGTGTTGAGAAGCAGTTAATTAACTCGTGGCGCTAAAAGGCTTTGTACCCTTTTATAAAACGCGCTAAAAGGCTTTACCCTATTATAAAACGCGTTCAGAGGCTTTGTACCCTGTTATAAAACGCGCTAAAAGGCTTTACCCTATTATAAAACGCGTTCAGAGGCTTTGTACCTTTTATAAAACGCGCTAAAAGGCTTTACCCTATTATAAAACGCGTTCAGAGGCTTTGTACCCTTTTATAAAACGCGCTAAAAGGCTTTACCCTTTTATAAAACGCGTTAAAAGGCTTTGTACCCTTTTATAAAACGCGTTAAAAGGCTTTGTACCATTTTATAAAACGCGTTAAAAGGGTTTACCTTTTTATAAAACGCCCAATTCTCGCATCTCTCATTCTCACCTCTGAATATCATTCTCAGCTCTCTCATTCTCACCTCTCAATGTTAATAAGTGCGAAATTGTAATAAGAGATTTTCCGGTGGAATCTGTTATTAGGTACGAAGGTCGGCCCAGATGGACAGCTCGCTAACTTCATCATCATCTGAGGTAGACCAACACTCTGCTGCCTACGATCATGGGTAATGGGCGGTAGAGTTCTGCCGACCCAATTAGGGAGGAACTCGACGACTGTCGAAGGCTCTCGCATAATTGGGCAACTGTCCATGAGTCTCCGCAAATCGTTGTTTTCATATTAATGAGAATTATTGTAATGAAAATTGTTATTAATTTAAATCGTTGTTTTCATATTAATGAGAGTTTTTGTAATGAAATTTTTTCTTAATTTTTATATTAATTAGTTATAAATATTAAAACATAGATAAAACATAAAATCATACAATAACATAAATTCATACAATAACATAAATTTCATAGAAAATAAAATACATAAATTTCATTATTCTAGCACAATTAAACTTTAATTTTTCTCCACTTCCTTAACGTCTTTATTCTTCTCCTCCTCCTTATTCTCACTAGAACTCTCATCTATTTTAACCCCCATACTAAAATCAGGGCTCCTGCCACATCCTGGAGGGAAACGACGTACAGCAGAGACGGCCCTTCTCTTCGGAGGACCGTATAATGGGATCCTTTTTGCTCCCACATTAGGTGTTCCCTCTCCCACCTTGGATGTTTCTTCCCCCATCTTATTATTATTTTGATCCTTCTCCATTTCTCAAATTTCTGATTTTACGCGTCTTTTGTTTGTGATTTTTGATACGAAATAGGAGAACGAATTGAGATATATATAGGCAATTATTTAACCGTTTATAAAACGCGCTAAAATAGGGGTCTGCTCAAAAAACGCGCCATAAAACGCTGCTCAAACACAGTATCACGCTGCTCAAAAAGTGGACACCACCTTTGTACGCGTTTATAAAACGCGTTGGAGGCCTCCGAACGCGTTTTATAAACGCGTACGAAGGTGGTGTCCAGGTAAAACAGCAAAACAGACTGACAGCCTGCGAAAGTATTGAATTCCATTAACTTAGCCCTTCGTACGCGTTTATAAAACGCGCTCAAACCTTATTACGCGTTTTATAAACGCGTACGAAGGGTTGAGTCTATAAATAGTCCTGCTTCTCCGCAAATTCACGTCGAAAATTCAGAAATCAAAAACCAAAACTTTAGAGAAGTTACGCAGAGAAAAGAAACCGAGAAAACATAATGTCAACTAAACCACGTCATGTTTGTACCGGTGTGCTTCTACAAGGAGATGGAGGAATAAGTAAACGAGATATTCTTCGGCACGTCTACTTGCACTATCCTTCCGACAAATTTTACGTGAAGGTTTTTCAACGCGACGTTTTTGAAGTCAGAGGGCCGAAATATTGGACGGATGCAGTTAAGAGGGATGGAGGATATCATGTCCGACGTGGAGATGGAATCGTTTGGTTGCGTTTGCAACAGGCATGTCCTCCTGGGTTTGAAAATCACCCGTTAAATGGAAATGACATATATCATTTGGACTGATTATTAGGTTTTCTATAATTAGATGTTTTTATTATTGTGTGTTCTATAATTAGGTTTTCTATAATTATATGTTTTTATTATTGTGTGTTCTATTATTATCTGTTTTCTTTTATGTTTTAGTATATGTATTAATTCGTGTTTTAGTATATGTATTAATTCGTGTAGTATATGTGTTGTAAGTTTTATTATCTAATTTATTTTAGTTTTTATTTTATCCATTTTCATTTTTATTGTGAAATTCGAAATATTAATATTAATAGACTTAATATTTATTTAAATTATATTAGACATTACAACTCAATGAACATTATAACAAAAAACACAATACAAATCAAAAATTACAATTTATTAAAATTTTGAACCACACAATACACAACAAAAAAAATTACAAAATGCATAATATTAAAATTTTGAACCACATAAAAAAAAATTGTAGAGGATCCATTGCTAAGGGTGGGAAGAGAAAACATCACCGCAACTAATAGAGAAAAGTAGGGGGACTGATTGTCATATTGACCCCCTCTTTTTCTGAGACTTGGATGAGGATGACTCCATGTATGCAGATTCTCATCCAAGGATGCCGGCTGCGGTGTTATGGCTCGTAGACCCAGCCCAACAAACCGTCCTCTACACGTAATAACAGATTCCACAGGAAAGTTTTTATTTTAAAGTTGGTGGAATATTAATAGCCATAAGGATTGTGTGCGACTCTGTATCAGTGAATAAGTGTGCCGCATACAACCCTTATGGCTATTAGTTTCGCACCAACTAATATTATTTTGCATTCCACCATCTGACTCTTCTTTTCCTCTCATTTTTTTCTTTTTTTGAGATCTTTTCTCTTTTTTTTTTGATTTTGGACGACAGAAGGATGGGTATTTATATGGAAATTAGATCTCTCGAACGCGTTTTATAAAAGGGTAAGAACTCTTATTACGCGTTTTATAAACGCGTAAAATCAGAAAATAACGCGCAAACTCAGAAACTTTCGCCGCAATTACTGCAGCTTTTAGCGCGTTTTATAAATGCGTTTTAAGGCTTGTAACGCGTTTATAAAACGCGTTCGAGAGGAGAGAGAGAGGCGCGGTTTATAAACGCGTTGGAACTTTCTTCTTATTAAAAAAAAAATAAATAATTCTTTGTATTAAATTTTTTGGTGTCTGAATTTTTATATTAAATAATTTCTGTGTTAAACCTGTTAAAATCATGTCACAGATTTCATGCAAGGGATGCAGCAGAAGATCCTGAGACTGAAAAGTAACACGCGGATCACGCCCGCTGCCTATTCCCCGCATATTTATTTCTTTATATCCCTCTCTCGTTAAATATAAAATATCTGCTTCTTGGTTTTATTTCCTTACCAGAAAATTAATACGGCGTCAACAGGGGCGGAGCCAATAGGGTGGCTACAATGGGCATATGCCCCCTCAGTGATGTGTTATTTATCTTAATTTTTAAGCTATTCTTTAGTAAAATGATATAGATATAGTGCAATATGCCCCCCCAATACTAAAAAATTATAAATCAGTCCCCTCAATGAAAGTTTTCTAGCTCCGCTCCTGGACGTCAACTGTCAATTCAAAAGACGCGCTTCTCCTTCAACAGAGTCTGATTGAACGGGGCTTGGGGCTTAAGTTATGCAAAGAATCTTTTATCATGTGTTGAATTGAATGTCAAGGACTGGAGATTTGAAGTTCTCCGCACATAAATAACCTTCTTACAATGTTTTGTTGAGTTATTAATTATTTGTTAAAAAATCTTAAAGCACAAAAAATCATACAATTGTTTGATTTTTATTGTGTATTTTTTTTATCAAAAGTGATATCTAATTTTATAGACAAGTCATTGTTTTCTATTCAAAAAATATTTATAAACGAATTGTTTCTCTAATTAAAAAATGTTTTCTTTAATTATTAGGCTAATGAATTTGTGTATGTACTAAATGCAATTGTGCTAAATAAATATATAAGAAATAAATTTGCATGCCCTGTCAGAAAGATAACCGAGGCTGCGAATTATATAGCAACTATTTTATGTGGAGAACAAAAAAAATCAATTAGCATGTTTGGTTGACAGGCACATTCCTCAAATCAACCCAAATTGTTTCAGATACCAGTACATATTATGATTATTTATTTGAGGTCCACTAAACAAAATTATCACCAAAAGTGGTTAACCGCCACATGCTACATATCAAAAGGCTCCACGTGATTTTGTGCTTGACGTTCCCAACTATTACTTGCTGTTTGATTGGTACCTTATTGTTTTTTAGCTTTTTAATAAAGTTACATACTTCCCAATAAATTTATGTCTAGGAATTGAAAATTCTCCAAATTCCTCCATCAATCCAAACTAGTGGCGGATCTAGCAAAAATATTTAGGTGGGGCTGAGTGCTCTAATGAATCATTTGATCGAATGATTTCTCTTTTTCTGTTCTTCAGCCCCACCTTTGAGTGCTCCAATAGTTGAAAAAATTCATTGAGGCTAAAGAGGGACTTCAGGGTTCGACGGCGGTAGGTGGGGCTCTAGCCCCACCCGCCCCACCACTGGATCCGCCGCTGATCCAAACAGCCCCTTAGATTTTATTATTCGTTACCTTCTTTGTAGATATCAAATCCAGTTGGGAAAAACCCATTATAAATGTTTTGGTGGAAAATTATACATACGATCAGGCCCAAAAATAGTCAAGCAAACCGGAAGTCCCAAAATTATCATTTCCCCATAACTAGGTATGTCAAACGCGTACTTTAAGGGTCTCTTACGTTTAACGTTTCGTTCAGGGAACAATTTTTTTTTACGTTTAATGTTAACGTTTGGGAAATTTTCTTATTAGCAAACATTAAATATTTCACATTTAGTTGATGTTTAACATTCCGTTTAATGATTTGTTTAGTAAACGTAAGGATTTTGGGTTTCGTTTAACGTTTCGTTCAGCTAATATGGAACGTTAAAACGTTTATACGTCTCAATATTGACAGGTCTACCCATAACCCTACAGCACATTTCTTCAAGTAATCAAGTCGAAAACATTAACATAAGGAAAATGACTTCCCATATATGAAACAGTGAAGAGTATTTTGGCAATTGGTTGTTTTTTTCTTTTGACAGTGAAAATGAAAATAGAAATTTAAAAGAGAAAGGTTCCTTCAACAGGAACCGTATCCTCTGCCCATTCTAATAAGATGGGCACTCTGCCCATCTCTCAGCGAGGACCGTCCGATCT
Source organism: Rhynchospora pubera (assembly GCA_028095005.1). Classification (NCBI taxonomy): domain Eukaryota; kingdom Viridiplantae; phylum Streptophyta; class Magnoliopsida; order Poales; family Cyperaceae; genus Rhynchospora; species Rhynchospora pubera. Next base: position 117,060,378 of record CM051461.1, read on the forward strand.
AAATGAACGGTGCGATTTCAATCGGAGTTTTCATCCCTTCAAAAAATAAAAAAAAACAGATTCGGCGAGGGGTCTCCGTCAGTCTTGTCTCCTCTTCCAATCTCTCTCTCCGTCATTGCCAGATTGCTCCTCTTCCGATGGAGAGCTTTGACAGAGACTTAGCCCTAACCCAAACTTCTCCTCTACCACTCGATCTCCTCCTCCGCCGCTGCGTTCCTCTCTACCACCACTAGCTCCGCTAGGGATTCCATCTGCTCGAATTTTCTCCAGGATTTTGCAATGCAGCGCAATTTTAATTATAGTGTGCTCCCCTTTTAGGTCCATCTCTCATTGCACGAGGTCAGGCCCAAAAATTGGAAAAGGTGATACTTTTTGCTCTCTGGCTCGGCAAGGCAAGCAGCCGAACTATATACAAATCCCTATATAATATCATATAAGATTAATAAAGGATAGAAATCGAAGGCAGGCGGCCAAATTAAGCGGTTAGATGGAAACGTCAATAACCCCGCAATGTCCAGACGACAAGTCCTTAAGGTCTCCATCTCTGTCTCTTTCACTTTCTGTGATCCCTGTACACTGCTAATCTTTTATTTTCACAAAGTTTGTTTCTTTGAAAAAAACTTGATTCCTGTTTTCTCTTTGTCAAGCCACAGTGGACAAATTTCACCGCCCTCTTTTGTGTATTATATTGAGAGAGGGAATTATACAATCAAATACAGGTGTAAACATTGCTTGATTATACAATCAAATACAATCACCGTCGGAGATGGGCTGAAGGAAGAGTTTAAAGGGTTCGAGTGGTGGTAAAGAGGAACGAAGCGGCGGAGGAGGAGATCGAGTGGTGGAAGAGAAGTTTAGATTAGGGCCAAGCCTCTGTCAGAGCTCTCCATCGGAAGAGGAGCAACCTGGCAATGGCGGAGAGAGAGATTGGAAGAGGAGACACTGACGGAGACCCCTTTCACGAATTTGATTTATTTATTTTTTTAAGGGATGAAAGTTTCGCTTGAAATCGCACCATTCATTTAGATCGGACGGTCCTCGTCGAGAGATGGGCAGAGTGCCCATCTTATTAGGATGGGCAGAGGATACGATTCCTCCTTCAACATGCTAGAGGGTATCAATGTAATGGACTAGGTACCAGAGGCATCAAGTTTGAATTTGAACATATCTTATTTACTTGGATATACATTTTGATTAACAATCTCTCAAGGTTTTGACAATTTAGAACTTATTAAGAACAATGTATATACCTCTAAGTTCTAAAATACGGCAGATATTGCTAATTACACTGTTCAAAAAGAGAAGCAGAGAAATATTGACATAATTTGAACTGAGCATGACAAAATCAACAGTAAATATCATTCACCAGTGTCCCTCACTCCCTGTGTATCATCCTTGCAGCATGCCCCTGTACCATGCACAATTTACAAAGGGAAGGAAGTAAACTCACAATTGGAAATACCTAAAACTATACCTGGTTGCATATATATCATTTAGCTTCAACTCGATATTCATCGCCGGAGTCCCCTTCCGAGCTCAAAATTTTCTTTTTTTATTTAAATAATCTTTAATATTCATTACAAAAATAAAAATATTACACAACAAGAAGCGAGCACACACTGGAATAAGTTACAAAAATAGATAGGCAAAGAAGATCTGCCTAATTCCTAACTTGCTTTATTTTGGAGATATCTATCAATCAAAATTGATTCTATTTAGGCCTCTTACGGTAGGGATACAACATATCATCAACAGTTTCTTTTACATAATTTCCAACTTTGTTAAGGTTTGTAGCCACACCTGATGCCACCAGCCCAGCATTTCTCCAAAACCTGCAACATGATATTTTATTTCACTCATTTTATACTAATAATTAGCTTAAGGTTAAGAGACAATTAAATAGATAATCTTACTTACTTGCCAACAAAGTCTTCCCCTGATATGAGTCCTGGTCTTTTTGGTTGTTGTTCAGGCGTGCGGGATCTTGCTTCTAAAATCGAAAAGAAAAAACCAGATTTAAATATTGTGTTTTCTATTTAATAATTTTAAAAAAAGTAAAGTTCTCCAATGTAGAGAGGAACCTCAGTATTACAAAATTAAAAACTTTTAACATAGTACCCTTAATATGTACCTTCCTTGTGACTATGTGCTGGCACATGTTGGCTTGAAGGTTTTCTATCCAACAATACCTGTATGTGTTTATACTAGCTGTCAGATGCATAAACGAGCAAAGACAGAAAACAATGATAACTTACAAATGCATTGAAATGATAAGGAACTCCTATAATGGAGAATTAAACGAAATCTAACTGTCTCATAAAAAGATAAATATCACACAAAATAGTAACTAAACGGATGTTAACCAAACTAAATCATAAGCAAGAGGCCAGAAAACAACATCATAGAACTATCCAGTTCCATATATACAAAGTAACTTGAATTGAAGGGACAAATTACCATCTGGTACCAGTCAATATCAGAAGAGTACAAAGCAGGTCTGGTATCATCTAAAGAGTGGTTTTTCTACAAACAAGTTTCGTGAGAGTAGATAGAAACAAGCTGAGAACTCTTACCTCGACTCCAACACAGAACGGCAACTCGGCCTGATTCTCTTTCTTGTCAGGAGAGTCTTCTTTATTCTTTTCCAAGAACAAGGAATAGCCGACACATGCATACCTAAAATCTGACAGGTTTCTTCCCTCTTTAGCAGCCTCTAGCTCAGATTCACCTACTATGTAATCTGGCACTGTTGCAAATATAACATTGAGAAAAAAATTATATGATTAAGCAATGTATGATATGATAATAGTATACTCATTTGCAATAAAGGAGATTTATGTACGTTTCTTTTCTGGATAAGCACCAACTGGTATGTAAAATTGATTGACCAACTCTCCAGCTGGTATAATACCATTGGATGGTTACCGACAAAATGTAGTCTGTCCTAAAATGTATCCATATTCTCTTTGGGTTAAATGATCCAATCGTGAAGATACTATGTCAATTTGTAGTTTCTCAGAACAATAGCAAAATTTACATGACTGATGATTTTGCAATTAATATATCTATTAGCATTGAGAATTTTATAAAAGCAAGGAAAAATCAGAACTCGAAACTAAATATAAGAGAGCTCACTAGAATGATGCTAAAACAGAATAGGTGGTAGTTAACCTCAAACTTTGTCAGTAACACCATTGAGGTGTTTCCACCAAGACAAATTTCCTCTTAAAGGTGCTATACAGTACAAATAAACCTATTCTGCACCAAATCAACAACTATTGCAATTAACTAGGGTTAACAATAACATACACGCAAGCCTTACAATAAGTTGAAAGTACGTAAGCAATTTCGATCTAGGAGCTAACTAATTAGCAAAAAAAAAAAAGGATTAAAATCGTTACAAAAATGGAAAGGATACCTTGGGGAATACTCCTAGAGATACCAACGCAGACAGGATGTCGCGCCTTAGATTTGAGCACCGAGGAGTAATAGAGACAGCCCTTACAAGACTTCCCCTTTCGGATCGGAGGGACAGGTGGCAACGGCGGGGGCAGAGGCGGCGGCGAGCTGGCGCTCTCCGACGATTCCTCCATCTTTCTTTCTCGCTGTATTCGTATCGTTCGTTGATTTTATTTTATTTTATATTTACGGTGCTTGAGGAATGAGGGGTGAGAGCTCGTAACTCGTGAGTTACTCGAACTCACTCGAAAAATTCTGTTATAACTCAGAGCTAAAAAAAACTCAGTTGGTATAGGGAATTGCTCATGACACTTCCTATTTACTCATCCACTCCTCCAACTTTTTTAAAATGACTTAAATATCCTCAATCTAAAGCTAACATCTGAGAAAATGAGACAGGAGAGAAGGGTATTTAGGTAAATTTGGGAGTGTTTGAGCAACTTTGGCGTGACCTGAGCAATTCCCGTTGGTATAACTCGAGTTGAAACTAACTCGGTTAATCAACGAGTCGAATTTAAATTAGACTCAACTCAGCTCGTTGACTCGTGAACTGACTCGTAACGTAATAAATTTAAATTTTTTGAAAGTTATCAACATGATCTATGAGTGTTAATATTGAATTTCAAATCAATGAAAAAGAATAAAATTGATAATATATTTTATTTTTATATTATTGTATATAGTAATTACTTTAATTTTGAAATAATATATAAATTAAAAAATAAAAATTTGAAGTAGACATATTCATGACAAGTCGGCTCGTGACTCGTGAGCCAACTCGAGTTAGAGACGAGTTGAGTTTGAGCTATCTTAAAAAACTTGAAAGTGTTTCCAATTCGAGTTATAGCCGAGTTGAGTTTGAGTTGGCCCCAACTCGCTCGAACTCGGCTCATATACAGTCCTATGCTTGAGTTGAGCTTGAGGAAGAGGAAAGGACCGGAAGACAGAGGAGCGCTCGTTGAAATTCAGCGGCGGTAAATTTCGGTGCGCTTATGAAGAGAAATTAATTCACTGTGTCACTGACAGGTTGTCCATGGATTGATAAGGCTAAACAGTAACAACCCTATGAGGCGGCGAAGTGAAAGAGGTCTAGACTGAACCAGGTGTACCTTGCAGATTGATCGAGATCGTTTAGTAGAAACCCTTTGAATTATTATTTTTTTAAAATTTAACAAGTTGTACAAATAATGAGCTTTTATATTTATAAGATGAGAAATATGTCATTTATATTATCAAATAATAAAATATTTCTATAATATAAATTTTAAATAGAAGTAGAGTTTGAAATAAAAGTAATGTTATAAGTTTTATATTTCTAAACTATATTCGCACGTCAAAATTATATATTTCAGGTGCTGTCCATAATTCGATTAGGATTTAGGACCATGTCACTTTCCTCAAATAAGCTAAAACTTAATCAAATTGATAAAATCATATGAATTTGCATCCCCTGCTATTGTTTTTGTACCGGTGAAAACTAAATTTATTTTCAGATGACACCTGATCTACAATCAAATCCTACCATTCGGCTTTTTCCCTTCCTACGCATGGGCTCAATACTTGATGGACATAATTCACATCCTCTGCATACTTGATCCGAAACGTCCGAGATTTTAAACGAGAATAATAACATTGGAAAAGAAATACAGCGAACCAAATTATGATGGAAGGCTCCGTTTGGATGCGTTGAGAATAAGGTAGGAAGAAGGAAGAAGGAAAGAAATTTATTGGGAAGGGGTAAATTTATTGGGAAGTGTGTAACTTTTGTGAAGAGTTTAGATGGTTAGAAATAAATTTATTGGTAAAAAGTGGTTATTCCTTATTCCTTATTCCGGGAAGAAGCCATCCAAACGGAGCCGAAAGGAATTTCCTATGTAATTCTGAGATTTCAATCATCGTATTCACTACAAAAAAGATGGTCTTTACATAGACTTCATAGCTAGATTTTTTTTTAATTTATATTGATTATTGTTCTATTGCTAGATTTATTTGATGTATTAAATCTAACAATTTTTTTAGCAAGACTCAATTTTCTATCAATAGCTCCTTAAAAATCTAGCAAGTTATTTTTGATAGATTTTTCGAATCTTGTAATATCTAATGTAGCAACAATAAATTGCTAGATTTTTTTAAATTGCTACACTAAATATTACAAGTTTAGAAAAGTCTAGCAAAAATAAATTGCGAGATTTTTAAAGAGATATTAATAGAAAATTGTGTCTTGCTAAAAAAATTCTAGATTTAATACATCAATTAAATCTAGCAATAAAAAAATAAATCTAGCAATAAATCAATATATCCAACATAAATAAAAAGGTCTAGCAATAAAAATTTATGTAAAAACCATCCTTTTTTTCTTATAGCGATTACTTAACAGGTCACGCTTGCAATGATAATTGATAAGCCTCAGGTTCTCTTTTAATTCGTAAGTTCAACGAATTAACGTACATCCATCCGGCCTGGCCCAAGCCCAACTCTCTCTCTATTTTCCAATTTTCCTTCTCTGCTTGTCTCTATCCCTTTTTGGCAAATTTGGTTTTGTAAATGTTCCTCCGCTCCTTCGTTTCGCTTTCAAAACGCCGTCTCCTCCGAACGCGCGTCAAAACAATTTCCCTTATAACTCGGTTGAGTTCTCCTTCAAAACCCTAAACCTAAGCCCCGCCGTCTCATCTCATCCCTGATCGTGTTAGCATGAGTGGTCCTCCCTTCACTCCGGAACAAAAGGCTAGGGTTGCCCAAATGATGGCAGACAAAAAAGCTAACTTCCCCAGAACCACGGGAAGATTCATCTCCCCTGAATACACATCTGGCACCCCTCCTCAACACTCCAATGTACCTCCTGCTTTTCTTTGCTTAATTCATTATTATGCATTTATGCTTGGTTGTCGTAGCCTAAGCTTTGTCGACTTTATATGTTTTATCTGTTTGGCCAGTTACACACGCACGCGCGCGCACGCACGCACACGCACACACTATCTAATCTATCTGTATCTATGTATTCCATCCATCCATGGTTTATTTTAATTTTAATTACCTCCTGTTGCACTTGCACACTTCCAAGGTCACAATCTTTACTTCCAAGTCTCTTCTCCATGCCAATTGTTATGTTATAAATTTATAATTAAGGCCGGTCAAATCTGAAAACTGTTTCTGTACATTCCCATTTTGCCTATTAATTAGCACATTATTAATTAATTAATTAATTTATTTATTGATTGATGTTTTCAAGCTCCAATTATGAAATCCCTAACTTCTCCGTGCTTTTTATTTGGTTTCCAACCAGCATGTGGAAGATCTGGTAGATTTTGATCCTGATCGTTTTATAGCCGTTATAGATCAACAAAGATCTCTGAGATCTAAGGAAAGCTATATTTTCCGTGAGGTACGTGCATTCTTTATATTGCACAAGCAGTGCAAGTAATTAAAAGTCATCAAAGCTGAAACTCTCTTTTCTACACTTATGCAGCATGCATAGACATTGCCTGTGCCGCTTATATCTTTAGGTCCATTTGTTCCATTTTGTTATTGTCTGATAAAATGTAAGACAAATTCATCTAGCCAATATTCAATCATAATGCCTCCAGTCCAGTCCAAATAAAGTCAGACCAAGCTTGTAGCCCACCGCACAATCTCTTCCTCTCTCTCTCATTTTCTTTAATGATGGTTTGGGCCTTTGTTTGTACCTTATGTAGGCTATAGTTTTGTCTTCTAATCCTGTCTTGAATGTATTTTTGTTCCATTTGAATGCTATAACCTTGCCTTCATAATAAATTATTGCAGTGATATGGTTATTTTACTCCTGACTAGTTGAAATTTCTAATCAGGGAAAACTTGTAGAGGAACGACTTATAGAGGAGTTCGCTAAATTCTATCAAAGTATGACATCTCATCAGACTGCCGGCAAGAGGAAAAGGAATGCAAAGGGCAAGGGCAAGGGCAAGGAAGACAAACTCAAAAACTAGGTATGACGTGTCATCCCACCTGTGTTGTCTACTCTTTGTTCTTTTATTCTCAATTGTTGCTGTGTTTTCTCACAATGAAGTAGCTTACGTTGTCCTATAGGTTTACGTATGCAACGGGATATTCATAGCTTGGAGCTTATAATATGTTCACCAGTTTGGATTTTGATCAGACTCGTATAATACTCATATTGCAGGAGATTTAGTTAATGCCTTGCCAATCTATATAGAATATTATATCGGTGAAGTCACCTCTTTTGTGTCAAATTGTTATATTGAACCGGTCCTGTTTTCTGTTAGGTGTAAATGTTGCTATGTGGATTATTATTATTCCTTTCTGATTGTTCATTAGCCATCGAACCAGACACCTTGATGGAGCGGATTAACAAAGTTGTGGCCAATTTTTCATTTCGCAATATTTACATAGTTTACCATTGTTGGTGTAATGGTGTCGAGGTGAGCCCCTTGTGCAATTATTTGGTCCTCTCTAGATAATGCAGGACTTGTATATATTATATATTTATATGTAATTTGTTTTGAATTGCTTATGATTAGCACCGCCGACTCTTGTGTTTGTTTTGAATTGATGTGATGTTTCTTAATGTGCTGAGGAATATTCATTTTCTTTGATGTATAACTCTTGTAATTGTGTTTGGTCTGACAGGTAAAATGTGTTTTCTGAGAGTAACTGCTCTGAGTTGAAGATCAGATGTCGGTGGCTCTGTACTGCAGAGAGATGTGAGAAGTGATATAAACTTTGTGTGCCATGTGTCTCTCTTTTGACTAGCTTGTCTTTTAGATAAAGTTTACCTTATACTTAATATATTTAGTAATATGTTGTTATTATTGTTGTCGTCGTGTTTTCTATTTTTCGTTTTGTTTTTTGAAGTATACCATATAAGTACTTAATTCCAGTTGTTGCTGGCGCAACTTCTCTATGTTGAAGATATGTTTCATTATCTAGCTACGATATTGATTACATTTTGTTTCATGTTTGTTGTTCTTCTTAGTTAGTCCAATGTTTAGTGTTTTGGTTAAGCAGTACTTCTATCATGGTCCCACATTGAATAAATTCACATGAGGCAAAGCACATGAGGCAATGGGGTGAAGGGGCATAAGGACTGAGCCGAATTAACCCGAAACCCATTGTATCCGGATCCTTATGGGTCCCTCTGACACTCTCTCCGTGTGGGCAGTGTAATTTCCCTCTGGGCCTGATGGCTTGTTTCCGTCTGGGCTTGTTCCTCTGGACTGGATCTATTTGCTTTTATTTATGTTGGGCTTTGTTTGTGTGTAGCCCAAAATTCAATTTCTGTTTTAATTAAGCTTAATGATGGATATAATTAAGTTGCAGGAATTATAAGTGTCATCGGCAAATATACCATTCCAGCCATCTCTAAATACAAAGTGAACATATACAGCAAATAAGGTGAACATATACGATCTAAGTGAACACTTACAAACAAATAAGTGTTGTCATCACTTGTTCAGAAGTTTACATGTCTATTCAACTAATTTTCATTGAACTTATTTATTTCTATGTGTTCACTTAGATCGTCTATATGTTCACTTTGTGTTGTTGTATATGTTCACTTTATATTTAGCGATGGCAGGGATGACAAAACTGCAGATGGCAGTAATCCATTTCCATTAAGTTGGATTTTGAGATAAATAAAACTAGTACTATTGGATGGCATGAAATAAATAGTTAAAGTAAATGCTTTCGGCCGAGAAGTAAATTAAGTTGGATTCGAAAATAAATTTGTTGGCTTTTAAATGGGAGGTGATTAAAATGTCTGCAAAAACTTTTCTTTACAGTTCAAATCGAAATTATAATCAAACAATGTGATATGTAATCTTGGCCGCTTCAGGCACTCTTCTCAAACCATTCGCTGCTAGTAAATTTCATCTGCTCTCAGATAAAATCACACATATGAATAGCAAAAGTTTTTTTTTTATAATTCACAAAAATACAGTAATTTATAGTCTTCATCTATATTATTACGCTTTAAGTTTGAGAATCCTAAATTTTGTGCTAATTGTGCATGCCTGCCTGAGCCAAACTAAATGGGCTCAGAAATTTACACCTGCCCGCCAGACGGGCCTTTTCCTTAAGCCCACGCCTGCCTGGCCTTGCCTGTCGACACCTGTGGGCTTATCTTGCCGGGAGCCCGGGACCCGTTATGCATACTTCAATTCAGCAATCAGGAGCAACGCATAAACAACACAACATCATTTGACGAAGTAACAAATAATAAAAAAACCCTAACAATATAGTTATATTTTTGTTACAAGCAGTCATATATCAAAGTTTTTTTGACGAGTACCATCACTGCAACATATTTTTTAAAGTTTTCTACAAAATAATCAAGAACCAACATAGCAACACAATTATTCACAAATAAGAATAGAACGTAAGTAGTTAACTTCAATCTAGACACCATAATTAACAATATAAATTCACATAAAACCTAAATTAACAATAGTCTTACAACCTCCAAACAGTTGATCCACTTCAACATGCCTAGTTAGCCTGTAATAAATCAAGAACACCAATAAGAAATTGCATTCTGTGCATATTGCCATATATAAATCATATTGTATATCGAAGTGCAAATTGAACCAATCTTGTACAAGAGACTATTTGTTTTAAGTGCTAATACACTACAAGAACAAAACACCTTGCCAAATCTCAAGTCAGCCAAAATCATGTACAAGTACTAATACATTACAGAATGAAATGACACATAAGTATAATTAATTCTTTACCTCGATCGTCACCCTAATCATCAGATTAGGAAATGCTTTAGGAATGCTTGCTTTCTTTGATGTATAGCTCCTGTAATCGTGTTTGGTCTGATAGGTAAAATGTGGGTTCTGAGAGTAACTGCTCTGAGTTGAAGACCAGATGTCGGTGGCTCTGTACTGCAGAGAGATGTGAGAACTGATATAAACTTTGTGTGCCATGTGTCTCTCTTTTGACTAGCTTGTCTTTTAGACAAAGTTTACCTTATACTTAATATTTAGTAATATGTTGTTATTATTGTTGTCGTTGTGTTTTCTTTTTTTCGTTTTGTTTTTAGAAATATAACATTATAATAAGTAACTCAATTTCAAACCCTAAAATTACTGTAGGTGAATCTCCAATTGCAACGGCTCAGCCTACTGTTCATCTTGCGATGGATTTCATCTGCTCTGTCCGCCTCCACTAGCGTCTGTCCCTTCTGCTCTTCTGTTGTCGTTTCTTCGTTTTTCCCGTGTGTTGCTTCGTTCTTTTCTTCGTACGCGCCTGTTTCTCTTCTTTTTAGTCAGATCTGATCGCCCATCTCTTATTTCGGGCGGAGGCGTTGGGCTGATTGTACTTTTCTCCTCATTTCGATGTGTACGGCAGGGAGTGTTATCCTTTGTGCATGCTATGGAATACCCTGGATCTCACTGTTTGCTTTCAATAGGGAGAGACCTATCGGCAGCGACTGAGGCGATGCGAAGCTTTCTTTCCGTCTGTCTGTGTTTTCTCGCTCTCTTTTTTGCTGAACCTTAAAAGCACCCTTTTTGTTTGATCCTTGCCATGGTTTACGGTTTAGCGGAGAAGCTTCAAGGTAATCTTGCTATGTCAGTTGTACAATCACCTATTCTTTACTTTCTCTTTCCAACGAGACCAATTATTTCTTTCTTTTTCTCTTCATCAATTAGGTCCTTCCACTGGTGCTTCTCTTGATTGTGCTCATTGAGACCTTCATCTCTCTCTCTCTCTCTCTCTTTCTCTATCTTGCTTTCCCTGACATTGAACTTTCTCTTTCCCACATTTTTTATTTCATTTTTGTGCTGATTTTCCAGGACAATGGCACCATCGCTACAAGAGCTGCCACAGAAAAGGGCCTAGGCTAAAAGAGGTGGTAGGGTAAGAATTTCTTGCATATACTTATAAATTTATTTTATGCCTTTTATTTGTAGCTTTTTATCTTGCTTGATTTTGTGCCATTTTATTGGATCATTTTAAAAGCACTTTGATGCTTAAGGTATAGTGCTATATAATTTTTTTTTGTTAATATTTACTCTATAATTGAATGGCTCAACACAACAAAAGAACTATCTCCCCTCCCCCCCAAATGTTAGTGTCACACCCCGCGCCGATACACCGACAAACGGGGCGAGACGGTGGGACGGTATCTTCTGCATCCATCCGACGGCCCGTCAACCTACGTCGCAAGCAGAAAAAAAACAAAACGGATGTCAGCTACAAAGCTCAGTAATCGGTTATTTAACGACGCAGCTTCTCTATATTAGTTGTTAAAGCAAATTAAACATGACTGGATGTGATTCGGTGTACTTTCTTGAGAAATAGCATATAATATAATACGAGAGTATCCACCTTACAAAACTCCAACCCTGCGGGAATAATTCCCGTGCCAAATCCACCCTACATGTCTCAATCCTTACTTAGACCTGGGGAAAAGGTCCCGCGCCAAGTCCACCATATTGTATTTCCTGACCGTACCTGTGCTTAATCGATCCTACCCATCGAGTGTATACCTAATGTATAGACACCCAACCCTGGTTGCTTTGCAACCGCTCCTGCCCTCCACCGTGCACTAAGTGGGGGCTAGTATACACCAGTACTGGGTTACTACCGCGGAGTTCCGTGGGGTAGTCCGCTTCCACACACCTAATGGTTCCAGCCAGTCCAAACAAAAGAAATATATATACCAAATGACTGCTAAACCGCCTAATGGCTGAATAGCAGAGTAGATCAGTATGCATTGCCCGTGATCGCTATCATAAGGAGGCCACCGGCATTAGCTGGGGTGCAACCTCCCGATGATAAAAATCCCAGATAAAACAACTTAGCTACTCGGTCTCATTCTGTTTCACATTCATTATCCATTTTCAGTTATTCCAAGTCACATTTATATTTCATAATCAAATTTACTAGTTCCTATCAAAAGAATAACAGAATCTCCAAAAGACATCCACAAACGGGCATACACATGCAAGCAAAGCCAAACGGTAATCAAATCAAGCAATACGGAACTAATTATAGAGAAGTCCGGTTACCTGACTGAGTGATCCATAGCACAAGCAAGTCGGGGTGACTATAACTGCGACGTAGAACTCGAATTTCAAATGGCCGACTATTCAAAACCAAGGTGGTATTCACAGTTTGCTAGAAAGAGAGAGAAACAGAAATGATATACGAAATGAAATGAAATGAGGCTGGGGTCTATTTATAGTGGAGATCTGGATAAAATGGTAAATATTCTAGATTATTTAATGGCTAAGTAAGCAGAAAGAAATTACTTAGCTATTATTTCTGAAAATATTAATACTATTTATAAAAATAACTGAGCCTATTTATAAAGATATTAATTATCAGAAATTATTTATATAAATATGGATTACTTAGCTACTAAAAATGTGGATAAGATCAAATAGATATTTTCAAAGTGGATAAGATCAAAGAGATATTTTCAAAGTGGATAAACATGGACATTTTTCAAATAGGACCTTAGAATTCGATGTATTGCAAACAGGTCCTAAAATTCAGGGATATCACAGTTAGTGTACTTATATACTCATATATAGGCTAATATTTTGTGTTTGGTTCTGTGGTACTGTTAGACATTTTTCGCTTATAATATTATTATTATGTTTATATAGTCATGAGGTTCATTATTCATTCATTTTAGATGCTTTTGATTGATTTATTTTATTTTATTATAGATGCTTGATCCTATGTTTAGAGGATGCTAATTTAGTTTGCAAGAATGAACCAGAATTTGCAAAACTTCAAAGATGAAAAGGTAAATTGGAGAGTGAATTGGTTCAGAGGATGTTAAATTGGTTTTTATGAACTAACTATTCACTAAAGTGAATCCAAGGCTGGAAAGGTAAATTGAATATCCAACTATTTTGGTGTTGATAGAAGTTGAGCCAAGAAATTAATAGGCAACGCTAAATTTAACTTCTCCTAGGAGGATGAGTTCTATGGTGGTGATGGTTTAAAGGGTGATTGAGCTTGCCATTTTCTGACTGCTGTATTATACAGAGATGAAACAATGCTTTTTTTAAAGGTTATTTCTTAGTGTTGAGGTATAATTGGTTGCCAATATGTGATGAGATATTTTAATTTTGATGGTTGCCAATAAGCCTATAACCTTATGATTTTCTGTATAGATTCAGTTAATTATGCACAATTTGTTTTGGACTATACATTTTGTCTTCTTAATTTACTTAAGATTGAAGAACATTTCAGTGAGGCGTTTCTTTTAGCATGCTGTGAGGATGAAATTTTTGTCTAATTGAGGTTTTGATATTTTTGCTCCATATTTTTATTTATCACAGAACAGTTTCACTCTACTAAGTAACAATAAAAATAAACTTGGAAGTGTTTCGGTCTGATGGTGGTAGTGTTAGAGTTATGTCCTAGAAGTCAATAATTTAATGACTTAATTATTAGTTTATGTTTTGGATGATATTTTATCATCTGTTCCTAGGTTTATTATTGACAGATCATTCAGGTTGAGGATCTGAATTGTAGATCTCTGTGGATCATTCTTTAGAATGACAATAACAAATCTAAACGGTCCATAATCTTGATAATTAACAAGGAACATTAATTATCATATAAGATTAGTATGCAAGTTAAGTGATGATTAAGTTCTACAAATCATAGGTTAAGAGTTACCAACTTAATTGCATATGTATATATTATGGAACATAGTACATGACTTGACCCAACGAAATAAACATATGGATTGTGTTATGTGTCATTGTTTATTTCGTTATGATTTTGGTTCTAAGTTTGAGATGATTATCTTTTCCACATGAGGATAGGTTCTATAAATCTCGTCTACCGCTGATTCCCGTTAAGGGCTGCTATACGGACTTGATTTACGTTCTCTTGAATTGTGCGGGGAAAAGCTAATCATCGAGAAAACCGTATGTCCCTCATTAATTCACTTAGTGAGTGACGATATCTGTTTGGGCCCCTTGATGGAGTTGGATCGTATGCGCGCAACTAAGCGATCAACTCTAGATCAAGAAACGTATAATCTGCAAGAATGACACATTCCTATCTTGGATTATACGATGATATCGTGAGACATAAGAATCAAAATAGAGAAACATATTTATTCTCTTATGCAGGATTGAAATATTGTAGCAGTACACTATTTATGCGAATTGGGAATCAAAACGTGTTGCTAGATACCGCTTATGATTATTGGAATTAAATAACAATTTAATTCCATGGCCAACATAGCATAAATCCTCAAAGGGTCACACAAATAGGACATTAATCACACAGTGCATTATTTATTTATTCACAGCAGTAAGTTCTGTGGAAATATGATAAGATTGATTAATTAATTATATACCGTTGCGAACCGTTATAATTAATTAAGTCAATGAATTATATAGAAATAAATTAATGCATTAACTAATCCTAAAACAATTATTAATGAGTTAATAATTAATTTAGTTCAACACTTATTAATATAAATGGTTATATTGATGAATTGGGCCATTATTTAAATAGCAAATATATAGCCCAATTAAAGAGCAAAGTTGAGGGACCTTAATTATATGAATTAATGGTCCAAATGAAGGGGTTAAATGGCCCATAAAGGCCCATTTCGTGGCAGCCACTTATGGTGGTAGGTGGGATGGCATAGTTGTAATTATGCAAGAGGTCAATTAGGTTTTGTGCTGTATATAAGGACCACTTATGAGAGCCTCCACCTAGCTTTTCTCTCTCCTCTCATTCCTCCCATGAGGCCGCCACTTTTCACCCTCTCCTTCTCTCTTTTGCTCATGTGTTGAGCTATTTTCTCTCCACTAAATCAAGGTTGTTGATTGATGCAAGAGAGAAAAACATAGGGATTAGGCTTGTTCTTTGGGTATGCTAGCACGTACCGTGTAGAACGTGATTAATCCTCCTTGGTGGACTCGAGGGCTGTTACGAGACGTGGTGGAGACGGTGGAGAAGGCACGCCATCAATTCCCATGCCTTGGTCGAGCCCCGCGAATACGATTTCGCGGGAGGTATAATTTTCCACCTTATTCTCTTGTGTCGAATTGCTTAAAGTACTAGATCTCATGTTGCTTGTGTTTTAATTGGATTAATTAAGCGTAATTAGTCACAAAATTAAAATTGAGCGGTTTTCTAACAGGTAGCAATATTGGTGTTGATTTTGATGAAAGAAGTCACTGTTCATTTTGTGTTTCAATATGGTAAAAAAATTATTTAATTTATCATATGGTTGATGTGAAATTTTTTCAGCTAATAGGGTTACTTCTGATATTTAACGGAATGGACAATCCTTTTAGACTGTTTATCTTATCGCATGTATGTATGCTGTTAATTTTTTTCTCACTTTTTTTTTTCCATTTATGATAAGGGATTTGTCACTTGATGCTTTTTTTAAAATTATTTTGCATCTATAGGATGGAAAATTATTTTATTAATTAGACCTTTATTTTGGAGTGGTTCTGCTTTCTTCTGTGTAGAAAGGAGTTACTGACACACACATGAGATTTTGGTCTAAACACTGAAACCTAATTAAATCCTGCAATTAATTTCTAGAGATTTTTTTTTGCTTAAAATTGGATCATTTGTGGTGCCGATCGACTGATTAGAGGTGCAAAAATTTAAGGGCCGATTGTGCTCCATACACATCCAGAACGTCTGTATATTGCACTTTTCAAACACTGATTGCTTTTTTTATGTTTATATATGATTATTTGTTTACACTATCTTTTCTTTATTTTAAGATTGGGTTTGTAGAAGGAAATCAAGTACTAAATATTGTATTTTCCACCTCAAAATGAATTGGACGTGTAGTTGGTTCACAACAATTCAGGATGTTTTATAAATTAGTTAGAGTTGAATGACCTTACAGTTCAATTCATTTTGTTCTTTTGTATAAATTGGTTTTGTGCATTTCATTGAACAATAACTTCTGTAACTCATCAGTGCATTAGTTGACGAAACTTCATTGGCCTAGATTTTGTAAGTGAATTTTTCATGATATGATGTAAACTCACTATGGAATGAGTTGACAAATAATAAAGATGTATTTGGAAAAATTAAAATTTATTTAGGGTTGCTTGCGTATATTCAATTCATTCAAGAAGTAAACTTTTTTTCTTTTGTCTGTTGGCGATTCCAGTGGCTTTGGCGATTACTGAAACAAGGAAGTCAACCCCTCTGTGTAGCTGGATTGATTCCCATGCTCCTCTTCCTCTCCAGTGGCACAGGTTTTACTCTCTTTCCAAATCCCCTCTTCTCTAATTGCTCTAGGTCACATCTTAGAGATGCTTTTGATTTGATATGTGTGTCGCTCATGATTTGATCTATGTGCCTACAAGTACCAGGTGCTTTTGATTTGCTCTTGATCACCTTTTAGTAAAATCACTCTATTCTTCTGGCTATGTACCATAGATCAAATGAATTGCTTGTAGACACATATATCAAAACAATTACCTCACTGAAATCTACAGGTGCTTTAGATTTGATCTATGTGTCACTATTTTGATATTTTCGGATTGAGAAAAAAGTACCACTGTAATGAAATTACTTGTATTTTTTTTAAGGTTGAAAAAAAAACTGCCTCTGGCACTATGCTGCTCCACACGACCAGATAATTTCTGGCTAATTTTTTTCTTACAATTTTGACGTGTTCTTATTTTTTTTTTTTTTGGTTTCTAAGTGTGTTGGTTAGAATATCCTTCTTTGCTATTATGTTTATTTCAGTGAATTGAGAGAGAAATTTGTTTACAACTTTAATTCTTAGTTACAACTTTAATTCCTCACAGAAAAAAATACAAATCAATTAAATTTAATTCTATTGCATTAGTGTGCCTCATTAATGTCAGACCAACCTTTCTTAAGCACACTGCATCGCCTTATATAATAAGGTTATTCATGTCTTTTTTAAATTGTACCAATGAAACTAGCCTTAACATCAGTTTCCTAGCTACTAGAAACTATTGTCCTAATATCGGTGGGTACGGTGGACCTTACCATGAGATCAGTGCCTTCTTTGTGTCAAAATGGCAATTCTTTCTATAAAAATTGTATGGTTCTTATGCAGCAACAAATTTGGCATGGGATCAGGAATTCTCAATCTGTTTATCTATTGAAAAGAAACTCATTTGAGATGTCATGCCATTACCAAGTGCAAGTATTCCTTAAACCACTAATACTTATGGTTTTAAATTATCATATTGATTGGATGTATTTTGTTCGGGATTATAAACTTATCATACTTTATGCTGACACCGATCAATGCTGCTAGCACCAGTATCAAAATCGAACCTATCCCATCTGGCTTGCTGTTGCTAAAATGGCAAAGAAGAACAAAGGTGCAGCTGCATCGATCAAAGGAACAATGTTCGCAACCCAACCAGGTTTCCATTTATCACAATACTCACATAAATTGTTTTTGCTCTTTTTTCTTTTACAAAAGAATGTCCATTTATGCGATTCTGGTTGTTAAGCAACAAAAATGATACTTTCATCTTTGTCTCTTGCTGGAGATGTTTGTCCTTTTGCATGAGTGATCTACAGCGATGTTCCTGCACAACAGCCTGGCACACCAAAGTGAATGAAGGTAAAAATTTGCAAGGCCCATTGTATGTACATGAAACTCATCTCTTTTAAAGCTATAAGTGGTACGAAAATGAAGGCAGTAACTAATTATATCAGTAGCGATAGTTTTAGACAGAATTATAGATGTCACATGGATAAATGCTACACACATGTAACATGTATGGTGCTATAATAGCTATATACATCTATTCAGTTAAATATTTATAATTTCTCGCTTCTGTGTAAAGTTGTTTAGGGCCAGCTTTTTTATGCAGCTATGGATCTGAACTGTTTAGTAACTCTGCTAATGATCGTAATTTACTATACTTAATATCATGTATTTCAATTTCGCTAGACTGTCCCATTTCTTTTTCTTACGTGGCCACATTCATCGTTCTTTTTCTTAAATTCAAATGGAACTTCTACCAACAATTTAACCAATTACTCTATGTGATGTATATAATTTACTAGCATCACAAACTGTAGTTAATTAATCTATAAATCCTGTCCATTCTTAAAATCATTCAAGTATTATTTTATATCATCTCTTATGATAGCCTCTATTAAATTCACTTATATAAAAAAAAATTCATCCAATCACGATGTACCGAAAACAAATTAAAGATCATGCTAAAATTAATCATTCATCGCGCGAAACGTGATGCAATAGCTAGTTAGTACTTAATTCCAGTTGTTGCTGGTGATAACTCATATTTATATTGCTATTTTGACCAGACTTTACATCGAAATCGTGACTGAAGCTTTGTTTTATTGCCCTTTTTGCCTTTCTTTGCCAGATTTGGCACTGCCTTTTGCACGTTGTTCTTATTTGTAGGAATCCAAGGAAATCAGCAAGGAAAGCAGCAATTTAGATGCTAGATGACTCATGCCTAGCCTAGATCAAGCCCCTACTCAGCTCAATGAAGCAACCCCGCTCGAATCAAGACATTTCTTGAACCAGACCCTTCAATTCGGACCGAATTCCTGCACAGCCCAATTCCAGCGACACCAATTCGGTCCGAATTCTCCTGAATTCGGTCCAAATTGCTATAGAAGGAAGGCGTTCTGACTGCGTTCTGGAGGCATTTTCTCCATCTGGAAGCCTCCATTTCCGCCTAAAATCAAGGGAAACCTGTGTGACAGCTGCTGGAGAGTATATAGGCGCCTTCCATCTTGGGAGGGAGCCATCCTTCATTCCATTTTTTTACCTTTCTCTCTCCAGCAGATCCAGATTTGGTTTTTGGCTCTTTTCTCTTGGCTTGTGCGACTTGGACGGGGGGCAGAGACCAGTTTAGTGCTATTGCTTGCTGCTCCGACAGATTCCCTACTTTCTCTTGTGTATTTGGCAGTGATTGTGTCCCAAAAACTCGGTTTATTTGTGTATTTCTATACTATTTCTCTATTTTCTGGATCTATGGATTGTTTAGGTTTATATATTGTTATTTGCACGATTTCTATTAGCATGTTAGGCTAAAAACTTGTTGGTTTAGGGAATGATGTAGCTTAGATTTAGGTTTTGCTTGGGTTGCTTGTTTTGTTGATGGACGACGTTAATTACCCTTGGGGTTTTTATTGAAATTGCTTGTGTTTGGACCGTTTATTACTTATATCGCTCGACTTTTGTACGCGCGCAATTATTGGGAACTTCTTTACATTATATTAATCGAGTCCTGTGCAAGTATTTCGAGGTAGGTCAAAGGCGAAAGTCGACCAATTAATAACCAAAAGTGAACGTTTCTAGTTAGGCGAAAATCTAACTAGATACCTCATAGAAAACCATTGGTAAACTCGAGTAAGTCCACCGAACAATGAAAGTTGCGGGTGCAATACACTGGATGAAGGTTGTTCAACACTAGATCCCATTCCAAATACCGTACCCAATAGGCGAAAGCGGAGGGTTAGGGAGTTAGGTTTGGCTAGATGGACCTTTGGCTTGAATAAATCAACAAAAGAGTAAACCACAACATTTACACAATGAAATTCAGTCCGGAATTCAGACCGAATTAGCAAGGCTGAATACGACAGTGCTAGGTCTTGCGACTCTGTGGCCAGTTCTAAGTGAAATCGAACCCTAAGACACATTTACCATCATATTTTAATCCGTTAGAAAATCTCAAAAATATTTGTCTTAATTGTTTTGCTTAATCTTTATTACTTGCAATTGCATTCTTTTATTTTCCTTTAATTTGTTCTATTTGTAACACCGATTCTCTTCTCGATTTTTATCGTCTAGATTTAACGAAATAATAAGAATAATACTCATATCCATCTATGTGGGTTCGACACCTTTACTCTACTACAAACGACTAATCGAGTACAAGAATTATTTGTTTGACCTTGGTTTACACCCTCGATCAGCTGGCGCAACTTCTCTATGTTGAAGATATTTTTCATTATCTAGCTACGATATTGTGATTACATTTTGTTTCATGTTTGTTGTTCTTCTTAGTTAGTCCAATGTTTAGTGTTTTGGTTAAGGAGTATTTCTATTCATGGTCCCACATTGAATAAATGCACCGGCGTTAAAATTTTGTTTACTAAATATTTTGGATAGGTGTGGGAAGAAGTGAAGAAGGGAAAGAAGTGGAAAGAAGTATTGGAAAATGTGTAATTTTGTAAAGAGTTTGAATTGTTTATAATTTTTTTTTCTTCCTTCTTCCTTCTTCTTCTTCTTCCTTCTTTCTATATCCAAATGCACTATATGAATAACAGATCCTTGTACTAAAAGATCAAGTTAGTTTTATTAATACTAAGTTTTTTAATGGTAAGGAATCATTTATTTTTTAATCTCCCAGAAGGAGAGAATAATACAATACAATATAATATAATATGTATGTTATTTTGTGGACTTATTTAAAAGAGAAAAGAGAAATTCACATGAGGCACTGCTCAAGAATTGTCATCTCTTAGGCTCAAGTGCTAGCACTATGAGGTCTTTCCTGATCATAAGATCAGCTTTGGATTTCTATCAATTTAAAAGAAACTGAAAATCTTAGCTGTTTTTTAGCCAGGTCGACAAATATTTCTTAGCTCTTATAAAACACAGCATAAAGCTAATGAACTTTGCACAATAAGCATAAATTATATTATTTATTTTAGTTCTATTTTCGCTTTTCATCATATATATAAATACCACAGGGATATACATTTCATAAATCTCAAAAAGGAAGAAATATGCACTTTTCTCTTTAAAAAATTCACGCCACCATGCAATTCCGGCCCATAATTAGGGCTGTCAATATATCGCCGTTTCGCACATTTTCGTTTCGTTCCGACTGAAACAGAACGGAAATGGAAAAGCAAATTGTTTCGTTTTCAGAACGGAACGGAACAAAAAGAAACGTAGTTTTGTCAATATTACCGAAACGGAACGGAACATAAAATTGGACTGATTTCATAGGAAAATGAAAAAGCAGAACAAAAAACTGTTTCGTTTACCCAAACGAAATTCTTCGAAACTCTTTTAGCAAGATACGTAAAAGACACAGCTAAGAAAAGAAATTAAACGTTATCTTTACATTAAAAAAATAACAGTAGATATCAGGGGTATATTTGTCCAAAGTACTTGTAAATGTTGTTCGGGCGAATTCGAATGTTGCCCGAATCAATTCCCCTTTGCAAGGTGGTGACGTGGTGCGATGTGCAGCGGGTTTGGAAATAAGCATCTAATGAAGGATTAAAATGAAAATATGACGCCGACAAAAAACGTGAGGGCTTTAATCCTTCGAGCCGCTCCAAACTGGGCCAATTGCATAGCCCATTTAAAGAAACGTGCTAGATTTATTTTATCTTGCCCAATAGTCTGGGAAAGAAAAAATAAACAAATAACAAGGCAGAGCAAAGTCTAGCTATATCTAATTGTTGTTGTAGTTAATAACACCAAAATTATTTTATTACAACTACATTAAAAAAAAATCTATCTAGCAAATCTAGCAATAGAACATATTGCTTCAAAAAAATGAAAAGTCTAGCTACAAAAAATGCAGTTAATAAAACCTTACTTTTCTTCGAGAAATTTGGCAATTTCTTAAATTGGCCTGAGTTTCCTTCTGGTGAATGTAAATTCACGAGCAAAATTTATCAAATTTTTAAGCACCTATGAGGAAGTTTAGTAATTATAAACAATGTTTCCCCCCTAATGAACCCTAGCTAACAAGGCCATGATTACTATGTTATTAAAACCTGGCATTCCAACACTTTTACGGTTCCTCAGAAATTTAATTTTTTTTGTCTAGATATAAATTGAAAGCTGTCTACCTGTATGCGACTGGATTTTACAGATGCTCTTTTTCTGCCCCCGTAATTTGGGAAACAAGGCAGTCAGACTCTGGAGTATCAATGGGACGCCGTGTGGCCACAGCTTTCTTATTGTGTTGTTCCTTTAATTCTCTCAAAGTCAGTCATAGTTGAATTGAAATCTCTTAAAAATTATAATATTTGACATATTTGCTCGTGTTGGTTCAATTTTTGTTGTTGTTCATGAATCATGATGCTAGTTAGGGGTGTCAACGGCTACCGTTTCAACGGTTTGCCGTTCCGTATAAACGAAACGGAACGATTAACGGCACAGGTTTTTGTTTCGTTTCAGGTAACGGAACGGTAAACGAAATATCAAATTCTACCGTTTCGACTGTTTCAGCCTCATTTCAAACAGTTTTATGTGTTATTTGTAAAACGGAACGGTTTACGAAACGGAATTTTGTGCCGTTTCATTAATGAAACGGTTTACGAAATGGGTTAGTGTTCCGTTTCATTATACGAAACGAAAACGGTATGGACTATTTCCGTGCCATTGGGCCACATTTGACAGGCCTAATGCTAGTGACGTATTTTTAGTGATAAGAAAGATGTCAAAGGACAGTGGCTTTGAGGGAATTGCTGATGTTGCTTTTCAACTTTTTGTTCTCTCTTCGGTGCTACTAATTCGTCTCGTTGATTATCCCATCTGGGTTCTAAAAAGTACCAGGTACTTTAATAACCAATGAAAAGCATCAACAATCATCATCAACAAATACTCCAATTCTGAAAACCTTTTCTACAGTGTTTTAGATGACGTCATCAATCGATCTCAGCCGTCCATTATATCAATCGGATTGGTTGTTTTCCTCCACCGTCGATACGCTCAAAGAACTCTCTCTTTCAATTGTCTCTATTTCAACTCTTTTCATTTGCTCGCCGCGCACTTTCTCGAGCCTCCTTCGTCTCTCTCGTCTGCTCCTTTTCAATGTCTCTTCTCCTTTCCTCCACCAGAACAAAAACAAAATAAAATAGTGATTGGGGGAAAGAGAGCGATCGGCAAAGACTGCAGAGGAGGGGGAGAAGTTACTCAGATCGACACCTCTATCCGTTGGATTCGACACTCTCGATTCCTCTCTCTCATCCCTTCTTTCTCATCGTCCCTATATGCTATTCTCTCTTTCTTACTGTGTTTTTTCCTCCTCCAGACCGGAAGGAATATCGTCAGCGCTCCACTCTTTTCGGGCCGAAAGGTGACACTCCGAACTCCAATCAGAGGGATTTTTTCAGTGCGCCCCTCTCTCCCATCAACCTCCTCCTCTTCGGAGTTCGGAGCTCGGAGCTAGGATGCTTCATCCCTCCAACTTCCCCTCTGATCTCATCTGGTGTGCTCACTCTTCCTCCTAATTGAGTTTGATGACTGTGCCAATTGAATTAAATTATTGTCTATTTTTCCTCTTTTTTCTGTGTATGGATTTCAAGAGGTTCCATCGTTTCTAAAAAATTCAATAATATTGCTTATAGCTATTCTTAATTTTTCTCCTGAAATTTCTGCAAAAGTGATTGGCTTATTGATATAAATTTGACTTACAATTTCAATCATGAGAAAGCCAAAAATCCTAATAGAACTAGGACTCATCTTTAGCGCCTACTAAGTTGAACTACCCAAAATGATGGATAGCTTATGCACCGGATACTTTGCTATTAGTCTATCAAAATGAAATTGAATTTAGAAATTGTTAAGTTTCTTTTGCACCTTTTATTTCTTTAGTTTCAATCTGAGCATTTTTTTTTTTGATGGTTTATTATTTCATTGTTCACCAACGCCTCACTTACTCTAGGAGTCTGAAATGAGAATTTAGTAATGCCCAGATATAGTAGTTCTCTGGGATTAGTGTACTGGTAAATTCGTGGTACTGTCACTCACGTCATGCAAAAATAATTGTATTTTTGGAAATCTTTCTCAAGTCAGAGTTGACAAATCAATAACTTTATTATAAAACTTATCGTCCTTTCTTCCCAGGTAATATGAGTTAAGATAATCCAAAAGATATATGGGGTGATGATTCTAACGACAACTCAAATCTTAAATCAAACCTGAGTCGAGAATGGAAATGGAGGCAAAAATGTTTTCACACGGCATTTTAACTAATCATTTCTAATAGAAATTTTTCTTTCAAAAATAGAATTTTGTTTTTTTTTAAATTTTATCTGAATATCAATGCTATTTAATTTTGTCTTACTAGGAAGTAGGAACTAATGTCTGATTTTTGGTTCACTTTTCACCCCTAAAAATAATTAGCTCTTCTCAATATCTAATAATATCTAATAAGTGTAATATGAGATAATGCTCATAAAATCAAGCAGGCTTTATCTAAGTGTAATGTAGCTTTAATTTTCTCGCCAGACAAGTAGGTTCTATTCTTTCTTTGGGTTATCAGTGATTTCAATTGCATATTTCTATGTATATTATTGAATAATTATGCAATCATTTGAGGTCAATTTGTGATTTGTCGAACTAATAATACCCTGATAATATTGAAATAATCTAAACAGTGATGCGGTATTTGTGTATCTCTCTTTTTACTAACGTAGAGGTCATTTTTATTGTTTTTTATTCTTTATTTAGGATAAATGCAACATCTTGAATTGGAGCTCGCATGACTGGATCGGCTTCAATCAAAAACCTTATTGTAAGTTATTAGGATTTTAATATTTGACATTTAGTTTTAATTTTTTTGGTGGAGAAGCTATACCTAGAGCATGATATGATCTTGGAGATTATTATTTATGAAAGTGTCAGCATCTTTTACAAGTTGTATAATTTTATAGTTTATCTAACTGATAAATGTGTTTACCAGTTGACTTCAGCTGATGCTATAAAGTTGTATAGGTTAATTAATTAGTGATTTTATTTATATTTAATAAAACTTTAACAGAACCAGTTTTTTCATAACATATATGTCTTTTAAAATATTTGGTATATATAGGTTAATTATTCTTTCTGTTGTGAAAACCAGTTCATAACCATTACAACAATTACAATATTTTGCTTTCTCTTTTAATAAGCAATACTCTCGCATACATGTTTTCATTTAGCTCATATAGCCACTGAATATAAATATTAGAAACAAATGGTGTGATGAAACTTTAAAAAGGCAAACAAAAGTTTACTCCCAAGGATAAAATTGTAATGTTTTGTAAAAAAATTTTGTTCATAGCCCATGCCACTCAATGTTGGAGAAAATAATTTGATTTCGTATCCGTAATTAGCTCAATGCAAAATAGTTTTCATCTTTGTACTGGTATCATGTAGGTCTATATTTTTTTATTACTTTATGTCTGCATACACACATGTACTATGAACGACAAATTTTGGTCAGTAAAATATGCTCCTTTTTTGGTCATCTCTGTACTCCTTTTTTTATTATCTTTGTATTGGTAAACACCTTGGTACTGGTAAATATCTTGTAGGTCTATCAAGACAAGTATGCTGAAGTTTCATTTGAATGATGTGTTTCAGCAGAAGTATTAAATGGCAAAGGCAGTAGAGGATGAACTGAGGAAATCAATGCTTGCTTATGAAAATAAGTTGCAAGGCTGTGCCAAGCTTAAGGAGTGTATTTAATGATTTTAATAATTAACTTTGCTTATCATTTCAAAGTTTCTCCTTTTTTCTGTTTTTGTATGATTCTATCACTCTGTTAAATGGAACGGAAGAAGACCATGGTGCCTTCACAGCTTTTGGTCAGTAAAATATGCTCTCTAGCTTTTGTTTTGTTACCTCTGAACAAGGAAAAACACTAAAAAAATTACACACTTTAATTTTTGTGTTTTTCAGTTGAATTTTTGCCTTGTTGCTATTGAGATTGAAATCCTGAATTTATTGTAATCAAGTCAGTGCCTTTTTTTTTTTCCCAATTTCAAATATAGATCATTGCATAATATTTTATTATTTTTATTTGCAGTGTACAAAGATGATGGGAAAGAGAGGAGGAGAAGTGTGGTAAAATTCCGCGAAATGTTACTTTGTGAGTACTAATTCATGCCGGGACATAAATGAAGTATCTGTTGTTTATAATTTTAGTATATAAATTTTGATTTTTAGCGGTGAATGATACTTTTCCAAAAAAATTTCAATTGTCACGATGTTTTGTAATCAATTTCAGAAAATCATTTATCGCGCAAAGCGCGTAACATTGCTAGTTTATATAATTTCTATTAATGTGTTTGATCATTGATTTGGAAATCAACCTGCAATTGCTGTTATTTACTAAATCAAAGAAAAATTAAGTTAGTTTTTTTCTGATATGAGAAAAAGAGTACATATATAGATGATCATTCAGTGGCTATTATTTACAAAATTAAAGTATCTGTTGTTTTAACATGTAAAAAATTAGGCTTAATCATTGCTGTTGTACTATGATATTTTCAAATTAGAGGGCTTAAAATACTCCAATTGTAGTGTTTTTTTTAAAAATATCATAGTTAATAAATTTTTAAAAATGTAAAATTTGGTCTCTAAGAATTTTTTAATATGGAGAATAATTTTGAATAGTTTTGATTGATTATTTGTAATACCTAAGTTTTTAGTTTATTTAGTACTTAGGTGTTAATGTGTTAATTTTATGTTGTTTTGAATTCTTTGAAATTCTGACCAAAATTTGCATGCTTGATTGTTTGAATTTTATACTAGTATATTAGTATAGTATAAATATTATGTTGTGTACTAAAGTTATGCTAAGAGTCTATAAGTTATTGTTAAAATTCTGGGTTTTATAAGGCTCAAATCTGAAAATATGATGGTACCTCTAATTTGACAAAAGTTAAGGGGCTATTTTGCAAAAATCAACACCACACTTTTACTTCAAAACCCACCAGCAGACCCTCTCTCTCTCTTCTTCTTCCCACTTTCTTCTCCACTGAAATTTTTCTCCATTCTCCTTTCCAAACCCAAGCTCTATAACCTCCACTCAAATAAATTCAGAAAAATTCACAAAAATTCGACAAAAATCAGAATTAAAGGGAGAAAGGCAAGGAGAGTACATGCAACCCATCTATTTTCGGATTTGAGGGCTTATTGGTTAGTATTTCGTTGAACTTTGAATTATTTCGTTTTTAGCAATTTCTGAAATTTAGGGTTTGAATTGAGGTTTATAACTAAAATTTCTTGTTGGTTTAAGTTAGTACTATACTCTAGTAGCTACATTTCGAGTTTGGTTTGATTTGGTGAAGTTTTGAGCATTTCAGCTCAGGGGCTAAAGTCCGGTCCGGATCAGTTGCAATCCAGTCCGGATTGTTTTCTCTGGAATTTTCAACTCCTAAGAGTCCGGTCCGGATTGTTCAAATCCGGTCTGGATTCGTCTCATCTGAGAATAGATTTTGTTTTGGCCATAACTTGGTCGTCCGGAGTCCATTTTAGATGATTCAAAGCCCATTTGAAAGCTCTTGAAGAGCTCTACAACCTCATAAAGTCATTTGATACATTAGAAGTCAGAAAATTATGATTTAGACCCTAAACCTTATTCGTATCTTAATCGTTCGTGTCTAAGTCATAGTAAAACCTAACCCGACCACATAATGAGTTATAATTGGGAGTTATATTTAGTTTTTCTTGTTTGTATTTACTTATTTCTTGTGTGATCTGTCTTGAGTAAGTACTTAGAATAATTTATTAATGTAGATTTGGATAAGGACGTATCGGGACTCGAGGAGGCCGATACTATCGGTGGTAATTAGGATTTGCTTGTCATTGCTTGTGTCTACTTGTGTTGCAGGTGCGGATGCACACAAACTCTGATTTACATTTTATGAACTTAACTATGGCATTTGCATCATGTTGAATTACTCATTCATTGCATGCATATTTGTATTTGTATCATATGTTAATATTATACTTTTAAATGTTATACATGATGAATGGTTTCCGATTGAATGACTTCAAAAGGTCTGTGCTACTTGTGTGATTGAATAGACATTGATTGACTCGAGGACGGAGTCATGACCCGTTCCTTGAGCCCCGAGAGATAAGCTCTTATGATCGGTATTCTGACAATGTTCTCTCTGGTAGTACTGTTTGATATTCTGTTTTGTCTAAATTGTGGTAATCTGAGTCTACGGACTATAAAATCTGAGTCTAAGGACTATAAAATCTGAGTCTACGGACTATAAAATCTGTGAAGGAAGTCGTAATGATTATAACCAGACTTGCATGTTATGTGTTGTCCAACTCGAGCCGGTTTCTGAAAGGCCATCTTGTAATTGAAATCCTTATTGTAGGGACATAATAACCGTGCTCATGATGCATTGCATGATTTAATTTGA
Organism: Rhynchospora pubera; assembly: GCA_028095005.1. NCBI lineage: Eukaryota > Viridiplantae > Streptophyta > Magnoliopsida > Poales > Cyperaceae > Rhynchospora > Rhynchospora pubera. Next base: position 117,088,947 of record CM051461.1, read on the forward strand.
GAGGTTGATTGAACTAATTGATATGTATATTGCTATATTATTTGCTTGTATAATGAAGTGTTGTTTGAACTCAGTCAGTAGTTAGTTCCTGATCATGTACCTTCGGGGTTTGTGTGACTGGAACTAAATACCGCACTGGGATAATGTGACACCTGAAATTTTTACTGTTTCTGAAATTATTTTTAATATATAATTGGGTACACTTGCTTGATATTTTATATGGGTGATTTTATTTCATGAGATTTAATTTTTAATATAGTCACTGTTATTTTTGGAATAAGAACGTAGAAATTGTAACTTTCTATTTTGTGTTATAAAGATTATGTGTCATAAATTTCTACAAACTGAAACACTTGGATGTATATGGTGAAATAATTGGTAATATTTTTTAATTTAGTTGGAGTGATTGATTTCTTCTTTACACGTTAATTTATAGTTTGCTTGAAATTAGATACGATTTTTAATACCTCAAAAGTTTTTAAGGATGTAGACAATTTCTAAGGTTATTCTCATAATTGAATTTATTATTTTGTTATAAACATAACTGTATGGGATTTCCATTTACATACTACGAATCAAGTGATTGACAATTGGGACCCAAGTGTCATTTTGTGTCCATGATTAAATGTTCAATGGTGCACCATGTATAAATGAAGTAAAGTAGTTTAGAAATTGGGAGAGCCATCTTTTTGACTTTGGGCTCTGGTTCTATACGCCTCCAATATCCCACTTTCTATTTCACTCCCAACGGAGAGCTTAGGTGCCTCCTCTTCTCTCCAAAACCGAACCACACCTCTCAAAGTTGATCTTCACCATTCCTACACTATTTCACCGGATCAAAGTACCCACACATTCTCCTGGTTACTCTCTTGCGTTATCTACCCTTGGATTGCGGATTAGTGGTATCTCCTCGTCGTATTTTTCGATGGAAGTTTTCGGAAATCAAATCCGGGAAGGTCTCTTCCGATTTTTCTTGCAAACTTCTAACTCGTTACACATACTGAGTAAGTAAATTTGTTGAGTTGTATTAGATTTCTACCCTTTTGTTACTCAAATTAATTTCAAAGGGGCCAAATTGAATAAAGTCATTTGCAGTTTTTCTGTTACCGCTGTGACCTTGCATCAGTCTTTAAGTAACTGCTGTTTATTCTGTTTCAAATTTGGATGTGAGAATAGTTTTGTTTGAAACTAGACTTCAAGATGAAAATTTTGGTATATAGAGTGAATTTTTCTGAGATTGGTTGGTATTTTTACAAGATTTTTGAAAGTAGGGCAACTTTTGAAAATCAGTTTCTGGAACAGACAGACCCCAGTGTGATTTTTCATTTTTCATTTATTATCTGTTTGCATTTAAGACTTGAAACTTTTAGGTATGAAATTAGACATCTAGAGGCAGCTTCTGTAAATTTTACAAAATTTTTAGAAATTTATTTGAAGGGTTTCAAGGCAGGAACTTTCAAACGTATTTACTGGCACAATTTGCTGGAACAGATTTTCTCAAATCTGATTCTGTCTGATTTCGAAAATTCACTATAATTAATCTGTATGTCCAAACATCATGAAATTTTTACAGTAGACGAGTCCTATTATGTTTCATTCACAGTTAAATTTTCATTTGATTTCGTTCAGCCGTTCGTAAAATAAAAAGGATTTTGTAAACTGTCCAAAATGCCCTTCACGGGTTGTGCCAGAAAATTGTCCAGCACTATTGTTTTACCGTTGTGTATTGATTTCTAGAGTTGTTAACCACTGTTTAGTGTTTAAAATCATCTACTGGTACAACTAATAAGGTGTACTATAATTGTATGAGGTAATCAAAGGACTAATCAAACCCCTAACTTTACCAACGGAGTTGTTGAATGTGAATTGTTAATGTTTGCTTGCTAAAGTAAGGACTTAGTCTAGTATTTGTCTATGTAGAGTCGGGGAAGGTTTTCAAGCCGAATAGGGCTGGTGCAACTGAGGGTCTGTATGATTATTTGTTTGCTTGCTGATGTTCATTTTGTTATCAGGTACGGATTTCACTTGAGTTTTAATTATATGTGACATAAGTTTTGATTGTGCTTATTATTATTATTGTTATTATTATCATTATGCATTCTGAATTCATAATTGGAATTTTGTTCATGAGATCATTTTGTGAAATTGTATATTGATGCATGATTGGAAAGTGGCATATTGAATGGTATCCGATTGAAATGTTGGAAAATGGCATATTGAATGGTATCCGATTGAAATGTGATTTGATTGAGGAAGTACAGCTTGTGTGGTTGAGATAGACACTCGTAATGTTTGGAGGTGGAGTCATGACCCATCCTACCAAGCACCGTGTAATAAGCGCTTATGTACCGGGACTCAGTAGGTCTAGACTGGAATGGACTGGAGTGTGAGTGTTCCCAGCTTGCTTGTACATTTGTTGATTTAATTGATTGAATGGTATATGAATTGAATTGGCCGTTGGCCGTACTGAGATAAATTTTATTTATCTCATTCCGTGCTTTTGCATTGTTTTCCACGATTGGTTGTGGGTTCCAGGTTTCAGGTCAAGTGCTGGACAGCATGACGAGTAGTGAGCCATTGGATAATGTGGTTAGCAACCTATATTTACCAGACTTTGTAGGATTTAATTCATATTGAAGTAATTAGTTATAAATTTATAATTGACACGTATATTAATTGTGTATAATCACAGTAACTTGTAAAATGAGTGGTTCTAAGCCTTGCGGGTGCAGCAGGCATCCGCGGCGGGCACTCCGTCGCGTGTTGTCAAGTTACAGTATTTGACGGGGTGTCACAGATAATTTTTATAATTATCTCACTCTCCACTTTGTGGGTTCCAGGTTGTAGACCGAGCGGGAATCGAGTTGCAGAGTAAGCCATCTACATTTTGAGTAGAAGCATGAAGCGTGGGATTTCTAAATGTTCATTTTGTATAGTTAACTTGTACTTTTGATATTGTAAAGCCAACTGATATTACATGTACAAGTCTAACTAGTTGGAACTTGCCATATGCCATGATGTAGTTTGATATTTGTTAACCTTTGAGTAATTGCTTACATTTAGATTTGTGATGCTTCATGCAATTTACTTAATGTTTTGTGATATGTAAGCCTTGCGGGTGCGTGAAGGTAAGCACGTAGTCGCGGCGGGCCGTGGTACTCCATGACTTCGGTTTTGGGGTGTCACAGCTTGTTTGGTATCAGAGCCCGGTTGGTCTAACAACTTGAACCAGACTTTTAAGTAATGAGTGAGGGTAGGTCTAAGTGGGAATGTGAGGTCGATTTTATTTCATGTATGTTTTCTTGTTGTGGTATTGACTTTGTTCTATAGGTTGTTATGGATCGGAGAGGTCGTCGAGGTAGAGGTGCAAGAGGTCGTGCCCGTGGAGGTGCGGGTAGAGGTGAAGATTCCGCAGATTCTAATGCAGGCCCTGGTCTTGAAGAAAGGGTTGCCAATGCAATTGAGCGGGGTTTTGCGGCCTTGGGCCGGGGACGCGGTAGACATGCCGCACAAGTGGAAGATGAAGGAGATCGCTTCCGGCTTATCTATGACTCTTTTGGAAAGACAACACCACCAAGGTTTCAAGGAGATAATCTTGCAGCGGCCGAGGAGTGGCTTGCTAGTATCAAGTCCAAGTTTCGGGTGTGTCGGGCACCAGAGGAGTTCCGAGTTGAGCTCGCCACCCATTACTTGGAGAATGATGCACGTTTCTGGTGGGAAAATAAGAAGTTGGATTTTGATGGTGACCAAGATGCCATACCATGGGAGTGGTTTGAGGAGCAATTCAATGAGCAATATGCTGATGATATTATGAAGGAAGAGATGAGACAAAGGTTTATTGAGTTTGTCTCGCACTTTTTCAGTCCAACCACGGAAGATCAGATAGTCCTCTATGGGGCGAAGAAAATGCGGATCAGATACCCCTTGAGTCCCCTAGAGTTCGAACACCACTACCCGTTTTACGAACGAAAGATAGCAATGCGACCCTAGGGACCTCAAGAGTTGATTGTTTGTGTGTAGGTCCTTTCCTTCCAACAGGCGCAAGCCCCTGCTGTTAATTACCTCTAATCTGAGTCCGAGTTGGAAATCAGACAAGAGCACCTCTAGATCGGGAATAATCAAGTGATTAGGCATTAAAAGCAATTGGAGTCAGTTTTATTTGATACATAATGGTTAGTGCTATGCGGAATGTGGTCATGATGCAGAATGCATATGCATGCTATGCTGACTTAAACTTTAAGCGATATGCAGACTTCGATGCTTTATCTTTTATAATTATAACTTTTATTGCTTCTAAGATTGTTATCATAAGACAGTCAGATCGTTGGATCATAGGTTGGCCTTAGTTGTCTTGATATGAATTTGGCTTTCTGTGTAGTGCCAGGATATAGAGCCTTAGGATCTTGTTTGATTCGATTTGGCGTTTGACTTAGTATTGGCCTCTAGGTTTGGACTTGGCTTTTGGATGTTCATTTGAATTTGGATTTGGAGTTGAATTTTGGGTTTGAGACTTGATTCAGAATCTGGGGCCCTGAGTCTGATTTAAGTCTAGTTGTGGTTTAACGTTGGTATTTGGATTTTGGTTTCTTAGTTTAGGATTCAGGGTTTTAAGGTTTAGGATTTAGGGTTTGAGACTTGATCCAGGATCTGGAGCTATGGATTTGGTTTGAGTCTGGTTATGGTTTAACATTGGTATTTAGATTTTAGTTCCTTGGTTTCAGGCTTTCGTTCTGAATTTCTGGGTTTGGGTCTGGTTGAGGCTTCGGTATTTAGTTATGGAGTTTGGATTTAGGTTCAGTTCTGAGTCCCAGTTGAGTTTAGATGTCTGAGTTCAATTTTCCGGGAATTGTCTTGAAGTCCTGACTTGGCTTGGGTCTTGAGTTTGAAGTATGGGTTCTGACTTGACTGGCTCTGGAGTGTCCTGGCTCTGAAGAATACCTGTCATCCAAGAATCCCTTCCGTCCTTTAATAACAATATTAGTTTTTTATAATGTTTATGTTTATTATTTATTTTTATGATATTTTTAAAGTTTTATGGACTTTTAAATAAAAGTGACTCTTAAGTTGGTTTTTTGTATATGATATATCAGATAGAAATGTTCTTCATAATTTTCTGGATATTTTGGTATTTTATGAGAATTTTTCTGATTTTCTGGCTATTTTTAATGCATTTTTGAAGTTTTGGTTTGCTGCAAATTCTCTGGTTGGTCCACGTCATCGGCAGGGTTGAGGTGTCAGCTTCTGGGTGGGCCACGTGGGCAAGAAGATGCGGTTTGTGGTATGCAACAGCGCTGGCCACACAGTTTGAGTCGCAGAAGATTGGGCATAGGCGTTGGATTGAGCTGGTCGAGTCAGTTGGTTCATGCCCGCACCCATGCACCGGGTTGGGTCTGAGTTGGGCTTAGGTCCGATTGGTTCACAGTGCACCAGGTTCATCTAAGTTGGTCTTATCATTTGATGGAGTCTTCTCTTTCTGTGTCTCCTTTGGTGTGTTCTTTTGTACAACGCCTCCATTTCTTCATATATCATGGCTCATATTTGGTGCTTTGTAGATTTGTCGCCACAGAGGATCATCGCAGGCCATCTCTTTTTAACCGTTGTCAACATGATCTGTCCATTGATAGGCGTCAAGATTCGTGCATGGTCAAGGAGTCAACTTCTTCTTCCTTTTTCTTCCATCTCCTTACGATTTCGTCCGTTGCCTTTGACCCGACGGCACAGTGGCTCCTCCGCCGTTGACTCGAGCATTCCGGCCACCATTTTGATTGAGGTTGGGTTCCACAGGATCGTCTCCTCCTCCTCTTTTCTTCTCTACCTTCAATTTCGCCATTGCACACATAATTGACTGGGCCCACTTCGGCTTGCTATTTTCACCATGCTCGGCTGTCTCCGCCAAATTGCGCCTCCTGAGGGGTTTGTTCTCTTCTCAGGCGAGTTGCACCGCACATACTTCTCTTCTTTTGTCGATTTGAGCCGTTGGAGGGTATGCCTTCTCTTCAGTTGTGTCAGGGAGACGAAATCGAGATCTGGCCATGGCTAGAGAGCTTCAAACCTGCTGTCCTTGTGCATCCAGAGGTGCACAAACCCTTTTAAGTCACTTTTATCTTATGTTAGATGCAGATGTGAGATGTTTAGATGCAAGAAAACAAAGAAATTAACAAAACAGATATATGGCACCAACCACCATGGATTGGTGGCTGGGCTCACTCAAACGCCAATCAAAACAGCAATTGAACTCCCAAAACTTCTTTATTGATATATAGAAGAGGTGGTTTACAGATTCAAGCTACCTAGACTCTCTCTTCTCTCTTCTTTTCTTCTATTTCCTATTACAAGCTATCTGCTCGACGAAATTACAGAGCTTTCTCTCTTATATTCTAACCTAACCAAGGATGTAGGCAGAGCTTCAGTGTATATGGTAAGCTTGGGGTTGGTGGAGGCTTTTTTCTTCTTCTGATTTGAGGTCTTTATATAGGCTTGAAGTTAGGGTTTCCCATGGAGAGGCCTATCCATATCTCACCATTCATTTTGATCCTATGGCTGTCATGGAGCCGTGGGGAACAAGTTCTAGCAAAACCATGGGCTGGTATTGCTATACTGTGGATGGTTTTCGTTGTGTGGCATGGATGAGCCATGGAGTTAGGGTTTTGATCCAATGGCTCCTGTATAGCTGCCATGGGTATTCTTTCTTCACTTCTCTTCCTTTACTGGTCAATTGCACTCACCAATAATGCTTTGACATGTGGCATTTGATGGTTTAGCAAGCATGGAGCAGTAGCAGAAGCAATTGGATGTACTTCATTTCACCTATGCCTTGTCAGCCGAGAATATGGGCATTTGGTGACTCTGGCTGTTGTAATTTCACCTTGCATTTCAATTTTCTTTCTTCTCGATCTTAACAACACTGATTAGCATTACCAATTTTTACTTGAAAGTTTCTCATTGGTCTAGCATGCCTATCGAGTGGGGTCTGGTGCCACTTGGCATTTAAGTTCAAAAGTGTGTATTGATCATAGTCCTTTATATATCCATGCTCCCTGGAAGTTGTTTTGGCGCCAGAAGTGGAGGTATATGCTGGCAACCATCCAACAACTGTAATTGATCTGAAGGTTGGGAATCCATTAGGAGGGAGGCGGCAGCTTAGGGTTTGGAAAGGTTTCTCTCATTCTTGACACATCTCCATCTCCTATTCTTCATCTGATGGTTGTAGTAGATTCTTTGGGGAGCAAGTTTGCTTGATTTGTCTTCATCTAGACGTGGAGGCAGCTGATGGAGGGAGGGGACCATAGGAGGAGTTGCATTTCCATCTTTGCCCTTCATGTTTTATTAGCGCCTCCTTAGGGGCATATTGGTCAATTGAGTGCTGCAATAAGCCTCAAATTACTTGGTTCTGGGGCATATGATGCTCCACATGTGTGACAGTTTGTTTGGTTTCCTTTGTTGCCCTTCCAATGCTCATAATTGATCATCTCCTCAACACTGGCAATTAGATGTGTTAGGCCTTCATACACTTATGTTTAGCATGTCATTAACATCAATTAACCATATGACTCTCCACTAGGCAGTGCCTAACTGAACTTTGATGTAACCATGGTTTCTATTGATGATTCCACTAATCTGGTTTATTTTAAGTCAAATCGACAGCTCAGATTAACTGTACCCATTGTTAAGTCATATAAGTATCATGCTAAACATGTTTTAAGCATCAATTGAACCATTGAACTGTTGTATGCCATGACTTTATCACCATCGTCACTTGGCCGTAACCTCCATTGGTGGTTCTAGCAATTGGCTCCATCTCATATGGAATTAATGGCTCATTCACTCTCACATGACCTTCGTGAAGGTGTATGCACAAGAATGTTGACTCTCGTGTCCACAAGAGCTCCAATTTCATGTCTCCTTCTTCACTGCCTCGAAACTTAATTGGAAAAATTCGCCATATTCAGGGAACAAGAAGGGTCAAGAGTGGTACCGTTGCTCTCTCCTTGTCATGGGCTTTTCAGTGGTATCGAGAACATGAGAAACGGCGACGGGGATCGCCGGCGATGGTTTTGTCAGAGACACGGGGCTCGTCTCTTTCTTCGATTTTTTAATTTCCCTGGGACGAGAGCCAATCATAGTGCGACACTTGTGAGGAGGGGGTTGTCTGACATGTGGGGCCAGCTGCGGGAGCGAATCAGGGATCGAGTGCGAGAGCCAATCATGGTTCGACGTCTATCTTGGCTTCTCTCGCTGACGAGCGGGACCAAGGACGGGGGTAAGTTAGAGAGGACGTCTGATGGACTTTCGTTTATTTCAGATGGGCCTCGAATTCCTTTGGTATTAGGTTTCAGCAGCCCACTTCAGTTGTCACCTTCATTTCTATCTCCTCCATTTCCAACAGAAACGGAGTTGTCCATTTTTCTGGGATTTCAACATTCCTTTGGTTTAATTCTTCTTTGAAAAATTAATTGAAGCCTTCTCTTTTGTCATTTTGACATGAAACTTGGCACACTATCTCATAAAAATGCGAACCACTTGATGGTTATGAATTTCCATTTTTAGGAATTTTAGATTAATTATATGAATTTTCTAAAGTTCATAGAATAATTCACATAATTAATTTATTCATGCATCCTTGCTACACCCTTCTAGCTTCTTGTTTTGATCAATGATCCATGATATTTATGTCACCTTTTCCTTCTATTAATATTGAATATTAAATATCAAATTAATACAGTCATATGGCGAACTGTATTAATATTAATATTAATATCGATATTATGGCATTAATTCAGGCACATCTTTTACTTCAAAAATTGACCCCCTCCCTCTGAGAGTCGGGACCTGTCATGTGTTCACGAGCCCTATTTTTACCATCTCGTGACTTGCTGCAATTTTCTTGTGAGAGGGTCCTCATGGACGTGGTGCTGGCTCTTCCTTATTTTGTTTCCCTTGCAGCAGACGCATCTGAGGAGGTTGAGTTGGCGGTGGGTTCTATGGTTTTTCTTTTGTATTGTTCTTTTACTGCACTTGGTAGTTTTGAGGTTTTAGCTTGGACTTTAGTTTAGGACTTGGTTTTAGTTGATTATTTCTTGATGTTGTAGTTGGGCCTTTTAGTCATGTGATATTTTGGGTCTTTCTTGGGCTTGCATGATTTCTTGGATTCGGTTGTAGTTGGTTTATGGATATGGATGTTAGATTTTTCGATGTCATTGGGTTTATTTTTGTTCATTAAAATCTTTGGATCGCAAAGCGATTGTGTTCCTTCATTGCAAACCGCCACGCCTCTCGATTTCTCGCCTTTATTAGCAAGTTTGAGAAGACATACGCTCTCTGGTGCCCTAATTCATCTATATATAAGGCATCATGCGCACGTAACCCGTGTCATTTTCTCCTTCCAAATTTTCTTCCTCTAACTCCGTTTTCCATGGCCGGCGTCATAAATCCAAGGAATCCCAAGCGCCCTAGGGATGAAGGTAGCTCCTCTGTCCAAGGTGTGCCACCTTCCAAGTCTAACTGGTCGTATAACCCAGGCAACCGCTATCTGTTTCGAGACGACGAGGCTTTTGAATGTTATCAAAGTAACATTGGTGAAGGGGGGCGTGAAGTTTCCGCCTGCTTTTTCTTTCATTATCAAGGGCGTTTTACCACCCCTTATATGAATTTGATAACAGGGTGGCTTAATGCCTGGAGCCTCCACGGCTTGTCAAGACTTGACACTCCTTACCATCCGGATATCACCAAGTTATTTTATGCCAATCTCCGCGTCACCTTTGACCATCATGGCATTCCTTCTGCCTCTTCCTATCTTTTCGGCAGGCTCTTTCACATAGGGGTTGAGGCTTTGGCTGACTTGATTGGTGCCACAGATACTTTAAATGTCTTGTCAGTTTATGCCTTCGGGAGTTGGCCTCGCGAGCAAGGGACATACCGGGGCCACTGCGAGTGGTTCAAGATACCCAGATCTGAGGCAAGTTCTGAACTGGTCTCTACTACGCATTTGCCCGCGCTACACCGATAATTTTGTCATTTGTGTGTTGTTTGGTCTTGTTTGTTTTTTTTTGTTTGCTATCGAATGATAGGTTCATGACCATGGAGTTTATATGTTCCTTTCAGGTTATTTTTCTTGATTACCAACTACATCCTCTTTCCTCAGGGTGAGTTATCGGATTTGACTCGCCCAAGGACTTTGTTCTACCTTCGCTTATTGCTCCTCAAACGCGGGAAAGCTAATCTTCCCAGTCTCATCCTCCAAAACATGCATCATGTCACGAGGTTTTCCAAGGGCCATTTGCCTTATGGGAATTTAATCGAGGCCTTGATGGAGCGGGCTCAGATTCCATTGCCTGAGACGCTGTGGGGGAATCCGATCACTGAGCAGCTTATCCTGTATCCGCGCAACCTGTTCTTGGATCTGACTTCCTTCGGGTGGGTGGAGATGGCTCATGGTACTCTGATCCCTGACCCCAGCTACCCGGTGAACAGTCATATCCTTCATAGGTTTGCTGCTGTGAATCAGTATAGTCCGGTAAGAGAGGCTTCTCCCCCTTCTCCAGACGGCTCAGCCATTGAAGAATCTTTTCCACTCCAGGAACACATAGACCAGCGTTTTAGGGAGCTGGATCAGCGACTGGAGAATGTCGAGACGATGCTTCAGTTAATTCATAACACCTTAGAGACCTTTGCAGAGGCGATGGCCGCAGCTCAGGCGCCTCCAGTGCCTCCGATGTGAAGAAGTCTCGGATGTTTGATCATTTGGTTTTGTTGTTTCATTGCTTTATTTTGTATGTTCTTTTCGTTGTTGTTCAAATTGTGGTAATTTTGGATGGTTTAGGTTTGGCATTTTGATTTTATGGTTTGATTAGGGCAATTTGGAGGCCTAATGACTCTTGGTATGTTGATCTTGGTTTATGGACATCTGTTGAGGTTTATTAGTGATTTGGTTTGGATTGTCATAGGTAGCGACTTTAGATATCGCTAGTGGGACAGATATTTTTGTTATTCTCCCTGCTCTTTGGTTACGGCAGCAAGGAACATACCGGTGGGATTTGTCTATTCTACATTGTTGCCTCGGTAGCTAGGACCATTCCGGTGGGACTTGTTTGCTCCATATTACCGCTCCGACATGTAGAATAGACGTTCTGGGTATGGCACGCAGTGGGTACGGCGTGCAATGAGCACGGCACACAGTGGGACTTTGTGCATCATTTTCTGTTGGTTGTTTTTGGCACGGTGATAAGGGACGTACCGTCGGGACTTGTCTGTTCCATATCACTCTTTTGATGTAGTGAGATGGGGTTTTCTCCTGGCTCTTTGGGTACGGCAGCTAGGAACATACCGTAGTCGGTGGTTTAAGGCCCAACACGACCATAGGCCCCTCTGGTTATTAGGATTTATGAGGCCTATTCCTTGACATGGTTGGCGGACATCAGCCGTGATATTCTCTGTTTTCAGAGGGGCTTTCAGGTTTGGTTTGGTCTTAATTTTTGGTGTAGGTTTCGGTAAGAATTACATCATGAGTAGACAGGTTGTCTTCCCAATCTGCAACTATTGAGGACGTGGTTTTGACTAATCCCTTGGTAAGTTTCATCGTTTGTGTCTTAATTTAGAGTTCAAGACACATAACTTTTGTTCATCCTTTAGTTCGGTGGGATGAACAGGCACCTAGTACTTTTTTTTAAGGACAAAGCACAAGACTTTTTTCTTAGGGTCGTATTTTGGGATGTAGGCCATTTGTAAAAGGAAATGTTCTATGAATGTCCATAAGGACAGAACATTCCTTTTTTCCTTGGCCCGGTGGGACAGAATATTTTGTGTAAGTTTTAAAAGTTTTGGATTTTGGACTTTGAGATCCGTCTTTTATTTGGGGGTTTGAGAATATTTAGGGAGATTTGGTTTTGATCTTTATTTTAGGCTATATTTTTAGTTTGGTCTAGTTTCTTTTGATAATGTGCTTGGAACAAAATATGTGTGTTGTCTTTTTTGTTAGACTTGGATTTTGTTTAGGATTTTGACTTAGGGCTATCTTAGGAAATTTTGAAGGGTTTATTTTATTTAAAGGTTAATTTATTATTTTAGGGTTTTGGCTCAGGAATGCTCCATAGTGTTCAAAAGAACGGAGCACCCTGTCGAGCCTTGACCCGGTGGGACATGGTATATAGAATTTTATTTTTTGTTTGGACTTTGATTTTGGTTGGGATCTTAGAGTTGGGTTAAATTCTTCGCTGAAGAGCGCTCCATAAATGTTCCAGATAACAAACATTCCTTTGGGTTTTCATCAAGTAGGACGTGAAATTTTTATTTAGTCTAGTCCCCTTTTATGCGTTATGGTTTAGTTTGGGTTTTGAGCTCATGAGTTTCCGGACTTGCTTTGTGGAATTTGGGTTTTATCTCGTAGCATTCAGATCCATCCTCCATGTTTTAGATTTGTTTGATGAAGTTTTGGTGAAGAGGACACCCTTCGAGGTCGCACGGATGGGCCGTCTTCTAGGCTTCTAATCTTCAAGGAATACGGTGTTTATGGGAGACTGGCGCCCTCAGAAAGCTTCATGTGGCGTGGTCCAAGTGTTTCCAATAAAAGTCTTTCTTTGTTTTTTTTTTAGGTGCCTGTAGAGAAAAATCAAAGCAACACAGTACCAAATTTCTACGGAATAAACTATGAACACACAATTTGTATTTTGGTGTTTAGTTTGGTCAAACATCGAATACCTCAAGATTAAACATTTTTTCATTATTTCATGAAAACTTGTGAAAGTATGATTTTACATCTCAAATCAAACCAATGCAAATGGTCATCACAATTTAATTCTTAAGTTTCCTCTAAATGGGCTTGTGTAACCTTTGGTTCTAAGGATTTCCACTTCGGCTTTAGGGACTCTAGTTTCTCCTATGTTAAACAACATGCAGAGTCAATTCCATCAGCCTGTTCTTTTCCATACTTTCCACGATTTTGTAAAGAATTTCATTAGAATGTCAACTAGTTTAGAGCCTTCCCAAAAATAAAATTTTCACCGATTTATAGTTCAAGTTGAGTGTGGGTGACTACACACCTTAGGGTTTTACGCAAGAGACATAAGCGAAAAGTCTGAGACTTCCTGAGCGGTGGTTCAACTAGGATAAATTTTTTTGTTTTTTTTTATACATTTTTGTGTTGTTTTTTTTCATTACTATTATTATTATTATTATTATTATTAGGGCATAAAATTTGCGACAAAGGGTAGCCAGAATTCTGTGACACTTGAGTCTCCTGCAAGTACAGATATCCTATAGCCACCCGCCTAGCCATCAACTAGGCACCGCTTTAGTTCCCCTTTTTATATATTTTTATTATTTTTTGTGCAGGGCATAAGATCTGCGACAAAGGGTAGTCAGAATTCTGTGACACTTGAGTCTCCTGCAAGTACAAATATCCTATAACTACCCGCCTAGCCATCAACTAGGCGCCGCTTTAGTTCCCCTTTTTTTTGTTTTTTTGTTGTTGTTGTTGTTTATTTTTTTTTTAGAATATAAACATGATAGCATAAAGAACATAAATAAAATTTAGGGTTCAACCGCTCATTTTATCACTGAATATCAAAAGCACCCTCATGGTCACACTATTTAATAAGTCCAATTGAGTTTGCTCGTTGGTGTACCAAGCATTTTAAAAGCAAGATCATTGAAGACTCAAAATAAGTTTACACAGTCTAATGATACCCTTTTTGAACAAAACCACGTGTAAAGTATAAATCTGTTCACTGGGCAAAAGGTTATGACCTTGGCTAACAGCAGTTTAACAATTATAAACAACCGAATTTCAAGCCCCATTAGATTCAATTTCTATGCCTTTTGGTCCATTGGTACGGCCAACCATACCTAAACCAAACCTTGATTACCATTTCCATTTTTGTTGTTTTCGTGTGGACATAGTATTCTATTTTATTTTTTGCATTTTTGGTCAACCACTTAATTAAAGCACCATATAGAGCAGATTTAACAATTTCTAATTTGTTTATATGTAAACTAAATGGATCAGATGCGACTAAATGATGCAGCAATTTTTGTTCCTTTTTTGTTATGCAGCATGATGCGATCTTAAACATAATTTGTTCTTGATTCCTACTACTTTAAGTTGAACATAGCGTTTTTTTTTTTTTAAGGGGAGTAGAGAAAAAGAGGTTAGAGGAATACCAAATTGATTTAAGCTTGCTTCTGATTGATTTTTTTTTTGCTTGAGTGAGAAGTAATGCTTGAGCATGAGATACCAATTCGAGGCACGGTGCTGATTGATACCGAAGATCTCAAGGTGGAATACCAGACACGAGACACATTGCCGGTCGGGTATAGGAAGGCTTCTCTGTTTTTGGTTGGTTTTGTTTAAGGACGAGAAAGTACTTGAAGATGAGATACCAATTCGAGGCGCGGTGCTGACTGATATCGAAGATCTCAAGGTGAAATACCAGACACGAGACGTATTGTCGGTCGGGTATAGGAAGACTTTTCTCTTTTTGGTTGTTTTTTTTTGTTGTTGGTTTTGTTTAAGGATGAGAAAATACTTGAGGATGAGATACCAATTCGAGGCGCGGTGCCGACTGATACCGAAGATCTCAAGGTGAAATACCAGACACGAGACGCATTGCCGGTCGGATATTAGAAGATTTCTCTCTTTTTGGTTGTTTTTCTTTTTGGTTTTGTTTAAGGATGAGAAAATACTTGAGGATGAGATACCAATTCAGGACGCGGTGCTGACTGATACCGAAGATCTCAAGGTGAAATACCAGACACGAGACGCATTGCCGGTCGGGTATTAAAAGATTTCTCTCTTTTTGGTTGTTTTTCTTTTGGTTGTTTTGTTTAAGGACGAGAAAATACTTGAGGATGAGATACCAATTCGAGGCACGGTGCTGAATGATACCGAAGATCTCAAGGTAGAATACCAGACACAAGACGCATTGCCGGCCGGGTATAGGAAGGTTTCTCTCTTTGGGTTGGTTTTTGTTGTTGGTTTTGTTTAGGGATGAGAAAATACTTGAGGATGAGATACCAATTCAGGACGCGGTGCTGACTGATACCGAAGATCTCAAGGTGAAATACCAGACACGAGACGCATTGTCGGTCGGGTATTAGAAGATTTCTCTCTTTTTGGTTGTTTTTCTTTTGTTTGTTTTGTTTAAGGATGAGAAAATACTTGAGGATGAGATACCAATTCGAGGCACGGTGCTGAATGATACCGAAGATCTCAAGGTAGAATACCAGACACAAGACGCATTGCCGGCCGTGTATAGGAAGGTTTCTCTCTTCGGGTTGGTTTTTGTTGTTGGTTTTGTTTAGGGATGAGAAAATACTTGAGTATGAGATACCAATTCGAGGCACGGTGCTGAATGATACCGAAGATCTCAAGGTAGAATACCAGACACAAGACGCATTGCCGGTCGGGTATAGGAAGACTTTTCTCTTTTTTGTTGGTTTTTGTTGTTGGTTTTGTTTAAGGATGAGAAAATACTTGAGAATGAGATACCAATTCAGGACGCGGTGCTGACTGATACCGAAGATCTCAAGGTGAAATACCAGACACGAGACGCATTGCCGGTCGGGTATTAGATGGCTTTTCTCTTTTGGTTGTTTTTTTTTTGGTTGGTTTTGTTTTAAGGACGAGAAAGTACTTGAGTATGAGATATCAATTCAAGACGCGGTGTTGACTGATACCGAAGATCTCAAGGTGAAATACCATACACGAGACGCATTGCCGGTCGGGTATAAGAAGGCTTTTCTCTTTTTGGTTGGTTTTTTTTGTTGGTTTTGTTTAGGGATGAGAAAACACTTGAGGATGAGATATCAATTCAAGACGCGGTGTTGACTGATACCGAAGATCTCAAGGTGAAATACCAGACACGAGACACATTTTCGGTCGGGTATAGGAAGACTTTTCTCTTTTTGGTTGTTTTTTTTTGTTGGTTTTGTTTAAGGATGAGAAAATACTTGAGGATGAGATATCAATTCAAGACGCGGTGTTGACTGATACCGAAGATCTCAAGGTGAAATACCAGACACGAGACACATTGTCGGTCGGGTTTAGGAAGACTTTTCTCTTTTTGGTTGTTTTTTTTTGTTGGTTTTGTTTAAGGATGAGAAAATACTTGAGGATGAGATATCAATTCAAGGCGCGGTGCTGATTGATACCGAAGATCTCAAGGTGGAATACCAGACACGAGACGCATTGCCGGTCGGGTATAGGAAGGTTTCTCTCTTTGGGTTGGCCTTTTGGTTGGTTTTGTTTAAGGACGAGAATATACTTGAGGATGAGATACCAATTCGAGGCGCGGTGTTGACTGATACCGAAGATCTCAAGGTGAAATATCAGACACGAGACGCATTGTCGGTCGGGTATTAGAAGACTTCTCTCTTTTTGGTTGGTTTTTTTATTGTTGTTGGTTTTGTTTAAAGATGAGAAAATACCTGAGGATGAGATATCAATTCGAGGCGCGGTGCTGATTGATACCGAAGATCTCAAGGTGGAATACCAGACACGAGACGCATTGCCGGTCGGGTATAGGAAGGTTTCTCTCTTTGGGTTGGTTTTTTTTTGTTTTTTGGTTTTGTTTAAAGATGAGAAAATACTTGAGTATGAGATACCAATTCGAGGCGCGGTGCTGAATGATACCGAAGATCCCAAGGTAGAATACCAGACACGAGACACGTTGTCGGTCGGGTATAGGAAGGCTTTTCTCTTTTTGGTTGGTTTTTTTTTGTTGTTGGTTTTGTTTAAAGATGAGAAAATACTTGAGGATGAGATATCAATTCGAGGCGCGGTGCTGATTGATACCGAAGATCTCAAGGTGGAATACCAGACACGAGACACGTTGTCGGTCGGGTATAGGAAGGTTTCTCTCTTTGGGTTGGCCTTTTGGTTGGTTTTGTTTAGGGATGAGAAAATACTTGAGGATGAGATACCAATTCGAGGCGCGGTGCTGAATGATACCGAAGATCTCAAGGTAGAATACCAGACACGAGACGCATTGCCGGTCGGGTATAGAAAGACTCCTCCCTCCTTGTTTGTTTGTATCAGGCTCTAAATATCAACCACTGTTGACTCAGATCCTGACCATACTTCTTTGGACTTGGATTTTGGTTTGGTTTTGGACTTAGTCTGGATTTAGACCTGGTTTTGATTTTGGTTGTGAGTTTGGATTTAGTTTTGACTGTAGTTTTGGATTTAAACTTGATTTTGGTTTTGATTGTTGGTTTGGATTTGGTTTCGATTGTAGTTTTGGATTTAGACTTGATTTTGGTTTTGATTGTTGGTTTGGATTTGGTTTTGATTGTAGTTTTGGATTTAGACTTGATTGTAGTTTTGGATTTAGACTTGGTTTTGGTTTTGATTATTGTATTTTTGGATTTAGACTTGATTTTGGTTTTGATTGTTGGTTTGGATTTGGTTTTGATTGTAGTTTTGGATTTGGTTTTAATTGTAGTTTTGGATTTAGACTTGGTTTTGGTTTTGATTATTGTATTTTTGGATTTAGACTTGATTTTGGTTTTGATTGTTGGTTTGGATTTGGTTTTGATTGTAGTTTTGGATTTGGTTTTAATTGTAGTTTTGGATTTAGACTTGGTTTTGGTTTTGACGTCTGCTTCATTTTTGTATAATATTGACTTGAGAGCTCTGAGTTTCCCTTGCCCCCAGTTTAGCCTTAGCATTCTCATTTCAGCTTGGACTTAATTCAAGTTCTCGCCCTGAAAAGGCTGTTGAGATTGAGACCTTTTGAGTATTTTTGCTTCGTCTTTTTGAGCCATCATTTGGGATTTCTTCTACATGAGAGATTGCATTGCTGGTAGCGGACCAATACTCTTGCTCCTTATGATCATCATCATTGGTCTCACTTTTGTTTTTGCAAGTTTGAAGGGGTATTAAACTGGCTTTTGTATGAGGCATGGGGTTTTGTTGAGCACCCTTAGGTAGCATGAGCTCACCCTTTTGGATCATTCCTTCCACGACATCCTTGAATACATAGCATTTTTCAATTGGGTGTCCGATGATCCTATGATATAAGCAGAATTTAGGATCATCGGTGTTTTTCATTTCGTCTGGTCTCTTGCTTGGAGGAAGTTCCAGTCTACTTGAGATTTGGTGAAAAAGACTCCTTGTCTCTTCTACTCTGAAAGAGTATGGCTTGCTCATTTGCTCAACCAGGGATGGTCTTCTCGCCTTTGGCAGTGTCTGGTTGATATCACCGTTTCCTTGAGAGCGAACATAGTCAGAGGTGTGACCATGTCTGCCCGACGCCTTTGAGTCCTCGACTCTTTGAGTTGGTATAAGGCTTTTGATCGTCCGAGCCATTCTAGCTTTTGCTTTGTTGCTCTGGTGGTATTGAGAACATTCATCTGGATTTATCCCTCCGTTTTTCTGAAAGGAGTGTGGTTTATCCTTTGGTTCAACTGGCGTCAAGCACGGTTGATACTCCTTTAGGCCTTCTGTTTGGTTTGGTTTATCGAACTCATCCCGGAAAGCAATGACCATGTCGCTCCATGTTCTGATGCTATCCTCTTCAAGGGAATCATACCACTCGAATGCAGGTCCAGCAAGGCTTGCTGGGAATTGTCGAAGCATCCAAGCATCATTTCCAGCTGTTTGGCCACATAACTCAATGAAATGAGCTAGGTGTTGGCCGGCACAACCCTCTTTGATTTGATCCCCGGTGAACATTCCAAAGTCAGGGATCATATATCCTTCTGGATATTGTACATTATTGTACTCAGCAGGGTAAGGTTGTTTCATGTGGCCGTCGAAAGAGGCCATCACTCCTTTGTTTCTTTTCATTTGTTGTAAGAGCATCCATATCACACCATTTTCTTGTTGGAGTCCAATCGTTTTCTGGTACATCCCAAAATTCTCTTCTTTTAGTGCGACAATCTCATCACACATTTCTCTATTCTCTTGGTAGAGTGTAGTAATTTCGCGTCGCATTTCACCATTTTCTAGCCGAAGCATTGCAATCTGACCATCATGCATATCCAGTCGCTTGCTCAGGCCTTCTAAAGTGTCTTGTTTAGGGTGACCGGTCAAGGCCGGCACTTCTTTAATATTTTCATACACCTTTGATTCTTCATTTATCCATTGAAAAGGGTTTTGGACGACACATGATATAGGTATTGGGTTTTCCTCAATATGGTTGTCTTCGTTTGGCGGATCATCCATCGAGAGTTCATCCTGCCATTCCCATATTATTAGAAAGTCGGATCATCCTAGTTTCTGCTTTTTCTGTTTCATTTTCACATTGGTAATGCCAATCCTCTGGTTTTAATCTTTCATAGTTGTCAACCTTGGTTAATAAGCCTTCAATTGTGGTTTCCATTATGAGGAATGGTTTGATTCGTCCATAGATATTCATTATTATCATTTCCACCAAGTAAGTTTCAGGGACCGGTGGTTTGCAAGAAAAGTTCATTTTCCAGATCCGGGTAATAAAATCTCTAACAGATTCCTTTCTCTTTGGTTTCTCATTCGCCAAATCAGCCATTGTAATTTTTCGGGTGTGGATTGCAAATCTTCGACAGAAGGCATTTGCCATATCTTCCCAGGTTTGGATACTATTTTCTTCTAGAGAGGCATACCATTCCAAGGCTGGACCTTTTAGACTTAGAGGGAATTGGCGTAGCAGGTAGACTTCATTTCTCACTGTGTCCCCGCACTTTAGTCTAAACTGGACCAAATGTATTTCGGGGCTCTTTTTGGTTCCTATGCCATCAAACAATCTGAACTTTGGTATCACGTATTCCTCTGGATAGCATACCAGATCATACTCCTTAGGATATGGGCTCCCAAATCTCTCCTTAGGCTGTATGAGGTGACCTAGCCCGGATTGTTGCAATCGACGATTTAACATCTCATCCATTTCCTTTTCAATCATCTTTTGCACCTCAAGAGACACCGTTGAGTCATCTCTTGGCTTTTCATTGTCCCTTAGAATTGACTTGCCTTTTGTGTGGTCGGTCTTTCCCTTTAAAGCACGACCTCTCCGTTCCTTAGATTTAGGGCTTACAAAATAGATTTTCCTGGGATGCGCATCCATCTTCTTATGGAGGAAATCTTGCCACAATCCTCTTTCAGTTATAAAATCTTGCATACTTGCACACCATTTTGATAACTGAGTATTCTCTTGCTGAACGGTTGCCAGTTCATGACTACCTTGTTCTAGCATTTGACTACTTTTGGAAACCTTACCATTATCAGAGGATGCCCCCAGCTCAAGGCCCCTTTCTTCACTTTCTGCAGGCTCTTCACGAGACACCCGATCAGATAGAGAATACTCACTTCCTTCTATGTCACAAGTGAAAATTCCTTCCTTGCCATTTTGGGTTTCTATTATATTGCTTTCACCCTTCGGTTGAACTTCATCATTAGAAGCGGTTGTACCATTCATGACGGAGCTTTCACTTTCAGCTTGTTTTGTTTCCCTTTTAATTCCTTCTTTGAAAGGAATCCCATAATCACTTTCAGACCCACTTTCATCTCCTAGAAGACCCAGAATTTGCTCCAATGACAAATCTTCGAAGTATTGGCTTTGATGTGAGACCTGTTGACAGTCATCCTTTTGACTTGGAGTGTGCATAAGAGTTTCTGATATTTCAGACTGGTCATCATACTCTACATCCATTGCATCGGCACTGATAGATTCTGCAGGATCCTCTGCTACACTTATCATATGAGCTGTGGCATTATCCTCTAAACCTTCTGATTGTTCCATGATTTTCTTTCTCCTTTCAAGTTGAAAGAGTGCCATGGTTTCTATTTGAAGTTGGAGATATCGCACCACATCAAGTTCATGGTTTTGTGGGGCGGAGATGCCATGGCTACTCTTTACCCCTATATCTTGACCTTTCGACTTGGTATGCCAGTCATTCGTCCCTTGCATTTGAGATTTAACCCTTTCTACTTTCTTTCTATTTTCATTCAAGACTCTTCCCTCATTCTTTACCAATATAGACGGGGTGGCCAGGATATCAAGAGCAGAAGTGCGAGGCATTTTGCTTTGTGCTTTTGAAAAACTGCCCCCTGCATATTGCTCATCAAATATATGCTCTCCTGTTTTCCGGGAGGATGATGCCAATCCATTTTTGGTAAGTATGCGGGGAATTTTCCTTTGCTCCTCCGGGAGGCTGCCCCCGGTGTGTTGCTTAATTGAAGTAGATTTTCCCATTTCCTGGGAGGGAAGGGTAAAGTTTTCGTTTATTGATGCGTCTGGACTCATAATTTGAGTGTCAGGTGGAATCGGTACACTAGTTATTTCTTTCCTTTGCTTATCTTTTATCATCTCAGAGGCTTCATGACTTGCTTCCCCAGATGAAATTGTCTTTCCTAGTATTCTAGTTTGAGGTTTCCAGATTGCTTTGACTTGAACGATCGAGGAATTTTTCTTGGCAATCATCAGTGGAGTAAATGAGCTCTCCACCGACGGATTTGGTTTTGGTTCAGGTGTTGAGTTCTTTGTGCTGGTTGGTTTGGGTGTGTCATGGTTTACGACCGCACGATTTGGCCGTGCGCCCATTCTAACCATATGCTTCTGGACCTCAGCATATGCTGCTGTGACCCGAGCGTTCTCCAGCTGGAGTTGCTCGAGTTGCCTTTGTTTGTCCTCCAGCTCTTTGCGAGGCTGGGCCATTTCATCAGATATTTCTATTTCCTCATCGACATCCTTATCAGACGAGTTTCCGCGATCCGGATTTGGATCCTCTTCATCACTTGTTGCATTATCATTGGTTTGTTGGACGATTTCCTCCACTACCGGGTTGCGGCTCTTAGGTCGCCCTACCCGTTTGGGAGGTTTGAATGTTGAAGCCTCTCCTTTTTGTCCTTGCGTTTCCACGGGGACACTTTCAGAGTGAGGTGGTTCTTGAGAACCAGTTCTCACCATATGAACTTCTGTCGATACCTCATCATCATCATCATCATTTACGGACACATGGCATACCGAGACAGAACTATCATTTCGTCCCTTCCTCATCACATATTTCCTTTTCCTTTTGTCTTTCATCATCTGACTCGCCACTTGGCTGGCGAGAGAGGTATCCTTTTCCTTTGGCATCCACCGCTCGGTGCCTCCTGTATGTTGCTTGGGAGCTGGGGTGGGTTCCTGTTGTTTGGGCCTCCAGACCTGCTTTGCCTTTCCCTTGGCTTTTATGGACTTGAGGTTGGGTTGCAGTGGCGGGAAGGTGAGCCGGTCAAAGACTGATGGCAGGTTGGCCACGGTCATTTTCTCGGAAACACTATGGTTCGCATCTCCCTCAAGGTTGTCCTCACAATGGGGAAAACGGAGCCTTTGGTGCACCGGGAGCCTTAGCCTATCCTTTACGGACGGATTCTTAGTGTTGGCAGGGACCGTAGTGACGATCCAACGGGACTTACGAGACTTTTTGATGATTCTGAAGGCCGCATGTATGGCCTCCACTGTCTTATGTTTCTTGTGGGTTATTTCTTTTGTCTCAAAGACCGGGGCATACATGGGAAGCTCCCAATCCTCCCTGAGACGCATCTCATCTCCTCCCTTCTTGAGCACATGCAGGGGGGTGAAGGTGTTGCGAAGAGGCAGGTCAGTGACGGTGTCTGGTTGTTGGACCAGGTGGAGGGCTTGAATCCTCGAGAGCCTAGTCATTGTCTCTGTTCCTTTTGATTTAGGAGCAAGAGCCTCTTTCACATGTTTAATTGGCATTTTTCCTTTCTGGTTGCATGGGGTGGTGTTTCCTGAGACAACAGTAGATGTTCCACCAGCGGGCATCACCATTTGGAGTTGTGTGGTAGCTTGGGCGGGCACTTGGAGAGTCCCGGCCACGGAGCCACCACCATTCTTGAGATGTTCTCCAGTCACAATTTGGCACCAGGTCACCATTGTTCCTTTTATGGAGAAAACTCAAGATTAGTATGTAAGTGAGGGTAGGTCTAAGTGGGAATGTGAGGTCGATTTTATTTCATGTATGTTTTCTTGTTGTGGTATTGACTTTGTTCTATAGGTTGTTATGGATCGGAGAGGTCGTCGAGGTAGAGGTGCAAGAGGTCGTGCCCGTGGAGGTGCGGGTAGAGGTGAAGATTCCGCAGATTCTAATGCAGGCCCTGGTCTTGAAGAAAGGGTTGCCAATGCAATTGAGCGGGGTTTTGCGGCCTTGGGCCGGGGACGCGGTAGACATGCCGCACAAGTGGAAGATGAAGGAGATCGCTTCCGGCTTATCTATGACTCTTTTGGAAAGACAACACCACCAAGGTTTCAAGGAGATAATCTTGCAGCGGCCGAGGAGTGGCTTGCTAGTATCAAGTCCAAGTTTCGGGTGTGTCGGGCACCAGAGGAGTTCCGAGTTGAGCTCGCCACCCATTACTTGGAGAATGATGCACGTTTCTGGTGGGAAAATAAGAAGTTGGATTTTGATGGTGACCAAGATGCCATACCATGGGAGTGGTTTGAGGAGCAATTCAATGAGCAATATGCTGATGATATTATGAAGGAAGAGATGAGACAAAGGTTTATTGAGTTTGTCTCGCACTTTTTCAGTCCAACCACGGAAGATCAGATAGTCCTCTATGGGGCGAAGAAAATGCGGATCAGATACCCCTTGAGTCCCCTAGAGTTCGAACACCACTACCCGTTTTACGAACGAAAGATAGCAATGCGACCCTAGGGACCTCAAGAGTTGATTGTTTGTGTGTAGGTCCTTTCCTTCCAACAGGCGCAAGCCCCTGCTGTTAATTACCTCTAATCTGAGTCCGAGTTGGAAATCAGACAAGAGCACCTCTAGATCGGGAATAATCAAGTGATTAGGCATTAAAAGCAATTGGAGTCAGTTTTATTTGATACATAATGGTTAGTGCTATGCGGAATGTGGTCATGATGCAGAATGCATATGCATGCTATGCTGACTTAAACTTTAAGCGATATGCAGACTTCGATGCTTTATCTTTTATAATTATAACTTTTATTGCTTCTAAGATTGTTATCATAAGACAGTCAGATCGTTGGATCATAGGTTGGCCTTAGTTGTCTTGATATGAATTTGGCTTTCTGTGTAGTGCCAGGATATAGAGCCTTAGGATCTTGTTTGATTCGATTTGGCGTTTGACTTAGTATTGGCCTCTAGGTTTGGACTTGGCTTTTGGATGTTCATTTGAATTTGGATTTGGAGTTGAATTTTGGGTTTGAGACTTGATTCAGAATCTGGGGCCCTGAGTCTGATTTAAGTCTAGTTGTGGTTTAACGTTGGTATTTGGATTTTGGTTTCTTAGTTTAGGATTCAGGGTTTTAAGGTTTAGGATTTAGGGTTTGAGACTTGATCCAGGATCTGGAGCTATGGATTTGGTTTGAGTCTGGTTATGGTTTAACATTGGTATTTAGATTTTAGTTCCTTGGTTTCAGGCTTTCGTTCTGAATTTCTGGGTTTGGGTCTGGTTGAGGCTTCGGTATTTAGTTATGGAGTTTGGATTTAGGTTCAGTTCTGAGTCCCAGTTGAGTTTAGATGTCTGGGTTCAATTTTCCGGGAATTGTCTTGAAGTCCTGACTTGGCTTGGGTCTTGAGTTTGAAGTATGGGTTCTGACTTGACTGGCTCTGGAGTGTCCTGGCTCTGAAGAATACCTGTCATCCAAGAATCCCTTCCGTCCTTTAATAACAATATTAGTTTTTTATAATGTTTATGTTTATTATTTATTTTTATGATATTTTTAAAGTTTTATGGACTTTTAAATAAAAGTGACTCTTAAGTTGGTTTTTTGTATATGATATATCAGATAGAAATGTTCTTCATAATTTTCTGGATATTTTGGTATTTTATGAGAATTTTTCTGATTTTCTGGCTATTTTTAATGCATTTTTGAAGTTTTGGTTTGCTGCAAATTCTCTGGTTGGTCCACGTCATCGGCAGGGTTGAGGTGTCAGCTTCTGGGTGGGCCACGTGGGCAAGAAGATGCGGTTTGTGGTATGCAACAGCGCTGGCCACACAGTTTGAGTCGCAGAAGATTGGGCATAGGCGTTGGATTGAGCTGGTCGAGTCAGTTGGTTCATGCCCGCACCCATGCACCGGGTTGGGTCTGAGTTGGGCTTAGGTCCGATTGGTTCACAGTGCACCAGGTTCATCTAAGTTGGTCTTATCATTTGATGGAGTCTTCTCTTTCTGTGTCTCCTTTGGTGTGTTCTTTTGTACAACGCCTCCATTTCTTCATATATCATGGCTCATATTTGGTGCTTTGTAGATTTGTCGCCACAGAGGATCATCGCAGGCCATCTCTTTTTAACCGTTGTCAACATGATCTGTCCATTGATAGGCGTCAAGATTCGTGCATGGTCAAGGAGTCAACTTCTTCTTCCTTTTTCTTCCATCTCCTTACGATTTCGTCCGTTGCCTTTGACCCGACGGCACAGTGGCTCCTCCGCCGTTGACTCGAGCATTCCGGCCACCATTTTGATTGAGGTTGGGTTCCACAGGATCGTCTCCTCCTCCTCTTTTCTTCTCTACCTTCAATTTCGCCATTGCACACATAATTGACTGGGCCCACTTCGGCTTGCTATTTTCACCATGCTCGGCTGTCTCCGCCAAATTGCGCCTCCTGAGGGGTTTGTTCTCTTCTCAGGCGAGTTGCACCGCACATACTTCTCTTCTTTTGTCGATTTGAGCCGTTGGAGGGTATGCCTTCTCTTCAGTTGTGTCAGGGAGACAAAATCGAGATCTGGCCATGGCTAGAGAGCTTCAAACCTGCTGTCCTTGTGCATCCAGAGGTGCACAAACCCTTTTAAGTCACTTTTATCTTATGTTAGATGCAGATGTGAGATGTTTAGATGCAAGAAAACAAAGAAATTAAAAAAACAGATATATGGCACCAACCACCATGGATTGGTGGCTGGGCTCACTCAAACGCCAATCAAAACAGCAATTGAACTCCCAAAACTTCTTTATTGATATATAGAAGAGGTGGTTTACAGATTCAAGCTACCTAGACTCTCTCTTCTCTCTTCTTTTCTTCTATTTCCTATTACAAGCTATCTGCTCGACGAAATTACAGAGCTTTCTCTCTTATATTCTAACCTAACCAAGGATGTAGGCAGAGCTTCAGTGTATATGGTAAGCTTGGGGTTGGTGGAGGCTTTTTTCTTCTTCTGATTTGAGGTCTTTATATAGGCTTGAAGTTAGGGTTTCCCATGGAGAGGCCTATCCATATCTCACCATTCATTTTGATCCTATGGCTGTCATGGAGCCGTGGGGAACAAGTTCTAGCAAAACCATGGGCTGGTATTGCTATACTGTGGATGGTTTTCGTTGTGTGGCATGGATGAGCCATGGAGTTAGGGTTTTGATCCAATGGCTCCTGTATAGCTGCCATGGGTATTCTTTCTTCACTTCTCTTCCTTTACTGGTCAATTGCACTCACCAATAGTGCTTTGACATGTGGCATTTGATGGTTTAGCAAGCATGGAGCAGTAGCAGAAGCAATTGGATGTACTTCATTTCACCTATGCCTTGTCAGCCGAGAATATGGGCATTTGGTGACTCTGGCTGTTGTAATTTCACCTTGCATTTCAATTTTCTTTCTTCTCGATCTTAACAACACTGATTAGCATTACCAATTTTTACTTGAAAGTTTCTCATTGGTCTAGCATGCCTATCGAGTGGGGTCTGGTGCCACTTGGCATTTAAGTTCAAAAGTGTGTATTGATCATAGTCCTTTATATATCCATGCTCCCTGGAAGTTGTTTTGGCGCCAGAAGTGGAGGTATATGCTGGCAACCATCCAACAACTGTAATTGATCTGAAGGTTGGGAATCCATTAGGAGGGAGGCGGCAGCTTAGGGTTTGGAAAGGTTTCTCTCATTCTTGACACATCTCCATCTCCTATTCTTCATCTGATGGTTGTAGTAGATTCTTTGGGGAGCAAGTTTGCTTGATTTGTCTTCATCTAGACGTGGAGGCAGCTGATGGAGGGAGGGGACCATAGGAGGAGTTGCATTTCCATCTTTGCCCTTCATGTTTTATTAGCGCCTCCTTAGGGGCATATTGGTCAATTGAGTGCTGCAATAAGCCTCAAATTACTTGGTTCTGGGGCATATGATGCTCCACATGTGTGACAGTTTGTTTGGTTTCCTTTGTTGCCCTTCCAATGCTCATAATTGATCATCTCCTCAACACTGGCAATTAGATGTGTTAGGCCTTCATACACTTATGTTTAGCATGTCATTAACATCAATTAACCATATGACTCTCCACTAGGCAGTGCCTAACTGAACTTTGATGTAACCATGGTTTCTATTGATGATTCCACTAATCTGGTTTATTTTAAGTCAAATCGACAGCTCAGATTAACTGTACCCATTGTTAAGTCATATAAGTATCATGCTAAACATGTTTTAAGCATCAATTGAACCATTGAACTGTTGTATGCCATGACTTTATCACCATCGTCACTTGGCCGTAACCTCCATTGGTGGTTCTAGCAATTGGCTCCATCTCATATGGAATTAATGGCTCATTCACTCTCACATGACCTTCGTGAAGGTGTATGCACAAGAATGTTGACTCTCGTGTCCACAAGAGCTCCAATTTCATGTCTCCTTCTTCACTGCCTCGAAACTTAATTGGAAAAATTCGCCATATTCAGGGAACAAGAAGGGTCAAGAGTGGTACCGTTGCTCTCTCCTTGTCATGGGCTTTTCAGTGGTATCGAGAACATGAGAAACGGCGACGGGGATCGCCGGCGATGGTTTTGTCAGAGACACGGGGCTCGTCTCTTTCTTCGATTTTTTAATTTCCCTGGGACGAGAGCCAATCATAGTGCGACACTTGTGAGGAGGGGGTTGTCTGACATGTGGGGCCAGCTGCGGGAGCGAATCAGGGATCGAGTGCGAGAGCCAATCATGGTTCGACGTCTATCTTGGCTTCTCTCGCTGACGAGCGGGACCAAGGACGGGGGTAAGTTAGAGAGGACGTCTGATGGACTTTCGTTTATTTCAGATGGGCCTCGAATTCCTTTGGTATTAGGTTTCAGCAGCCCACTTCAGTTGTCACCTTCATTTCTATCTCCTCCATTTCCAACAGAAACGGAGTTGTCCATTTTTCTGGGATTTCAACATTCCTTTGGTTTAATTCTTCTTTGAAAAATTAATTGAAGCCTTCTCTTTTGTCATTTTGACATGAAACTTGGCACACTATCTCATAAAAATGCGAACCACTTGATGGTTATGAATTTCCATTTTTAGGAATTTTAGATTAATTATATGAATTTTCTAAAGTTCATAGAATAATTCACATAATTAATTTATTCATGCATCCTTGCTACACCCTTCTAGCTTCTTGTTTTGATCAATGATCCATGATATTTATGTCACCTTTTCCTTCTATTAATATTGAATATTAAATATCAAATTAATACAGTCATATGGCGAACTGTATTAACATTAATATTAATATCGATATTATGGCATTAATTCAGGCACATCTTTTACTTCAAAAATTGACCCCCTCCCTCTGAGAGTCGGGACCTGTCATGTGTTCACGAGCCCTATTTTTACCATCTCGTGACTTGCTGCAATTTTCTTGTGCGGCAAAAATTAGAGGTAAACAGAGTTAAAGCAAGGGAGTAAAACTGTGGCAGAATACAATATGGAATTCATCAATCTCTCTCGCTATGCTCTTGACATTAGAGCTGATCCTAAGCGCTATCGAAGGCACTACATCAATGGGCTTAGGTCAAAGATAGGGGGTGCAATTGATGATCCTTATGTTACAGACTTGAAGAGGTTGATGAATCATGCTGCACAAAAGGAGGTTCACTTTAAAAGGGAGCGAGAGGAAGAAGAAGAAGAAGCGAGGAAGGTTCGCTCAAAGAGTGGACAAATGCAAGTTGCGGGACGAGGCAAAGGAAAGGCACCAATTCCTTCCTCCGCAACAGCAAGCAAGGCCAAGCCTTCGGGACATTGGTGTCGGACTTGTAACCAACCGCATCCAGAAGTCTCATGTCATTTGCGCAATCGGACTTGTTTCGGTTGTGGAAGTCCGGGACACATAAGGAAGGACTGTCCCAATCCCTCACCAGCGGGGCATTTTGGAGGCCAAGGTAGTGGAGGCTACCCGAGAGGCGGGGGCCGAGCACCAAGTTTTGACCGTGGGCGTGCGGGAGGTCGAGCCTCGGGGCGTAGAGGTGGACGGGTTGGAGTTTTTGCTGCTGAAGTGGAGCATGAAGGAGAAGAGCAACCACATGTTGTAGCACCAAATGAGATGCTTTCAGGTATTGTTTCTATCTCGGGACACTTTGCTTTTGTTTTGTTTGACACGGGGTGTAGTCATTCGATAGTGTCTCGGGAATTTGTTGAGTCATGTGGTTGGGTTATGGAAAAACGGAGTGACGTGTCTCGGGTCTTAACTCCCTTGGGGCAATCTAATGAAGTAGTCTTGGGGTGCCGAGACCTAAAGGTGTTGATTGCGGGCCGAGAATTGCCTTTGGATGTGCTTGTACTAGACATCTCTGGGTATGATTTTCTGTTGGGTCTTGATTGGCTTGCAAAGCATAATGCAGAGATAGAGTGTGCCAAGCGGCGCATTCAATTCAACTTGGGAAGACCAATCAAGTGTGCTCTCAATTTCAGAACGGTTGGGGATCCTACCCCGTATATTTCAGCAGTAGAAGCAAGAAACTTGTTGCAAGCTGGGTGCATGTGTTTCTTGGCAGCGGTGATAGTAGATGGAGACGGGCAGCCGGATATCTCAACCATTCCGGTCGTCCGAGAGTTCGTTGATGTGTTTCCGAGTGAGATCTCGGGTATGCCACCTCCAAGAGAAGTTGAGTTTGGTATTGAGTTGCAGTCGGGTGCGGTACCAATTTCTAAAGCACCGTATCGCATGGCACCGGCAGAATTAAAAGAGTTGAAAGTTCAATTGGAGGAGTTATTGGAGAAGGGATTTATAAGGCCAAGTGCATCACCATGGGGAGCACCGGTCTTGTTTGTTAAGAAAAAAGATGGAACCTTGAGACTTTGTATTGATTATAGAGAGTTGAATAAGGTGACGGTAAAGAACCGTTATCCATTACCAAGGATAGATGATTTATTTGATCAATTAAAAGGGTCTTCAGTGTATTCTAAGATTGATCTTAGAACAGGTTACCATCAGTTGAGAATCAAACCTGAAGATGTGGAGAAAACTGCTTTCAGATCAAGGTATGGGCACTATGAGTACCTTGTGATGCCATTCGGTTTGACGAATGCACCAGCAGCTTTTATGGACCTAATGAATCGGGTCTTCCATGATTACTTGGACAATTTTGTGATAATTTTTATTGATGACATTCTTGTTTACTCTCGCACTCATGAAGAGCATGCGGGTCACTTGAGAGCAGTGTTAGCTCGATTGAGAGAACATCAATTGTTTGGAAAACTGTCAAAGTGTGAGTTTTGGTT
The DNA here is from genome assembly GCA_028095005.1 of Rhynchospora pubera. Lineage (NCBI taxonomy): Eukaryota > Viridiplantae > Streptophyta > Magnoliopsida > Poales > Cyperaceae > Rhynchospora > Rhynchospora pubera. Next base: position 117,119,328 of record CM051461.1, read on the forward strand.
AGAAGAAGTGGCATTCCTCGGGCATGTGATCTCGGGGAAGGGTTTGTCGGTGGATCCGACAAAGGTGCATGCAGTAGCTAGTTGGACTCAACCAAAGAATGTGTCAGAGGTGCGAAGTTTTCTTGGGTTGGCCGGGTATTACAGACGGTTTGTGGAAGGGTTCTCAAAGCTCGCTCGGCCGCTAACCCAACTTTTACATAAGGATGTTAAGTACATTTGGGGAGATGAACAAGAGGCTAGTTTTCAAGCCTTGAAGGATCGGCTTGTGGCCGCACCAATCTTGGCAATGCCGGTACAAGAGAAGGAGTTTGCGGTTTACACCGATGCTTCAGGAGTCGGACTTGGTTGTGTTCTCATGCAAGATGGACATGTGATAGCTTATGGATCACGGCAACTTAAGCCTCATGAAAAGAATTATCCAACCCATGATTTAGAGTTGGCAGCGGTTGTGTTTGCACTAAAAATTTGGAGGCACTATTTGTATGGGGCAAAGTGCAAAATCTACACCGATCACCAAAGCCTCAAGTACTTGTATACACAAAAGGATCTTAATCTGAGGCAGAGGCGGTGGTTAGAGTTACTCAAGGACTATGATATGGAGATCTTGTATCATGCCGGGAAAGCTAATCTTGTAGCCGATGCACTAAGCCGAAAAAGTCGAGCAAATGCAGCGGCAATGATTACAAGTCAGCCAAAGCTCCTAGAAGAGTTGAGAAGATTGGAGTTGTGTGTAGGTGTGTCAAGGGAACTTGTTCTTAGCCATGTCAATCGAAACCTCGACAACCCTATTTCAAATGCAGTGGTAACTGTGTTCTTAGCGGCTTTGGAGGTTGAACCAGATTTGCATGTAAGGATTAAAGTGGCACAAGAAAAAGATGAGAAGTGTCAAAAGTTTCGAGCGGGGATAGAAGAAGGTAAGGAAAGTTTTCAAGTGGATGAAAGTGGCATTTTGAGGTTTGGCACTAGGGTTTGTGTGCCAAATAACAAGGAGATCAAAATGTTAATTCTTATGGAGGCACATGAATCGGGATATGCCATTCATCCCGGTGAAGTGAAAATGTATATGGACTTAAAGAAACATTTTTGGTGGCCGGGCATGAAGCGAGAGATAGCAGAATTTGTAGCTCGGTGCCAAACTCTTCAACAATCAAAGGCCGATCGGCGAAAGAGTGCCGGTCTCTTACAACCGTTACGGCGCCCGAAGGAGAAGTTTGAGTCTATCACCATGGACTTTGTGTCGGGTTTTCCGAAGACAAAGGGCCAAGTTGATGGAATTTGGGTAATTGTGGATAGGTTGACTAAGGTGGCTCGGTTTATACCGATTCGATCTGACATTGGTGGAGATAAGCTAGCGGAGCTATTCATAAAGAATTTGTTCCGGTTGCACGGCTGTCCAAGGGAGATCATTTCAGATAGGGACAGTAGGTTTACATCTCAATTTTGGAAGAGTTTTCAAAAAGCTTTGGGGACAAAATTGAGTTTTAGTTCTGCACATCACCCCCAAGCAGATGGCCAATCTGAGCGCACGATAGAGACCTTGGAGGATATGTTGAGAGCGTGTGCTATATGTTTTGGTGGGTCTTGGGTAGATAACCTACATTTGGTGGAGTTTTCCTATAATAACAGTTTTCATGCAAGTATTGGGATGGCACCCTATGAGGCTTTGTATGGCGGGTCGTGCCGGACACCGCTATATTGGAAGGTCAAAGGAACTTACATGCCTACGGGACCGGAGTTAGTTTCAGAGAGCTTAGAAAAGGTGAGGTTGGTGAAATCTAAACTTAAGGCTGCACAAGATCGGCAAAAGAGGTATGCTGATGTGCACCGACGGCCGATTGAGTATAAGGAAGGTGAGCATGTATGGATAAAGGTGTCTCCTGTGAGAGGGGTGTTTCGCTTCGGTGTCTCAGGGAAGCTAAGTCCTCGGTACATCGGGCCTTTTATTGTGAGCAACAAGGTAGGAGCTGTTGCTTATGAGTTAGATTTACCCCCAAGTTTGGATCGGATTCATCCGGTCTTTCATGTGTCTCAACTTCGCAGGTATGTGCGTGATCCTTCGCATATACTTGATCACTCAGGCCTTAGTCAAGTTGAGTCGAACTTGACTTATGAGGAGAAACCTACAAGAATTTTGGATACCAAGGAACACCGGTTGCGAAGTAGAACAATCCGGTATGTGTTGGTGCAGTGGGCTAGACACCCAAGGAAGGAGGCTACTTGGGAGCATGAGTCCGAGATGAAAGAGAAGTTCCCAGAGTTGTTTGACGTCTCAGGTACGTGCTCCGTTCAGAGGACTGAACGGGATTCTTAAGGGGGGAGGGATGTAATACCTAAGTTTTTAGTTTATTTAGTACTTAGGTGTTAATGTGTTAATTTTATGTTGTTTTGAATTCTTTGAAATTCTGACCAAAATTTGCATGCTTGATTGTTTGGATTTTATACTAGTATGTTAGTATAGTATAAATATTATGTTGTGTACTAAAGTTATGCTAAGAGTCTATAAGTTATTGTTAAAATTCTGGGTTTTATAAGGCTCAAATCTGAAAATATGATGGTACCTCTAATTTGACAAAAGTTAAGGGGCTATTTTGCAGAAACCAACACCACACTTTTACTTCAAAACCCCCCAGCAGACCCTCTCTCTCTCTTCTTCTTCCCACTTTCTTCTCCACTGAAATTTTTCTCCATTCTCCTTTCCAAACCCAAGCTCTATAACCTCCACTCAAATAAATTCAGAAAAATTCACAAAAATTCGGCAAAAATCAGAATTAAAGGGAGAAAGGCAAGGAGAGTACATGCAACCCATCTATTTTCGGATTTGAGGGCTTATTGGTTAGTATTTCGTTGAACTTTGAATTATTTCGTTTTTAGCAATTTCTGAAATTTAGGGTTTGAATTGAGGTTTATAACTGAAATTTCTTGTTGGTTTAAGTTAGTACTATACTCTAGTAGCTACATTTCGAGTTTGGTTTGATTTGGTGAAGTTTTGAGCATTTCAGCTCAGGGGCTAAAGTCCGGTCCGGATCAGTTGCAATCCAGTCCGGATTGTTTTCTCTGGAATTTTCAACTCCTAAGAGTCCGGTCCGGATTGTTCAAATTCGGTCTGGATTCGTCTCATCTGAGAATAGATTTTGTTTTGGCCATAACTTGGTCGTCCGGAGTCCATTTTAGATGATTCAAAGCCCATTTGAAAGCTCTTGAAGAGCTCTACAACCTCATAAAGTCATTTGATACATTAGAAGTCAGAAAATTATGATTTATACCCTAAACCTTATTCGTATCTTAATCGTTCGTGTCTAAGTCATAGTAAAACCTAACCCGACCACATAATGAGTTATAATTGGGAGTTATATTTAGTTTTTCTTGTTTGTATTTACTTATTTCTTGTGTGATCTGTCTTGAGTAAGTACTTAGAATAATTTATTAATGTAGATTTGGATAAGGACGTATCGGGACTCGAGGAGGCCGATACTATCGGTGGTAATTAGGATTTGCTTGTCATTGCTTGTGTCTACTTGTGTTGCAGGTGCGGATGCACACAAACTCTGATTTACATTTTATGAACTTAACTATGGCATTTGCATCATGTTGAATTACTCATTCATTGCATGCATATTTGTATTTGTATCATATGTTAATATTATACTTTTAAATGTTATACATGATGAATGGTTTCCGATTGAATGACTTCAAAAGGTCTGTGCTACTTGTGTGATTGAATAGACATTGATTGACTCGAGGACGGAGTCATGACCCGTTCCTTGAGCCCCGAGAGATAAGCGCTTATGATCGGTATTCTGACAATGTTCTCTCTGGTAGTACTGTTTGATATTCTGTTTTGTCTAAATTGTGGTAATCTGAGTCTACGGACTATAAAATCTGAGTCTAAGGACTATAAAATCTGAGTCTACGGACTATAAAATCTGTGAAGGAAGTCGTAATGATTATAACCAGACTTGCATGTTATGTGTTGTCCAACTCGAGCCGGTTTCTGAAAGGCCATCTTGTAATTGAAATCCTTATTGTAGGGACATAATAACCGTGCTCATGATGCATTGCATGATTTAATTTGAGAGGTTGATTGAACTAATTGATATGTATATTGCTATATTATTTGCTTGTATAATGAAGTGTTGTTTTAACTCAGTCAGTAGTTAGTTCCTGATCATGTACCTTCGGGGTTTGTGTGACTGGAACTAAATACCGCACTGGGATAATTTTTATAATTATCTCACTCTCCACTTTGTGGGTTCCAGGTTGTAGACCGAGCGGGAATCGAGTTGCAGAGTAAGCCATCTACATTTTGAGTAGAAGCATGAAGCGTGGGATTTCTAAATGTTCATTTTGTATAGTTAACTTGTACTTTTGATATTGTAAAGCCAACTGATATTACATGTACAAGTCTAACTAGTTGGAACTTGCCATATGCCATGATGTAGTTTGATATTTGTTAACCTTTGAGTAATTGCTTACATTTAGATTTGTGATGCTTCATGCAATTTACTTAATGTTTTGTGATATGTAAGCCTTGCGGGTGCGTGAAGGTAAGCACGTAGTCGCGGCGGGCCGTGGTACTCCATGACTTCGGTTTTGGGGTGTCACATTATTTGAATTTTGAATTTTGAAAAACGACTCATGTGTACGATAACGATCTGTACGCAGGAGTGTATTTTATCCATTATATATATATATATATATATATATATATATATATATATATATATATATATATATGTGGGTAGAATCCAATGCAAACTAGCCAGAAGTTCTAATAGAAAAGTGACTACCGATTTTTTTATATTATATGTGAAATTAGTTACATGAAAAAATAAGAATTAAAATATTGTGGCACGATCAAATTATAAAGTCGTGAAGTCCACCGAAGTGACTTAACATTGGTAAGTTTTAATCGACTTGAATATCAAGGTTGAAGTGCTAATTAAAACATTTTACAACACTTTCAACTGCCCAAAACTAGACTTCATGACAATTACGTAGAACACTTACTTTCATATTCCACATAAAATCTATAGAATTGGACTTTTAAATTCAGAAGACTCACAAGAAATTTCTACACACATCTTAGAATCACTCGAAAATAACTCCTTTTGACCAAACATAATTAAGTTTTTTTTCCAATAATAATATAATTCATTTAAATTTTAATAATTATTCAAGGATAGAGCTCGATAACCGACTATAGAGGCATGCGAGCAGGATATATTTTGTAATCGGAGTACCCTGCGCCAAGAATTAGGTCATGCCATTCCTTCTTGGTGCGCTCCTTGCTACCCAAAAAAAATAGCAAGCAAAGATTGTATATAAGTTTTGTCTCAGTTTCTTTCGAGTCATCAGTCTCTGCGTCCAAAACCATTTCCACAACAATAACCTTGCCATTGTTTATTGTAGAATCAATTGCCTCTTTACATTTCTTGAGTATTCGAATACAATCCTCATCAGACCAGTCATGAAGAACAGTCTACAACACATATTGCAATACAACATTGCATAAGTAATGGTAAAATCAATCCTCCCTACATTTAGTAACTTTTATGACATGTCTGCAAAAGCTGCAGCTGGCTGATAAGTTGCTTACATGAAATATGATTTTAATCAGTCAACTTTTTATTTGTCAATAAGCAAGCTAATTAATTCTGAATGATAAAATAAATAAGGTTCAATTGGTTGAATTTTCAGACGAAGAGTACCTTGAGTAGAATTGTATCAGCTGGAGGTATCTTGTCAAACATATCTCCACCGACCACACTGATTGAATCGTTATTCAAAGCATTATCAACTACATGAGGAAGGTCAAACACTGTGCACCGGAGATTTGGAAAGGAATCAGCTATAATTTTCACGGTACTGCCGGTGCCACCTCCGACATCCACCAAATTATTTATGCCTTCGAATATTTCTCGATATTTCGCAACTAAGATTCTAACAAACTCCTTACTATGGCTCGACATTGCATTGTTGGCCAAATTACCTAGTTTATAAAATATGAAATTCTGATGCAAATCTTCCTCACTTAAAAAATTTATGATTTAACAGCTTTGTACAATAAATTACATACTTTATAATGGACTTTATAATTTATACTGTGTCTAGAAGTTGATATTTATACAGGGTGCATATGGCGTAAAAAGAGGAAAGGAGAGGTATGTTATAAATATAGTGTTACCAAGCTCTGGCTTTTCCTTCAGGACTTCCCACGCCTGCTTCCCGTTGTGTGCCAGCTGAAAGACAGTGCCCTTACCAGTATCCTTGAACCATTTGCTTGTAAATAGCAATTGTTCGGGGGATGGTTCTGTAGCGAAGCGCACAAAGGCACCCATGTTGGCACCTTCACTCAGCATCATTTCAGAGATTGGTGTGAGCAGGTAACCACCTTCACATTTTGCAAAGACTCTCTGATGAACAAGAAGTCCCATGAGGCTCTCAAGCGTCAACTCCTTCTCGGGTGGGATGAGTATCAAATGAGCGAGTTCATGCAAGGGCATGGGACCGCCATATGCTTTTATATGGTTAGCGATTTCTAGTTCTGCTACAAACCTCAGAGCCCAACTAGACATGTATGAAATGCTTTGGTGTATGAAACTGGTCAGCTCCATTTGTGTGGATTTAGTGGTACTCACTACTCAGGCCTAAAGTTGAGGTATCCGCTGGTGAGCAATGACTGTAGCAGTGATAGGTATATATAGCACTTCGGTGTCTGGTATATCTGTCTTTCTGAAGAAAGGTCAAAGGTGTATGAGTATGACTACAATTCTACAAATACTTTATTTCCCCTTGGGTTTGTCTACGGTTGCTTTCTTATTTTTTTCTGCAGTGAATCTGTGTATCCAAATTTGTAACGAGTTCAACAAGCCTAAAAGATAACTAGTGTAACAATTCACGACATGTATAGAAACACGAGAACGGAGAGTGCAGTCCTCTACATTATATATAGTTTTGTTCTACCAGATGCCGATAGTTTATTGTGTAACGGTCAGAATAATTATTTTGCGAGACTCGCATGATCGACTACAGGGGAAAGCAAGCGAATTAATGGCCCGTGTGATTGTGTGCCTGCTACTGAATGGGTCCGAACGCATCTGGTTAGGCCTGCGAAACGAAAAAAAAATTACTTAATTCCGTTCGTTTCGTCTTCGGAATGATTTGCGAAAGAAAATCTGATTTAGTCTGGTATAGCGAAACGATCAACGAAATAACCAATAGTTCAATCACAGTGTAATTTACGTAAATTTTGATCGTTTCGCACCTTTTCATCCCTACGAAACGATTAACGAAACATAAATCAATTTCGCCACTGAAACGAAACGGTTGACGAAACACCTTTATTTCGCCACCGTTGTGTACGTTAGACAGGTCTACATCTGGGAAATAAAATGAAAATTACAGTATACCAATATACCATCCAACAAATTCCCATCTTGATCATTCACATTCAGGGCTCCCCACTCTCCCTCTCACTTCTACACGTGCTATCTCATTTTCTTCTCTTCCGCGTCTTCTCCCCTATCTCGTTCTCACTTGTGATTTTTTTCTCTTTCCCGCTGACTCTTCTACATGCTTATTTTTATTTTTATATGTATTTATTTTGTTTGTTTTGCACATATTTACTTTATTTCTTATTCATCTAATTTTAATATTTGTTTATTTTGTTTGTTGTACCCGTTCATTTTGTTGTATTATATATTCACTTTGTTTGTTTTATTTCTTATTTAGTTATTTTTAAATCAGTTCAATTTATTTATTGTATTCGGTGACTATGTTGTTATATGTATTCAATTTGTATGTTGAATATGGTTATTTATTTCTTGTTTAAGAAATTTGTGTATATATTCACTTTGTTTTATATGTTCACTTTATTTGTTTTATATATTAATTTGTTTGTTATATATGTTCATTTTGCTCTTGTATCTACACTTTGATTTTTATTTCATCTTATCTTTGTTTTTGTTCACTTTGTGGTTGTAGATGTTTCTTTTTGAGAAATCAAGACATAGTTCACATGAAGGCGAAAAGAAGTGAGATTAAAATAGAAAAAAAGAAGTCGAGTCGATGGGAAATCGAGAAAGCACAGAAGCGAACGCGAGAGGGAGAGGAAAGACGTCAGGGGTAGGAAAGAGGATGGAGGGGGGCGATGTTAGGGGTAGAGAAGGGGAGGACGTGAAGAGAAAAATGGTGCGGCAAAAGTATTAGATGGCGTGGACAATTATTTTTAAGTACCGTTATCACATCTGAAATATAACGCCATTTTTAACTTTGGTATATTTTGTTTATGATCACTATTATCTTGAAAATTATGGTTCAGTCCGAATTTTGTTCTAATAAATATTATGTTATCCCAAATAATTTTATAACATATACTTTTTCAAAACTAACCCAATTTTTCATAGGTTGAACTTTTTTTTATTTGCATTAGCAAATACAATATATATTAACATAATTTTATGAATCATACTTATATTGTATTTTTTATTATTATTGTGTAAAAAAATATGGTGTATTTAACCACGATTAACAATTAAATGTTGATAAAAATTCTTTGAGCATTTACCGAATTTTCATGCCAGCAATTCTTTTTCAATTTTATTTTATTACGTAGCAAGTGTATTAGTTTTTATTACCGTATTGGTATTATATTATTATGTTACCCTTAATTTATGTAAAAATAATTATAAATAATAAATTTGTTATATGGATATTCATAATAAAACCAGTGTTATAAACATATATTTTTTTATATATTGGAACATATAATTTTAACATCAATTCATTTTATGTGAATTATTAAAATTAAATATTCATTTTATATGTGCACATATTCATAACAATTAAAATCAATATTCCTTATAAAATGACCACAATAGAATTATTTCTTATATGGGTATTGATAATAATAAATGTGTAGTAATAATATATTTTATCTATATATTTGGATATTTGATTTTAAAATCAATTAATTTTGTATAAAATATTCGTTATATACACAAATTATTATCCGGATATTATTATATATTCATAACGATGAAATAACGAGATACCTTATAAACAAAATATTAAAACAACTATTAAATAAAAAAATAATAGCATCAAAACAAATTAAAATTGACTGTTTATTGAGTGAAGCGCGATGAACAAATAACAATAATACAAACGCTTGTGCTCTACCTGCTTAAAAAAAACCCGCTAATATTGTTGTTACTTATGAAAAAAATAATTGTTTCCGTAAAATTCTCAAAGCAATAGCCGTTAAACTAAAAATAAATAAAATTAATTGAGATTGCAAATCATCAAATGAAACGTGAGGTTAACGCTAGTTGTAGTCAAATCGGGACATCGATCCCTGAACATACTAGTCTATATTGTACAGGATAATTCCAAAAACACAACACTTTATTAATATATGTGCTAAATGGTAAAATTAATTGTACAAATATGTGCTAAATGGTAAAATTTTATCTAGAGAGCCATTGTCATCAGGGACATTGATCCCTTATTTCATGGGGAGCATATCCTCTACCAACTTTTTGAGGTTGGTAGAGGGCCAACGTTTGATCCGAGCCGTTAGATCTAATCTCGACGGTTAAAATTTTTCGAGCCTATCAATCTAGGTTACATGCACGGGGCTCCCTTAACCATTGAGATTAGATCTAACAGTTTAGATCAAACGTTGGCCCTCTACCAACCATAAATGGTTGGCAGAGGATGTGATTCCTATTTCATGCGCCTGTGACATCAGAAAAACGAGGTTCAATTTTTCAAAAACAAATTCAATTCCGATTCATCCCGGCATTAATTAAAGCTTTGAAATTTTGTTTGGAAATGTCTTTTTCCTTCTTCGACAATGGATCAATATATAATATATCTTCTTAATATTTTTTAAGGAATTAATTTTTTCAAACAGTACTAAGTCATTTTATCGACAATTTTTTGCAAAGAAAAAATGGGTTGCACGATAAGGATATATACCTGGGGCCTCTATAAATTTGATTGTTGCAAATAACAGTAAGTCAATTGACTGACTAGTTTTCAAAGAAAAAATGGGTTGCACGATAAGGATACCTGGGCATTTGACCGTTGCAAATAACAGTACGCAAGTCATGAATTGATTGACTCGTTTTCAAAGAAAAAGTGGGTTGCGCGACAAGGATACCTGGGCCTCTATAACCATTTAATTGTTGGAAGTAAGATGGAGTGTGTGAATGGTACTATAGTATACCAGTAAGAGTCCACTTGAGAATAGTATTACATTTTTTATAACCTTGACTTATTAATACATTCCAAATATATCGGCAATCATCTTAGCCTCATCATTATCATCTAGATTAATATGATGTAATTCGTATTTTGAGAAATTGACTCCTATACATGCTAAGACTTCAAATTCAATGAAAACTCATTTAACAGTCTGTATAACCAATCCATCTACTTCAAAAAAATCACAGTATTATGAGCTATTGCAAGTTAACTATGAGCCGCACATCTATTGGAGGCCCTGGACCTTTTATGATTCCTCTATCCCTATCTTTGTTTTATAATTTTATTTAAACAATCTGCTACTAGATTAAATAAAAGTGGTGACATAGGATCCCTTACTTGAGCCCTCTATACACTGAAATAATTTGAAATTTTTTCATTTATACTGACACAAACTTATCCCACACTACTAGCTGCTCAATCCATTTTAACCCACTTGTTTGAGAGCCCTCTGAACTCATGCATTTCAATTAAGAAGGCCCAATTAATTTTATCATAAGCCTTTTTTTTTTCTAAATTCAATTTTAATATCAATTTTTTTTTTCAAAATCTTTGTGGAATGTTAAATTTCAGAAACACAAATTACATTATCTAAAATAAATCTTTGTTCAAGAGATGTTGCTTGGGATTGATCTAGTATTTTGTTTACGATAGGAGAAAGCCTAGTGGTTTAAACTTTAGTGATCCAAAATGTAATTAAATAAACTAATTGGCCCTGTAGCATTTTTTTTTAAAGACAAAACATCGTTTTATTTTTTCCGAGACACATCTAGATTGTGTGGTTAAAAAAAACATTAAACAGACACAAAACATTGCAATATGCCAATTTAATTTTTTTCAGATACAATAAAAATGTCATACTATGATACTATCTAGTGGTTCCAGACCTCTCGAGAATTTAAACAAGGGCATCTTTTATTTTTCATATCTCAAATTCTTTAATCAGAAAAAAAAATATCAGTATCTATATGACTATCTCTGAAATTTTTTTATCGTCAGTCAATGACAAACAAGTTTATCATCAACTGTTTGTTTTACGCTCCCCCCTAACTGTTGCCTAGCCCCCTAACAAAGGCATCATCATGTATCTCCTTTTCATGCATAACTAAGGAGGAATGTTGTAAATACACAATAAAACCGGCCATGTATTCTGACGGCTACTCATGTTGCCGTATGGATTCATCCCGTCCGTGCATAATCCCAATCTCAAATTTCTAGGTTCACTGCCGAAATCTTCAAATTCCCTATCTATATTCCTCCAATCAGGAGAGTCTGCCAGGTGCCGGAGCATTCCATTGCCTCGTTTTCTACAATCCGCGTGCCATCTCAACAATTTGGCATCCTTCGCATTAGAAAAAGACGCTGAACTCTTGGTATTATTGGAAGATAAAACACCACCTTCGCAGCTGGTCCCTTACCATCTGAATCAATCTTATCATCCCTCGATCTATATCGTGATGCATTACAAATTGGACATTTTTAAGATCTCTATACTCATTCCGGAATAATATACAATCATTCGGACATGCATGAATTCTCTCTACTTCGATTTTCAATGGACACAATATCTTTTTAGCCTTATAAATTGAATCCGGCAACTCATTATTTTCTGGAAGAAAATTTTTATGCAACAGTGTGAGCAAAGATGTAAAACTAGCATCGCTCCATTCGTTTTTGGCTTTTAGATTGAACAGTTTGAAGATAGTATTATAAGTTTTGACAATTTACAACCGGAAATTAACTTTATCTTATCTTGTTCACGTAACAAACCAAAAATTTCAATATTATCAACAAAATCTTCATCCACATTGGTCACTATTTCATCCAATATATTTTCATCACCCAATGCATTTTCATCATCTGATACATTATCGTCATCCAATACATCATCATAATCCAATACATTATCATCATCCAATAATACATTTGTTTTATCAAATCGTGAATCTAAAACATTCAAATTGCAACTAAATTTTCCTCCCTACTCTCTCCATGATGTGTCCACCTGGTATAACCAGGCCGAAATCCATCCTTAATTAAATGACCTCTCACTTCTTCCACATTAGCCCAACTCACCAAATTCTGACAAATCCGCCAAGGGCAACGCATTTTATTATTTCTCATCAAATCCATATTCTTTTTACCACAAACCATAAATTTTTCAAGTCCTTCCAAAAATATAGACGAAAACCTGATCCATCTCATCAAATCCATCTGATTCACGTCCGATCCATCTGATCCGAAGAAATAAAAAATAGGCAAAGGTCAGGGTTTAGGGTTATAGCTCAATTTATCACCTTAGGTTTTCGGGCCGGTTACCATCCTAGTCCACTCTTTGAATATTCTTGTCTCATTAGCGAGCGTACGTTAGATGCAATTTGTTGTCTGAGAAAAATTCGGCAGCATTTCCCCTTATGTTCCCTGAATACGCCAACACACGATTGCTCGTGTGTACGTATCCATGGGGAACATAAAGAGAAATGCCGTTGAATTTTTCTCAGACAACAAATTGCATCTAACGTACCACTCGCTGTCCTAAATGAGACAAGAGTATCCAAAGAGCAGTATTCCCGATCGGGAGTACTATCCGAGATTAATCCCTAATGGATTAATCTCGGATGGGCAAAGACCTAAATTCGGTATTATTTGTTCCGGTATTTTGGTCCTATATGACAATACAATAATTAGTTAAATGCATATGCTATTATTAACGCTAATGATAAAAAATAAAAAAAGATTATGAAAATATACCTTCAATTTTTTTATGACAAAATAAAAAAAATCATTAATCTAACTATAAATTAATTGAAAACCGAAGTGAATTAAGACAAAATTACGAAAATAAAGAATACTTTTCAAAATTAATTTTTTTACCTTTAATCTACTCTCCTTCTCCTTCTCTTTCTAATTCTTATTTTTTCAAATTTTTTAGAAATTTTTATCTATTTTTTTGGAAGAACGGTAGAGGGTGAAAATTAATAACTATGAAGAGAGCTATTGGCGAGGAGGTGCGGCAGCCAAAAAATAAATGAGGAACGAAGAGATAATAACCCTAGACAGATTTTGTAACCTAAAAAACTACGATATTTTGCAACGTTTAAAACTAAAAAACCGTTTCTGTAATTTTGTAATGTGTTTTATGTAAAACGTGTTACAAAAGCATGCCTCTTCTGTAACTCGTTTTACATAAAACATGTTACAAAAAGCTAGACAGATTTTTTTTATTTTTGGACGGAAAACTTTATAACGTTTTATTAGTAAAACGCGTTACAGAAGACCTTTTCAAAAGATTACAACACTACCATTGAGGTTTTTGTAACCATTTTTTGAATAAATGTTTCAGAATGGAGGTTGCAAAAGCTCTTTTTTTCTGTAGTGAAGTAGTCTTCTCGTCTCTTTCTCTTCCTTTGGCCAAAAAATTAATAATAATGGTTTAAGGCTTGTAGCAATCGACGGTTGATGTAACCTGAATAATTTCATGGACACGTTAATAATCAAAATGAGTTATTTTACGTGATGGTTTGTGTACTTAAAATAATGATTTCTCAAGGTACGGTTTTAGCTTAACTAATTGTATGATATCGGCACTCCATAGTTTAATGTAATTAATATTAGCTTGTTCTTTCTATTTCCGACAAAAAGTTAAGAATTATGAACTAGTTAATAGTGATAGTCTAAATATCCTTAGCTCTTGGCCGGTTCTTTGGAAGGTCGTCATAAAATCCGGACCGGACCGGTTCTTCGAAGAGTTTACGACGGACAAGGGTCTAGAATGATCGGATTTTTAAAAGGCCGGATCTAATTTTTTTCAAAGATAAACGTTGAAGGATCGAATTTTTGAAGAGCTGATCTCATCTTTCAAAATATAAATCCGTCTAATTCGATTCGTCTTAATCCATTTTCTCAATCCGGTCCGTCTAATTCGATCCGTCTAATTCCCTTATTTCTCTCTTGTTATATTATCTAATTTCTCTAAATTTTCTAATGGCGAACCAAGGAGAAGCATCCGCTTCATCAGATTCGTAAGATCGATCTCTCCTTTTCAGAGATTTTAAACTTTTTAGCGCATGAATTTTGGAGTTTGTGCTTGATTGTAACCTTTTTAACCAATAATTGTAAATTTCTTTGGAGTAATGAATTAGTTACAAATTGTTCTCTTGATGATGGTTATAAAATCAACAACTTAAGTTTCAAATTCTGTCTGATATATTATAATTTTAGCATGGCAATTAACAAAGTGTATCTTGAACTATTTCTAATTTGAAGTTTAGAAATTAGAATTGAAGGTGTTTAAACAAAGACTATGAGAATCACCTTTTTGTAAGGAAGTCCTCAAATTGTTATAACTCGGTTATCCATGTTTTTGTGGAGCTTTTCAATCTATTATAATCCTTAAAATTAGTTTTCTCCTTAGAGGCACTAGTGGCTAAAGTTCCTCCAGTTGATAACATAAACATTTCTTCTTTTTTTTTTTGCCTGTTCTGTCACCATCTTCTACTGTATATAAACCAAACTAAGAAGTAGCTGACAATTAAAATTAATTTCAGGGTAAGAAAAAGAGAGATACTGTCTACATTGCCCTTGCAGATGACACCTGTGAAGAGCCCAAAATAATAATGAATAAGGTGGTCAGGTCGAACCTGAGGGTCGTCAGGCTTGGTGATGTAGTGTCAGTGCATCAATTCTATGATGTTAAGTATGGCAAGAGAGTCCATATTTTGCCCATTGAGGATACAATCGAGGGGTTGCCTGGGAATATCTTTGAGAAATATTTGAAGCGTAAGTTTAAACTGCAACATCTTCTGTTCTAGTTCTAGTAGGAATGTCAATCTCAGCAGTTCCTCTCTGACTTGTACTTGTGGAGTTGACTGTATTGCTTGCATTGCTTGTACTGTTAACAGCTCCTCTTCTCACTCTTTGCTCTATTCCAGCTCCGTCCTTATTCTTCTCCTCCTCCTTATCCTCACTAGATTCCTCATCTATTTTAACTCCCATACTAAAATCAGGGCTCCTTTCACAGCCTGGAGGGAGACGACGTACAGCCGAGACAACCCTTCTTTTGGGGAAGTCCATAAAACGGGACCCTTTTTGACACCACCTTAGGTGTTTCCTCCCCCACCTTGGATTCCTCTCCCACCTTATTCACGTTTTGATCCTTCTCAATTTAATTTTCATTTTAAATAAATTTCTTAGCTCCTTATCCATAATCAATTCACAATGCATATATATCTAATTAAATTAAATTGTGCTTTATGCACCATAGCCCCAAAACAACCCCATATCAGCCCTTAAACAGTTGAAATTTTTGCATATTAGTCCCTAAAATTGTGCTTTATGCACCACAGCCCCAAAACAGCCCCATATCAGCCCCAAATAGTTCAAATTTATGCATATTAGTCCTTACAATTGTTCTTTATACACCACAGCCCCAAAATAGCCCCATATCAGGCCCCAAATAGTTCAAATTTTTGCATATTAGTCCTTAAAATTGTGCTTTATGCACCACAGCCCCAAAATAGCCCCATATCAGCCCCCAAACAGTTCAAATTTTTGCATATTAGTCCCTAAAATTGTGCTTTATGCACCACAGCGCCATATCAGCCCCAAAACAGTTCAAATTTATGCAAAATAATAAATTTTGCATTTCAAAAAAGTCCCTAAAATAGTTCAAATTTTACAAAACAGTCCCTAATTTAAACAGTTCAAATTTTGAAAGAAAAGGAAGATGGATTACCTGAGAGTTGAGAGTTGCTGGCTGACTGTTGGAGTTGAGAGAGCGGCAAAGAGAGAGGGGACTGCTAACAGAGAGAGACAGAGAATGAGAGGGACTCAGAGAGAGCGAGGGAGTGAGAGGGGGAAGAAGGGGAGAGGGATTACCTTTTTCGAGAGAGAGCCGCCGAGAGTTGAGAGTGCTTCTGTCGAGAGGGAGTCAGAGAGAGGCGCTAAGAGATGAGAGTGCTTCTGTGTCGAGAGCTAGGGTTTTAAGAAAGAGGCGAGATCGAGAAAGGAAAGTGACGAAGACGCAAGGCTGGGATTTAATAATGTAAAGGGTTTGAACCTTCTGTAACGGTTATTAGCTAATAACCGTTACAGAAGAGGCTAATCTGTAACATTTATTAGCTAATAACCGTTACAGTAGGTCAAACGCTTTATACATATAACCTTCTGTAACGGTTATTAGCTAATAACCGTTACAGATTGGTCTAATTTTAATTTTTTTTTAACTTTTCGGTGTTGTTTTATCCCATACATGTTATTAAGTGAATTATGACTGAATTTAATTTCGGTGTTGGTTACCCATTAATTTAATTTTGTTTTACATTTTTTCTAACAAAATAAAATTACAATTTAAAAAATTAACCAAAAATAAAAATAATTAGCTCCTTGTTAACAAAATATTTCACCAATTAATAACCTGCAAAAAATAAAAATTAAAATATTAACATAACAATTTAGCACATCTATGTTAAGAATAATTTATATTAGCACATAACAGTTTTTTAACTCACATGTGATTATGTAGCTACTTTCTTTTTTTTCCTTCGCGTATCGACCCACACGCCTTAAGTGTTATCAGTACGTCTACAACTGATCGATACTGGTTGTGATGTATCGTCGATAATGATAGAAAAAGGAGGTATTTCCTCGAAGTGGTCTATGCTTCTTCATCTACGACATCACCAACACCGACAATACATCTTTTTTCGTGAAAGTGAAAAGATAAATAAGATGAACATTTGTACTCAATAAGGTGAACATTTGTACTTAAATAAGATGAACATTTACCTTGAAGCACAACATGCCTTTTCTTATCCGCCGGATCTTGAATGTAGAAAACTTGCATTGCTTGCTTATTTGCAAATATAGAGGGATCATCTCGATAAATTCTTTTATTGAAGTCAATAGTTATAAATCCCATCTTGTTGTTTTTGACTCCACCGTGACCGTTGTCGATCCATGCACACTTGAATAAGGGTATCTTAAATTTCACGTAATCTAGTTTCCAAATCTCCTCGATCCACCCATAATAAGTAGCCGACCTACCATTATCACTAGATAAAGTTACAACAGTGACTTCACTATTTTGCACAGCATTTTTACCATCATGTTTCCTTGTGTACCAGGTAAATCCATTCAAGTCATACCCTTGGTATGTCTCGACCACGGCATCAGGACGTCTTGATAAACATTTCACGGTTTCTTCGACCTCTATTCTTTCTTTCAATTGGGACTGTACTTTATCTTCAAGTCATTGGACAAATTTTATTTCATGCTCTATGGTAATCAAGTTTTCGGTGTAAGAAGGGTAATGTTCACGTAACTCGATTAGATGTTCATTGATGTAAGGCACCACAATAGCAAGGTGTTGGAGAACTTTCATATGTGCTTTGGTTCTAATTGCAAGATCCGGTATATAAGTACTAGCTTCAATTGTACCTGAAAGTTGAAAATTTGTGCTAAATAAGATGAACAAATATTGTGCTTTAAATGAACATTTGTGCTAAATAAGGTGAACAAATATTGTGCTACAAGTTAACATTTGTGCTAAATAAGGTGAACAAATATTGTGCTACAAGTTCACATTTGTGCTAAATAAGGTGAACAAATATTGTGCTAAAAGTTAACATTTGTGCTAAATAAGGTGAACAAATATTGTTGTTTACCTCTAATTTTTGCCGCACAAGAAAATTGCAGCAAGTCACGAGATGGTAAAAATAGGGCTCGTGAACACATGACAGGTCCCGACTCTCAGAGGGAGGGGGTCAATTTTTGAAGTAAAAGATGTGCCTGAATTAATGCCATAATATCGATATTAATATTAATATTAATACAGTTCGCCATATGACTGTATTAATTTGATATTTAATATTCAATATTAATAGAAGGAAAAGGTGACATAAATATCATGGATCATTGATCAAAACAAGAAGCTAGAAGGGTGTAGCAAGGATGCATGAATAAATTAATTATGTGAATTATTCTATGAACTTTAGAAAATTCATATAATTAATCTAAAATTCCTAAAAATGGAAATTCATAACCATCAAGTGGTTCGCATTTTTATGAGATAGTGTGCCAAGTTTCATGTCAAAATGACAAAAGAGAAGGCTTCAATTAATTTTTCAAAGAAGAATTAAACCAAAGGAATGTTGAAATCCCAGAAAAATGGACAACTCCGTTTCTGTTGGAAATGGAGGAGATAGAAATGAAGGTGACAACTGAAGTGGGCTGCTGAAACCTAATACCAAAGGAATTCGAGGCCCATCTGAAATAAACGAAAGTCCATCAGACGTCCTCTCTAACTTACCCCCGTCCTTGGTCCCGCTCGTCAGCGAGAGAAGCCAAGATAGACGTCGAACCATGATTGGCTCTCGCACTCGATCCCTGATTCGCTCCCGCAGCTGGCCCCACATGTCAGACAACCCCCTCCTCACAAGTGTCGCACTATGATTGGCTCTCGTCCCAGGGAAATTAAAAAATCGAAGAAAGAGACGAGCCCCGTGTCTCTGACAAAACCATCGCCGACGATCCCCGTCGCCGTTTCTCATGTTCTCGATACCACTGAAAAGTCCATGACAAGGAGAGAGCAACGGTACCACTCTTGACCCTTCTTGTTCCCTGAATATGGCGAATTTTTCCAATTAAGTTTCGAGGCAGTGAAGAAGGAGACATGAAATTGGAGCTCTTGTGGACACGAGAGTCAACATTCTTGTGCATACACCTTCACGAAGGTCATGTGAGAGTGAATGAGCCATTAATTCCATATGAGATGGAGCCAATTGCTAGAACCACCAATGGAGGTTACGGCCAAGTGACGATGGTGATAAAGTCATGGCATACAACAGTTCAATGGTTCAATTGATGCTTAAAACATGTTTAGCATGATACTTATATGACTTAACAATGGGTACAGTTAATCTGAGCTGTCGATTTGACTTAAAATAAACCAGATTAGTGAAATCATCAATAGAAACCATGGTTA
This sequence comes from Rhynchospora pubera, assembly GCA_028095005.1. Lineage (NCBI taxonomy): Eukaryota > Viridiplantae > Streptophyta > Magnoliopsida > Poales > Cyperaceae > Rhynchospora > Rhynchospora pubera. The sequence continues at coordinate 117,138,580 of CM051461.1, forward strand.
CATCAAAGTTCAGTTAGGCACTGCCTAGTGGAGAGTCATATGGTTAATTGATGTTAATGACATGCTAAACATAAGTGTATGAAGGCCTAACACATCTAATTGCCAGTGTTGAGGAGATGATCAATTATGAGCATTGGAAGGGCAACAAAGGAAACCAAACAAACTGTCACACATGTGGAGCATCATATGCCCCAGAACCAAGTAATTTGAGGCTTATTGCAGCACTCAATTGACCAATATGCCCCTAAGGAGGCGCTAATAAAACATGAAGGGCAAAGATGGAAATGCAACTCCTCCTATGGTCCCCTCCCTCCATCAGCTGCCTCCACGTCTAGATGAAGACAAATCAAGCAAACTTGCTCCCCAAAGAATCTACTACAACCATCAGATGAAGAATAGGAGATTGAGATGTGTCAAGAATGAGAGAAACCTTTCCAAACCCTAAGCTGCCGCCTCCCTCCTAATGGATTCCCAACCTTCAGATCAATTACAGTTGTTGGATGGTTGCCAGCATATACCTCCACTTCTGGCGCCAAAACAACTTCCAGGGAGCATGGATATATAAAGGACTATGATCAATACACACTTTTGAACTTAAATGCCAAGTGGCACCAGACCCCACTCGATAGGCATGCTAGACCAATGAGAAACTTTCAAGTAAAAATTGGTAATGCTAATCAGTGTTGTTAAGATCGAGAAGAAAGAAAATTGAAATGCAAGGTGAAATTACAACAGCCAGAGTCACCAAATGCCCATATTCTCGGCTGACAAGGCATAGGTGAAATGAAGTACATCCAATTGCTTCTGCTACTGCTCCATGCTTGCTAAACCATCAAATGCCACATGTCAAAGCACTATTGGTGAGTGCAATTGACCAGTAAAGGAAGAGAAGTGAAGAAAGAATACCCATGGCAGCTATACAGGAGCCATTGGATCAAAACCCTAACTCCATGGCTCATCCATGCCACACAACGAAAACCATCCACAGTATAGCAATACCAGCCCATGGTTTTGCTAGAACTTGTTCCCCACGGCTCCATGACAGCCATAGGATCAAAATGAATGGTGAGATATGGATAGGCCTCTCCATGGGAAACCCTAACTTCAAGCCTATATAAAGACCTCAAATCAGAAGAAGAAAAGAGCCTCCACCTACCCCCAAGCTTGCCCGAAATACTGAAGCTCTGCCTCCATCTTTGGTTAGGTTAGAATAGCAAGAAAAAAGCTCTGTAATTTCGTCGAGCAGTTAGCTTGTAATAGGAAATAGAAGAAAAGAAGAGAGAAGAGAGAGCCTAGGTAGCTTGAATCTGTAAACCACCTCTTCCATATATCAATAAAGAAGTTTTGAAAGTTCAATTGTTGTTTTGACTGGCGTTTGAGTTAGCCCAGCCACCAAACAATGGTGGTCTGGTGCCGTATTGCTATTTCATATTTATTTCATGTTTTTGCATCTCACATCTGCATCTAACATAAGATAAAAGTGACTTAAATCAAGTAAAAAGGGTTTGTGCATCTGTTAAAGCACAAGGACAACAGGTTGAGACACAGCCGCCATGGCCAGACCTCAAGCTCGCCCCATCGACATACTTGAGAAGCAAACCCACCTCTCAGAGACCACTACTCGACAAAGAGAGGAGGAAGGATCTGCTCGACTCACCTGAGAGGCAAATCCACATACCAGGAGGCGCAATTTTGCGGAGCAAGTCAAGCCATGGTGAAGATCACAAACCAAGATGGGACCTGCCAACCACAAGTCAAATGGAGAAATTGAGGTCATAGAAGTGAAGAGGAAGAAGAGACGATCATGGGGGACTCAACCGCGCTCGAAATGATGGACGGATGACGCGAGTCAACGGCGAAGAGTCGCTGCGTCGTCGAGTCAAAGGCAACGGAAGAAAAGAAATCGAGAGAAGAAGAAGAAGTTGACCTGTTGACTGCACGAATCTTGAAGCCAACAGATGGAGGGATCTCACTAGCAACGGTTCAAAAGATAGTGTTTCATTTTGATCTCTTGCGACTACAAATCTCCAAGACACCAGATATGGGTCAGAAAATTTAAGGGAATAAAGCTGTTGCACAAAGGACCATACCAATAGAAGCACAGAAAGGGAAAGTCTAACCAAGTAAAAGGATTAACCTGGATAAACCTGGTGCACCACAATACTGCATGAACCATGAGACTCATCAACCAAACCCAAGTCTGACTTGAGCCCGACACAGATTCTGCCCGGTTCATGGGCACGCGTGTAAACCAACAGGCTCAGTCAAATTAACCTCAGCGTCTCTTTCTGATCCGCTGCGACCCAATCCGTGTGGCCAGCGCTGTTGCACGTCTCAAGTCAACCTCTCCTGCTGACGTGGACGACCCAGAAGCTGACACCTCAACCTCTTTAATGACATGGACCAACCAGAGAATTTGCAGCAAACCAAAACTTCAAAAATACATTAAAAATAGCCAGAAAATCAGAAAAATTCCCATAAAATACCAAAATATCCAGAAAATTCTGAAGAACATTTCTACCTGACACACTATATACAAAAAACCAACTTAAGAGTCACTTTTATTTAAAAATCCATAAAACTTTAAAAATATCATAAAAATAAATAATAAACATAAACATTATTAAAAACTAATATTGTTATTAAAGGACGACAGGGATTATTGGATGACAGGTATTCTTCAGAGCCAGGACACTCCAGAGCCAGTCAAGTCAGAACCCATACTTCAAACTTAAGACCCAAGCCAAGTCAGGACTTCAAGACAATTCCCGAGAAATTGAACCCAGACATCTAAACTCAACTGGGACTCAGAACTGAACCTAAATCCAAACTCCATAACTAAATATCGAAGCCTTAACCAGACTCAAACCCAGAAATTCAGAACGAAGGCCTGAAACTAAGAAACTAAAATCCAAATACCAATGTTGAACCATAACCATACTCAAACCAAATACATAGCTCCAGATTCTGAATTAAGTCTCAAACCCAAAATTCAACTCCAAATCCAAACTCAAATGAACATCCAAAAGCCAAGTCTAAACCCAGAGGCCAATACCAAGTCAAATACCAAATCAAATCAAATAAGATCCTAAAGCCCTATATCCTGGTACTACACAGAAAGCCAAGTCCATATCAAGATAACTAAGACCAACCTACGATCCAACGATCTGACTGTCTTATGATAACAATCTTAGAAGCAATATAAGATATAATTATAAAAGATAAAATATCGAAGTCTGCATATCACTTAAAGTTTAAGTTAAAATAGCATGCATATGCATTTTGCATCATGACCACATTCCGCATAGCACTAGCCATTATATCAAATAAAACTGACTCCAATTGCTTTCAATGCCTAATCACTTGATTATTCCCGATTTAGAGGTGCTCTTGTCTGATTTCCAACTCGGACTCAGATTAGAGGTAATTAACAGCAGGGGCTTGCGCCTGTTGGAAGGAAAGGACCTACACACAAACAATCAACTCTTAAGGTCCCTAGGGTCGCATTGCTATCTTTCGTTCGTAAAACGGGTAGTGGTGTTCGAACTCTAGGGGACTCAAGGGGTATCTGATCCGCATTTTCTTCGCCCCATAGAGGACTATCTGATCTTCCGTGGTTGGACTGAAAAAGTGCGAGACAGATTCTGGCACGCCCGGTGGGACTTTGTTCTCCTCTCATTAGGGCATAATCAAAGTTTAAAGGCAAAAGTGGGATAAAAGTCCATGATATTACAAAAAAAATATGCTAATGATTGACTATGAGTTCTCTCTGTTAGAGAAATCATGTTTACCTGGAGTCAAATCGTGAAGGGCGAGCGTCTTCGTCACAGGAAGGCAGCAGCAACCGGGACTCTCCACGTGCCCGTCCAAACTGTTGTGCAGATCTCTCCAGTGATGCTTGCTAGTGAAGCATCCGTCAAAGTCTCCGGAAAGCCTGCCCTTAGCACCAAGAAGGGTCGGGCGGCAACCACTCACATCAAGGGGCCAACAGCCCCAAAACTCAAAAAGGAGAAACGGACTAGGATCTCGAGGGCTCAAGCTCTCCACCTGGTCCAGCAACCTGACACCGTCACTGACCTGTCTCTCAGCAATACCTTCGCCCCTCTGCATGTGCTCAAGAAGGGGGGTGAGGAAATGCGCCTCAGGGAGGAATGGGAACTTCCCATGTATGCCCCAGTCTCCCAGGCGAAGGAAATGACCACCAAGAAACACAAGTCGGTGGAGGCCATTCATGCGGCCTTCACAATTGTCAAAAAGACCCGCAAGTCTCGAAGGATTGTCATTGCAGTCCCTGCCAACCCCAAGAAGCCATCCGTCAAGGACATGCTTAGATTCCCGGTGCACCAGAGGCTCCGCTTCCCCTACCAAGAAGACAACCTTGAGGGAGATGCGAACCATAGTGTTTCCGAGGAAAAGACCGTGGCCAACCTGCCATTAGTCTTTGACCGGCTCACCTTCTTGCCGCTGCAACCCAACCTCAAGTCTGTGAAGGCCGAAGGGAAAGTGAAGCAGACCTGGAGGCCCAAACAACAAGAACCCATGCCAGCTCCTAAGCAACACGCAGGGGGCACCAGGCGGTGGGTCCTAAAGGAAAATGATATTTCTTTGGCTAACCAAGTGGCGAGTCAAATGATGAAAGACAAAAAAAAAAGAAAATATCTGGTGAAGAAGAGATGGAAAGTTGATTCTGTCTTGGTATGTCATATGTCCGCAGATGATGATGATGAGGTATCGGCGGAAGTTCATATGATGGGAACTGGTTCTCAAGAACCTCCTTACTCTGAAAGTGTCCCCGTGGAAACGCGAGGACAAAAAGGTAAGGCTTCAGCATCTAAATCTCCCAAACGGGTAGGGCGACCTAAGAGCCACAACCCGGTAGTGGAGGATATTGTCCAACAAACCAGTGATAATGCAGCAAGTGAGGAAGAGGATCCGAATACGGATCATGGAAACCCATTTGATGAGGATATCGACGAGGAAATCGAGATTTTGGAGGAAATGTCTGATGAAGTGGCCCAGCTTCGCAAGGAGCTGGAGGAAAAACAAAGGCAACTCGAGCAACTCCAGATGGAGAACGCTCGAGTCACAACAGCATGTGCTGAGGTCCAGAAGCATATGGTTAGAATGGGCGCACGGCCAAATCGTGCGGTCGTAAACAATGACACACCCAAACCAACCAGCACAAAGAACTCAACACCTGAACCAAAACCAAATCCATCGGTGGAGAGCTCATTTACTCCACTGATGATTGCCAAGAAAAAATCCTCGGTCGTCCAAGTCAAAACAATGTGGAAACCTCAAACTAGAATACTGGAAAAGACAATTTCATCTAGGGAAACAAGTCATGAAGCCTCCGAGATGGTAAAAAATAAGCAAAGGAAAGAAACAACTAGTGTACCGATTCCGCCTGACACTCAGATTATGAGTCCTGACGCATCAACAAGCGAAAACTTTACCCTTCCCTCCCAGGAAATGGGAAAACCTACTCCAATTAAGCAATCCACTGGGGGCAGCCTCCCGGAGGAGCAAAGGGAAATTCCTCATATACTCACAAAAAATGGATTGATATGTCCCTTCTGGAAAACGGAGAAACAAGTAACTGCATAATGGGGGCAACTTCCTTGAAGGACAAAAGAAAAATTTTTCCATACCTACTAAAGAGGGATTGGTACACCCCTCCCTGAAAACAGGAGAACGAGCGAAAATAAGGCGAAACCCTGGGGGCAGTTTTTCTAGAAAGCAAATGAAAACCTCCCCCATACTCACCAAAAATGGATTGGCGTCTGTTTGCCTCTAAATTCTGCTACATAAAACCATGAACAATTCCCTATTTTATCACCAAAAACCCAAAACCGTATAATCAAAATCCCATCCACATAACCAATGACCCAACAAAATAGCCCTGATAATTGGTCATAATGCATGAAAGGAAAACACAGAAATTCTTAAAAATGGACAGTAAATTAATTAATTACAAGGAATGCCATTATGCGCCTATGATATCCTCATAATTAATTACCAAGGTCCTAAAAAAAAATAGAAAATTTGTGGCAGATAAATTCTTCATATTTTTATGAGGAGCCATGCAAAATTTCATGTCAAATTGACCTACAGAAGGGCACCAAACAATTTTTCTAAAAATAAAGCAGTCCAATTATCCTCAAAATTCAGTTAAATGGACACCTCCATTATTGGAACAAATGGAGATGAACCTCACCAGAGCCAAATAAATGGAGAGATTCAGATGGGCCTTTAAACTCATATTAAAAAAACCTGTTCTGGGCCAGGACTGAAAGCCCATTCGGATTGGGATTTAAACCCAAACCAATGAATATTGTTATAAAAATCCTATTGATCCAACGGCCCTGATAAACTCTCGATATGATTATCCAAAATCAACGGCCGGATCTCAATCTGGAATTAAAACATTTAGTTGAATTTTCCGATTGGTCTAAAGCTATGGGACCCACATATTCAAAAAGAAAAAAAAAGGATAGAACAGTACTGTATGTCTGACACAAGCGTCGTACGCGGGCGTGAGGAGGGATTTCGCCACCGCTCTGCGTCGTTTCAGCCTCAACCAGTCCGGCCAACGGAAAGGCAATGATCTCGTCGACACAATGACACCAAACTCGGCAGTAAAGGATGATCAGACTGCGCGATGACCAAAGCAGAAAGGATTAACGACTGAAGCAAATTCATGTGGAATTTTGCTAAATTAGTGAGAAATTGCTAAGGAGACATACCTAGGAGGCACCTTCTAGATCGAGAAGAGGGAAATAATGAGTAATTTCAGGTCAATTGAAACGGGATTAAGCAAGGGACCTTATAGCCATGGCGGCGAAAGTCGAGAGCATGAAGAATAAACAATGGAGAGGGGTATACCACGAATTAGCAAGCAAGATAGTCTCTCACTGGTTTGAGCATAATACGACTGTGCAATGAACAGGAAGGAGACGTAAGGAAAGGTAATTGCCAGGAAGTTGGAAAACGGTAAATAAAAATTGAAAGGAGCGAATGGAGAAGAAGAGATTCCCCAGGGCTAAACACTGAAAAAAAGGTTCTAGGCTTGTCAGAGCAGTGTACCGTGAGCTCAGAAAAGTAATGAGGGTAGGGGGAATTTCTCCAGTCAATTCGATTCCCAACCATCAATGCTCCGATAATCATTCCCTCCTCTGAACATAGTACAAGGCATTAAATGACACATGTGAAGGGATGTGATGCAATTTCATAGGCGAATACATCAGCAGCCGTTCATCTATACACAGGGAATAGAGAAAGTGTGATGAGTGGATAGATGTGGCTAAAATAGGTGAGATAGGTATCCCAAATGTACAGCCACCTAATGAGCATCAAAGTGTCACCTGGAAAGTGCCTCATGCGTGATGCAATAGGGGCAAATCAGGGAATGAAAAAAATGATGAAGGGATGAAGCCTAGGAAACACGTATAAAAGATGGTTAAATTCCAATTATACCCCAAAATCCTCCTTGGAGCTACCACATGCTAAGCCATCCTAAATGACAAGGGGCCCACCTGTCACACAAAAGGAAGAGAGTTAACAGAAATTAAGAGGAGTGCATAGCTAATGAGACAACACTGTGTGTCAGATGTTGTTAATCCCAATTTTACCCCTATATTAAGAAGGCACCAAAAAAGATCATCATTCACTAAAAAAAGGGGGGGGGGCCTCTAGTTAAATTGATAAGGAGCAAGGTACTGATGTACCAAACCTATGCCCCTATGGCAACAGTCACATATCAAAGAAGACCCTTTCTCTATGCAAATCACAGCCCTTCATCAATCTGTGGACCATTAGATGAAGGACAGCACATCAATTGGCGCCAGGATAGGTGTAAACCCTCCTCCAAGCATCCTGTACAAAAGAGTAAAAGTTAAAATGCCAAATGTCATGTCCTTATTGGCCAGTGAAAAGAAGTAAAGGAGAGAGAGGTGATGATGGAATTGTAAAAGTATGGCGGCAACCTCACCTTACATCCAGCCCCTCCATCACAAATCCAATGCAGAAGATACTGCCATGTGTCAAAAAGAGGGAGCAAAGCCCTAAGAGTTTCAGCTATAAAAGAAGACCAAGAGCAAAAAAAAAAAAAGAGAAGGAGAGGAGGAGCAAGTCGGAATTCTGCTAGAATTTTTAATTACATCTTTGTAACCAAGTAGGAGCAACTTTAAAAAAAGAGAGAGGTAGGGAAGCCACTGTATTCAATACATAAGTGTTATTTCAAGATTTCTTTTCCTTGATTCGTTCTACTTCCAATCTCTGTGCCTCTTCTGTTTTCTTTGATCTTCCTTTGAAAACAAATCTAGATTGCATAAAAGTCCTCATGTAGATCACTTATTTATGATGTTCTAGTACCCAGAGACATGGGTAAGGGGTGCTTGCCAGAGAGCGCACACTTACCTGTGTTAATGGGTCCTTAGATGTAAAAAAAAAAATGCTAAAAAGAATAAAGGGTTTCAAAGGAGAAGCATGGTTTATGCACGAGGGGTGTTTGCCTGAGAGCGCACACTCATGCGTTAAGCTGTGCTTTAACATCAATAATACTTTATCTTAAGAATCGCATATAAAGTTTGTGTCAATAGGCCCCTTAGTAAATATGGAGTCATATGAAGTAATACTGTTCTATGTATGAGGGGTGCTTGCCTGAGAGCGCACACTCATGCATTTGATCATATGTCAGCATCAATAGCAGTTGTCTCAGGGGCTATGCATAAAACAATGAGGGTATGAATTTGAAATCAACACAAAATGTAATAAACTAGGGATATATGTGCAAAAGGTCTGTGTAAAAAAAAAAAAAAAGGATTCCAAAATGCAGTATTTAGAGTCTGTTTTGCTAAAAGGGCATAATTGGCAGATCTGTCTTAATCAAAGTGGTTTGAGATATGTAACTATGACCAAGGGTGTTTGCCTGGGAGCATACACTTGGGAATAGCAACGTGTCTTTGACTTTTTCTTTTTTTAAAAAAAAATCAATTTCTATAAACTCTTTTAAAAAAAAAAGAAGCTTTTAATAGTAACAATGCAAACTGAGTTCAGGACAAAAAAAAAGCACACAATAACATAAATGCTAGGGACTGAATAGAAAATGTCAAAAAAAAAAAAAAGAGAAGTAGGAACAGTATAATAGATATGATGGTAAAACTTCTTACACATATATGATAGTAAGACATGATGCCCTTAAATGAACTAGATTGGTCTTCCAGTAAAAGTGCTAAGTAGAAGATAATGGCATTAATCTTTTGCATTTGGTCAAAAAAAAAAAGGAAGAAAAATAATATATGTTGGTTTAAGAGGTTGTAAAGTTTCTTAATGTGAAATAAAGGTATCTGACCTTGCTTTGATAATGAACTTGCACTTAAACAAAAAAAAAAAACAGCAACAAACACAAATAAAAGTGATGGAGTTAACAGATTTTAAAATTCGCTTTGTTCATGTCATTCAGTACTAATAACTACCAGGTTTGCTTGGTTATGAGATAATCATACGTTAAGTGCAAAGAAGTTAAGTCCAGTGTACATGTGAAATTATGTTCACATGAATGAAGGAAAGGAAATTAATACTAACCCCAGCCTGAAGTCGATGGCAATGTTAGACTGTACTAGAAAGGGAATGATCATAAAAAAAATGATGATGAAGATACACTCAAGTTAAGAGGGCCTTGTAAAATGAAAGGATGACGAGGTCTAAAGTGAATAAAATGTTCTCATGGATAGTCAAGCATCAGTATTAACAAAGAACAGTATTGCCAAGTCCAAGCTTTGTTCAAATTGCCTAAATAATTAAATGTCATTTTAATTTGAAGCCTCAGGCCTCATGTGGCCAGCAAGCAAAAAATGAAATTGAAGTGAAACGAAGTGTCCAATGTCTAAATGCTAAGCACCTTGATCAACATTATGAGAAGGGAGTGAATAATATGCACAAGGTAAGTCGTATGTGGAAAATTGCATTTTGAAAGTCTGTCAGACCCAAGGTGAGGTCAGAGTGCATTAGTTCAAAATTGAAAAGTACAACGTGAAGTGGGACTTACAGGTGACTTCATAATTCCTCCGAGATGATTTGCAATGCCTCCTCTGGAGCAATTTCTCACTGAACTGTACCGATCAGTCATCCTTCGCTGCTATAACAGACCAAACCAAGTCAACGTCAGACCTCTCCAAAACAGATCAACACGACTTCAATGAATGGCGGAGGCGGTCTCAGTGGGTTGTCGTGAAGGTCTACGATCCAGTTGCAGCCGACATGATCGCCGGGAGCTTTTACTGGCATCGTCAATGGAGATGTCCGGTCGAACGGAAAGGCGTCAGAAACCATATCAAAGAAAGGAGGGAGATGAACCTAAGTATCGCATGGGACTGGCGTACGCGAGCGGAAACGCCGATGTATGAAACCCACAGACCGAACTCAATTCCAACCTAACCCACTCGGTGTATAGACATGGGCATGAACCAGGTGACTCGATCGAACCAAACCCCAAACGCCCTGCATGGATCTTCTGTGGCGCCTAGTCTGTGGCGGGTTACTGAGCAACAAACAGCAAACAGCACCACTATAGCCAATCAGAAAATTCTGCGAAGTAGATAACTTCAAAAATGCTTTAAAAATAGCCACATTGTCAGAAAAATTCTCATAAAATATCAAAATGCCAAGGAAAATATGAGGAATATTTTGATGTGCTATGCTATGTTAAAACACCAAAGTAAAAAAATATTTTTAAAATTAATAAGTTTAAGGGATGACCACAGATAATAATAAATTTATATTCATATGGTTAAATAATAAAAAAAAAGGAGAAGAAGAAAAGGAAATAAGGCAAAAGAAAAATCATTTTGAATATTCTATGTTCTGGACAGCAGGTACATCTGAATAGCTTATGTTCTGGACAGTAGGTACACTTGACATTCCTTGTTCTGAGCAATAAGTACAGTCAAACACTAAGACCCGCAAGCAAAAGCGAAATAAACAAAGTATACATATCACCAAGAAGATAAAAAAAAAAATAAATAGGAATTTAAAAGTACAAATTTAAAAGTCCAAACTCAAAATCTCAACTAAACACCGAAAACCTAAAATTCAAAGGGTCACAACTAAAAGTCCAAAGTCCAAATGCCAAAAGGCAAAACTTCAAACTTTAAAACAAACCCGAAAACGTCAAGAACTAAAAGTTAAACTCAAAAGTTAGAATCCAAAAGTGCTAACTCAAGAGTGCAAGTTTAAAAGTCTAAACTCAAAAGTCCAAAAAATCCTAAAGTGAAAATTAAAAGCCCAAACCCGAAAATGACACAAAGTCAAAGTGACACAAAGTCTAAATGACACAAAGTCTAAAAATGACACAAAGTCTAAAAATGACACAAAGTCTAAAAAATAACACAAAGTCTAAAAGTAACACAAAGTCTAAATGACACAAAATTTAAAAGTGACACAAAGTCAAAATGGCACAAAGCCTAAAAGTGATTCGAGAGACACAAAGTCTAAAGTGACATAAAGTCTTAAAAGTCAAAAGTTCGTCCCTTCAAGACTGCATCGCGTTTCGCCCTGAAGGAGACACCCTCCCGATGTTCAGATTGAGAAAAAGGAAAAGTCAATTCTGAATTATCATTGAAGTTCCTGTCAAGAGAAGGCATAGCGCATCTGTACTCGCGACTTGAACGAAAATCTCAAAAATCCCTAAGTTTCCCCAAACGATTGAGAACTGACCTAGAATACCCTATTTTCTAACGTTGGACTCAAATCTAACAGTCTGTTTCTACAAGTTCACAGCATGTTTGACCAGAAGCAGGCTGAAATCTGATGCCCGAGTGACCAGAAGAAAAGTCAACCAGTGGCCATCACTGAAGTTCCTGTCAAGAGAAGGCATAGCGCATCTGTACTCAAGACTTGAACGAAATCTCAAAATCTCTAAATCCCCAAACGATTGAGGATTGACCTAGGATACTAAATTTCCTAGTGTCGAACTCAAAATTCTCTGTAACAGCACTAAGCCTGACACAGTAAAGTAAAAACAACCTAAATGTCTTAAAATGTGAAACTAAAGAATTAAATTGCATTATTCATGACTGCATGGTTTTGTTAAAATAGTTGCCCTTCTGCAATGCTTTTCACCCCGAAACTCCCTATCAAGACACAATCCTTTTAAAATGGACTTCATCCACTTACTGCATCTAAACTTTGATTATCCCGATCTAGAGGTGCTCTTAGCTCAGTTCGTAACTGAGTCCGGAGGTAATTAACAGTAGGGGCTTGCGCCTACTGGAAAAAAAGGACCTACGACAAACAATCAACTCTCGAGGTACTTGGAACCGCATTAGTGCCCTTCGCTCGTTTGGAATGGGCAGTAACGACGGGTCTCAAGATGCTCGAGGGGTATCTGATCCGCATTTTCTTCGCCCCATAGAGGACTATCTGATCTTCCGTGGTCGGACTGAAAAAGTGCGAGACAGGTTCTGGCACGCCCGGTGGGACATTTTTCTCCTCTCATCAGGGCATAATCAAAGTCTAAATGTATAGGTGGAATTAAGTCCATAATATTCAAAAAAATATACTAATGATTGACTCTGAGTTCTCTCCATTGCAGGAATCATGTTTACCTGGAGTCAAATCGTGAAGGGCGAGCGTCTTCGCCACTGGAAGGCAGCAGCAAATGGGACCCTCCATGTGCCCGTCCAAGCTGTCATACAAATCTCTCCCGTGATGCTTGCTGGTGAAGCATCCGTGAAAGTTTCTGAAAAGCCTGCCCTTAGCACCAAAAAGGGTCGGGCGACCACCACTCACATCAAGGGGGCGACAGCCCCAAAACTCAAAAAGGATAAGAAGACTAGGATCTCGAGGGCCCAAGCTCTCCACCTGGTCCAACAACCTGATACCATCACTGACCTGTCGCTCAACAACACCTTCGCCCCTCTGCATGTGCTCAAAAAGGGAGGTGAAGTAATGCGCCTTAGAGAGGATTGGGAGCTCCCTATGTATGCCCCCGTCTCGGAAACAGAGAAAGTGACCCACCCAAAACACCAGGCAGTGGAGGCCATTCATGCGGCCTTCAAGATTGTCAAGAGATCCCGCAAGTCCCGCAGGATTGTCACCGCAGTTCCTGCCAACCCCAACAAGCCATCCATCAAGGACAGGCTCAAGTTCCCGGCACACCAAAGGCTCCGCTTTCCCTATCGCGAGGACAACCGAGAGGGAGACGCGGACTATAGTGCGTCCGAAAAAAGGACTGTGGCCCACCCACCTTCAGTCTTTGACCGGCTTACCTTTCCATCACTCCAGCCCAATGCCCGCTCTATGAAGGCCAAAGGGAAAGTGAAGCAAGTCTGGAAGCCCAAACAACTGGAACCCATCCCCGCTCCCAAGCAAAATACAGGGGGCACCAAGCGATGGGTGCCAAAAGAAAAAGATACCTCTCTGGCTAGCCAGGTGGCGAGTCAGATGATGAAAAACAAAACTAAAAAGAAATATGTGATGAGGAAGAGGCGGAACGCTGGTTCTGTCTCGACATATCATGTGTCAGTTAACAATGACAAGGATGACGATGAGGAGACGGCGGAAGTCCGTATGGTCGGAACAGGTTCCCAGGAACCGCCTCACTCTGAAAGTGTCCCCGTGGAAACGCGAGGGCAAAGAGGAAAAGTTTCAGCATCCAAACCTCCCAAACGGGTAGGGCGGCCCAGGAACCGCAGCCCGGTAGTGGAGGAAATTGTCCAGCAAACCACTGATAACATCGCAAGCGATGAAGAGGATCCAAATCCGGACCATGGAAGTTCATCTGAGGATGTTGATGAGGAAATTGAAATCCTCGAGGAAATATCTGACGAGATGGCCCAGCTTCGCAAGGAACTGGAAGAGAAAACAAAGCAACTTGAGCAACTCCAAGCGGAAAATGCTCGGGTAACCGCGGCATGCGCGGAAATCCAGAAACACATAACCAAAAAGGGGGCACGCCCAAGCTGTGCTGTCTCAAACAATGATACACCCAAATCAACTGAAACCCAAGGAATGGCTTCCAAGCCAAAATCAAAAAACAAAAAGAAAACCAAGAAATCTCGTTCTAGAATATTACTAGAAAGAGATAGCAGCTCCAGTGAGACCTCTGAAGAGGAGTTGCTTGAAAGAAAGGAAACTAATGTCATTGACCCTGAGGCCATAATGGAAAAAATGCAAAGGGCCATGGATCAAAAACTGCAATCTCTCGGGATTGGAGGCACTCAACTGCCCGTCAATTTCACAGGCCGGCCTTACCCCGCAAGGTTTGACCAGCTGGATTACCCGAAGGGCCATATAGTGCCGAAATTCAAGGTGTTTGATGGGGTCGGAAACAAAATCACTCCGAGTCAACATCTGTCACACTTTATAACCTCCTGTGGAAACACTGCCCGAAGGGAGGAATGGCTACTAAGGCAATTTTCACAAAGTCTGTCTGGAGTAGCGTTCGACTGGTATGCTTCTCTCGAGGCAGATAGCATCAAAAGCTGGAAAGAAATGGCAAATGCCTTTTGCGCAAGGTTCAGGACGACCCCGCATCGGGTCTCCGTCACTAATCTAGTCAATGCCAGACAAAAACAAGGCGAGTCTGTCTCCGACTATGTGTCAAGGTGGGAAACCATGTACACAGGATGCCAGTCCAACATAAGTGAATCTGAGGCGGTGCGCATGCTCCTGAACAGCATCCATGCACCGATGAAAGTATGGATGGTGGGACACAATGTCACCACCTTTGAACATTTGGTAGCCATGGTTGCTCGATACGAGGAAGTGGAGCCTGAAATGAACCAGCTATACTATTCCACTAAGGAAAAAGACAAAGAAAAGGGAAAGAAGCTGGAAATCAAAACAACAAAAGCAGTCAAAGCCGTCACTAACCAGGCTGAAGGCACTAGTAATACCCAATGGGGAAAGAATGGCGAGACGAAGGATGGAAATCCACAGTCCAGGGCTCAAAGGCCAACACTCAGGGAGCTGAAAAGCAAGCCCTACTCATTCAAAAAAGAGAAAACTCTAAAGCTATTTAAACAAGCTATGGAAGTTCTCGAGGTTCGGTTGCCCCAATGCAAAAGGCCCGAAGAAGAAGACAAAGTAAACCACCCTAATTACTGTGCGTATCACAGAGTTTTGGGTCATAACATAGAGGATTGCTATGTCTTCAAGGATTGGCTCGAGCATAAAATCCAAGAAGGAGCAATCTCTCTCCATGATGACGCCAGGCAGGAGCCAGCTCCCCATGCCATCTCAAGCGGAACCCCAAGTGCCAGCTCTCGTCGTGTCTCGGTCACTACTGACGGAAAACCACCCACGACATGGAGCGTATATTTGAGCAAAAACACCAGAAAGAAGTTGAGAGCCTTGCAGGCCGAACCTCAACTCAGATGGAAAACCCCTATCATACCAGTGGTCCCGAAAAGACTCAAACCAACGAAAATACAACCGAAACCAATGACCCGTAACGCAAAAACGGGTAATGTGAGATCTAGACAGGCGTTCTGGAGGAAAACCTCTCCCGAAACTGTCAAAGATCCCTATGTTCAAGAAAAACCAACACAAACAACCCTCGCTGATTTCATCTCCCCCAAAGTCGCAGCTCAAATTAGCGGACAAGTGTGGCAGGAGTTGAAAGGCGAAGGAAAAGAAAAGAAAGAAGAGGAGTTCTGGACGGCAGCGTGCCACCATGTCTCAGGTAATGAGGAAGAACATGAAGAATCCTCTAACCAACAGGAGCCGGCACAAGCAGACACCAGACCCTCCGAAACCTCAACAACAAATGAACAAAACCCTACTGAGTCGTCATCCAGCTCAGTCCCAACCCAACATGCCTGGTCGACGGTCACTGTTCAACCTATGACCCAATCAGGAAAGAAAAAGAAAGAGATCCTCGAAATAAAGAAATTGGATAAGGCCCTCATCCGCAAAGGAAAGAAGCCGGACCGAATGACCCTACCTTTCAAGATCAATGGTCAAGATCGCAAAGTGTTTGTAGACATTCATGATGAGTGTCTGGATTCAGAAGGCGTCCCAAGCCTAAAGAATCTAGGGTTCAACCTTGTCATACCAAAGAAAAAGGGAGAATCCGGGATTCCACCAGAAACCATTGCAATACTAGCAGAGCATGTGTCTGAACTGATGAAACAAACCATTGCCGTGACTAGTTTTGTAAGAAACCAAGTAAACAAGGAGGCTTCCGCCTCTACCGATACCCAAAATGCCCAAGATGTTCCTGGTTTCACTGACGAGGAATATGAATGGTCCGATTCGGACCCTCCTAGTCAGGATGAAAGCTACGATTTTGGTAGCAACTTTGACAGTGATGAGGAAAGAGGAGGTGGTGGCTCTGGTGGAATCTCCTGCAACGCCATCTCAACACCGGTCATAAACGCACACCCGGAGGATAACCCGGGAGAAAAAGAGGAAAAGCTCACTAAAGAAGAGGAAATAGAAATGATTGAGCAAATAGAGAAGGCTACACAGGCCATTCTCTCTTCCGCGGTCACAAACCAAAACCCACAAGAAGATGATGATGCCTTCTATGAGGCGCTGGAGGGATGCCAGCCGGCCAGTTACAGGAGGATAAAAATATACATGAAAGCAAGGGAACAATGGAGGGACCTCTCCTACTGGTGCGGTCAAACCAACCTCCATCCCATCCTGGAGACAGAAATCGCCTTAAATCCATCCTGGTGGATCCAAGAGCTCATACATGGCGATGATGTGGACCAATTGCTAGCATCATGGCTGGCAAATAGGTTCTGGACCAAAGAAATGCCTCTTAACATCTCTAAACAAAAAACCCATGAACCCGCAGAGCACTGCAGATACCTGAGTGATGCCGGGGAATCAGAAGAAGAAGCCGAGGAAGAAGGCGATGATTCACTACCACATATCTCTTTCAATGCTGTGGCAGAGTATGTGGACTTCTTGATGCAACTAAAAATTCAAGAGCCTGACTTGTTCCAACAGGAATTAAGGGTTGACGAGGAGATAGAAAACATGTCAGACTCCGATACCTATGAACAACAAGTTGAAAATATGGCCATAAGGAAAGCCGCGGTGGATATTGTGGTGCAAAATGAATGGGACAAGAAAGACCCAGACCCAAACCACCCTACAGATTTTGAAATCATGCGTGCACACTTGGCAAACACGGAGGACTCACACCTCTGGGAGAATATTGAGGTTACTGAAACTGACCTCGCGGAATATGAAAACAACATGGGTAGCCAAGCCCACCTCAACCAGAACGGTCAAACTTTCCTGGTTGAGGAAGACCAGGCTGATGACTTCTCCCAATACTTGAGAAACCTGAGAGTCTCAGACCCAGTCGGCTACCATGGTGCGCTGAACCCTGAAAATCCTCAACAATATCAAGGATATGAAAGGCAAGCCATAGCCAGGACCGTAAGTGAAATAGCTGATGAGACGGGGCGCGAGAAAGGAGAAATAAATCCAGAAGCAACCCCACCAAGAATCACTCAACGCCGTAGATCCAGGAGGATTCGGCGCTCCAGGCATACATCAGGCCCCAGGGCCGAGGTGACATTCCCCACCCAAATAGAAATAGTTGAGACTTCCAACCAAGTCGATACCACTCAGGGTGAGTCATCCCAGCAAGTCCCTGAGGAAGAAGAATACAATGAACATGACAGCCTGGTAGAGTGGTATGTGTCTGAGCTCAGGGAACTGAGAATCACAGACCCAAGGGCCTTCCGCCGAGCTACCCACCCCAAAGATCCAGATTTTACGGAGGAATTTGAAAGAGAAGCCATAGCAGCCGTCCTAAAAGAGGTTAACAAAGGCAAAACTCCCCAGTGCTCTGACTCTGAAGATAGCGGAGGTTCTCCGCGATTCTTCTTCTGCGGAAAAACATCTGATGGAAACGCCCAAAATAGCGAATCCGATAGCGATGAAGAAGAGGCCGAAAGGGAGCCTGAGGTGGAATCTGACCATGAAGAACCTCAACCAAGCACCCTCCAAGGAAGTTCAATCCTGATGGCATCTGGGTCTGGTCCGCCAACCGATATAACCTCAGCTTTTGAAGGGTTGAATATCTCACAAGCAACCAGGATCCTCTCATACATGGAACACCTGAGACGGGAAGACCCTGCATTCCTAAACTTCATAGCTCAGCACGCTGAGATATTACAACAACCAGGGGCCAGTTACGAAAGGCTCAGGAGAACCCATCCACGGGAAACCGCCCGTTTCCGGGCACAAATAGAAAGGCTGTACAAGATCTCAAACGATATTGACAATAACAGTAGTGATGATGATGGATCTGATACGGGAAACTGCCGTTACATCAGCGGTTCAGGGTCTGATGACTCTGAGTCCGAAAATTATGATCACCGTTCCGCCCGAATTGCAGCTTGGACGGATGATGATGAACCTTCCTTAAAACCATGTAATAAAAGAAGACAACAAGGAAGAAACGCTCGCATGACTGTCCGGCCACAACCCGAATGGGATGAAAATGCGCGGCGTGAGCTGGAACAAGCCATCGCTGAAACTGAGGCTATGACAACCAATGAGCTCATGAGAAACCTAAGGGTAAATAGCGATGATGATACTTAATCTATGCACTGCAAAACCCTGCCAGCTTCCAGGCCTATTTTGCCCAAGAAACCCGCGAGGAGGTGGCACAGATCGACCAGGAACCGTACATTACCTTCACAGACGAGGACCTGATGGCGGGCACAGCCGATCATAATCGACCCTTGTACACCACAGGCACCATCTATGGCCGAAAAATCAACAAAGTCCTCATTGATCCTGGGTCCTCAATCAGCATCATGCCATTAAAAACGCTGGTACAGTTGTCACTCAGCATCAAAGAAACAAAGAAGGACAAAATCCGGATCCATGGATTCAACCACCAATACCAAAAGGCCCTGGGCTCCACAGTGATCGACATCACCTTTGGGAACTTGGTCACTCCGGTCAAATTCTTCATCATCGAAGCTGATACAACATACAAGGCACTGTTGGGGAGACCATGGCTCCACGCCAATGGATTGGTTCCCTCCACCCTGCACCAGTGCATTAAATATGTCAAAGACGGAAAACAATACGTGATTAAAGGAGATGATCAACCATTTGAGGCACATGAAGCCGAATTGGATGATGCTAAATACTACAAACCCAAGTCCGGAAAGGGGGCAGCCACCAAACAAGGAAAGCTCTCTCCTGAAACCGTAAAGGAAGCAGTTAAAAATGCTGTGCTCAAAGCGGCCATAAAATCACAAATGCTCTTGGGTAGTGATAGTGAGACGGGATCGTCGGAAGGCACGGCCAAGGACATTAACTTACCCGCTCGAATGCAATCAAATTATTCCAGTGAGGGTGAGGAGCAAAATACTCTGTCCATAGAAATCCTACCCCTAGAACACTGTAAAGACCTAACACCTTGGGAAAGTGAAGAAGTCATCCCGTTCAAAACCTTCACTGTCCCACCCAAAATAGAAGAGCTTGAAACAGGGCACGTTGTTCATCCCAGTATACAATTTGTCAAAATAGGAGAAATCGAACCTCAAAATGAAGAGTCAAACTTCGAAGACTGGGAACAATGGCTCGTAGAGGAAACCAGGAAGACGGGGATTCCCCCTCAGCTTCAAGACACCACCAGCACACGGTTGGTTGAATTGTTTCGTAAGGCACAATGCCTAGAGCCCATTCCTGAAAAGCGAGCAAGAATGTTCCGAGATATGTGGAATGGCTACTCTAATGAAGTCGTAAAACTCAATGGGAAGATTGCTAACACAAGGGGCCTAGGATTCGAACCTCGAACCAAGGGCTCAGGGTCAAACACTCCTCAAAGACCACGACAGCACTCTTGCTGTCGCATAACAATCACTGAAATCAAGGAAGGCGAAACAACCCCAGATGAAGGGGAATCTTCAGAAACAGAACAATTTATCCTAGCAGCCAAAAATGCGCCAAAGGAGCTAGAAGAAGGTGGTCAAAATACCATCGATAAATTGAAGGAAATCAACCTAGGAACTGAGGAAAATCCAAAACCTACGTTCATTAGCACCTCCCTTCCTCAGGGGATGCAGGATGAACTGACCAAACTGCTAAAGGAATATCAGGATTGCTTCGCATGGAGCTACAGTGAAATGCCCGGGCTAGATCCAGCAATAGCAGTACACAAACTTAAAATTGACAAAGAGCTCAAGCCAGTCAAGCAAGGACCCCGGAGAATGAGGGTCGAATTGGAAGAAAAGGTGACAGCCGAAGTCAAAAAGCTCATCAGTGCTGGATTCATAAGGGAAGAAGAAACGCCCGACTGGGTGGCCAATATTGTCCCCGTAAAGAAAAAGAACGGACAAATCAGAGTCTGTGTCGATTTCAGGGATTTAAACAAGGCTTGCCCTAAAGATGACTTCCCTCTGCCAGTGACAGAAATCATAATAGACCACACCTCGTCCCACGGGATATATTCCTTTGTAGACGGATACTCAGGATACAACCAAATCAAAATGGATGAGAGTGACCAAAAGCACACTGCCTTCCGTACCCCAATTGGTATCTACTGCTATAAAGTCATGCCTTTCGGCCTCAAAAATGCAGGAGCCACATACCAAAGAGCCATGACCAAAATCTTTGACGACCTCATACATAAAGTGGTAGAATGCTATGTAGACGACCTTGTTGTGAAGTCCCATACCCATGAACAACACTTAGAGAACCTGAGGCTGATGTTTGAGCGGTTGAGACAACACACTCTGAAACTCAACCCCCTGAAATGCGCCTTCATGGTGTCATCAGAAAAATTTCTAGGCTTTGTGGTGCGGCACCGAGGCATTGAAATTGATCCTGATAAAATCAAAGCCATCCAAGAACTGTCCCCTCCACGGACACTCAAACAACTCCGGTCTCTCCAAGGGCGCTTGGCGTATATTAGGAGATTCATAGCTAACCTGTCAGGCAAAATCAAACCTTTTACCAGGCTCACAAAAAAGGATGTCCCCTTTAAATGGGACGAGGAGTGCCAGAAATCTTTTGAAGATATCAAACAATATCTGCAAGAGCCTCCTGTATTGGCAGCACCCATCCAGGGAAAACCTCTCATTCTCTATACCACCGCCTTGGACGGATCTCTGGGGGCATTGCTTGCCCAAGAGAATGAAGAAGGAAAGGAAAACGCTCTGTATTACCTCAGCAGAATGCTCGTGGGGGCAGAACATGCATACACGCCAATCGAAAAGCATTGCCTAGCCTTGATATTCGCAGTAAAGAAGCTTAGGCATTATATGTTGGCCCATAAAGTCACATTAATCTCCAAAACTGACCCGTTGAAGTACCTCATGACCCGACCGATGCTTACCGGAAGGCTGGCAAGGTGGGCAGTGGCTCTGATGGAATTTGATATAGCATATGCGCCCCAAAAGGCTATCAAAGGACAAGCACTAGCTGATTTCCTAGCTGCTCATCCTATACCTGATGATTCCCCACTAGCATGCGACTTCCCTGATGAGGAGGCTATGCAGATAGAGGAAAATGAAACTTGCTGGAAACTATACTTCGATGGATCTTCCTCCATTCGACCAGCAGTCAAACCAAACTTACCAAAACGACAAGCAGGTGTAGGATTGGTGTTTGTCACCCCAGAGAAAGGCATTCTCCGACATGCTCTGAGCCTAACCGAACCATGCACAAACAACGAAGCTGAATATGAGGCCCTGATAGCTGGACTTGAAATTGCCCTTCAAATGGGTATTGAGCAGTTAGAAGTATACGGAGATTCTCAACTCATCCTGAGTCAGATCGAAGGCCTCTTCAAAATAAGAAAACCAGAATTGGTCAAGTACCATGAAAAGGCCCTAGAATTGATGGCCAAATTTACGTATATTACCTTCCAGAAAGTCCCGAGGTCTCTGAATGGCAAAGCGGATGCATTGGCTAGGCTGGCTAATGAACTCGGTGACCCGAATCAGGAAGAAATCCAAGTCCTGGTTCACCGCAGAAGATCCTTGTCCTCTTGCTTCCCAAAAGAAAGAAACGAGGAGGAAGAAACCCTGTTTACTGACATCCAAACACTCGAAAGAGAACACGAAAAAGAATGGAGGGAAATCGCACAAGCCATGGCAACCGAGGGTTCAAACCAAGAGGACTGGAGACAACCCTTTCTTGACTACTTTCAACAAGGAAAACTGCCTCTGAACAAGGCCATTAGGGAGCAAGTCAGAAAAAGGGCCCTAAGGTTCGTGTATGTGAACAACACACTCTATTGGAGATCCTATGAAGGATCATGGCTTAGATGCATATCGAAAACCGAAGCCAACCAAGTTATGCAAGAAATTCACTCGGGAGTATGTGGGGCCCACCAATCGGGCTCTCGGATGCGAGTACAAATTAAATTAATGGGCTACTACTGGCCCACCATGATCAATGACTGCGAAAACTTCTCCAGACAATGCCATATGTGCCAAATTCATGGAGATTTCATACACCAACACCCAAATGCACTACATCCAACCGTGGTATCATGGCCCTTCGAAATCTGGGGGACAGATATCATAGGTCCCATTGACCCACCAGCCTCAAATGGGCACCGCTTTATATTGGCCGCTACGGACTACTTCTCCAAATGGGCCGAAGCCAGGTCATACCGCGAAATTAAGGCCTCTGATGTGGTCAGGTTCTTCACCACTCAAGTGCTTTATAGATATGGAAATCCAAGGAAAATAATCTCCGACAATGGGACGGCCTTCAAGAATGCCAAAATTGAGGCCTTCGCCGATAAACACAAAATTCAATGGAGATATTCCTCCATCTATAACCCAAGAGCCAATGGACTGGCGGAGGCTTTCAACAAAACATTGATCAAGATCCTTCGCAAAACCATTGGAGATAATCAAAGAAACTGGCATGAGAAGCTGCATGAAGCGTTGTGGGCATACCGCATCACTCATAGAACAGCGACCCAAGCCACACCCTATTCGTTAGTGTATGGGGCAGAAGCAGTCCTACCAATCGAGGTGGAACTCCCGTCGCTGAGAATAGCTATGGCAACACAAATCCCTCTGACTAAACAAACGCAACTAAGGTTGCAAGAGCTGGATGGAATGGATGAAAAGAGACTGGCAGCTCAACAAAACTTGGAGTTATATCAAGCCAGAATGACGCGAGCTTATGAAAAGCTATCAAGACCCAGAACATTTAAGAAAGGAGAACTGGTGTTGGTTTTGAGGCGACCCATCCTTGGCCGACACCATGGTCCCAAATTTGCACCAAATTGGGAAGGCCCCTATGTTATAGAACAAGCATATGAAGGTGGAGCCTACCTACTTGCGGATTCAAATGGAAAACACCCTGTCTCCTCCATAAATGGGAGATACCTAAAGAAATACTATGGACAAAACTACCCCGACATTTCCGCAACCCACCAAAGCCAAAGGAAGAGCAACCAACAAACCGACTGGGCAGACAATTGCGAGGCGGTCAACCACCTCTTCGTTTAGGTAAAAAATCTCTCACGCCACCGGGTCAAGGCTCGACAGGGTGCTTCGTTCTTTTGAACGCTATGGAGCATCCCTGAGCTAAAACCCTAAAGTAATAAATTAACCTTTAAATAAAATAAACCCTTCAAAATTTCCTAAAATGACCCTAAGTCGAAATCCTAAATAAAATCCAAGTCCAACAAAAAATACATCTTATTCCAAAATATAAAAGCACATGACCAAAAGAAACTAGACCAAGCTAAAATATAGCTCAAATAAAAAGTTAAAACCAAACCTCCCTAAATATTCTCAAATCCCTAAATAAAAAGGCAAATTTCAAAGTCCAAAATCCGAAACTTCTAAAAATATACACAAAATGTCCCGTCCCACCGGGCCAAGGTAAAAGGAGTGTTCTGTCCTTATGGGCATTCATAGAACATTTCCTTTATAAATGGCCTACACCCCAAAATACGACCCTAAAAAGTCTTGTGCTTTGTCCTTTAAACAAAGTACTAGGTGCCTGTTCATCTCACCGAACTAAAGGATGAACAAAAGTTCTGTGTCTTGAACTCTAAATTAAGACACAAAAGGTGAAATTTGCCATGGGATTAGTCAAAACCACATCCTCAACAGTTACAGATCGAAAAGACAACCTGTCTACTCAAAATGTAATTCTTGCCAAAACCTACCAAAGAAAAGAAGACCAAACCGAACCTAAAAGCCCCTCTGAAAACGGAGAACACCACGGCTGATGTCCGCCAACCATGTCAAGGAATAGGCCTCATAAATCCTAATACCCAGAGGGGCCCATGGTCGTGTTGGGCCTTAAACCACCGACTACGGTATGTTCCTAGCTGCCGTACCCAAAGAGCCAGGAAAAAGAAAAAAAAAAACAATCTCACAACATAGACAAGTCCCTACGGTATGTTCCTAGCTGCCGTACCCAAAGAGCCAGGAAAAGAAAAAAAAACAATCTCACAACATAAGCAAGTCCCTACGGTATGTTCCCAGCTGCCGTACCCAA
Source organism: Rhynchospora pubera (assembly GCA_028095005.1). NCBI lineage: Eukaryota > Viridiplantae > Streptophyta > Magnoliopsida > Poales > Cyperaceae > Rhynchospora > Rhynchospora pubera. The sequence continues at coordinate 117,163,045 of CM051461.1, forward strand.
AGAGCCAGGAAAAAAAAAAAAACAATCTCACAACATAGACAAGTCCCTACGGTATGTTCCTAGCTGCCGTACCCAAAGAGCCAGGAGAAAACCCCATCTCCCTACATCAAAAGAGTGATATGGAACAGACAAGTCCCGACGATACGTCCCTTATCACCGTGCCAAAAACAACCAACAGAAAATGATGCACAAAGTCCCACTGCGTGCCGTGCTCATTGCGCGCCGCACCCACTGCGTGCCATACCCAGAACGTCTATTCTACATGTCGGAGCAGTAATATGGAGCAAACAAGTCCCACCGGAATGGTCCTAGTTACCGAGGCAACAATGTAGAATAGACAAATCCCACCGGTATGTTCCTCGCTGCCGTAACCAAAGAGCAGGGAGAATAACAAAAATATCTGTCCCAATAGCGATTTCTAAAGTCGCTACCTATGACAATCTAAACCAAATCACTAATAAACCTCAACAGGTGTCCGTAAACCAAGATCAACAGACCAAAAGTTATTAGGCTTCCAAATTGCCCTAATCAAATCATAAAATCAAAATACCAAACATAAGCCATCCAAAGTCACCACAGTTTGAACAACAACAAAAAAGAACATACAAAACAAAGCAATGAAACAACAAAACCAAGTGATCAAACATCCAAGACTTCTTCATATCGGAGGCACTGGAGGCGCCTGAGCTGCGGCCATCGCCCCTGCAAAAGTCTCCAAGGTGTTATGAATTGACTGAAGCACTGCCTCAACATTCTCCAGTCGCTGGTCTAGCTCCTTAAACCGCTGGTCTATGTGTTCCTGGAGTGGGAAAGATTCTTCAATGGCTGAGCCGTCTGGAGAAGGGGGATAAGCCTCTCTCACCGGACTATACTGATTCACAGCAGCAAACCTATGAAGGATATGACTGTTCACCGGGAAGTTGGGGTCAGGGACCAGAGTGCCATGAGCCATCTCCACCCACCCAAAGGAAGTCAGATCCAAGAGCAGGTTGCGCGGATACAGGATAAGCCGCTCAGTGATTAGATTCCCCCACAGTGTCTCAGGCAATGGAATCTGAGCCCGCTCTATCAAGGCCTCAATTAAGTTCCCATAAGGCAAATGGCCCTTGGGAAACCTCGTGACATGATGCATGTTTTGGAGGATGAGGCTAGGGAGATTAGCTTTCCCACGTTTGAGAAGCAATAAGCGAAGGTAGAACAAAGTCCCTGGGCGAGTCAAATCTGACAACTCACCCTGAGGGAAAAGGATGTAATTGATAATCAAGAAAAATAACCTGAAAGGAACATATAAACCCCATGGTCATGAACCTATCCTTCAGAAACAAACAAAAGAAACAAACGAAACAAAAAAAAAAACAAACAACACACAAATAATAGAATTACCGGTGGAGCGCGGGCAAATGCGTAGTAGGGACCAGTTCAGAACTTGCTTCAGATCTGGGTATCTTGAACCACTCGCAATGGCCCCGGTATGTCCCTTGCTCGCGAGGCCAACTCCCGAAGGCATAAACTGACAAGCCATTCAAAGTATCTGTGGCACCAATCAAATCAGCCAGATCCTCAACCCCTATGTGAAAGAGCCTGCCGAAAAGATAGGAAGAGGCAGAAGGAATGCCATGATGGTCAAAAGTAACACGGAGATTAGCATAAAATAGCTTGGTGATGTCCGGATGGTAAGGAGTATCAAGCCTTGACAAGCCGTGGAGGCTCCAGGCATTGAGCCACCCTGTTATTAAATTCATATAAGGAGTGGTGAAACGCCCTTGAGAATGAAAGAAAAAGCAGGCGGAAGCTTCACGCCCCCCTTCACCAATGTTACTTTGATAACACTCAAAAGCCTCGTCGTCTCGAAACAGATAACGGTTGCCTGGGTCATATGACCAGTTAGGCTTGGAAGGTGGCGCGCCTTGGACAGAGGAACTGCCCTCGTCTCTGGGACGCTTGGGATTCCTTGGATCTATGACACCGGCCATGGAAAATGAGGTCCGAGAAAGAAAGTTCAGAAAAAGAAGAAAATGATATGAGATACGTGCATAAGATGCCTTATATATATAAAGGAAATTAGGGCACCAGAAAGCATACGTCTTCTCAAATTCACCCATAAATACAAAAGATCAAAAGGCGTGACGGTTTGCAAGGAGCATGATCGCTTCGCGATCCAAGGACTTTAATAAAAATAATGAATCCAATGACATCAAAATATAATATCCATGCCCATAAATCAACTACAATCAAGAGCCCAACAAAGGCCTAAAACATCACATAATCATGATCAGAAGGTCCAGCCGCTACAAAGTCAGGAGCGACCAACTAAAACCAAGTCTAAAACTAAAACCATAACAAAAGAAAAGATACAAAGCGCCACCGCGCTACAAAACTCCTACTCAAAAGAAACCCATCATCAACTCAACCTCTCGAGAAGCGTCCGCCACGAGAGAGGCAAAACAAGGAAGGGCTAGCACTACACCTGCGAGAGCTCTCTCTGAATCATCATCAGAACCAACGTCCCTCCGGTGAGCTGACGCCCCAACTACCGGCTCAACTAACACGGTATCTGGCGATAATGGCAAACCCGCCCCGCTAGCAGATGATGACACGGCTAGGGGAATAGAGTCAAAGAGAAGAGCCTCCCACTCGGAGTAGTCCAATGGCGCCTCATCAGAAAACTCCGGAACCATGTCCGACTCAGGGAAAAGGAAATCATGGAGAGTCTGGAGGGCAGGACTGCCTGAGGAGCTCTCTCCTGAATGAAAAAGAAGAAGGTTATGATAAAAATAAAATGCACATCACGATGACAAGGGAAATTATGGGTAAATACCTGGACATAAGATGGAGGCATGATCCAGAACGTCCAGCTCCATGCCCATGACATGGCTCGTCAGCTCATCAACACTCATGAAACTCCGGAGGGACAGCCGATATAAATGACATAAATCCCGCAAGCCCAAAGCCCGAAACTCAATGCTAAAGGCCATCGGGATATAAGGAAGTCGACCTAAATGAAACGTGATAAGGAAAATATAAAATGAAACAGAAGGAAAATTAAGGTAAAAAGCTCAGTGAAATAAGGCATACCTAGACCTCGAAGCGCTGGAAAGATGGCCGGTGTCGGAGCAGTCTCACAGGAAAAGACGGTAACTGATGAAGGTAATTTAACCTAGGATACCAAATAAATTTATAACCTAGAGCTAACCTCACTAGTCGTTTTAGTTAAGCTTTAGGGTCGAACCCAAGGGACGGTACAACTGATTACTAGACTTTACTTCCTCATGAAAGCTAGACAATTAATTTTTTTGGAGTTTTATGGAAAAGACAATTATCTAAAGTGCGAGTATTATAAATATTTTTGGTGATTTTCAAGGTTTTCTGGACTCAAACAGATGCAAATGAATATCCTAAGGTTTTGGGTTCATTTAGTTTAGCTATAAAGCGTTGTTATCACGTGTTTTCACACGTGATACCAAAAATTTCGGACCAAAATTTATAAATTTCGGACCGAAATTTATATATATTTTGTGCCGAAAAGTGCTCTAGACTCTCTGTTTTGACTTGATATTTTTAGGTAAGGTTATGTGAAGGTTATTTGTCGACCATACCTAAGTCCTACCCTCAGCCATCGCAATTTTGGTTTTAAACTTGATTTGGAACTCGATTTTTACCACGTAATTGACTAGTCCTAAACTTTCGTGTCGGAATTTAATCAATTAAGTTCTTTGTGTTGGATTTCCAGAGGTATCTAAGTCCTTTCAGATCGTTTAGAAACTACACCTATCGGTCGATTAGTTAACCTCCTTTTTCGAGCGTTTGGCTTACCTCAATTACTTAATCAATTATGTGTTTAGTCTAGTTTAATGCCCTAAAGATGTCGCGATTCATCCAAAGGTAAACATAAAAGAAACAAATAATTAAACTAAGCATAAATAATAATTCTCAACACATCAAAATCACATAGCAATAATCCAATCACATCAAGACATCACAAATACTAAACTAAACTACTACCTAGCCCTAAGACATAAGAAACTAGCCTAACATGTAAACAAAGCAAGATACAAACTCCATGTGATCAAAATATCAAGAGAAAAGGAAGGAATAAACCAAATATCGCTTCTATCGAGATATCGATCGTCCGAAGTCGTGGTTGGATCGGTTCTACCGCCGTCGCGTCCAGAATCGCTCCAAGGTTACTGCCATGGTCGTGCTCCGCTGCAAGAGATGGAATCCCACGCCTTTCGGCGTGAGAACGGTGGTGGAAAAAGGTGGAAATTATTGTATGGAAGGTGGAATTCTTTCCTCTCTGTAATTTCGTGCATATATGGCCAGGGAGGAAGCTTGGGAGGCAGGTTAGGGCAAGGGTTCACGAGATCATGCCATAAAATAAAGTTTCCATTTTCAAAACTTTCCAAAACTGACTTTTTCACGCAATTTCGGACCGAAATAAATAATTTCGGACCGAAATTTTTTTCCAGTAGTGCGCACCGATAGTATTTTGACCATAATTTCTTCATCCGGACTCCGATTGAGGTGATTCAAAGATCGTTGGAAAGCTTAGGATGAGCTCTACAGTGCTATGCATTCCATTTAGTCATTTGATTCCCAAAAATTATCCCTTTTATGCAATTATTGTGTCCAATCCACCATGTTCCTACAAAACAAGTCAAATTCCACGGCAGTGTCCAATCTTGCAAAACATAATGCAAAAGTGCAGTGAATATCATTGGTTTGGGTAGTATTTTGGTGCCAAGTATGGTCAAAATATATATATAAATAAGAGATATCAAATCCCCCCAAACTTAAACTTTTGTTTGTCCTCAAACAATATCCTAAGTTCAAAAGAATTGACCATACTTAGACTTACAATTAAATTATCTCAAACCAATCAATGCCATGAAAAATTGATCATTCAGTTTACTCAAAAGTTTCACACAACAAATTAAAGCAAGCTCAAAAATTGAATTCAAGGATAAGGGTTTAGTTATCTTTTGGATTGAATTTGTGCATCTCTTAGTCCTAATGAATTTCATTTTTCAAATCAAGAACCCTAGCTTCTCTTTGTCAAAACAATTGCAAACTCAGTTTCATTTGTCCGTTCTTTTTCATGTCTCACAAAAATTTGTAAAAGGATTTTATCAAAGTCAAAAATTTTATAATGAATCCTTCTCAAAGCAATTTTATTTTCACCAATTTAAATTGTGCAAGTCGAGTCGTGGGGCTTTGCACCTTAGAGGATTTAATGCAAGTCATTGACCTTGAAAATGCTACTGGCACATATCGCACCAGGGAGGTCGGTCCGGTTTTTACGCATTTTTCGCTACAGACCACTACGGACTTGAACATTTCTTTTTTTTTCTTTTTATATGTTAAGTTCCTTAAGCCTCCAATATTTGTGGTTGAGTTGGTGGAAAAAGGTCTCGATGCATCCTCGTTTTCACAACTATTTAGATTTTTGTCAATTTAGAAATTTGCTCGTTGGTGATTCAAGCATTCAAACACACATCCAGATTCATCTTATAATTTTCAAAGTTCATAAAATTTCTTTTTAAACAAAAGTTTGCAAGACACAAAATCGTTCACTCGACAAAAACTTGTGAGAATTGACTTAGACCATTTTGACAATTTTCAAGCATCCAAATTCGGGTTCTTTTTTCTCAAACTAATTTTCAACTCGGTCTATTGGTGCACAAATCAATTTAAAGATTTTTAAACATCAAAAATCCTTGAGAAAAATTTTCAAAAATGCTTTTAAAATTCGAACAATGTGAAACAGTGAGTAATTTCACCAATATAACCAAGACAGAGATCAAGCATGCATCCAAAATTAGTTTTCTGATTTTTCAGCATTCAAAATGGAGCAAAACAGTACAAATAGCAAAAATTTTGGATCAAAATTTTGCATATTTTGCAATTTTTACTCTTTATCCCCCCCCCCCAAACTGAACAAAGCACTGTCCCAGTGCTAAACATTCACATATTAAGTAAAAAGAGTAAAAATGGAAGCGTACCAATTCATGATTACGGAAAAATTGTGCTGTCCATCACAAATTTCGGACCAAAATCCACAAATTTTGGACCGAAATTTTCACTTTAAATCAATGAATTTTGATCTCTGTCGCTCGAATCGTCACGAAATTTTTTCAGCATGTCCACATAGAGGTCCTTCAAGTTTGTTGTGGAGAAAATTTGAGTTTTGACGCTGGAATTTCAAAATGCGGCGGCGAGACGTCCAATCGAGCGACGGTGAGGCGTGCAAAACCTTCGCTGGAGCTTGTAAAAACTGTGTTGGAGCGTGCGAACATCGTGGCTTGTTTTCTTGTGGCATGCAACTCACATGAGGTCGTGCGTGGGTCGTGAACTTTTTTGTTCTCCGAACTGTGGTGCTCTAGCGCGAGTCACAAGTAGGACATCCACAATCAATCAAAACCTGCATTTCCAACAATAAAATCCAAACCAACCCTGAGTTTTTTTTTTTTTTTTGATAGAAAATTTAACTAAATAATTGAATAAAAATTTGAGGACTTGGGTTGCCTCCCAAGAAGCGCTTGTTTTAGGTCACGAGCCTGACCACCTCTCATGTTCATCTTATCTTCACTTTACGTCCATTTAGCGCATCATAATTCACCCAAAAGTACTTGAGAAAGATCCTTGAAACATGCTTGGTGCTTTCTTGTTTGGATGTCATCTTCCTCCGTTCGAATGCGATGTGATACTTGATTTTTGATTTGTTGCCTTCCATCACATCATGATTCTTCAAGCATTTTTCAAGTTGAGAACTCAAGTCGACTTTGGTGATCTTTTCATTAGTCATGTCGGATGCCTCGACTTGGAGAGGTCTACCACCATCTTCCTTCTTCTCAGTTTCATCAATAATAGAACTAATTGGAGGATCTTTCAATTCCAACTCATTAGATTTGTCAATATAAGTTAATCTAAGTGGAATGAAAATTGGGAGAATAATGGGTGGAGGTGCTACAACCTTTGGTTCTTCAATTTTCTCTTGTTGTTCATTTATTTCAAATTGTGTGTCATCATCACTGTCGGACTCATAACAAATCGCAATTTCTTTCAAAGAACTAAAACTTTCTAATTCCTCATTAATTTGCAATGTCATTGTATCATTTTGTTCATCTTGTGATCTATATGAGGAACAAAGTTCTTGAACAATTTTGGTCTCAAATATCTTTTCATGTTGTGTGGCAATAGCTTTGAAATTAGATGACAGAGAATTCAATTTTTCAAGAAGTTCCTCATTTAGTTTTCTTTGGTTTTCAATAAAATCTTTATACATTAGTTCATCGTTTGACATTTGCGAAAGTAATTGAGAATTAGAAGTTTTATCCATGAAATTCAATCTAGATTCATCTTGAGACATTGAACATGAATTATACCAAGAAAAACAAGAGTTATTTGTCAAACCAGAGTTGTATGCATCATGTACGGATGTTGCATCAAGATGTCCTTCCCCACATACTTTCCTTATGGTGTTGTTCACCACATTGAGTTGATGCTTGATACGATCCATAGAAGAGATAGATTTCTCCATGGTGCGTGGTGTATGGTCCATGTATTGGGCATATGGGTCTTGGTGCTCGCTCCATCCTCCTCCGCATGCTTTTCTTATGGTGTTGTTGACAACATCGAGTTGATGATATACTCGTTGAACACATGCATCCTTTGGATCTTCTCTCCATCCTTCATTGCATGCTTTCCTTATGTGGTTGTTGACAACATCGAGTTGGTGATACAAGCGTCGCCTCCAATTGTCCTCTCTTTCATGTTCACGGTCCTGAAAAGAATAAAACATGGTGATACAAATGATTTTTTTTTTACAATAATAAATAAATAAAGGATACAATATCTAGTCTCTCGTTACTAAAATAAATTCTAATATCAACACCGTCCCCGGCAACGGCGCCAATTTGATGAAGGTAATTTAACCTAGGATATCAAATAAATTTATAACCTAGAGCTAACCTCACTAGTCGTTTTAGTTAAGCTTTAGGGTCGAACCCAAGGGACGGTACAACTGATTACTAGACTTTACTTCCTCATGAAAGCTAGACAATTAATTTTTTTGGAGTTTTATGGAAAAGACAATTATCTAAAGTGCGAGTATTATAAATATTTTTGGTGATTTTCAAGGTTTTCTGGACTCAAACAGATGCAAATGAATATCCTAAGGTTTTGGGTTCATTTAGTTTAGCTATAAAGCGTTGTTATCACGTGTTTTCACACGTGATACCAAAAATTTCGGACCAAAATTTATAAATTTCGGACCGAAATTTATATATATTTTGTGCCGAAAAGTGCTCTAGACTCTCTGTTTTGACTTGATATTTTTAGGTAAGGTTATGTGAAGGTTATTTGTCGACCATACCTAAGTCCTACCCTCAGCCATCGCAATTTTGGTTTTAAACTTGATTTGGAACTCGATTTTTACCACGTAATTGACTAGTCCTAAACTTTCGTGTCGGAATTTAATCAATTAAGTTCTTTGTGTTGGATTTCCAGAGGTATCTAAGTCCTTTCAGATCGTTTAGAAACTACACCTATCGGTCGATTAGTTAACCTCCTCTTTCGAGCGTTTGGCTTACCTCAATTACTTAATCAATTATGTGTTTAGTCTAGTTTAATGCCCTAAAGATGTCGCGATTCATCCAAAGGTAAACATAAAAGAAACAAATAATTAAACTAAGCATAAATAATAATTCTCAACACATCAAAATCACATAGCAATAATCCAATCACATCAAGACATCACAAATACTAAACTAAACTACTACCTAGCCCTAAGACATAAGAAACTAGCCTAACATGTAAACAAAGCAAGATACAAACTCCATGTGATCAAAATATCAAGAGAAAAGGAAGGAATAAACCAAATATCGCTTCTATCGAGATATCGATCGTCCGAAGTCGTGGTTGGATCGGTTCTACCGCCGTCGCGTCCAGAATCGCTCCAAGGTTACTGCCATGGTCGTGCTCCGCTGCAAGAGATGGAATCCCACGCCTTTCGGCGTGAGAACGGTGGTGGAAAAAGGTGGAAATTATTGTATGGAAGGTGGAATTCTTTCCTCTCTGTAATTTCGTGCATATATGGCCAGGGAGGAAGCTTGGGAGGCAGGTTAGGGCAAGGGTTCACGAGATCATGCCATAAAATAAAGTTTCCATTTTCAAAACTTTCCAAAACTGACTTTTTCACGCAATTTCGGACCGAAATAAATAATTTCGGACCGAAATTTTTTTCCAGTAGTGCGCACCGATAGTATTTTGACCATAATTTCTTCATCCGGACTCCGATTGAGGTGATTCAAAGATCGTTGGAAAGCTTAGGATGAGCTCTACAGTGCTATGCATTCCATTTAGTCATTTGATTCCCAAAAATTATCCCTTTTATGCAATTATTGTGTCCAATCCACCATGTTCCTACAAAACAAGTCAAATTCCACGGCAGTGTCCAATCTTGCAAAACATAATGCAAAAGTGCAGTGAATATCATTGGTTTGGGTAGTATTTTGGTGCCAAGTATGGTCAAAATATATATATAAATAAGAGATATCAGTAACGGCAACAATCGCCATAGAATCATCCGTGACAGGGAAGTCACTCGCCTGGATAAATGGAGCCGGAGAGATCAGCCTGAGGCGCAGAATCTCCTCAAATGGCACGGCGACGGTCTCCACCTCGACCTCCTCCATCTCAATAGCAACCACGGACTCAGCCAGAATGGCGCTACCCCATATACCGGAGCATGCAGTCCCTGGAAAGAGAGGAGGCTCCATGGAAAACCCGTCATCTGAAGGGCTCTCCCTCAGCCGCCGTCGAAGCTCATACCGAGTCACTTCTTCCTCTGCCAAAGAATCCTCACGTTTCCTCTTCAGCTGCCTAGCTGCTTCCTCAGCCAGCTCATCAGGATATTCAGGAGAAGGACAACTTGAAGGGGCCAACTCCTCATTTTCCATCGAAGGAGGGAGCCTATGAACACCTATAAAACCAAAACCATGACAATCCCACATCGGTGATAAAGTTAAACAAAAAAGAAGAGAGATACAATACCCGAGTAGATAGCCCAGCGTCTATAAGGCTCTGATGCAAAAGCCTGGGAAGACTCTCCCTCAATAAGAGAAATACCCTCTACTTTGAAGTGAAAATGACCAAAATCATATCCACCAAGACCTAGAACAAATCATCATAAGAAAGAGAGAAAGTAACCAAGGAGGTGATTCAAATGAGAAAGGAAAATAACGAACCAGGAAAACGGCCGTCTGGAAGCGGAGGAGGGTCTACGTACTCCAAGGGCTTCACACCAATCGGCACAAAACCATCAGCTCCAAAAGAATTCTTCAGTGGTCTGAAACCGCCTTGTCTAACCTCCGGATTTTGTGGAACAGTCCGGGAACGAGGGTAAACTTTCTCCTTCAGGATGGCCACGCTGACATCATGAGGAATCTTAGACCAACCTCTAAACCACCTGTCATAATCCCCAGTCAATGTCCCCTGGCGAGAAGCTGGAGGAACAATACAACTAGTGTCGGTGCCCAAACGCACTGAGAATGCACTAAAAGCTGCACATGACGGCAGAGTGACTCGAGGAGGGTCAGGAAAGCTGAAAACTGCTGGAATAGCCTGGTCATACCCAAACTGCCAAGCACAGCGGTGAGGGCTGTAAACCTCATGGATCACCCTATCTCCCATGCGAATGGATAAACATCCCGCTCTGATACTGACAGTATAGTCCCGGTCTCGCCTGTGCCGAGGAGAACACAACTTAGGACATGTCCCCTTCTGACGAGGCGCCACATCCTTGACAATGTATGGCTTCCCAGTGTCTTTAGGCCATCCCTTATTGAAAGCCTCAGGGCGATAATCCACAATGTACTGACTGCTCTGAGTAAAGCACAAATGGGCGGTAACCTGATCCGGATCACGGACGGTGCAACCAGCAATATGAATCAAACCTGGCAATGACTGCCTCATGCCAGCAGAAGTCAACGGAGTATAACACTTCTCCCAGTAAAGATAAAACCAACCGGAAAGGATGTGTAAAGGCATAACCACTGTGGCCCTGGAAGGATCTCTCGAAGAAGTAAGCTCTCTCATGGACCTATAAAGGTTCACTAAAGCTGGAATAGCCAATGAGACCCGCTTACCGCGAGCCAAGGCATTCGCCACCACAAAGACCCCAGGACGGATATACCCAGCTGGCTCGTAGATAATCAAGAAATAGCACAACCACCAAGCCAAAAAGGCAGTCAGGATTGTCTCATCGTCCAACTCATGGGAACAGAAATCTGAGAATGATACCCGTTCAGAAGGAATATATGTCTTGTCGGAACCCAATTTGATCGGCTCCAAAGGATTAGCAAAACGCGCAGCCCTCTTCTCAGGTATCAAGTCCGTGAAATAGCGAACCCAGTCTCTCAACGGGACATCCCTGTCCAAACCACGCTGACCACGTGACATAGCAATCTCATAATAAATCTGGAAAACTGCTCGAAGTGATGAGGAATGCAGAGGGAACCCTTTATGATCAGGACCATAAAGCTCAAAATCGGGCGGTACCCTCTCCTCATAAACCAACCCCTCTACTGGCACCCCCATAAGGCCAGATATCTGCTGGAGGTCAATAGTAGCGTCGCGATCCTCTAAGGGAAAGGTATTATGAACATAATTCCAATTGGAGGCCATTGCTTTCAGAAGGGTGGAACTCCATGAATACTCAAACAAAACCAAAATCACACCTCCAAAAATCTCAACCTTATCCAATTTCTTCCCCATACTACACAGGATATACCGGGTCCATTCAACTTGCCCGGGGCTCCATTCCAAATCACCCTGAACCCCCAAATTCCCAGGAGACCAAGGAATAACATGTCCCTCCATCATCTCCATACTCAACAAATGAAGATCGGCAGAAAAAGTAGAACGACCAGTGGGGCTCAGAAAAATACCTGCAAGGTCACCAGAGGGAACGCCACGCCGATCCCGACTGATGGAACAATGGGAAGTATAGTACCTATCTCGACGCTCCTCAGTGCGTGAAGGAGGGTCAACAGCAAGGCTTGGATAATCATAGACGGCCGGTAAAGGCAAGCGGTTGTGTCGAACCAAAAGTCCGTGGAAATTATCTCTTCCTCTGAGAATAGCACGCCTCCATAGACGGTGAAGGTGCACATGAACCTTCTGAGGATCCAAATAATGACTAATATAAGAATCAATGGCCTCATCCGAAGGACCATAGAAGCCCGTCCTGACAATATGAAACTGAGGGACAGTATCGTAAATCTCACCCGCCGAAGCCATAACTACCTGCAAGAAAAGCGAGAACCATGTCAAATGTCCATAAAAATGCCTGCATATTACTAAAAAATGCTTAGAAATTGGGGACACCAGAGTAGACTGATCGATGTGTCTCACAATCCACTCTGGTGGGGGGCATTTGTTTGCCTCTAAATTCTGCTACATAAAACCATGAACAATTCCCTATTTTATCACCAAAAACCCAAAACCGTATAATCAAAATCCCATCCACATAACCAATGACCCAACAAAATAGCCCTGATAATTGGTCATAATGCATGAAAGGAAAACACAGAAATTCTTAAAAATGGACAGTAAATTAATTAATTACAAGGAATGCCATTATGCGCCTATGATATCCTCATAATTAATTACCAAGGTCCTAAAAAAAAATAGAAAATTTGTGGCAGATAAATTCTTCATATTTTTATGAGGAGCCATGCAAAATTTCATGTCAAATTGACCTACAGAAGGGCACCAAACAATTTTTCTAAAAATAAAGCAGTCCAATTATCCTCAAAATTCAGTTAAATGGACACCTCCATTATTGGAACAAATGGAGATGAACCTCACCAGAGCCAAATAAATGGAGAGATTCAGATGGGCCTTTAAACTCATATTAAAAAAACTTGTTCTGGGCCAGGACTGAAAGCCCATTCGGATTGGGATTTAAACCCAAACCAATGAATATTGTTATAAAAATCCTATTGATCCAACGGCCCTGATAAACTCTCGATATGATTATCCAAAATCAACGGCCGGATCTCAATCTGGAATTAAAACATTTAGTTGAATTTTCCGATTGGTCTAAAGCTATGGGACCCACATATTCAAAAAGAAAAAAAAAAGGATAGAACAGTACTGTATGTCTGACACAGGCGTCGTACGCGGGCGTGAGGAGGGATTTCGCCACCGCTCTGCGTCGTTTCAGCCTCAACCAGTCCGGCCAACGGAAAGGCAATGATCTCGTCGACACAATGACACCAAACTCGGCAGTAAAGGATGATCAGACTGCGCGATGACCAAAGCAGAAAGGATTAACGACTGAAGCAAATTCATGTGGAATTTTGCTAAATTAGTGAGAAATTGCTAAGGAGACATACCTAGGAGGCACCTTCTAGATCGAGAAGAGGGAAATAATGAGTAATTTCAGGTCAATTGAAACGGGATTAAGCAAGGGACCTTATAGCCATGGCGGCGAAAGTCGAGAGCATGAAGAATAAACAATGGAGAGGGGTATACCACGAATTAGCAAGCAAGATAGTCTCTCACTGGTTTGAGCAAAATACGACTGTGCAATGAACAGGAAGGAGACGTAAGGAAAGGTAATTGCCAGGAAGTTGGAAAACGGTAAATAAAAATTGAAAGGAGCGAATGGAGAAGAAGAGATTCCCCAGGGCTAAACACTGAAAAAAAGGTTCTAGGCTTGTCAGAGCAGTGTACCGTGAGCTCAGAAAAGTAATGAGGGTAGGGGGAATTTCTCCAGTCAATTCGATTCCCAACCATCAATGCTCCGATAATCATTCCCTCCTCTGAACATAGTACAAGGCATTAAATGACACATGTGAAGGGATGTGATGCAATTTCATAGGCGAATACATCAGCAGCCGTTCATCTATACACAGGGAATAGAGAAAGTGTGATGAGTGGATAGATGTGGCTAAAATAGGTGAGATAGGTATCCCAAATGTACAGCCACCTAATGAGCATCAAAGTGTCACCTGGAAAGTGCCTCATGCGTGATGCAATAGGGGCAAATCAGGGAATGAAAAAAATGATGAAGGGATGAAGCCTAGGAAACACGTATAAAAGATGGTTAAATTCCAATTATACCCCAAAATCCTCCTTGGAGCTACCACATGCTAAGCCATCCTAAATGACAAGGGGCCCACCTGTCACACAAAAGGAAGAGAGTTAACAGAAATTAAGAGGAGTGCATAGCTAATGAGACAACACTGTGTGTCAGATGTTGTTAATCCCAATTTTACCCCTATATTAAGAAGGCACCAAAAAAGATCATCATTCACTAAAAAAAGGGGGGGGGGCCTCTAGTTAAATTGATAAGGAGCAAGGTACTGATGTACCAAACCTATGCCCCTATGGCAACAGTCACATATCAAAGAGGACCCTTTCTCTATGCAAATCACAGCCCTTCATCAATCTGTGGACCATTAGATGAAGGACAGCACATCAATTGGCGCCAGGATAGGTGTAAACCCTCCTCCAAGCATCCTGTACAAAAGAGTAAAAGTTAAAATGCCAAATGTCATGTCCTTATTGGCCAGTGAAAAGAAGTAAAGGAGAGAGAGGTGATGATGGAATTGTAAAAGTATGGCGGCAACCTCACCTTACATCCAGCCCCTCCATCACAAATCCAATGCAGAAGATACTGCCATGTGTCAAAAAGAGGGAGCAAAGCCCTAAGAGTTTCAGCTATAAAAGAAGACCAAGAGCAAAAAAAAAAAAAAAAGAGAAGGAGAGGAGGAGCAAGTCGGAATTCTGCTAGAATTTTTAATTACATCTTTGTAACCAAGTAGGAGCAACTTTAAAAAAAGAGAGAGGTAGGGAAGCCACTGTATTCAATACATAAGTGTTATTTCAAGATTTCTTTTCCTTGATTCGTTCTACTTCCAATCTCTGTGCCTCTTCTGTTTTCTTTGATCTTCCTTTGAAAACAAATCTAGATTGCATAAAAGTCCTCATGTAGATCACTTATTTATGATGTTCTAGTACCCAGAGACATGGGTAAGGGGTGCTTGCCAGAGAGCGCACACTTACCTGTGTTAATGGGTCCTTAGATGTAAAAAAAAAAATGCTAAAAAGAATAAAGGGTTTCAAAGGAGAAGCATGGTTTATGCACGAGGGGTGTTTGCCTGAGAGCGCACACTCATGCGTTAAGCTGTGCTTTAACATCAATAATACTTTATCTTAAGAATCGCATATAAAGTTTGTGTCAATAGGCCCCTTAGTAAATATGGAGTCATATGAAGTAATATTGTTCTATGTATGAGGGGTGCTTGCCTGAGAGCGCACACTCATGCATTTGATCATATGTCAGCATCAATAGCAGTTGTCTCAGGGGCTATGCATAAAACAATGAGGGTATGAATTTGAAATCAACACAAAATGTAATAAACTAGGGATATATGTGCAAAAGGTCTGTGTAAAAAAAAAAAAAAGGATTCCAAAATGCAGTATTTAGAGTCTGTTTTGCTAAAAGGGCATAATTGGCAGATCTGTCTTAATCCAAGTGGTTTGAGATATGTAACTATGACCAAGGGTGTTTGCCTGGGAGCATACACTTGGGAATAGCAACGTGTCTTTGACTTTTTCTTTTTTTAAAAAAAAATCAATTTCTATAAACTCTTTTAAAAAAAAAAGAAGCTTTTAATAGTAACAATGCAAACTGAGTTCAGGACAAAAAAAAAGCACACAATAACATAAATGCTAGGGACTGAATAGAAAATGTCAAAAAAAAAAAAAAGAGAAGTAGGAACAGTATAATAGATATGATGGTAAAACTTCTTACACATATATGATAGTAAGACATGATGCCCTTAAATGAACTAGAAGATAATGGCATTAATCTTTTGCATTTGGTCAAAAAAAAAAAGGAAGAAAAATAATATATGTTGGTTTAAGAGGTTGTAAAGTTTCTTAATGTGAAATAAAGGTATCTGACCTTGCTTTGATAATGAACTTGCACTTAAACAAAAAAAAAAAAACAGCAACAAACACAAATAAAAGTGATGGAGTTAACAGATTTTAAAATTCGCTTTGTTCATGTCATTCAGTACTAATAACTACCAGGTTTGCTTGGTTATGAGATAATCATACGTTAAGTGCAAAGAAGTTAAGTCCAGTGTACATGTGAAATTATGTTCACATGAATGAAGGAAAGGAAATTAATACTAACCCCAGCCTGAAGTCGATGGCAATGTTAGACTGTACTAGAAAGGGAATGATCATAAAAAAAATGATGATGAAGATACACTCAAGTTAAGAGGGCCTTGTAAAATGAAAGGATGACGAGGTCTAAAGTGAATAAAATGTTCTCATGGATAGTCAAGCATCAGTATTAACAAAGAACAGTATTGCCAAGTCCAAGCTTTGTTCAAATTGCCTAAATAATTAAATGTCATTTTAATTTGAAGCCTCAGGCCTCATGTGGCCAGCAAGCAAAAAATGAAATTGAAGTGAAACGAAGTGTCCAATGTCTAAATGCTAAGCACCTTGATCAACATTATGAGAAGGGAGTGAATAATATGCACAAGGTAAGTCGTATGTGGAAAATTGCATTTTGAAAGTCTGTCAGACCCAAGGTGAGGTCAGAGTGCATTAGTTCAAAATTGAAAAGTACAACGTGAAGTGGGACTTACAGGTGACTTCATAATTCCTCCGAGATGATTTGCAATGCCTCCTCTGGAGCAATTTCTCACTGAACTGTACCGATCAGTCATCCTTCGCTGCTATAACAGACCAAACCAAGTCAACGTCAGACCTCTCCAAAACAGATCAACACGACTTCAATGAATGGCGGAGGCGGTCTCAGTGGGTTGTCGTGAAGGTCTACGATCCAGTTGCAGCCGACATGATCGCCGGGAGCTTTTACTGGCATCGTCAATGGAGATGTCCGGTCGAACGGAAAGGCGTCAGAAACCATATCAAAGAAAGGAGGGAGATGAACCTAAGTATCGCATGGGACTGGCGTACGCGAGCGGAAACGCCGATGTATGAAACCCACAGACCGAACTCAATTCCAACCTAACCCACTCGGTGTATAGACATGGGCATGAACCAGGTGACTCGATCGAACCAAACCCCAAACGCCCTGCATGGATCTTCTGTGGCGCCTAGTCTGTGGCGGGTTACTGAGCAACAAACAGCAAACAGCACCACTACAGCCAATCAGAAAATTCTGCGAAGTAGATAACTTCAAAAATGCTTTAAAAATAGCCACATTGTCAGAAAAATTCTCATAAAATATCAAAACGCCAAGGAAAATATGAGGAATATTTTGATGTGCTATGCTATGTTAAAACACCAAAGTAAAAAAATATTTTTAAAATTAATAAGTTTAAGGGATGACCACAGATAATAATAAATTTATATTCATATGGTTAAATAATAAAAAAAAAAGGAGAAGAAGAAAAGGAAATAAGGCAAAAGAAAAATCATTTTGAATATTCTCTGTTCTGGACAGCAGGTACATCTGAATAGCTTATGTTCTGGACAGTAGGTACACTTGACATTCCTTGTTCTGAGCAATAAGTACAGTCAAACACTAAGACCCGCAAGCAAAAGCGAAATAAACAAAGTATACATATCACCAAGAAGATAAAAAAAAAATAAATAGGAATTTAAAAGTACAAATTTAAAAGTCCAAACTCAAAATCTCAACTAAACACCGAAAACCTAAAATTCAAAGGGTCACAACTAAAAGTCCAAAGTCCAAATGCCAAAAGGCAAAACTTCAAACTTTAAACCAAACCCGAAAACGTCAAGAACTAAAAGTTAAACTCAAAAGTTAGAATCCAAAAGTGCTAACTCAAGAGTGCAAGTTTAAAAGTCTAAACTCAAAAGTCCAAAAAATCCTAAAGTGAAAATTAAAAGCCCAAACCCGAAAATGACACAAAGTCAAAGTGACACAAAGTCTAAATGACACAAAGTCTAAAAATGACACAAAGTCTAAAAATGACACAAAGTCTAAAAAATAACACAAAGTCTAAAAGTAACACAAAGTCTAAATGACACAAAATTTAAAAGTGACACAAAGTCAAAATGGCACAAAGCCTAAAAGTGATTCGAGAGACACAAAGTCTAAAGTGACATAAAGTCTTAAAAGTCAAAAGTTCGTCCCTTCAAGACTGCATCGCGTTTCGCCCTGAAGGAGACACCCTCCCGATGTTCAGATTGAGAAAAAGGAAAAGTCAATTCTGAATTATCATTGAAGTTCCTGTCAAGAGAAGGCATAGCGCATCTGTACTCGCGACTTGAACGAAAATCTCAAAAATCCCTAAGTTTCCCCAAACGATTGAGAACTGACCTAGAATACCCTATTTTCTAACGTTGGACTCAAATCTAACAGTCTGTTTCTACAAGTTCACAGCATGTTTGACCAGAAGCAGGCTGAAATCTGATGCCCGAGTGACCAGAAGAAAAGTCAACCAGTGGCCATCACTGAAGTTCCTGTCAAGAGAAGGCATAGCGCATCTGTACTCAAGACTTGAACGAAATCTCAAAATCTCTAAATCCCCAAACGATTGAGGATTGACCTAGGATACTAAATTTCCTAGTGTCGAACTCAAAATTCTCTGTAACAGCACTAAGCCTGACACAGTAAAGTAAAAACAACCTAAATGTCTTAAAATGTGAAACTAAAGAATTAAATTGCATTATTCATGACTGCATGGTTTTGTTAAAATAGTTGCCCTTCTGCAATGCTTTTCACCCCGAAACTCCCTATCAAGACACAATCCTTTTAAAATGGACTTCATCCACTTACTGCATCTAAACTTTGATTATCCCGATCTAGAGGTGCTCTTAGCTCAGTTCGTAACTGAGTCCGGAGGTAATTAACAGTAGGGGCTTGCGCCTACTGGAAAAAAAGGACCTACGACAAACAATCAACTCTCGAGGTACTTGGAACCGCATTAGTGCCCTTCGCTCGTTTGGAATGGGCAGTAACGACGGGTCTCAAGATGCTCGAGGGGTATCTGATCCGCATTTTCTTCGCCCCATAGAGGACTATCTGATCTTCCGTGGTCGGACTGAAAAAGTGCGAGACAGCGTCATCCTCCCGGGAAACAGGAGAGCATGTATTTGATGAACAATATCCAGGGGGCAGTTTTTCAAAAGCACAAAGCGAAATGCCTGGCACTTCTGCTCTTGATATACTGGCCACCCCGTCTATATTAGTAAAGAACGAGGGAAGAGCCTTGAATGAAAATAGAAAGAAAATAGAAAGGGCTAAATCTCAAATACAAGGGACGAATGACTGGCATACCAAGTCGAAAGGTCAAGATATAGGGGTAAAGAGTAGCCATGGCATCTCCGCTCCACAAAACCATGAACTTGATGTGGTGCGATATCTCCAACTTCAAATAGAAACCATGGCGCTCTTTCAACTTGAGAGGAGAAATAAAATCATGGAACAATCAGAAGGTTTAGAGGAGAATGCCACAGCTCATATGATAAGTGTAGCAGATGAGCCTGCAGAATCTATCAGTGCCAGTACAATGGATGTAGAGTATGATGACCAGTCTGAAATATCAGAAACTCTTATGCACACTCCAAGTCAAAAAGATGACTGTCAACAAGTCTCACAGCAAAGCCAACGCTTCGAAGATTTGTCATTGGAGCAAATTCTGGGTCTTCTAGGAGACGAAAGTGGGTCTGAAAGTGATTATAGGATTCCTGTCAAAGAAGGAATTAAAAGAGAAACAAAACAAGCTGAAAGTGAATGCTCCGTCATGGACGGTACAACCATTTCTACTAATGAAGTTCAACCGAAGGGCGAAAACAATGTAATAAAAACCCAAAATGACAAGGAAGGAGTTTTCACTTGTGACATAGAAGGAAGTGAGTATTCTCTATCTGATCGGGTGTCTCGTGAAGAGCCTGCAGAAAGTGAAGAAAGGGGCCTTGAGCTGGGGGCATCCTCTGATAATGGTAAGGTTTCCAAAAGTAGTCAAATGCTAGAACAAGGTAGTCATGAACTGGCAACCGTTCAGCAAGAGAATACTCGGTTATCAAAATGGTGCGCAAGTATGCAGGATTTTATAACTGAAAGAGGATTGTGGCAAGATTTCCTCCATGAGAAGATGGATGCACATCCCAGGGAAATCGGTCTTGTAAGCCCTAAATCTAAGGAACGGAGAGGTTGTGCTTTAAAGGGAAAGACTGACCACACAAAAGGCAAGTCAATTCTAAGGGACAATGAAAAGCCAAGAGATGACTCAATGATGTCTCTTGAGGTGCAAAAGATGATTGAAAAGGAAATGGATGAGATGTTAAATCGTCGATTGCAACAATCCGGGCTAGGTCACCTCATACAGCCTAAGGAGAGATTTGGGAGCCCATACCCTAAGGAGTATGATCTGGTATGCTATCCAGAGGAGTATGTGATACCAAAGTTCAGATTGTTTGATGGCATGGGAACCAAAAAGAGCCCCGAAATACATTTGGTCCAGTTTAGACTAAAGTGCGGGGACACGGTGAGAAATGAAGTCTACCTGCTACGCCAATTCCCTCTAAGCCTAAAAGGTCCAGCCTTGGAATGGTATGCCTCTCTAGAAGAAAATAGTATCCAAACCTGGGAAGATATGGCAAATGCCTTCTGTCGAAGATTTGCAATCCATACCCGAAAAATTACAATGGCTGATTTGGCGAATGAGAAACCAAAGAGAAAGGAATCTGTTAGGGATTTTATTACCCGGATCTGGAAAATGAACTTTTCTTGCAAACCACCGGTCCCTGAAACTGACTTGGTGGAAATGATAATAAGGAATATCTATGGACGAATCAAACCATTCCTCATAATGGAAACCACAATTGAAGGCTTATTAACCAAGGTTGACAACTATGAAAGATTAAAACCAGAGGATTGGCATTACCAATGTGAAAATGAAACAGAAAAAGCAGAAACTAGGATGATCCGACTTTCTAATAATATGGAAATGGCAGGAAGTTCAAGGACCTCTAAGAAAAACGATAGCAACAAAATACAAGGAAAGTCGCTGGGGGAGTCTTACTCATCCCACATGGTCTCTCATATTTCATGTGATGAACTCTCGATGGATGATCCGCCAAACGAAGACAACAATATTGAGGAAAACCCGATACCTATACCATGTGTCGTCCAAAACCCTTCTGAATGGATAAAGGGAGAATCAAAGGTGTATGAAAATGTCAAAGAAATGTCGGCCTTGACCGGTCGCCCTAAACAAGACACTTTAGAAGGCCTGAGCAAGCGACTGGATATGCATGATGGTCAGATTGCAATGCTTCGGCTAGAAAGTGGTGAAATGCGACGCGAAATTACTGCACTCTACCAAGAGAATAGAGAAATGTGTGGTGAGATTGCCGTACTGAAAGAAAAAAATTTTGGAATGTACCAGAAAATGGTTGGACTCCAACAAGAAAATGGTGCGATATGGATGCTCTTAAAACAAATGAAAAGAAACAATGGCGTGATGGCCTCTTTCGACGGCCACATGAAACAACCTTACCCTGCTGAGTACAATAATGTACAATATCCAGAAGGATATATGATCCCTGACTTTGAAATGTTCACTGGGGATCAAATCAAAGAGGATTGTGTTGGCCAACACCTAGCTCGTTTCATTGAGTTATGTGGCCAAACAGCTGGAAATGATGCTTGGATGCTCCGACAATTCCCAGCAAGCCTTGCTGGACCTGCATTCGAGTGGTATGATTCCCTTGAAGAGGATAGCATCAGAACATGGAGCGACATGGTCATTGCTTTTCGGGATGAGTTCGATAAACCAAACCAAACAGAAGGCCTAAAGGAGTATCAACCGTGCTTGACGCCAGTTGAACCAAAGGATAAACCACACTCCTTTCAGAAAAACGGAGGGATAAATCCAGATGAATGTTCTCAATACCACCAGAGCAACAAAGCAAAAGCTAGAATGGCTCGGACGATCAAAAGCCTTATACCAACTCAAAGAGTCGAGGACTCAAAGGCGTCGGGCAGACATGGTCACACCTCTGACTATGTTCGCTCTCAAGGAAACGGTGATATCAACCAGACACTGCCAAAGGCGAGAAGACCATCCCTAGTTGAGCAAATGAGCAAGCCATACTCTTTCAGAGTAGAAGAGACAAGGAGTCTTTTTCACCAAATCTCAAGTAGACTGGAACTTCCTCCAAGCAAGAGACCAGACGAAATGAAAAACACCGATGATCCTAAATTCTGCTTATATCATAGGATCATCGGACACCCAATTGAAAAATGCTATGTATTCAAGAATGTCGTGGAAGGAATGATCCAAAAGGGTGAGCTCATGCTACCTAAGGGTGCTCAACAAAACCCCATGCCTCATACAAAAGCCAGTTTAATACCTCCTCAAACTTCCAAAAACAAAAGTGAGACCAATGATGATGATCATAAGGAGCAAGAGTATTGGTCCGCTACCAGCAATGCAATCTCTCATGTAGAAGAAAATGACGAAATCCCAAATGATGGCTCAAAAAGACGAAGCAAAAATACTCAAAAGGCCTCAATCTCAACAGCCTTCTCAGGGCGAGAACTTGAATTAAGTCCAAGCTGAAATGAGAATGCTAAGGCTAAACTGGGGGCAAGGGAAACTCAGAGCTCTCAGGTCAAAGTTGTACAAAAAATGAAGCAGACACCAAAACCGAAACCAAAACCAAGTCTAAATCCAAAAGTACAATCAAAACCAAATCCAAACCAACAATCAAAACCAAAATCAAGACTAAATCCAAAACTACAGTCAAAACCAAATCCAGACTCACAACCAAAATCAAAACCAAGTCTAAATCCAAACTAAGTCCAAAACCAAACCAAAATCCAAGTCCAAAGAAATATAGTCAGGATCTGAGTCAACAGTGGTTGATATTAAGAGCCTGATACAAACAAACAAGGAGAGAAAAGTCTTACTATACCCGACTGGCAATGCGTCTCGTGTCTGGTATTTCACCTTGAGATTTTCGGTATCATTCAGCACCGCGCCTCGAATTGATATCTCATCCTCAAGTATTTTCTCATCTTTAAACAAAACCAACAACTAAAACCAACCAAAAAGAGAAAAGTCTTCTAATACCCGACCGACAACGTGTCCTGTGTCCGGTATTCTACCTTGAAAACTTCGGTATCATTCAGCACCGTGCCTCGAATTGGTATCTCATACTCAAGTACTTTCTCGTCCTTAAAACAAAACCAACCAAAAAAAAAACAACCAAAAGAGAGAAGCCATCTAATACCCGACCGGCAATGCGTCTCGTGTCTGGTATTTCACCTTGAGATCTTCGGTATCAGTCAGCACCGCGTCCTGAATTGGTATCTCATCCTCAAGTATTTTCTCATCCTTAAACAAAACCAACAACAAAAACCAACAAAAAAGAGAAAAGTCTTCCTATACCCGACCGGCAATGCGTCTTGTGTCTGGTATTCTACCTTGAGATCTTCGGTATCATTCAGCACCGTGCCTCGAATTGGTATCTCATACTCAAGTATTTTCTCATCCCTAAACAAAACCAACAACAAAAACCAACCCAAAGAGAGAAACCTTCCTATACACGGCCGGCAATGCGTCTTGTGTCTGGTATTCTACCTTGAGATCTTCGGTATCATTCAGCATCGTGCCTCGAATTGGTATCTCATCCTCAAGTATTTTCTCGTCCTTAAACAAAACAACCAAAAGAAAAACAACCAAAAAGAGAGAAATCTTCTAATACCCGACCGACAATGCGTCTCGTGTCTGGTATTTCACCTTGAGATCTTCGGTATCAGTCAGCACTGCGTCCTGA
Source organism: Rhynchospora pubera (assembly GCA_028095005.1). NCBI lineage: Eukaryota > Viridiplantae > Streptophyta > Magnoliopsida > Poales > Cyperaceae > Rhynchospora > Rhynchospora pubera. The sequence goes on from CM051461.1 coordinate 117,186,856, forward strand.
ATTGGTATCTCATCCTCAAGTATTTTCTCATCCCTAAACAAAACCAACAACAAAAACCAACCCAAAGAGAGAAACCTTCCTATACCCGGCCGGCAATGCGTCTTGTGTCTGGTATTCTATCTTGAGATCTTCGGTATCATTCAGCACCGTGCCTCGAATTGGTATCTCATCCTCAAGTATTTTCTCGTCCTTAAACAAAACAACCAAAAGAAAAACAACCAAAAAGAGAGAAATCTTTTAATACCCGACCGGCAATGCGTCTCGTGTCTGGTATTTCACCTTGAGATCTTCGGTATCAGTCAGCACCGCGTCCTGAATTGGTATCTCATCCTCAAGTATTTTCTCATCCTTAAACAAAACCAAAAAGAAAAACAACCAAAAAGAGAGAAATCTTCTAATATCCGACCGGCAATGCGTCTCGTGTCTGGTATTTCACCTTGAGATCTTCGGTATCAGTCGGCACCGCGCCTCGAATTGGTATCTCATCATCAAGTATTTTCTCATCCTTAAACAAAACCAACAACAAAAAAAAAACAACCAAAAAGAGAAAAGTCTTCCTATACCCGACCGACAATACGTCTCGTGTCTGGTATTTCACCTTGAGATCTTCGATATCAGTCAGCACCGCGCCTCGAATTGGTATCTCATCTTCAAGTACTTTCTCGTCCTTAAACAAAACCAACCAAAAACAGAGAAGCCTTCCTATACCCGACCGGCAATGTGTCTCGTGTCTGGTATTCCACCTTGAGATCTTCGGTATCAGTCAGCACCGTGCCTCGAATTGGTATCTCATGCTCAAGCATTACTTCTCACTCAAGCAAAAAAAAAATCAATCATAAGCAAGCTTAAATCAATTTGGTATTCCTCTAACCTCTTTTTCTCTACTCCCCTTAAAAAAAAAAAAAAACGCTATGTTCAACTTAAAGTAGTAGGAATCAAGAACAAATTATGTTTAAGATCGCATCATGCTGCATAACAAAAAAGGAACAAAAATTGCTGCATCATTTAGTCGCATCTGATCCATTTAGTTTACATATAAACAAATTAGAAATTGTTAAATCTGCTCTATATGGTGCTTTAATTAAGGGGTTGACCAAAAATGCAAAAAATAAAATAGAATACTATGTCCACACGAAAACAACAAAAATGGAAATGGTAATCAAGGTTTGGTTTAGGTATGGTTGGCCGTACCAATGGACCAAAAGGCATAGAAATTGAAGCTAATGGGGCTTGAAATTCGGTTGTTTATAATTGTTAAACTGCTGTTAGCCAAGGTCATAACCTTTTGCCCAGTGAACAGATTTATACTTTACACGTGGTTTTGTTCAAAAAGGATATCATTAGACTGTGTAAACTTATTTTGAGTCTTCAATGATCTTGCTTTTAAAATGCTTGGTACACCAACGAGCAAACTCAATTGGACTTATTAAATAGTGTGACCATGAGGGTGCTTTTGATATTAAGTGATAAAATGAGCGGTTGAACCCTAAATTTTATTTATGTTCTTTATGCTATCATGTTTATATTCTAAAAAAAAAAAAATAAACAACAACAACAACAAAAAAACAAAAAAAAGGGGAACTAAAGCGGCGCCTAGTTGATGGCTAGGCGGGTAGTTATAGGATATCTGTACTTGCAGGAGACTCAAGTGTCACAGAATTCTGACTACCCTTTGTCGCAGATCTTATGCCCTGCACAAAAAATAATAAAAATATATAAAAAGGGGAACTAAAGCGGTGCCTAGTTGATGGCTAGGCGGGTGGCTATAGGATATCTGTACTTGCAGGAGACTCAAGTGTCACAGAATTCTGGCTACCCTTTGTCGCAAATTTTATGCCCTAATAATAATAATAATAATAATAGTAATGAAAAAAACAACACAAAAATGTATAAAAAAAAAACAAAAAAATTTATCCTAGTTGAACCACCGCTCAGGAAGTCTCAGACTTTTCGCTTATGTCTCTTGCGTAAAACCCTAAGGTGTGTAGTCACCCACACTCAACTTGAACTATAAATCGGTGAAAATTTTATTTTTGGGAAGGCTCTAAACTAGTTGACATTCTAATGAAATTCTTTACAAAATCGTGGAAAGTATGGAAAAGAACAGGCTGATGGAATTGACTCTGCATGTTGTTTAACATAGGAGAAACTAGAGTCCCTAAAGCCGAAGTGGAAATCCTTAGAACCAAAGGTTACACAAGCCCATTTAGAGGAAACTTAAGAATTAAATTGTGATGACCATTTGCATTGGTTTGATTTGAGATGTAAAATCATACTTTCACAAGTTTTCATGAAATAATGAAAAAATGTTTAATCTTGAGGTATTCGATGTTTGACCAAACTAAACACCAAAATACAAATTGTGTGTTCATAGTTTATTCCGTAGAAATTTGGTACTGTGTTGCTTTGATTTTTCTCTACAGGCACCTAAAAAAAAAAAACAAAGAAAGACTTTTATTGGAAACACTTGGACCACGCCACATGAAGCTTTCTGAGGGCGCCAGTCTCCCATAAACACCGTATTCCTTGAAGATTAGAAGCCTAGAAGACGGCCCATCCGTGCGACCTCGAAGGGTGTCCTCTTCACCAAAACTTCATCAAACAAATCTAAAACATGGAGGATGGATCTGAATGCTACGAGATAAAACCCAAATTCCACAAAGCAAGTCCGGAAACTCATGAGCTCAAAACCCAAACTAAACCATAACGCATAAAAGGGGACTAGACTAAATAAAAATTTCACGTCCTACTTGATGAAAACCCAAAGGAATGTTTGTTATCTGGAACATTTATGGAGCGCTCTTCAGCGAAGAATTTAACCCAACTCTAAGATCCCAACCAAAATCAAAGTCCAAACAAAAAATAAAATTCTATATACCATGTCCCACCGGGTCAAGGCTCGACAGGGTGCTCCGTTCTTTTGAACACTATGGAGCATTCCTGAGCCAAAACTCTAAAGTAATAAATTAACCTTTAAATAAAATAAACCCTTCAAAATTTCCTAAGATAGCCCTAAGTCAAAATCCTAAACAAAATCCAAGTCTAACAAAAAAGACAACACACATATTTTGTTCCAAGCACATGATCAAAAGAAACTAGACCAAACTAAAAATATAGCCTAAAATAAAGATCAAAACCAAATCTCCCTAAATATTCTCAAACCCCCAAATAAAAGACGGATCTCAAAGTCCAAAATCCAAAACTTTTAAAACTTACACAAAATATTCTGTCCCACCGGGCCAAGGAAAAAAGGAATGTTCTGTCCTTATGGACATTCATAGAACATTTCCTTTTACAAATGGCCTACATCCCAAAATACGACCCTAAGAAAAAAGTCTTGTGCTTTGTCCTTAAAACAAAGTACTAGGTGCCTGTTCATCCCACCGAACTGAAGGATGAACAAAAGTTCTGTGTCTTGAACTCTAAATTAAGACACAAACGATGAAACTTACCAAGGGATTAGTCAAAACCACGTCCTCAATAGTTGCAGATTGGGAAGACAACCTGTCTACTCATGATGTAATTCTTACCGAAACCTACACCAAAAATTAAGACCAAACCAAACCTGAAAGCCCCTCTGAAAACAGAGAATATCACGGCTGATGTCCGCCAACCATGTCAAGGAATAGGCCTCATAAATCCTAATAACCAGAGGGGCCTATGGTCGTGTTGGGCCTTAAACCACCGACTACGGTATGTTCCTAGCTGCCGTACCCAAAGAGCCAGGAGAAAACCCCATCTCGCTATATCAAAAGAGTGATATGGAACAGACAAGTCCCGACGGTACGTCCCTTATCACCGTGCCAAAAACAACCAACAGAAAATGATGCACAAAGTCCCACTGTGTGCCGTGCTCATTGCACGCCGTACCCACTGCGTGCCATACCCAGAACGTCTATTCTACATGTCGGAGCGGTAATATGGAGCAAACAAGTCCCACCGGAATGGTCCTAGCTACCGAGGCAACAATGTAGAATAGACAAATCCCACCGTTATGTTCCTTGCTGCCGTAACCAAAGAGCAGGAAGAATAACAAAAATATCTGTCCCACTAGCGATATCTAAAGTCGCTACCTATGACAATCCAAACCAAATCACTAATAAACCTCAACAGATGTCCATAAACCAAGATCAACATACCAAGAGTCATTAGGCCTCCAAATTGCCCTAATCAAACCATAAAATCAAAATGCCAAACCTAAACCATCCAAAATTACCACAATTTGAACAACAACGAAAAGAACATACAAAACAAAGCAATGAAACAACAAAACCAAATGATCAAACATCCGAGACTTCTTCACATCGGAGGCACTGGAGGCGCCTGAGCTGCGGCCATCGCCCCTGCAAAGGTCTCTAAGGTGTTATGAATTAACTGAAGCATCGTCTCGACATTCTCCAGTCGCTGATCCAGCTCCCTAAAACGCTGGTCTATGTGTTCCTGGAGTGGAAAAGATTCTTCAATGGCTGAGCCGTCTGGAGAAGGGGGAGAAGCCTCTCTTACCGGACTATACTGATTCACAGCAGCAAACCTATGAAGGATATGACTGTTCACCGGGTAGCTGGGGTCAGGGATTAGAGTACCATGAGCCATCTCCACCCACCCGAAGGAAGTCAGATCCAAGAACAGGTTGCGCGGATACAGGATAAGCTGCTCAGTGATCGGATTCCCCCACAGCGTCTCAGGCAATGGAATCTGAGCCCGCTCCATCAAGGCCTCGATTAAATTCCCATAAGGCAAATGGCCCTTGGAAAACCTCGTGACATGATGCATGTTTTGGAGGATGAGACTGGGAAGATTAGCTTTCCCGCGTTTGAGGAGCAATAAGCGAAGGTAGAACAAAGTCCTTGGGCGAGTCAAATCCGATAACTCACCCTGAGGAAAGAGGATGTAGTTGGTAATCAAGAAAAATAACCTGAAAGGAACATATAAACTCCATGGTCATGAACCTATCCTTCGATAGCAAACAAAAAAAAACAAACAAGACCAAACAACACACAAATGACAAAATTATCGGTGTAGCGCGGGCAAATGCGTAGTAGAGACCAGTTCAGAACTTGCCTCAGATCTGGGTATCTTGAACCACTCGCAGTGGCCCCGGTATGTCCCTTGCTCGCGAGGCCAACTCCCGAAGGCATAAACTGACAAGACATTTAAAGTATCTGTGGCACCAATCAAGTCAGCCAAAGCCTCAACCCCTATGTGAAAGAGCCTGCCGAAAAGATAGGAAGAGGCAGAAGGAATGCCATGATGGTCAAAGGTGACGCGGAGATTGGCATAAAATAACTTGGTGATATCCGGATGGTAAGGAGTGTCAAGTCTTGACAAGCCGTGGAGGCTCCAGGCATTAAGCCACCCTGTTATCAAATTCATATAAGGGGTGGTAAAACGCCCTTGATAATGAAAGAAAAAGCAGGCGGAAACTTCACGCCCCCTTCACCAATGTTACCTTGATAACATTCAAAAGCCTCGTCGTCTCGAAACAGATAGCGGTTGCCTGGGTTATACGACCAGTTAGACTTGGAAGGTGGCACACCTTGGACAGAGGAGCTACCTTCATCCCTAGGGCGCTTGGGATTCCTTGGATTTATGACGCCGGCCATGGAAAACGGAGTTAGAGGAAGAAAATTTGGAAGGAGAAAATGACACGGGTTACGTGCGCATGATGCCTTATATATAGATGAATTAGGGCACCAGAGAGCGTATGTCTTCTCAAACTTGCTAATAAAGGCGAGAAATCGAGAGGCGTGGCGGTTTGCAATGAAGGAACACAATCGCTTTGCGATCCAAAGATTTTAATGAACAAAAATAAACCCAATGACATCGAAAAATCTAACATCCATATCCATAAACCAACTACAACCGAATCCAAGAAATCATACAAGCCCAAGAAAGACCCAAAATATCACATGACTAAAAGGCCCAACTACAACATCAAGAAATAATCAACTAAAACCAAGTCCTAAACTAAAGTCCAAGCTAAAACCTCAAAACTACCAAGTGCAGTAAAAGAACAATACAAAAGAAAAACCATAGAACCCACCGCCAACTCAACCTCCTCAGATGCGTCTGCTGCAAGGGAAACAAAATAAGGAAGAGCCAGCACCACGTCCATGAGGACCCTCTCAAAATCATCATCGGAACTGGCATCTCCCTGGGATGATAAAGTAACACAAGAATGGAAGTGACATAAAAAATGAGGTCCAGAGTGAATGCAGAAAGGGGCACCAGAGCAGGTCGTTCGACTCAGATTCCTCACAACCTACTCTGGTGGGGGGCATTTGTTTATCTCTAATTTTTGCCGCACAAGAAAATTGCAGCAAGTCACGAGATGGTAAAAATAGGGCTCGTGAACACATGACAGGTCCCGACTCTCAGAGGGAGGGGGTCAATTTTTGAAGTAAAAGATGTGCCTGAATTAATGCCATAATATCGATATTAATATTAATATTAATACAGTTCGTCATATGACTGTATTAATTTGATATTTAATATTCAATATTAATAGAAGGAAAAGGTGACATAAATATCATGGATCATTGATCAAAACAAGAAGCTAGAAGGGTGTAGCAAGGATGCATGAATAAATTAATTATGTGAATTATTCTATGAACTTTAGAAAATTCATATAATTAATCTAAAATTCCTAAAAATGGAAATTCATAACCATCAAGTGGTTCGCATTTTTATGAGATAGTGTGCCAAGTTTCATGTCAAAATGACAAAAGAGAAGGCTTCAATTAATTTTTCAAAGAAGAATTAAACCAAAGGAATGTTGAAATCCCAGAAAAATGGACAACTCCGTTTCTGTTGGAAATGGAGGAGATAGAAATGAAGGTGACAACTGAAGTGGGCTGCTGAAACCTAATACCAAAGGAATTCGAGGCCCATCTGAAATAAACGAAAGTCCATCAGACGTCCTCTCTAACTTACCCCCGTCCTTGGTCCCGCTCGTCAGCGAGAGAAGCCAAGATAGACGTCGAACCATGATTGGCTCTCGCACTCGATCCCTGATTCGCTCCCGCAGCTGGCCCCACATGTCAGACAACCCCCTCCTCACAAGTGTCGCACTATGATTGGCTCTCGTCCCAGGGAAATTAAAAAATCGAAGAAAGAGACGAGCCCCGTGTCTCTGACAAAACCATCGCCGGCGATCCCCGTCGCCGTTTCTCATGTTCTCGATACCACTGAAAAGCCCATGACAAGGAGAGAGCAACGGTACCACTCTTGACCCTTCTTGTTCCCTGAATATGGCGAATTTTTCCAATTAAGTTTCGAGGCAGTGAAGAAGGAGACATGAAATTGGAGCTCTTGTGGACACGAGAGTCAACATTCTTGTGCATACACCTTCACGAAGGTCATGTGAGAGTGAATGAGCCATTAATTCCATATGAGATGGAGCCAATTGCTAGAACCACCAATGGAGGTTACGGCCAAGTGACGATGGTGATAAAGTCATGGCATACAACAGTTCAATGGTTCAATTGATGCTTAAAACATGTTTAGCATGATACTTATATGACTTAACAATGGGTACAGTTAATCTGAGCTGTCGATTTGACTTAAAATAAACCAGATTAGTGGAATCATCAATAGAAACCATGGTTACATCAAAGTTCAGTTAGGCACTGCCTAGTGGAGAGTCATATGGTTAATTGATGTTAATGACATGCTAAACATAAGTGTATGAAGGCCTAACACATCTAATTGCCAGTGTTGAGGAGATGATCAATTATGAGCATTGGAAGGGCAACAAAGGAAACCAAACAAACTGTCACACATGTGGAGCATCATATGCCCCAGAACCAAGTAATTTGAGGCTTATTGCAGCACTCAATTGACCAATATGCCCCTAAGGAGGCGCTAATAAAACATGAAGGGCAAAGATGGAAATGCAACTCCTCCTATGGTCCCCTCCCTCCATCAGCTGCCTCCACGTCTAGATGAAGACAAATCAAGCAAACTTGCTCCCCAAAGAATCTACTACAACCATCAGATGAAGAATAGGAGATGGAGATGTGTCAAGAATGAGAGAAACCTTTCCAAACCCTAAGCTGCCGCCTCCCTCCTAATGGATTCCCAACCTTCAGATCAATTACAGTTGTTGGATGGTTGCCAGCATATACCTCCACTTCTGGCGCCAAAACAACTTCCAGGGAGCATGGATATATAAAGGACTATGATCAATACACACTTTTAAACTTAAATGCCAAGTGGCACCAGACCCCACTCGATAGGCATGCTAGACCAATGAGAAACTTTCAAGTAAAAATTGGTAATGCTAATCAGTGTTGTTAAGATCGAGAAGAAAGAAAGTTGAAATGCAAGGTGAAATTACAACAGCCAGAGTCACCAAATGCCCATATTCTCGGCTGACAAGGCATAGGTGAAATGAAGTACATCCAATTGCTTCTGCTACTGCTCCATGCTTGCTAAACCATCAAATGCCACATGTCAAAGCACTATTGGTGAGTGCAATTGACCAGTAAAGGAAGAGAAGTGAAGAAAGAATACCCATGGCAGCTATACAGGAGCCATTGGATCAAAACCCTAACTCCATGGCTCATCCATGCCACACAACGAAAACCATCCACAGTATAGCAATACCAGCCCATGGTTTTGCTAGAACTTGTTCCCCACGGCTCCATGACAGCCATAGGATCAAAATGAATGGTGAGATATGGATAGGCCTCTCCATGGGAAACCCTAACTTCAAGCCTATATAAAGACCTCAAATCAGAAGAAGAAAAGAGCCTCCACCTACCCCCAAGCTTGGCCGAAATACTGAAGCTCTGCCTCCATCTTTGGTTAGGTTAGAATAGCAAGAAAAAAGCTCTGTAATTTCGTCGAGCAGTTAGCTTGTAATAGGAAATAGAAGAAAAGAAGAGAGAAGAGAGAGCCTAGGTAGCTTGAATCTGTAAACCACCTCTTCCATATATCAATAAAGAAGTTTTGAAAGTTCAATTGTTGTTTTGATTGGCGTTTGAGTTAGCCCAGCCACCAAACAATGGTGGTCTGGTGCCGTATTGCTATTTCATATTTATTTCATGTTTTTGCATCTCACATCTGCATCTAACATAAGATAAAAGTGACTTAAATCAAGTAAAAAGGGTTTGTGCATCTGTTAAAGCACAAGGACAACAGGTTGAGACACAGCCGCCATGGCCAGACCTCAAGCTCGCCCCATCGACATACTTGAGAAGCAAACCCACCTCTCAGAGACCACTACTCGACAAAGAGAGGAGGAAGGATCTGCTCGACTCACCTGAGAGGCAAATCCACATACCAGGAGGCGCAATTTTGCGGAGCAAGTCCAGCCATGGTGAAGATCACAAACCAAGATGGGACCTGCCAACCACAAGTCAAATGGAGAAATTGAGGTCATAGAAGTGAAGAGGAAGAAGAGACGATCATGGGGGACTCAACCGCGCTCGAAATGATGGACGGATGACGCGAGTCAACGGCGAAGAGTCGCTGCGTCGTCGAGTCAAAGGCAACGGAAGAAAAGAAATCGAGAGAAGAAGAAGAAGTTGACCTGTTGACTGCACGAATCTTGAAGCCAACAGATGGAGGGATCTCACTAGCAACGGTTCAAAAGATAGTGTTTCGTTTTGATCTCTTGCGACTACAAATCTCCAAGACACCAGATATGGGTCAGAAAATTTAAGGGAATAAAGCTGTTGCACAAAGGACCATACCAATAGAAGCACAGAAAGGGAAAGTCTAACCAAGTAAAAGGATTAACCTGGATAAACCTGGTGCACCACAATACTGCATGAACCATGAGACTCATCAACCAAACCCAAGTCTGACTTGAGCCCGACACAGATTCTGCCCGGTTCATGGGCACGCGTGTAAACCAACAGGCTCAGTCAAATTAACCTCAGCGTCTCTTTCTGATCCGCTGCGACCCAATCCGTGTGGCCAGCGCTGTTGCACGTCTCAAGTCAACCTCTCCTGCTGACGTGGACGACCCAGAAGCTGACACCTCAACCTCTTTAATGACATGGACCAACCAGAGAATTTGCAGCAAACCAAAACTTCAAAAATACATTAAAAATAGCCAAAAAATCAGAAAAATTCCCATAAAATACCAAAATATCCAGAAAATTCTGAAGAACATTTCTACCTGACACACTATATACAAAAAACCAACTTAAGAGTCACTTTTATTTAAAAATCCATAAAACTTTAAAAATATCATAAAAATAAATAATAAACATAAACATTATTAAAAACTAATATTGTTATTAAAGGACGGCAGGGATTATTGGATGACAGGTATTCTTCAGAGCCAGGACACTCCAGAGCCAGTCAAGTCAGAACCCATACTTCAAACTTAAGACCCAAGCCAAGTCAGGACTTCAAGACAATTCCCGAGAAATTGAACCCAGACATCTAAACTCAACTGGGACTCAGAACTGAACCTAAATCCAAACTCCATAACTAAATATCGAAGCCTTAACCAGACTCAAACCCAGAAATTCAGAACGAAGGCCTGAAACTAAGAAACTAAAATCCAAATACCAATGTTGAACCATAACCATACTCAAACCAAATACATAGCTCCAGATTCTGAATTAAGTCTCAAACCCAAAATTCAACTCCAAATCCAAACTCAAATGAACATCCAAAAGCCAAGTCTAAACCCAGAGGCCAATACCAAGTCAAATACCAAATCAAATCAAATAAGATCCTAAAGCCCTATATCCTGGTACTACACAGAAAGCCAAGTCCATATCAAGATAACTAAGACCAACCTACGATCCAACGATCTGACTGTCTTATGATAACAATCTTAGAAGCAATATAAGATATAATTATAAAAGATAAAATATCGAAGTCTGCATATCACTTAAAGTTTAAGTTAAAATAGCATGCATATGCATTTTGCATCATGACCACATTCCGCATAGCACTAGCCATTATATCAAATAAAACTGACTCCAATTGCTTTCAATGCCTAATCACTTGATTATTCCCGATTTAGAGGTGCTCTTGTCTGATTTCCAACTCGGACTCAGATTAGAGGTAATTAACAGCAGGGGCTTGCGCCTGTTGGAAGGAAAGGACCTACACACAAACAATCAACTCTTGAGGTCCCTAGGGTCGCATTGCTATCTTTCGTTCGTAAAACGGGTAGTGGTGTTCGAACTCTAGGGGACTCAAGGGGTATCTGATCCGCATTTTCTTCGCCCCATAGAGGACTATCTGATCTTCCGTGGTTGGACTGAAAAAGTGCGAGACAATTGTGCTACAACTTAACATTTGTGCTAAATAAGGTGAACAAATATTGTGATCTAGGTGAACATTTGGAAGTTAATATATAACATTTTCCTTCATGTCTACCTTCATGTCGAGACTTTGGAAAACCGATTGGTTGTACATCCTGCAAATAATCGGTGTAGTACTCAATAACCTTCTCGGCCACATATCCTTCCACTATGCTTCTTTCGGATTTAGATCGGCTACGAACAAGCCCCTTCAATTGACCCATTTCTCTTTCAAAATGATACATGTACCGTAGAAATACAGGACCACATATTTTTATCTCTCTAACTAAATGAATGGTCAAATGCACCATGGAGTCAAAAAACGATGGTGGAAAGTACATCTCCAGCTCACATAGGGTTAGTACAACACCTCCTGTAACTTGTCCAAACTATTCGGATCAATCACTTTAGAGCAAATAGAATTAAATAAAAAACACAATTTAGTGATGATTTTCCTCACTTCTTCCCTTAAAATTTCTCGAATTCCGACCGGAAGTAACTGGGTTATTAGGACGTGATAATCATGTGACTTCATACCAAGTAATTTGTTGTCCATAATAGAAACCTTTCTTGATATATTCGAGGAATAACCAGTAGGAACCTTAATGGATTTCAGGCATTCTAATAAGCTTTTTTTTTTCTCTTGCTTTGATAAATTAAATTGTGCTGCAGGTAGCCAAGCTCAGTTTTTTCCCTTATCTTGTGCCGCTAGTTCTTGCCGGATCCCCATTTCAACCATGTCCTTCCTCGCATTTACGCCATCTTTAGTTTTCTCTTGAATTTCCAACATGCAACCAATCAAATCTTCGCATATGTTCTTTATTATGTGCATCGTATCTAAGCAATGCCTAATCTCCAAACTCTGCCAATATTCAAGATTTCAGAATATAGACTTCTTCTTCCATATCCCTTGGGTATCTCATTTGCAAATTTCTTACCAAATTTTACATTAATGTCCTTCACTTGTCGATACACTCCTGAACCGGATAACGATATTAGGGTCTTGTCTTTTTCCACAGTACCGTCAAACCTTTCCTTGTCTCGACGGTAAGGGTGATTGCGGTTCTTAATAAACCTCCGGTGTCTCAAGTAAACATTTTTTCTGGAGTATTTCAGGTACACAGAATGGGTGTTTTCCATGCAAATAGAACACGCTTTCGCTCCTTTACTCCTATACCCTGACATGTTTTCGTATGCAGGAAAATCGTTGATTGTGCAAAATATCATGGCACGGAGGTTAAACTCACTTCTAGAGTGTGCATCATATATTTTCACTCTATTTTGCCACAATTCACCAAGGTCATTTATTAATGAAGCCAAGTACACATCTATATCATTACCTGGTTGTTTGGGACTAGAAATCAACAAGGACATCATCATGTATCTCCTTTTCATGCATAATCAGGGAGGAAGATTGTAAATACACAATAAGACCGGTCACGTAGTCTGCCGGCTACTCATGTTGCCGTAAGGATTCATTCCGTCCGTACATAAACCCAATATCAGATTTCTGGGTTCACTGCCGAAATATTCAAATTCTCTATCTTTATTTATCCAATCTGGAGAGTCTGCTGGTTGTTTAAGCATGCCATCGCCTTTTTTCCTGCAATCTGCGTGTTATCTTAACAATTTGGCATCCTTCGCGTTAGAGAAAAGCCGTTGGAAACTTGGTATTATTGGGAGATAAAACACCACCTTCGCAGCTGGTCCCTTACTTCCTTCATCTTCAATCTGATCGTCCCTCGATTTATACCGTGACGCATTACAATTTGGACATTTTCATACTAATTCCGGAATAATATGCAGTTATTTGGACATGCATGAATTCTCTCAACTCCAATTTTTAAAGGACATAACATCTTTTTAGCCTTATAAATTGAATCTGGCAACTGGTTATCTTTTGAAAGAAATTCTTTATGCAATATTTTGAGCAAATATGTGAAACTTGCATCACTCCATCCATTTTTGACTTTAAGATTGAACAGTTTGAAAAATCATTAAGTTTTGACAATTCACAACCAGGATATAAAGTTATTTTATCTTCTTCACGTAACATACAAAAAATTTCAACATTATCAACAAAATTTTCAACAAAGTTATTTTATCTTATTCACAATTTCATCTAAATCACCATTCAATTCTGAGTTATCTACATTTCTATCATCATCTACATTCTCATCATCAAATACATTGACATCATCAATTTCAACATCCAATGATATATTTTCTTCCTCATACACAGAATCCCAATACATTTTTGCTAGTACTATCCCCCTCATTCTCTCCATAGAGTGTCCACCGACTATAATCCGGTTGAAATTCATTTATAATCAAATGAGTTTTTACTTCTTCAAAATTAGACCACTTCAACAAATTCTGACAAACACGACAAGTACAATAAATTTTATCATCTTCTTTCATTTTCAAATTCTCTTTAGCAAAAACCATAAATTCTTCAAGTTTTCTAAAAAATATAGACGAGCATCGATTACTTAAGTACATTCACGTCCGATCCATCTGAACAATAAAATTTATGCAAATTATTAGAGTTTCGGACCAATTTGTCGTATTAGATTTTCGGACCGGTCACCATCCTAGCCCGCTCATTGGATACTCTGTCTCATTAGCGAGCGTACGTTAGATGCAATGTGTTGTCATAGAAAAATTCGACAGCATTTCTCCTTATGTTCCCTGAATACGCCAACACACGATTGCTTGTGCGTACGTATCCGTGGGAACACAAGGGAAATGCCGCCGAATTTTTCTCAAAGAACACATTGCATCTAACGTACAACTCGCTGTCCTAAATGAGACAGATCGTATCCAAAGAGCAGTACTCCCAACTGGGAGTACTATCCGAGATTAATCCCTAATGGATTAATCTCGGACAGGCAATGACCTAAATTCAGTTAAGTTCCGGTATTTGGGTCCTATATGATAATATGAAATTCATGCCTATATATATATGCAAATTATTAACGAAATGCAAATAATTTTAAAAAAGAGGAGTTTATGAAAATATACTTTCAATCGTGTGATTTCCGATCCGTTGAATCGTACGACTTATTCGGCCGATGTAAAATCTTCTCTTATTCAATGAGATCTTAAAATATATAAAAAAAAACATAAAATAAACATAAATTAATGAAAAAACCGAAATAAATAAGGACAAAATGTAAAAATAAAAAATACGGTTCAAATTTAAAAATGAAAAGATCATAAATGTGTTTGTTGGGAGTTAAGTGCGGCGCTAGCTGTGAGTTTGTTGGGATAATGGGGAAGAAGACCTAAATACAGAACTTTTCTGTAACGGTTATTAGAAAATAACTGTTACAGAATCATAAAAAAAAAGACCGCTACAGAATCATAAAAAAAAAATAAAAAAGACCGTTACAGAATCATAAAAAATAAAAAAATTCGTTATCCTTCTGTAACGGTTATTAGGAAATAACCGTTACAGAATCATTATAAAATAAAATAAGTGTTAACCTTCTGTAATGGTTATTTACTAATAACCGTTACAAAAGATTGTTAATATTTAATATATTTTTTTTTCTTTTCTGTAACGGTTGTTGGATAATAACCGTTACAGAATATAAGAAATCTGTAACGGTTATTATCCAACAAACGTTACAGAAGATTGATGCATTTTTTTCTCTCACCATGACGAAAATGTTATTACGGTTGTTTAATAATAATCGTTACAGATTTGTGGCGCCAATTTTTCCACCTTATGCCTCACTATTCTGTAACGATTATTTAAAAAGCCGTTACAGAAATACCGTTACAGAAGGTCTTTTTTCCTATAGTGAGCCCACCCATATGGCCTAAGTCTAAGTGGCTAAACTTTTTCCATGAAAATTAAATAGAAACACGCTGAATTCATTAT
Source organism: Rhynchospora pubera (assembly GCA_028095005.1). Taxonomy (NCBI): domain Eukaryota; kingdom Viridiplantae; phylum Streptophyta; class Magnoliopsida; order Poales; family Cyperaceae; genus Rhynchospora; species Rhynchospora pubera. The sequence goes on from CM051461.1 coordinate 117,202,018, forward strand.
AATAGATGGTCAAAGTAACTAGATTTTTTATTTTTTAAGGGGAGGATTAACAGTTAATCTCAATTGACCTTTCTGATTTTGGCGTACGTACGTCTCGCCTACGCTCGCCCCCCCATTAATTCCTCCCCTGGACAAACCCAAGGGGGAATGAAGTATTTAATTGTAGTCATACCTGTCACCTTTGACCTATCTTCATATAATTTTCTCTAATATAAAAAGAAAAGATGTACGGTGTACCTGATACCAACTGCTATATATATAATTAATATACCTGTCACCTTTATAGATTGCTCACCAGCGGATAGGCCTGTCTAACGTCCACGACGTACACGGAAAATAGAGGTTCCGTTATTTGTTCCGTTGATGAAACGGTACATACCAGCAATTTCGTTAGCCGTTGCGTTTGGACGGAACGTGACGGAACGATTAAAATTGAACTAAATATCACACAAACGAATGACGAAATCCGTTCCGTTAGCCGTTTCATTTCAGAAACGAAATACAAATCTGTATCGTTAGCCGTTCCGTTGAAAAAGAACAGCTATAGAATTACGTGGACGAATCCTCCGTCTGCAGGCCTACCAGCGGATACCTTAAATTTAGGCCCGAGTAGTGACCAGTGAGTATTACTAAATCCACACAAATGGAGCTGACCAGTTTTATACACCAAAGCATTTCATACACGTAGACCTGTCAAACGTGTGCGGTGGCAACGGAACAGGGTGTTCCGTTTGCCTTGCCACTAACGAAACGGTACAATTTCAGCGTTTCGTTTGCCGTTCCATTTACCATTTCGTTAAACGGCATGTACAAAATACACCATTTCAATAAACGGCATGTGCTATTCCGTTCCACTATCCATTTCGTTTGCCGTTCCATTATCAAAACGACATGTTTCGCGCTGCCATTAACCGTTCCGTTTTTGCTTAACGTCACGGCATAATGGTCTAACGTGTGCCGTTGACAGCCCTACATACACGTCTAGTTGGGCAACTTGGGCTCTGAGGTTTGTAGCAGAACTAGAAATCGCTAACCACATAAAAGCATATGGCGGTCCCATGCCATTGCATGAACTCGCTCGTTCGATACCCATCCCAAATATGTTAAAAAAAAAATTAAAAAATAAAAAATTTGGTCTCCAAATATATTTCAACATGGCGACTATGCTTATTGAGCGGTTCAAATTGACCATTTGAGATTTCAATATATAGTCGAGACTCGAATCGTGTTTCAGTGTTTGACGTCAAACCTGTTTGGCTCGAGCATTACTCGCTATCTTTTAATTGTAACATTGGAAATGTAGGCAACGCAAATAAAATTCATATTAAATATGTTTAAGGAGTAATTAGAGTTCACAACTGAGTGTTGTTGCATCTAGACCAAGATGTCATTTCGGTTCACTGGATTTATATATTCAACTGCTTTTGTTTCAACTGGTCAAGATGTATTGAAACACACGATCGAGATGCATGCATCCAGAGGTAAACCCTGATCTTCTTCTGTATTAAAGAGGTGTAGTTCAAATTAATAATGTTCGAAGTAGGCAGTAATTAATTTAGGTCGATGATATAATGTATTGTGAAGGAAAATAACAAATTAATTGTAGTACAAAGCACGGTTATAGCCTAAATGAAGCAAAACTTGTCTTTATTAAGTAATTATAAAATAGAAAAGAGTAATAATTTAGTTAACAAATAAAAAAATATGCAAAAACAGAAAAAAAAAACACCAAACAAAAGGGAAAAAAAATCATTGCCAAACAAGGATGGTCTTTTACTCCAGTATACGGTTATATATGGGCTGGGGCATCTCTGCCAATATAAGCATATGGATTATCTTTTACTTCGAATAAATCCACTTTTAGTGTTGTAAATATCTGAAGACAACATCTTTCAGTTCTTATATATGTATGTATAATACGGTTTAAACTCATAAAAGGTATCTCACTCAAGTTCAAAGAGGAGTGTGTGTCGAACGTTAACAACGAAAGCGGAAAAGAGTAGGTCTGTCAAACGTGTTGAAAAAATACGGAACAGTATGAAACCGTTTCCGTTTCGTTAAAAAAAAGGGTATAAACAACCATTCCGTAAACCGTTCCGTTTTCGAAACGGCACAGAATTTCGTTTCGTTAACCGTGCCACTTTAGAAAATACACATGTAACGGTTTGAAATGAGGCTGAAATGGTCGAAACGATATAAACTAGTGCTCCGTCTACCGTTTCGTTTCAGTAAATGAAACATTGCAGCGTTTCGTAATTCGTTTCGTTTCATACTGAAAAGTGGTGGCAAACGGTAACAGCCTATCGTTGACAGGCCTAGAAAAGAGGTGTTATGTTTCTGTTTCGTTCCAGCACACGTAAATGAAATCCATTCCGTTTCTTAAAACAAAACAGAAAATTATTTCGTTAACCGTTCCGTTCCTCATTTTCCACTGATTTCAGTCTATTTTTCATTGATTTTAGTCATTTTTTGGTAGAACAGAACACTAATGTGTAGTACAACATGTTCCTTTTTTGTTGCGTCTCTAAAAATGTAACACATTTACCATTCTATTTCTATTCCGTTTCGGACAAAACTGGACGGAAACGGCTAAAATGGTAAACTGTTGACAGCCCCAGTGGTTTGCATGTGATATGGGATTGAGAACAGAAATGAGGAGGAAAGAAAGACCTTCTGCTATACCATGTGGGAACTGTGGAAAGCACGAAATGTTAACCTCTAATTTCTATATTGACTTAATTAAGCTTATGGGCATTCTTATTTGGCGTGCTGAACATAAACAATAAAAAAAACCAATATATTAAACTTTGTATTACAGTACTATAGCTAAATTGCCGCTAACAAACAAAATTTTGTTTAGCATAGTAGGCTAATGGCACCGCTAATTAATGAAGCGTTAATTATAATTAACGTTAGGTATAGACTGCTCACCAGAGCAGATATAATAATTATAATCAACGCTATTCAAACCTTTGAGGCTTTGACCAAAACTAACCATATACCAGCAGACATGCACCGAAGTGCTATATATACCTATCCCCGCTATAGACTGTTCACCAGAGCGGATACCTTAAATTTAAACGTGAGTAGTGAGTACCGCTAAATCCACACAAATGGAGCTGACCAATTTCATACACCAAAGCGTTTCATACATGTCTAGCTGGGCTCTGAGGTGTGCAGCAGAACTAGAAATCTCTGACCACATAAAAGCATATGGCGGTTCCATGCCATTGCATGAACTGGCTCGTTCGATACCCATTTCAACCGAGAAGGTCCTGATGCTTGAGAGCCTTATGGACCTTCTTGTTCATCAGAGAGTCTTTGCAAAATGTGAAGCTGGTTACCTGCTCACACCAACCTCTGAAGTAATGCTGCGTGAAGGCGCTAACATGGGTGCCTTTGTGCGCTTCGTTACAGAGTCATTCCCCGAACAATTGTTCTTTACAAGCAAATGGTTCAAGGATACTGGTAAGAACACTAGTGTCTTTCAGCTGGCACATAACGGGAGGCAGGCGTGGGAAGTCCTCAAGGAAAAGCCTGAGCTTGGTAACGCTATATATATTTATATTTCTATTTATATCATATATGAGTAACAATGTAACATACCTCCTTTTTCTTTTTACACCATACACACTAACACACACCGTATATTACTGCTATACGCTAATGCTTTTATAAGAAATAAAAAACACTACTACGAATTTGATTTCTAACTGCGGCTTTTTAAGACTAAATAACAGCAGCTTGTGAGGAGCTGTTAATAGTGGCCGGGATGAGGGATCGCTAATATTTTATAAACAAATATATGGCGTCTAATTCTTAAAATGTGCAAATACATTAAACATTAAAGCGTGGTTTATTTTACGATAGTTTATTGGATGGCATGTAACATATACACAAATTCCAGCAACATTTACGTTTAATAAAGTATAAGAGATAAAATCAACAGTTGATGAAAAAAAATTAACGCAATTAACGCAAAAAAAAATTATATAGCAATTAACGCAAAAAAAAATATGTAAAATAACAACGATAATAGATTGAAAAAGATGAGAATGCACTAAGCATTGAGGCGTTATTCCGTGTATGATATCATATTGTGATTAATAAATGCATGAAAGATTAATACCAATGAGATGAACTTTCATTGAATTTCAATTAATGAATTTTGTTGGATTCAATGTTTGCCAATAAAAAACAGGGCCGGGTGAGCAAAAAGTTTTGAAAGATATGCTATTTATAAATTCCTAGTATATAATATTTAAAAACCATCGTTAAAAAGATATTATTAGACGGGACTCCCGCCCGTTATTATTTTTTTTTAAAAAAAAAAATCAAACTTTTAGCAGCTTATATTAATTAATAACCACGGCTAAGGACCCTAATATCAGGATTTTGTGGTAGTTCATTTTTTTATCCATACTTTATAACATATGTTTCACAGGAAATCACAAAAAATATATTTTAAAATTTAAATTCGATTTTTGAAATGAAAAGCAGTTTTGAAAATCGGAATTGGAATCGGACTCAACCTATTGATCGAAGAAGTGGAATCGGAAGGATCAGAAAAAATCGGATAAAAAACTTAGATGTTTAAAAAAATATATATTAATCCTTTAAAATCAGAAAAATGTATAAAAATTTGGAAAAGTTTTTTACTAAAAAAAATAATTTGTAAATCATATATTGAGTGTATAAGTCAACTAAAATATAAAAATAATACAATTATAAATACTAAACTATATAAAAAATAAAACAATACCATAAAGTTGTTGATATTTCATACATGCTTATTAATTATTGATCTTATTATGAAAATCTGCGCCATTCTATGCTTAATTAATAGATGCTGCCTAAGAGCTTTCGCTAATAATAATAGAAAAAGGTCGTTCATTTTAAAAAGAAAAAATGTGTGTGGTTATGTGGACCATGCAAGAAACAAATTTAAAAAAATAAAAAAACTAACACTACGAAAAAAAATTTATAAATATTTTTTTCTCTTGAATCCGGAAGTGCGTCTTGTTAGTCCCATTACACAAAAAAGGGTGCCATCTGTAGGCCTTGCCATGATGTGGAACCAGATAACGACCGATCCATCACTATTTTGTCCTATTATTATTAATTATGGAAATAAAATAAGTAACTAACATGTGAACACGACCTTATTGGCATTAAAAACAATACACCGTATTTTATTCAGTCCAATTTCAATCCATTTTCACTTTATTGTGTAACTAGATTCCTCTGTTTTTTTTAGATTACGTTGACAGCGGCTGTCAACAAAACTAGATTCCTCTGTTGCGGCGAATAATTTTGTTATGTGTGATGTTAAAAATGCCGCGAAATATATTTTATTATGTGTGATATTAAAAACTCTGTGTTGGTTGGAACAAACTTAGATGATGTTTGTCGTTGTTTAGTAATTAATTTGAAATCAATAGATTGCATCTAGCAGCAACATACAAATCTGAGAAATATAAAGAAAACGCGGTGAATTTGGTTGGTGATGGTCTATTGTGCCCCCACCCAAACTTTTTTTTTTTTCTTTGAGTTTACCTCTGATAAAATCGGTGCATCATAAAAGAAAAACAAACATAATAAACTAATACACCAACCTGAAGGAAAAAGAAGTGGGAGACCACAAAAAATATTGACATCCACTATTCATTAGAAATTCAGGATATATCTTGTTTTTTCAATTCCTATCCAAATCGCTAAAGGTCGGATCGGTGTTGACCCGTTCTGAATCATATCGATTCCGATCTAACTCACTGATTCTTAGAATCTCTATTTAAAACGTATGATCTCAATTTAGAAAGCTTGCAACGATACCTACAAATAGTATGAGGGTTTACCTTCTTTTAACTATTTACAAGTTTAAAAAATACGTTGTTTGAAGGTTTGAACTTTATTTAAAAAGTTTTTGAAACTTAGTATTACACAAAATTACTATAATTAAAGAAAAATGAGAAAAAATCGACGAGAGGAAGATGAAGAGAGACATACAGAAGAGTGAGGACAAGAATGGACGAAGACATCACACACGATGGAAGAAAGATTAGTGTGTCCATGGAAGATGAGGAGATGAATGGAGAAGTGGAGAGAAAAACTCAGAAATTTTCTATAAAATTTCAGATCTATAGGCTAAATGAGGATAGATGTGGTATAAGAATTTCAATTTCAACTTTTAGCAGCTGATTATTCGCGGCTAATTTCTCAATAACCATAGCTAAAAGGTTGAGATAGGTTTTTTTTTTTCAATGAAATGTTAATTAGCCACGGCTTTTTTAGAAAACCAACGCTAATAGTGTTTGTGAAATTATGTGAAATGCCTTCCAATCTTTTACACCGGCTATTAGATAATAAAACATGCTATTAATATGGTGTTGTTATGACTTATAATGGAAGGTATATACTATAACGGGATCAGTCCATATTTAGAGGCAACAGAGGCTTGAAATGACGATTTGTTTTTTTCCCTTAAGGTTATTATTGGAAATTAAGTTCATTATAAATTATTTTTTTGTTTCGTTATGTAATCTTAATAGATGCAATGCAGACAGTAGTACGATCATGGCAATGTTACGAGTATATTGTCGTAATTTATTGAAAAAAGCTGTTGAATGATTGAACCATAAACATTTTGAAGTGGGGAAGATTTACCATTGGAATTTCATACTTTACAAACTAGGTAATTTGTTCAACGACGCAATGGCGAGTCATAGTAAGGAGTCTGTCAGAATCTTAGTTGCGAGATATGCAGAGATATTTGATGGCATAAATAACCTGGTGGATGTCGGAGGTGGCACCGGCAGTACCATAAAAATTATAGTTGATTCCTTTCCAGATCTCCGATGCACACAGTGTTTGACCTCCCTCATGTAGTTGATAATTCTTTGAATAACGATTCAATCAGTGTGATCGGTGGAGATATGTTTGAACAGATACCTCCAGCTCATGCAATTCTACTCAAGGTACTCTCTAAAAATTCGACCAATCAAACTTATTTATTTTATCATTCAGAATTAGCTAGTTTACTAATAAACAAAAAGTTTATTGATTAATTCATGTAAGCATCTTATCGGCCAGATGCAGCTTATGCAGATATGTTATTAAAGTTACTTAATGTAGGAAGGATTAATTTTACCATTACTAATGTACTGTCGTATTGCAATGTGCCGTAGACTATTCTTCATGACTGGTCTGACGAGGCTTGTGTTCAAATACTCAAGAAATGTAAAGAGGCAATTGAATCTACAACAAACAATGGCAAGGTTATTGTTGTGGATATGGTTTTGGATGCAGACATCGACAATGACACGAAAGAAACAGAGACAAAACTTATATATAATCTTTCCATGATGTTTCTTTTTGGTGGCAAGGAGCGCACCGAGAAGGAATGGCATGGGCTGATACTTGGAGCAGGGTATTCTGATTACAAAATATATCCTGCTCGGATGCCTCTATACTCGGTTATTGAGCTCTATCCTTGAATAACTATAATTCAAATGAATTATTGTAAGAATAAACTTAATTATTATTTGGTCCAAAATAGTTATTGTTGAGTGAGTCTAAGATATGTGCAGACAGTTTCTCAGTCCTTGGATTTATAAGTTCAGTGTGTACGTAGATTTTGTGGAATATGAATAAAAAGTGTTGTAATCGTCATGGAGTCTTGTTTGGGTAGTTTAAAGGATCATGTCATGGTTATATATGTAGTAGGACATTTAAATCTATATGTAAGAGTGAAGTATACATATAAATTATTGGATAAGAATATTAATTCAGAACATGAGTATTTTATGTATCTTCGCTACTTAAGTCTCTTTATATCAAGAAGCTATCCTAACACAAATTTATCATATATATATATATATATATATATATATATATATATATATATATATATATAGCTTGTACTTGCTGATCCGGAAGATTTGAGTGTTAATTTTTGAGAATTTGAGAGATGATTAAAATAGAAATCATTTTCTTATCGATTGATTTTTATTAAAAAGAATTAACATGCTCTTATTATTCATATATAAAGGTGAGCTACATAGAATGTTTGGCGTGCTGTTCAATAGGGGTGGGCACGGTATACCGTGAATACGCGAAATCGTTCTGTTCCATTCATATGGAATGTGTAACGGAATGAAATTTCATTTCGTTTCGCAAACGGAACGGATTAACGGAATGCATTTCGTGATCCGTCTGTACATTTTATAGTATAAATATAGTCATTCCGTCACGTTTCCTCGAAACAGAACGAATCACAAATCATCCGATTCGTACCATTACTGAAATGTATCAGAGAGGTTCGTCTAATTATCGTTCTTAACGTGTTAAATAAATACATAGCTATTAAGAATAGAATAATTGCGAAAAGTAAAATTGCATATGTATTTGTTTGTGGGTAATTCTGTCATAGATACATGGGCTCAAATTAAATCCTTCACTAAAACTCTAATTAAATTTCAACTATTCATCATTTTTGAATGAATGGTTTAGATTTAATTAGGTCCATGTAAGAAAAAAAATATATCCATCAGCATAACTACCCTTTGTTTTAATATCATTTTTTTTTATCATTTATGTTTTGCTAACCTAAAAGTTTTATAAGCAAACCGTTGAAAAAAAAAATTCTGTATAGATTCTTTTTAAAAACATGTCATATTGGCCTAGACATTGTATATCTTATTAGCGGCAATATTCATGCTGCATTTTTGTGGCTTTTGATTTGATTTTTTTTTCCAGAGTTATCACACTATTGACATTGTTGTAGGAATTTCTTATAGCACATATATATATTGAGGAATGATATACTACACTCTGGAGTATTGAGCCCTCGTACACTGAATTTATGTGCCTTAAGATCGCTTTAAAAATCGTTCACTGGATTAAGATCTACGGATCGAATAAAGGCGCTGATAATTCCGATTGCTCCGTTATTTAAAAAATTTCCTTCTCCTTCTGTTTACTTCTCCATTCGCATATAATCTATTCGCACTCTTCTCTCCCCTTAATGTTGAAGCTGAAAAATTAAATGTTGAAACTAGAACAAACAAGTGTTATAGTTAGAACAAATATTTCTTTCTATGTAGAACTACGAATTTCTTTATTTAACAACAACTCTATTCCAACTCTTAATTTCAAAATTGATTACAACCTACTGTATTTAAAGACAATACAAATGCTGAAAATAGAACACCACGTTTCCTAAATTAATCTGCCTAAATTAACTGACAACTAATAGCACTATGACTCAATAACAGTACTTCTAAATTTACTGATACACAAAATAGATTTCTAAGTATAGAATTCTATTTCTGATTTCAACACTCCTCCTCAGCGGTAAAACGATCACATCTAAGATACACCTATGTGTTCCCTGTTGAGCTCAAATTTGTCCTTTGGTAGTGCCTTTGTAAAAATGTCTGCAAGCCGTTCATTGGTTCGATAGAACTTCAATTGCACTTCTTGTTTCTCCACTGCATATCTAGTATAGTGATACTTGATAGAAATATGCTTAGTTGTGTCATGGCTGATTGGATTCTCACTAATTGCTATGGTTGATTTGCTGTCACTTCAATTTTTCTGTTAACATCCTCCAGAATTCTTTTGAGCCAAATGGCTTGTGCAACAGCTCTTGCTGCTGCAACATATTCTGCCTCTGCTGAAGATAATGCAACCACTGTCTGTTTCTTCGATGACCATGAGAAAATACCTGAACCAAGTGAGAATGCATAAATTGAAGTGCTTTTCATATCATCTTGACATCCAGCCCAATTGCTATCAGTATAACCAATTAACTTTGAATTGTTGACTGATTTGTACCAAATTCCATATGCAACAATGCCTTTAATATACCCAGAACTCGTTTTGCTGCTGTAAGATGATATTGAGTTGGACAATCCATATATCTCGACAAAAGGCTTGAACTGAACATGATATCTGGCCTTGTCGCACTCAAATACAGTAAGCTTCCAACTAAGCTGCAAAATTTAGTTGGATCTGTTTTTGCTGAGCCATCTTCTTTTCTGAATTTGTCATTTGGAACCAATAGAGTTGTAACACTCTTGCAATCTCGCATCCTATTCTTCTTCAATATCTCCTCTGCATACTTGTTCTGAGATATGAAAATTCCTTCTTCACATTGAGCTACTTCTATACCTTCATCATGCGGTTTGTCAGATGATTGTGGCTCGACAACTATGAAATTGCATCTCTCTGCCCTTTCATAAATTTCAGCCAACGATCTAACTCTGCGTGGAGGAGTTTCACCTGCCTCGGCACTTGAATTTGGATCACTTGAAGGAGAATTTGTGGGAACACCAGATTGTGTACTAGCATCATGCGGTGTATGAAGTGGAGCATGCTTCAAATTTAAAACAAAATTTCTGTTGTGCTTCTCAAAATAGATTGCATAACCGTTTTGAACGAGCAACCCCACACTTGGAAGATTCTGCTTCAAATCTAGAACATATAGCACATCTCTAATGAACTTTGGACCCATCTTAGTTTGTACTACAATGTCGCCTTTTCCTTTGGCTTGAACCAATGCACCATTTCCCATGCGAACATTAGTTTCAAATGAGGTATTGATTCTATGAAAAATCTGTTGATTTCCAGTCATATGGTTTGTGCACCCACTATCCAAATACCAAACATCACCTCTATCTTCACTTGCTGAATGTCATGCATAGAAGATGGTTTCGGTTTTCTCCCTCTGTTCAATGAAATTGGCTTGAGTTGGCTGCTGCACTTCTTCTGTAACTTGATTGAGTTGCTGAGATTCCTTGGTTCTACAGACCTGAGCAATATGACCTTTCCTTTTGCATTTGTTGCACTGTTTGGTAGACCAACAATATTTGGTGTCATGGCTATCCTTCTTGCATATATCACACCAACGTTTAGCCTTACTTGATTCTGCATATCCATCTCTTTTCTGAACATATCTAGATTTGAAATCTGAACTTGCCTTAAAAGCAGTTTCGTTAGTCATGTTTCTCTGCAGTTTTCTTTCTTCATGTGCTTCAACAGAACTAATTAACTATTGTATGAGTAAAGTTGCAAGATATTTGGACTTCTCTATGGCTATAACTATAGAGTCAAAACTCTCAGGAAGATTAATTAACATTTTCTCAACAAGTTTCTGTTCAGTTATATCTGTGTCGCCAAGAGAACGCATCTGATTCACTAAATCCATAACTTGTGAAAAGTACTCTTTTACCTTCTCTGGGTCTTTCATCTGCAAATTCTGATATTGTCTACGTAGGGTCTGTAATTTGACAATTTGAACCTTAACTGATCCTCTGAACTCTTGTTACAGCGCTTCCCAAGCATCTTTCGCTGTGGTTTTGTTGATGATCCGTGAGAAGATGTTTTCTGCTACCCCTTGTTGAATAAGGAATAACGCTTTAGCATCTTTCTTCTTATCTTCCTTCAATTGCTGCTTTTCTTCTTCTTTGAGATTATAATCTGCAGCACATGTTTTGTAGTCATCTTGAATGATATCCCACAAGTCTTGTGAGAGCAACAAAGTCTCCATCTTCACTTTCCATATGCCATAGTTGCTGCCGATCAGCATAGGTGCAGGAAGTTGCGCCACGGTTGCTCCTGAAACCATCAATGGAATAACTTTCTTCTTATACTCTCAATTATGCGCCCTTTATGGCTCTGATACCAATTGTTGAAGCTGAAAAATTAAATGTTGAAACTAGAACAAACAAGTGTTGTAGTTATAACAAATATTTCTTTCACAATACAAATGCTGAAAATAGAACACCACGTTTCCTAAATTAATCTGTCTAAATTAAATGACCACAAATAACACTATGACTCAATAACAGTACTTCTAAATTTACTGATACACAAAATAAATTTCTAAGTATAGAATTCTATTTCTGATTTCAACACTTAAGACGTCCCTTCTACTTCCTCTTTCTTCTAGAAAAAGTACCCATCCGCTGCTGCCTCTTCCTCCTCTCAAGAGTACCACGATCAACAAGTAGCACCACGAACGACACCTACGATCATCTCTCTCAATCGACACCTTTAGGATCAGCTCTCTCTCAATCGATACCTCTCCGTTCTCTTGGAAGCACAACACCTGTACGGTCACCACTCTCTTGGCTTAGCTTTGTCGTGATCTTACTGGTTGAGCAAAGTAATAGGACGCTGGCTGAGCAAGGTAATCGACTTAGTTCTCTCTGCCTTTGCTTAGTACTCACCCCTAAATTCCAGCTTCACCAATTGGGCTGTTGCGGTGGACTGGTGGAGGTTAAATCCACAATTATGACAAGGCAATCGACTTAGTGCTCTCTGCCTTTGCTTAGTTCTCATCGGAAACTGTTAAAGAAACTCCTTCATTGCTCTGTCTATGCTCATCATTTTCTAATTTCTATAAAATTGTACAAAACTTTTGTGCTTGTTAAAAATCAGTTCTTAAAATAAGCATCAGAATGATGAATAGCGTTCAATTTCGTGTAACATTTTGGTGAATTTCAAGTAGCATAATTGTAATTATTTATTTCACTAGTCACAAGTTCTACTTACTAGACAGGTTACTGGCTCACCATGCCTTACCATCGTGTAACATTTTGGCTTACCCCGGCTTACCATGGTTACTGGCTCACCATGGCTTACAAACTTTAGACCTTCTGTTACCATAGTTACTGGCTTACCATGGTTACCACGGTGCGTGAAAATGTTTAAAACCAAAATTATACAAAAGTTTAAAACTAAAATTGTACAAAAGTTTAAAACCAAAAATAACTTTCTACTCTTCTCTGAAACACAAGAAAAGTTGCGCACAATTGAAGAGAAAGTTCTCGCCTTAGTAACCACATCGTTATTCTAATGATTGCGCTGATAGAGAGTATTAACAAGCAGCGAGTAAGGAACTGAGAAGAGATTGGCGTCTATGGTTTTGTGAAGGAGAGTTGTTCGTCTATGATTTTCGCAAAATTGGTGATGGAGACCGGCGATCTTAATCTGTGTGCTTAGTTTTTTGTTTAAACGGGAGTAGAAACTAGAAAGAAATCAACTAGGAGAAAGGAGTTAACAGGCATTAGACGGGAGGACAAAGTCGCTAAATGGAAAAAATAAACAAAAAAGGAAGCAATCAGCGCCTCTATCCGATCTGTAGATCTTAATCCAGTGCACGATTTTTAAAGTGATCAAAAGGCACAGAAATTCAGTGTACGAGGGCTCAATATTCTAGAGTGTAGTGTATCATTTCTCTCTGTATATGAAAAGTTTAGATTGTTTATAATAAATTTGGAAATAGAAAGAAATTATTTTCTTATTCCGAGGCTCATCCAAACACAACCGTAGTGTATCATTTGTTCATCTCCTCCTTTGCTAACTCTTCAACACTTCCGCTAAATTTGCAAGGCACGCATCAACATCAGCATTTCTCAAGCATCAGGACATCAGGCAATCTGCCACATGACCTGGCGACACAATTTCTTATGACTGATTTGAGTTATTGCTTGGATTTTATTTAATAATAATTGTATGTTTTTAATCTGTAATCTTAAGAAATTAAAAAGATTATACACTTCTTACTTCTCTTAATTCTTTAATGGAAAATATTTACATTTTTCTTCACCTTATATGATGAGTACTAGAAGAGAAAATGGGATGGTTTGATTACACTAACGCAGATGGAGTTTATGGTCTAAAAATGTAGGTAATTATTTTGAACATTTTCACTCTATCTAAGGATTCATTTATTTTCAAACAAAGTATACACAGTGGTTTGGAACAGATATAGCAAATAGCTAAGATAAAATTAAAAAAGTTAAACTTGCAACTATTGCATATAGATACCTCAAGAAATCAATATATAGGTGTACAACTGAAAATGAGAACTCCTTGTCCAAAAAGGATGAAAGCATCGGTTTTCTTTTTTTGTACGCAAAATTTATAACACCCGCTTAATTTGAATTTTGAATGTGCTATTATTTGAGCGATGCTAGAGTCAAACATGATTGACACTTGGTCTCGTCAAACGCGACCGAATCTCTATTTTTGAAATTACAATAGCTAATCCTAACAACTACAATTATTCTCTATAATGAAATTCTCCTACTAAATTTTATAATTTTTCAAATTTGTTTAATATTATTTTTTGAATTTTATAAAATCCTCAGTCTAATTAATTTTGGACTATATATTCAATTTTAAAAAATCCAAAAAATACTTTAAAAAATTTTAAAAATAAAAAATTTGGTCTCAAAATATATTTCAACATGGAGACCATATTGAGCGGTTCGGATTGGCTATTTGAGATTTCAATAGTCGAGACTCGAATCATGTTTGACCCAAGCATTAATTACTCGCTATTTTTTAATTGTAACATTGGAAATGTATGCAACGCAAATATAATTCATATTAAATATTTTTAGGGAGTAATTAGAGTTCACAACTGAGTGCGGTTGCATCTAGACCAAGATGTTATTTCGGTTCACTGGATTTATATATTCAACTGCTTTTGTTCCTACTGGTCAAGATGTATTGAAACACACGAGATGCATGCATCCAGATCGATCGGTAAACCCTGATCTTCTTCTGTATTAAAGAGGTGTACGTAGGTCAAATTAATAATGTTCGAAATAGCTAGGCAGTAGTTAATTTAGGTCGATGATGTAATGTATTGTGAAGGAAAATAACAAATTGCAGTACATAGCACGGTTTGACCCTAAATAAAGCAAAACTTGTCTTTATTAAGTATTAAAAATAGAAAAGAGTACTAATTTATTTAAAAAAAAATTCAATAACAGAAAACACCAAACAAACGGAAAAAAAATCACTGCCAAACAAGGATGGTCTTTTACTTCAGTATACGGTAATGGGCTGGGGCATCTCTGCTAATATAAGCATATGAATTATCTTTTACTTCGAATAAATCCACTTTTAGTGTTCTAAATATCTGAAGACAACATCTTTCAGTTCTTATATATGTATGTATAATGCGGTTTAAACTCATTTTGGTAGGCGATATCCGAAACGATTTAACTAGACTTTAAGTAATTAGAGTTTTTACTTGAAATCAGAAGATTGAGATTTTATCGAGACCTTGAAAGTAGTCTAGATCAACTAAACCATGAAACGAAAGTTGAAATTTAGGTGTTTAAGGAGTTAATAAACCAAACAAATCAATTTGACTTGAACGGAAGTTAGAGCGCAAGTCTTTAGATTAGATTCTAATCAAACTCATATAAAAACACTCAATTAATAATTAAGAAGTATGACAAAACAAGTATCAACTGATTGGAATGGACCGTTCTTGGATCAGGACGGACCGCCCGAAAGGGGGGCGCTTGAACCAAAACAACCTATTCCAGCCAGTTGACAAGGAAATGGTCTGTTCTAAGAATAGAATGGTCCGTTCCAATCTTGATATATAGAGAAAAGTTTGATAACCAGAACTCCTAGTCTTTCATCAATTGATTTATCTCTTCAAGTAATTTAGGTTTTGGCAAATTAGGATTTCTATCTTGTATTTCACATTATTGTTTGAACTATTTGCTACCTTTAAACTATTTGTACACTCAGGAATTATAAATACTTCAATTTCAAACCATCCGTTACTGTTCAATTATCTGTACCGTTCAATTTTTTTCATCTGAGCAATGGATTAGATCACGAAGGAGGATGCATGTGGTGAGTACTGTTAGTTCTGAATGAACATGGATTGCATAAACCAAAAAAGATCAAAAGGGATAAGGGTACACGGTCTGCATGGCGCCCCAGGTTCAGCTGATGATCTATTAACCTTCCAGCTTCTTCTCCCACTTCGTGTTCTGTCTCGATTCTGTACTGTCTGTACTCTACCAAAGTACCAAGGGCCTAACGACGAGGGGGGAGAGAAGAGAGAGGGAGAGAGAGTGAGAGAGAGAGAGAGAGAGATCGGCGGAAGGAGCAGGGAGCGACAAGGGGTTGTGCTTGGCGAGCCGCGAAACCTCGCTGTAGTATCCCTTGGCGAAACTTTTCTCTTCTTCCTACTCTTTTCATTGATCCCGATAGTACAACCCTAGCTCTGCTTCGCCTCCCTCCTCTCTCTGCTTCAGCATCGACTTACTCCATAGATTCGACTGCTTCTCAGGTCCTCTATCTTCTTATCTTCTCAAAACTAGCTTTCATCGGTGCAAATCAAGAGATTTCTATTTTTTTTGTTTGTTTTAAATCCTTCATTTTTCTGATGTGGTAATTTTTTGTTATTTTTAGAGCGTTTAATGCCGAGGAAATCTTGCGATTGCTCTCCTTATCGCTTGGCGATGTCAAGCATTTTACGGTTCAGCTCTCCCTTTTACTTGCTCTCCCCTCTTATCTGTTAACATATCCACAAATCATTTAAGTTAAACAAAAAATTAGATTTATTTGGTCGATGCTTTTTTATTTAGTTGATACTCTTGCCTGATTATATTTTTTCTTCTTTCAGATATTTTTCAGATCGCTTTTCTCCAAGAGGTAATTTTTAGCATCTCTTTTAATTGATAATAGATGACAACATCCAAGCTGGTGGCTCATAGAAGTATAGGCTTCAAAATGCAAAATTCAGTATTGTTCATATTGTGTTCTTTTACCTAAAAATTAACCTCTAGACATATTCTGGCATGCTTTTGGGATTTCTACTGGTATATAAGTCGATGCTCTAAACCAGGTTTTCTGTACCTAATTTTAAAACTGGAAATGAACACTTACTACATAGACGATGGTCGCACATATGAAAGAGGTGTTACTGTCCTTTTTAGAAATTATTTTTTAAGTTCAATGGCACTGCTTTTTCAGAGTTGTGATTTTTTTCCCCGTAGATCCAAGGAGTACACAGAGTTTATGATGGACCTATCGTCAAATGCAATGGAAAACCCATGTCTAAGATAGGATTGATCGGACTGGATATTATCAGATGATCAGGTACTCATAAAAGTATTTCAAACTTTCAAGAATAATTGTTGTAACTGAACCACAAAGTTATCGGATGCAGACCTTTGAGTTGGGTTTAAAATTAAAAAAAAATTACAGATATATAATGTGAATGATTAATATCGAGTGGGGCTTCATATGTAACAATATCCTCTTTCTCTGACAGTGAACTTCATGTTTCTCATGCTTTTTATTTCATTTCTATGCTGATTTTCAAGGACAGTGAGAACATTGCTATAAGAGCTACCACAAAAAAGCGCTAGACTAAAAGAGGTGATAGGGTAACAATGTCTTGAATATACTTACAAATTTATTTTAGCCATTTTATTTATACCTTTCTATCTTGCCTAATTTTTTGGTCTTTTATAATTGTGGTGTTTCTATCTTTACGTTATTTGACAGAAATATGTTGTTGATCTTGAAACAGCTGGAAGTTGACATCTTCAAACTACAGGCAAAGCTTATATCAATTTTCATTTCCTTTCTCAGTTTATCGTGCCATATTTTTATATTAATTTTTTGCAATTTGTAATAAATTTTACATTTTTGCATATACGAATGAACTTCATTCAAGTTGATTTTAGGAGCTTTTTTGAGCCTCTAGACCTCTATATGCAGAATTCAGAGTTTGACGCTCTATTACAAAGGTTCGCTCTTTCAACCTTTACTTTGTGAGCCTTTAGAACTATATATATAGAATGTACATAGTACTTCATATAAGTTGACTTACAAAGCTTTTTTATCGCGATATAGAATTATTAGTTTATATCAAAACCTTTGTTCCAAACTGCGTACAATACCTAGATGGATGTTTTACAAGTAGATGAAAAGTATTTTTTTCGATTACAATTTAATGTCTTTTGGTGAAAAGAAACCTATTTATACTTTCTTGTGGATGCAATGAGGTTTGGTTTATGTACTGGTACAGAGCAAGCTGATGAGATCAATCTTACACCAATGCTGATAGAAGGCATCTAATAGATTGATATCTTTTAGATATACAATGCATTATGTAGAAAAAAATTTTGACTTTGATGTGAAATTATAAATATAAATACTTCGATTTGAATCACTAAATTCACTGTGCATTGATATCATTATGCCCTCAGTTTTGCTGGCCTCCGATCTAACCTCGCACTTCGGCTGGTCTTGATCAGGGCTAGCTTTTTGCTTTTTGATTTGAGTATCAATCTCTCTTTGTCTGTCTCTCTTTCTCTTTCTTTTCTGAAATGGATGCCGAGTGGGATACAACTATAAATGTTATGAATTCAGGATTCTGTAAATATTCTACCAGAATTCTGTATAATTTTGAAAGGTCGTCGGCTTTAAAAGGTTGCATGAAGTCAGGCGGTGGTTTCTGTCAATTTTCAGATTTTAGGTACTAATTGTTCTCTTCATTTCTGATTTACATTTCTGCTCAATCCTTCCATTGATTTTTAATGGCTTAATTTTTTTTTTGCTTCTATTAAAAAGCTTCTAAGTACTACTAAACAAGCACTACGCGAAATTTTGGCTTCTGTAACGGTTAATAAAAGACTTCTGTAACGGTACACGAAACGTTACTGTAGCCCCAGTTACAGAATGTCTAATAACCGTTACAGATCTATAACGGTTATTAGACAATAACCGTTACAGTAGCCACTCTTCTGTAACGGTTATTATCTAATAACCGTTATAGTATTATGCAAGGGAAATCTGGTACAGCTTTTTGGAGAACATGTGTAACGGTTATTCTCTAATAACCGTTACAGAAGATTGGCTTCTGTAACGGTTATTAGAGAATAACCGTTATGGTATTGTAGAACGGTACATTTGGAGAACATATAACGGTTATCAGATAATAACCGTTACAGAAGCCAATCTTCTGTAACGGTTATTAGAGAATAACCGTTACAGATAATGTTTATAATAAAAAAAAAATGAAATTATAATATTCTGTAACGGTTATTCCTTAATAACCGTTACAGAAGGTCCTTTTTTTTGTTTCGTTTTTTTTATTTGGCTAGCCCAATTTGCTAGCCGAATTGGTACCAAATTGGTACCCAATTTACATTAGATAACACATGCAGCATACTGTTACAATCCAGTACTCCAAGAGATGCTTATCTGAACACTCATTAAAGCACGCAACTCTTCATATGATTAACAATTCAAAAATTAAAGCACGCAACTCTTCATATTTTCAGTTTCAAACTCTTTTGTACTATAAATGACCAAACTGTAGAACCCCACGCCTTTTCAGTTTCAAACTAATTTCTCACTTCTCCCTCCTATCTCTCTACTCAAAAACCAACCATGGAAAACCTTGATCCCATCAGAGTTGATGAAGACGACATCACTGCTCCGGCCAGTGCAGAGATCACCAAATCCATTGTCATCCAAACCATGGAAGGTGTAACTTTGCTTGATGTCATGATAGAGATGAGAAGACGCCTCCCTGCAGGACAACACAGAGTGACAACACTCCTAGAAAACCGATTTCTCATCATCGGCCCCTCTGAGCAATGGCGCGATGAGATGTTTAGAAAAGGCACTATTGAAATCACATATGGAAACAACATGAGGCGGCCATTTCCCATCCTCATTGATCCTCCAAGAGAACTAGACCCCAGAGCAGACAGTGTGAGGCTATGGGTAAGAATTGCTGATCTTCCATTTGGATGGTGCTCATGGTATGGAGCAAACATCTTTTTCCCTTTTGGTACAATTTTACATGCTGATGCACCAACATACATGGGTATAGATGCCAGATTTGCTAGAGTAGAAGTATTGGTTGAACATAGGGATAGAATATCAGCCTCTCGTGCATTTGAATTACACAGAAGAAATGGAAAAATTGACCTACTTCGGGTTCAGTACGTAGTTGAGGAACCACAAATCAGAAACCCACGTCATGAATACATCAAAGCTTTGCCTAGGATTGAATGGTCCCCTGCTGATGAGGCAAGACTGCAAAGTAACAATCCACCTGATAGGGTTGATTCTGGCAGTACTACAACCATGCGACAGAGCAAGAGAAAATCAAAGAAAAAGGCTGCAAAAACCACAACCCCCAATAATACTCAAGCAAAAAAAAGGAAGATAGATGAGGTCATCCCCTCAATGATTACTAGATCACAAACCAAGGGAGGAAGCAGAACTAAGGAGACAGGAGTTCTCATTGGAGACACCAGGGTAATCAAACCTACAAGCTCTAGTTCTAAAGGAAAAGGAGTACAAGAAGATCTTGAGGCACAGTTCAGGAAGGAGATGAAACAGGCTAGGAAAGAGAGCCACAGAGCTCAACATGAGGGCCCAGGGCACACCAGTGGGCCCAGTGTATCCCCTGGGTTCAACCTAAGCTCTCAGGAGACTGATACTGAGGATGAAAAAACTGACACAGAGAGTGACAATACAACCCCTACTGAGGACCAATCAGTCGATGAACTCATGAAGACACCCTCAGAGGAGCCCAACAAGATGTCATTCTCCACAGAAGGTAACTCTACATTTCTTTCTAGTAACAATATGTGCAGAAGTCCTAAATAGCTTAGAGAATAGCTTATTTCTAGACAATATGTTCAAAAGCCCTAAATAACTTCTTTAGTTTAGAGAATACATAAATCCTAGTTTAGAGAATAGCTCTATATAAATCCTAGTTTAGAGAATAGCTCTACATAAATATACATTTAACTTTTTCAATAATTGCACTGACTTGAAAACAAACATGGAAAAAACCTTCATGGATTTGGCAAAGAAGCAGGAAGCAGCAAAGAAGAGCAATGGCTCCACTGATGACACATCCTCTACCTAGATGCTGCCTTTTTTTTTTACTTCTCAGTTATTTATTGTTGTACTGTTAATATTACTGTTAATGGCAAGAATTGTGTGAATTGTGTGATGTTTAGATGTATGTTTGTGATGTTTAGATATAGAATCAAGCTTGAAACAATATAAATTGCTCTTGAGTAGAAAGATTTCTATTGACATTTGACATTTGTGGCCAACATGCAATTTGATTCATGCGCATACCAGAGGTCAATAGTACATATGCAAGGAGAAATTCAAAACTTAACACACAAAATTCCTTCATGTACACCTCTGGTATGCAATTGGCAGACACTATTGACCATAGCATTGTTTGTCAGCCTATGTAAATTGCATTGTTTGTCAACCGTAATTTAGCTCAATTATTTAGCTCAATTATTTGTCAATTACAACTTAAAAGCAAAAGAAAAAAAAGCAGTTAACCCTAAATCGCATATATATGAAAAAAGAGGAGTTTATGAAAGTACCGAAGAAATATAAAATTATCCAGTTTTCGATCGATCGATTCGTTGAATCTGCTCTCCTTCTCCTTGTCGTTCTTTCGATCGATCCGTTGAATCTGCTCTCCTTCTCGTTCTTTCGATCGATCCGTTGAATCTGCTCTCGTTCTCATGAAAAAACCGAAATAAATAAGGAAAAAATATGAAAAAATACGATTCAAATTTTTTGTTTTTTTACCTCAAATCTGCTCTCCTTCTTGTTCTCTTTTTTTCAGAATTTTTATAAATTTTTTGCTATTTTTTTGGAGTGAAACAGAAGGGATAAGAGAGGTATTTCTTTGAATAAAATGAAAAGAAGAGAGAAAGGAATGCGGCTGGGAAGACTTAACCTAAATACATAACCTTTTTGTAACGGTTATTTAAACATACCGTTACAGAAGACTGGCTTCTGTAACGGTTATTAGGTAATAACCGATACAGATAATTTTTATAATAAAAAAAATTAAATTATAATATTTTGTAACGGTTATTAGGTAATAACCGATACAGATAATGTTTATAATAAAAAAAATGAAATTATAATATTCTGTAACGGTTATTAGGTAATAACCGATACAGATAATGTTTATAATAAAAAAAATGAAATTATAATATTCCGTAACGGTTATTCCTTAATAACCGTTACAGAAGGTCCTTTTTTTGTGTTTCGCCTGTTTGATTGGCTAGCCCAATTTGCTAGCCGAATTGGTACCAGATTGGTACCCAATTTACATTAAACACATGCAGCATATCACACATATATCAAACATATATATAATCATGCATATCACACAAACAATAAACAAAGTATTTAGTTTGCCTCACAAGTATCAATCAAATCAGAATCTCAATATCAGAATCGTACAATATCAGAATCTCAATATCATTAATAGCTTAGATAGAAGTGCTTGGTTTGTCTTAAATTTGGTCAGAACGTACCTGAATCATCAATATCAGAATCTCAATATCAGAACACCTGAATCAAGTTGTAGTCTTCCAAAGAGGTGCTTGGTTTGTCTTAAATTTGGCCATAATTGTCAGAGAACTTCTTCAATTCTTCCTTTAATCTCTTTGCCTTCTCCTCTCCCTCCCCCATCTATTAATACTCAATCCCCTCTTGCTGCCTCTTCCACTTCTCCTCCTTTTTAGTTCTTTCTTCAGATATGGCAAACCTTCATCTTAAGAAATATTACGACCAAGTAAAGTCAAATTGAGCTTCTGTAAAGTCAAATTGAGCTTATTTGTTAAAATTGCAGCTCTAAATAATTCAAACTCGAGCTTATTTGTTTCAAATTCTTATTATGCAAGTTATAAATTAGCACACCTTTAGATGGCACTTTACAAACAATTTGAAATTTAGGTCTTTTATTGCTAATTATTTGACCTGACATATGATTTTGCTGAAAAAAAAAATCGGCTTTTCAGTTTTGCTCCCTGTTCAGCTAGGAATATTGTTGTTTGGGTGTAGAAAAGAATTGGATAAGCTTTTGGGCTCTGACAAATTGCATGTCGACATAAAGATCGTCGGTACGTTTGGTTTTGTTTAATCCAGCATAAGTTTGGGTTTGAATTTATTTGCAATAATTTTCTTCTGAATAATCTTTTTAGTATGTTATGGAATTAGTAAGTGCAAGCCTCTTCATTGCACTTCAATGAAATTGCATGAGTTTTTTCCCTTTATATCAGCACCACCAAATTGTATAAAACCCAAAATAGGTCAGCTATGAGGATTTCAATAAGGAAACACTACAGGAAAAAAGGGCTTTTGCAACCCCCATTCTGAAACGTTTATTCAACAAATGGTTACAAAAGCCTCAATGGCAGTGTTGTAGTTTTTTGAAAAAGCCTTTTGTAACGCGTTTTACTAAAAAAACGTTATAAAGTTTCCCGTCCAAAAATTAAAAAATCTGTCCAGCTTTTTGTAACGTGTTTTATGTAAAACGCGTTACAGAAGAGGCATGCTTTTGTAACACGTTTTACATAAAACACATTACAAAATTATAGAAACGGTTTTTTAGTTTTAAACGTTGCAAAATATCAGCATTTACTAGGGTTATTATCTCTTCGTTCCTCATTTATTTTTTGGCCGCCGCACCTCCTCGCCAATATGCTCTCTTCATAGTTATTAATTTTCACCCTCTACCGTTCTTCCAAAAAAAATAGATAAAAATTTCTAAAAATTTCGAAAAAATAAGAATTAGAAAGAGAAGGAGAAGGAGAGCAGATTAAAGGTAAAAAAATAATTTTAAAAAGTATTCTTTATTTTCGTAATTTTGTCTTAATTCACTTCGGTTTTCAATTAATTTATAGTTAGATTAATGATTTTTTCGTTTTTATTTTGTCATAATTTCAGATCTAATTGAAGGAGTGAAGTATTTCTTCAAATTGAAGGTATATTTTCATAATCTTTTTTTATTTTTAATCATTAGCGTTAATAATAGCATATGCATTTAGTTAATTATTGTATTGTCATATAGGACCAAAATACCGGAACAAATAATACCGAATTTAGGTCTTTGCCCGTCCGAGATTAATCCATTAGGGATTAATCTTGGATAGTACTCCCGATCGGGAGTACTGCTCTTTGGATACTCTTGTCTCATTTAGGACAGCGAGTGGTACGTTAGATGCAATTTGTTGTCTGAGAAAAATTCGACGGCATTTCTCCTTATGTTCCCCACGGATACGTATACACGAGCAATCGTGTGTTGGCGTATTCAGGGAACATAAGGGGAAATGCTGCCGAATTTTTCTCAGCCAACAAATTGCATCTAACGTACGCTCGCTAATGAGACAAGAGTATTCAAAGAGTGGGCTAGGATGGTAACCGGCCCGAAAACCTAAGGTGATAAATTGAGTTATAACCCTAAACCCTGACCTTTGCATATTTTTCATTTCTTCAGATCAGATGGATCGGACGTGGATGTATACAAGTAATCGGTTTTCGTCTATATTTTTGGAAGGACTTGAAGAATTTATGGTTTGTGGTAAAAAGAATATGGATTTGATGAGAAATAATAAAATGCGTTGCCCTTGTCGGATTTGTCAGAATTTGGTGAGTTGGACTAATGTGGAAGAAGTAAGAGGTCATTTAATTAAGGATGGATTTCAGCCTGGTTATACAAGGTGGACACATCATGGAGAGAGTAGGGAGGAAAATTTAGTTGACAATTTGAATGTTTTAGATTCACGATTTGATAAAACAAATGTATTATTGGATGATGATAATGTATTGGATTATGATGATGTATTGGATGATGATAATGTATCAGATGATGAAAATGCATTGGGTGATGAAAATATATTGGATGAAATAGTGACCAATGTGGATGAAGATTTTGTTGATAATATTGAAATTTTTGGTTTGTTACGTGAACAAGATAAGATAAAGTTATTTTCTGGTAGTAAATTGTCAAAACTTAATGCTGTCTTCAAACTGTTCAATCTAAAAACCAAAAACGGATGGACCGATGCTAGTTTCACATCTTTGCTCACACTGTTGCATAAAGATTTTCTTCCAGAAAATAATGAGTTGCCGGATTCAATTTATAAGGCTAAAAAGATGTTGTGTCCATTGAAAATCGAAGTAGAGAGAATTCATGCATGTCCGAATGATTGTATATTATTCCGGAATGAGTATAGAGATCTTAAAAAATGTCCAATTTGTAATGCATCACGATATAGACCGAGGGATGATAAGATTGATTCAGATGGTAAGGGACCAGCTGCGAAGGTGGTGTTTTATCTTCCAATAATACCAAGATTTCAGCGTCTCTTTTCTAATGCGAAGGATGCCAAATTGTTGAGATGGCACGCGGATTGTAGAAAACGAGGTGATGGAATGCTCCGGCACCCGGCAGACTCTCCTGATTGGAGGAATATAGATAGGGAATTTGAAGATTTTGGCAGTGAATCCAGAAATTTGAGATTGGGATGATGCACGGACGGGATGAATCCATACGGCAACATGAGTAGCCGTCAGAGCACATGGCCGGTTTTATTGTGTATTTACAACCTTCCTCCTTTTCAGGAGTTATATCTTGCGTACCAGCTCACACCAAATCGTTGCTTAATCTTACCTTCTCTAAAGTTATATGGCTAGTTATTGTTCTGTTTTCTGATTTTTAATAAGATGATACTCTTAGTTTGATTCTAAGATTGGAAATTGGTTTGACTAGGTTTCTAATTTGAAACTTGAAATTTGACTGAACTGAAAGGTAACTTTGTGAAGAAAGAAAGAGACATGTCTGGAGAAGATAGAGACAATGGTGGAGAAGAACAACCAATGGACGAATCCAGCGATCATGAGAAAAAGCAAACAAGACATAGCACCACGTTGGTGGAAATTAGAAGAAAAAGAGCCAATGGGTACAACTTTGATGTCAGTTTTAATAAGAAAGGCGTTCCAATAGGTAAGGATGCACAATCCTTTATTACATACATCGCATTTTTGGCGAGGGAAAGAGTGCCAATCACAATTGATAATTGGCATAAAGACGTTTCGAATGAAACGAAGGAGGAATTATGGAATGATATCAAGGTAATTAATTTATGGAATGGCATAAATTGATGATCTAAAATGTGATAATTTTGATATACAAAGAGCTAACATGTGATAATTTTGTTAATTTATTTCAGAATGTATTCAAGATAGAGGGAGACAAAGGCAAGAAAAAAACTCTCACAACTATGGGCCAACGGCATAGGGTATATAGGAGTAGGCTGTACAAGGATTATATCAAGGATGCAGATCCTAATAATCCGAAAAACCCTTGCGATGAATGGCCAATCACACCGCAGCAGTGGGAGGAGTTCAAGAATAAACGGATGACAGATGACTTTGAGAGTAAGAGTAAGATAGGGCAGGAGATGAGAAGTAAGTATGTCATGCCTCATAGGATGGGATCCCACGGCTATAGAGGAGCGGAGAAAGATTGGAAGCCTACCGACAAACTTGTAATAGAAGGTGCTTCTGAGATGTGTTATGTAATCTTAGGTGAGTTCAAATTTTTTGCTGGTCATTTTGGATTATTAAATTTGATACTTGTTTGCTTCACCTTTATTTTGACATGTGTTATGTGATCTTAGGTACCTTAGAGCCGAGGACTCAGAGGTATTTCAGGGCGAGGGTCGTGTCAAGCCAAACAGAAGGTACTTATCATATTCCGAAGAACGATAAGGCCGCGGCAGAAGCATTCACGCGGGCTTCATCTTTGTCTGAAGAAGTCAGTTCTGGGTCAATCAATCCTGAAGAGGCCTTAACTCAGGCAATTGGAAAACCAGAATACTCAGGGAGACTGAGAGGAACCTCCTCGTGGAGCACTAAGGCAGATGAGTACAACAGAAAGCCTAGGAAAAGGTTGCATGAAGGTTGCATAAGTCAGGAGATGTATGATAACTTGAAAAGGGAGATTCAGGTATCTTTTGATTTACCATGACTTTTTCACACGTCTCGATTTCTTTTATATGTGGATAATTAATTACGGTCCTTATAACATGCAGGAGGAGTGTCTTGAAAAGGCTAGAAAAGAAAGGGAACAAGAGAGGGAAAATGAGAGGCAACAGTGGAAGAGTGAATGCATCATGGAATTCCATTCATTGTTTACCATGATGGGAATACAAGTTCCAACAACACAATTACTTAACCTGCCTACCCCTGTCCCTATCCCTCCCCCCAACCCTGACTATATTCCTAGTCATGTTTCTGCCGAGGTAGACTCGGTAATGGTTAGACAAGCGATTGTCCAAACGACACCGAATATTGGCTCAAGCCATATGCCTCTGATTGGCGTTCAAGAGGTTTCTTTCATACCATCATTTTTTCTAGATAACAAGTATAAAATGGAATTAGATTTGTAAATTAAAATGTTATTTCAATCTATTTGCAATTTGTAGGATGGAATTGAGTGTGACCTCTATTCCTACTCTAATAACAACGGGCGGGTTAAGGTGGCCAATGGATTAATCCTTCCAACTCATGAGGGTCAGACCGTACATTGTGTACCCATATCAGACAACTCTGTTCTAATTCGAGTTGACTACGTAATCGACCAATATCGTGGATGGGCTGTCCCTGGATTACCCGAAGAATTATTGGGTCTTAATGTAGGCGGTCGATTCTTGTGGCCTAAAGACGATGTGGAGCCATGTAGAAAGGTATCATTACATTTACCAAAGTATGTTTGAACTTAATTGGATCTTCAGATTCTAAAAGGGATGCACAATATTGATATCTTCACTAATGATTAATAAATGTTTTAGACAGGCATTCTCAATCGAGAGATGATGTTGTCAAATGAACATTGACACAATATTTGACTATGACAATTGTAGTAATGCACTTGCCAAACAGAAGTCTGGTGCACTTGCCAAAATGATCAGATATTCAATTTTCTGTTCAATTGTTAAAGTGATTTAAGCAAGTGCTTTTTCTTTTCAGCTGCTTTAGTTATGTATTGAGATTTCGTCTAGTATTTGGATGTAATAATGTTTTATTGTAGTAGTGCACTTGCCAAATTAACCCTAGATTTACATAAATCAAAACTAGGGTTTTTTAGTTTTTGAAGTCTGTTTTGATGTACTTATAAACCTTTTTTAGTTTTTTGGCTTAATGAAGCAGGAGTGTCTCTTCTGGAGACATTCTTTTCTCAAAAAAAAAAAATATTTAATTGATGTTCTTAAATACTGAAGAAGAAGCAACCGAAGCCACGTGCAGCGGAGGGCGATAAGCTGAAAGTGCCAAGCGAGACGTCAGGTACAGGTCGCGAAGCGCTTCTCCCAAATAAGGTGGTTGATAGACTTCAACCATATGAACGGAAGGTCTATAACATGATGATGCTTCTTCCGGCAGAACAAAAGATCATTATAATGCCTGACGCCAATCCTTGGGGAACACACTCTGATGAGGTCGGATTCTCGATTAACGTGGAGGATATTCTTGAATGCATGAGTAGAGATTGTCTTAACTTTTCTATTCTCAAGTTATACTGCTGGTATGAATTTTCAACATTTATGTATTATTTTCAGCCTTTAGTATCGTTGCAGTTCAATCACTTGTGACAAACTTTTTTCTAGAGCAAAACCTAAAAAGATTTTCGTAGGTTGTACTCTGTGTTGATATTCAATTGTGGTTTGATTTTCTAGAGCAAAAGGTAATTGTTGATATTGAATTTCCTATCTCAGTTCTGTTTTTCCCTGTAATTGTGGTTTGATTTTATCAACTTAAGAACTTTGCATTATTAGTTGGGGCCTTGGGGGAAATTAGTTGCGACAAGCTACTGTACACAGATTAACAAAGTATTTTTCAAATTACCTCTGTACCTTCTAAAAAGTTGGAAATGTAAATATTTTATATTCCCTACAGAGCATTTAGAATCTGATACAAACCATTGCAACATGGAATTGTTTGAACGGGCAGATTATTAAGTTTTATGGGGCTACCAGTAGATGGACAATAGGTATAGTACACTCTTTCAGAGGGTAAATAATGCTAGTTAAGCTTGTATATCTCAGTGCCTCTTGAAACACGGAGATAAAATTATGTTTTATCGGTACTAAGAATCTGTTCTGGAGAGCTCTATGCGCCCTTTAAATAGAGCATAACAAATAGAGTTAAGGATATTTTTGTCCAAAATTTAAAAAACGTTTTTTAAATATTTACTTGAAAACCATCAATATAATAGTCATTTGCATATAGTAGCAGCTTAGCTATTGTCAAGAACTTATCTTGTTACTTGCATTAAAATCTAGCATTAAATTTGGGGCACCAATATTGCAAACAGTGTGCTGGATCCATAAATATCACATGCCATGAACATTAACCCATGAATTTTCCTTGTTAAATGGTACAGGTACCAATCCATGTACTAATATTGTGTTCAAAATGCAAAAGTAAGAAAAAAGAATGCTTTCATATGTAAATAGTGAAGTATGCTTTGATATGTAGGTATTGGACGAATCGCCTTTCAGAACTTAATCTTTCAACCATATTCGTATTGGATCCGGAAATGACTGCCCAAGGTACTTTCAGTCACGACGAAGCTAAATCGGTGCATTACATAAAGCGGTCTTTCCTCGATAATTCGGATGCTTACCATATATTTCCATATCATGAGGGGTGAGAATAATTAAACTATTAAATATAAATTACAGTTATTTGTTAGGGAAATCTTTATAATTAGTCATAGGACTAATTAGTCATATAAATTACATTTACCCCTCTAATTACAACTACTATAGATATTTACCCTTCCAGCTGTTCTTATAATATTTTTAATTCTAAAAATTGATTTTGTTATTGCAACATAGGACTAATTAATTTGTATTACAGGAATCATTGGACAGTTATTTGTGTTAATGTCGAGAAGCTCACTGTCCACTACATTGATTCGTTGGCATGCGTGAAGGTTCCGAGCAAAATTCAGGTCAAACCGATCATATCCATGTAAGTTCCATGTTTCTAAACCTTTCGAAAATAATGTCGAGATTACATGCATTATTTTCAAACTAAATGGATTGATTACATGCAGGGCATTTACCCTCTATCTGATTGAAAGGTACCAGACTGCTGTTTCAAGCAAGACATTAAAATGGATTGAAATAAAGGTACGAAACTTGTAGATTTGGGTGGTCTTACTCTTGGTGAAATCATAACTTTTGAAATTTGGATTTTAATTAGGGCCCGAAACAACGCGGCAGTACAGAGTGTGGATATTTTGCTATGCTTGCCATGAAACACATTATTGAATATGAATTAACTTGCCAAGAGATGCCCAAGGTACTGTTTTTAGGGTTTAGAGTCTAAAATGCCAACAACGTACTGATAATTAGGGTTTAAACTCTAACTTTTCGGTTTGTTTAATCAAATGTAGAAAATCGATCCGGTGGGAAAGCCATTTACGACAAAAGAGATTGATGAAGTCGTGAACGAATGTTTTGAATTTGCAAATCAGGTATTATGGTAGGAACAATTTGAAGTTAGAAACAAATTGTATCGGATTTATGAAGTCGTGACAACCACATCTAAGTTAGAAACAAATGTGATGCACTTTGTATTTGTGCTTATTTCTTGATTTTTGACTCCATTATCATTTGAAATGAAGAAGCTAATTGAAGGCCAAAGAACTTGCTATTTATATTATGTTCAATTTAGTTTTGTTTTGAGATCGATTGTGTGCATGATATATGTGTGTATGTGCTTGATGTCTGTATATATGTGCTTGAAAATGTATGTGTTTAATATTCAATTGGTGTCCAAAATTATACCAATTGGTACGGCTAGCATTAGTGGGCTAGCCACAGAAAACAATCAAATTAAATGTATATATATAATATTTTGTAACGTTTTTCAAATTATACACGTTACGAAATATAATTATTTTTTAAAAAAAAATTCAACCTTTTGAAGCGTTTTTTTAGTAAACACGTTACAAATGGCCACTATGAATAAAGTATTATTTTTAAATCGAAATATTCTGTAACGTTTCTTATATAAAACACGTTACAAAATGTTAGTTTCGGTAACGCCGTTTGTTTAAAAAGCGTTTCAAAAGGTTGGATTCTGAAACGCGTTTCTTATGAAACGCGTTACAAAATGTTTGATCTTTTGCAACGCGTTTTAAGAATCTGCAACGGGACCTTTTGTAACGGGTCGTACACGTTACAGATTCTTTTTTAAAAACGTTTCAGAATCCTTCTTTTCGAGTAGTGAAAGAGGACAAAATTGCTAATATTTTTTCTCTTTTAAAATTGATGAAGCAGAGAAGAGCTAACTTTCGCTCAGAATTTCATGCATCATGAGAAGAATTTAGAGAGGACTATGTATTGGTTATTATTGAGTCTTGATCATTTCGTTTGTGACACGTTGCATGCCTTAAGCCCATGATCTAAATCGACGATAGTAACCTCAACCACTTTATATCCTAAATTGCTAATACTATTTTTTGTTGCGTCTGAAATATATCTCGAAAAGAGCTTTGGTCATTATGTTGCGATTATAAGAATAGAATGAACAAGAAAAGTAGGCACAAGACTTTGTTAAGTCATGAGCATGAGCTGACTCTGAGTTGGACATGACAACGAAGAGAACGAGATTAGTTGAAATATCTATTTTTGGAATTAATCAATGCTGTGTGGTTTAAATTTCTGAATCTGTATAGACCTTTCGTTTGCCAATTATTACTGCTATGTCTATTGTGAAACATGTATTCAAATCAACAATGTATTGCAATTGTAGAATGTCAGAAAATAAACAGGCAATGTATTGAAATTAATAATATAATCGCTTTGGGTTAATCATACATCGCGCGAAGCGCAATGTAGCAGCTAGTTTATTTTAATTTGAATTGTTTAAATTAGAGATATAATAGTCTGTTCCTGAGATTTGACCCTTAAACTGAACTGCAAACAAATTAGTATCGGTAATTAAGAATTTAATTTGACCTGTACCCTCCAACATCGATCAGTAACCACAGTAACTAACGTGCATTGCACGATGGCCAAATGGCCAAATGAATATATGTATTATTATTATTATTATTATTTTATTTTATATTAAATTCAATGTAGATTGATACCGAAGTGCCATTGCAGCTCATTTATAAAGCTTCTAACACTGTGTTTGGATGAGCATGGAATAAGGAATAAGAATAAGGAATTTCGGTATGCGTGCTTATTTTTATTCTTGTGCAATCCAAACAACACAAGAATAAGGAATTTTGGCCCATATTCCTATACTTACAAAACCATGGTATAAGAATAAGGAATTTGGATAACCACGCATACCAAAATTCCTTATTCTTATTCCTTATTCCATGCTCATCCAAAAACACCTTATATTATGTATAAAAGATATATTTTGACTATTGTTTTTGTATTTATAAGCTACACACATTTTGGAATTAATGGAGATGATAAGCTTACCCATGCTGCAAAGTTAGAAAAATGATCTTATAAAATTAAATATTAACTTTTTGATTTTC
The DNA here is from genome assembly GCA_028095005.1 of Rhynchospora pubera. Lineage (NCBI taxonomy): Eukaryota > Viridiplantae > Streptophyta > Magnoliopsida > Poales > Cyperaceae > Rhynchospora > Rhynchospora pubera. The sequence goes on from CM051461.1 coordinate 117,234,215, forward strand.
AAATCTATTCGGTTGGAATTACTGAAATTAAAATCTGAATGAAATAGCTGAAGGTTGATACAAACTCAATTGAATAAAAATATTTGAGAAAATTTTCATATCTTACGAAGCTCGATGTACCCGTCTAGTTTCATATTAATCCTGAGAGATGAGCACAAACAAACTCCCTTGCACACTATTCTCAGCACCTGTAATAATTAACTACAAAACACAAACTCACCCACAAATAGCACCATATAGTAGGATTCGTATCCTCTGGACATCTTATTATTAAGATGTCTAGAGTGCCCATCTCTCAATATGACCGTCCAATCGAAATGGACGGTTTGATAAGAATTGTCTAGTTTTTTCTTTCCGTCTCCTCTTCTCTCTCTCTTCTCTCTCTGGCTAATTAATCTCGTTGAGCTCTCCTTCCTCCTCTTTCCCTATTGTCAGAGGTAAATCAACTTATGATTAGAAAAAAAAAAGTTAATCAGTTTTCCGCAGAAGTTGAATCACTTGGTAGTTGGGAATTCAAATTTAGACTAAACGCTCAATAGTTATAAGACGACAAAATTTCTGTGCCTTCCGTAATTAAATAGTTGTGGAAGTCATAAAAAAGTATAGAGAAGCAAGTTCATATTCTTCTATTTTTTTCCTTTTTTCTTTTTGTTCTTTTAGAACCAAATTTTTAGTCCCATAGAGGCGATTGAGGTCTTTTAACTGATATAAAAAAAAACTATATTATTTTAGCTATTCCAAAACCTTTGCTATGCCATTGCATGTTTGAATGGTGCAACAGTCCAACAAATTACATAATTAATGTGCAAAATGATAGAATTTGTGCTAATTAATCTCTAAAGAACAAATACAAAAGGAAAAAAAAATCATTGCCAAACAAGGATGGTCTTTTACTCCAGTATACGGTTATATATGGGCTGGGGCATCTCTGCCAATATAAGCATATGGATTATCTTTTACTTCGAATAAATCCACTTTTTGTGTTCTAAATATCTGAAGACAACATCTTTCAGATCTTATATATGTATGTATAATACGGTTTAAACTCATAAAAGGTATCTCACTCAAGTTCAAAGAGGAGTGTGTGTAGAACGTTAACAACGAAAGCGGAAAAGAGGTGTTATGTTTCTGTTTCGTTTCAGCACACGTAAATGAAATTCATTCCGTTTCTTAAAACAGAACAAAAAATTATTTCGTTAACCGTTACGTTTCTCATTTTCCACTGATTTCAGTCTATTTTTCAATGATTTTAGTCATTTTTCGGTAGAACAGAACACTAACGTGTAGTACAACATGTTCCTTTTTTGTTCCATCTCTAAAAACGTAACACATTTACCATTCTATTTCTATTCCGTTTCGGACAAAACTAGACGGAAACGGCTAAAATGGTAGACTATTGACAGCCCCAGTGGTTTGCATGTGATATGGGATTGAGAACAGAAATGAGGAGGAAAGAAAGACCTTATGCTGTACCATGTGGGAACTGTGGAAAGCACGAAATGAAATCGTCATACGGTGCAAAAAGTTTGACCCAGTCCATGTAATTAAAAGGCCAGATCATGGCTGCAGCTAGAGCACCAGACGAAGGAAGCACTACCACAAAAAATTGTTAGCCAAGATAAAATAAACTTCAAAATTTAAAAAAAATCTGTGTTAAAACTGAGATCTATAACACCGGTTATTAGCTAAAGATCTAGAATACAAATAAAAAGAAAATCGGCTGGTCTTTAACACTGTATTTTATTTTTAATACCGGTTTCTTATTTATTTTTAACCGTTGCGAAAAAAAGCCTCTAATTAACTGTTGCTAAAAAAATGGCGTAGTGTATGCAATTCATTAATTAGTTAATGAATTTAATTTTATTTCCGTTGGAGATGCATCAATATATTAACAAATTTTTTAACCGTTGGATTTGGCCTATCAGTTCTTAACGTTAGGTAGAGTAATTAAATGGATTAAACCTGCAAGTAATTATAGAATTGATTAAGGACTGTATTTTGGCCGTTGAGTGAAACTCTATATAAATATAATCCATTTCAATATTAATTGATGCGGTAGGCACAAAAAATGAAAAAGAATACACTGCTCAAATTCTATTTCTAATATACATGATCATTCCATTTGGAAATTGAAGACTATATATTGGACAATAAACCAATCCGTAAACATATTAATATTAATTTCAAATCTTGATTTCATCTGATTCCTATTGACTTAAGCCTATGGGCTTTCTTATTAGGCGTGCTTAAGCCTTAAGTTGCATAAAACAATCGAAAAACCAATATATATTAACCTCTAATTTCTATATTGACTTAATTAAGCTTATGGGCATTCTTATTTGGCGTGCTGAACATAAACAATAAAAAAAACCAATATATTAAACTTTGTAGTACAGTACTATAGCTAAATTGCCGCTAACAAACAAAATTTTGTTTAGCATAGTAGGCTAATGGCACCGCTAATTAATGAAGCGTTAATTATAATTAACGTTAGGTATAGACTGCTCACCAGAGCAGATATAATAATTATAATCAACGCTATTCAAACCTTTGAGGCTTTGACCAAAACTAACCATATACCAGCAGACATGCACCGAAGTGCTATATATACCTATCCCCGCTATAGACTGTTCACCAGAGCGGATACCTTAAATTTAAACGTGAGTAGTGAGTACCGCTAAATCCACACAAATGGAGCTGACCAATTTCATACACCAAAGCGTTTCATACATGTCTAGCTGGGCTCTGAGGTGTGCAGCAGAACTAGAAATCTCTGACCACATAAAAGCATATGGCGGTTCCATGCCATTGCATGAACTGGCTCGTTCGATACCCATTTCAACCGAGAAGGTCCTGATGCTTGAGAGCCTTATGGACCTTCTTGTTCATCAGAGAGTCTTTGCAAAATGTGAAGCTGGTTACCTGCTCACACCAACCTCTGAAGTAATGCTGCGTGAAGGCGCTAACATGGGTGCCTTTGTGCGCTTCGTTACAGAGTCATTCCCCGAACAATTGTTCTTTACAAGCAAATGGTTCAAGGATACTGGTAAGAACACTAGTGTCTTTCAGCTGGCACATAACGGGAGGCAGGCGTGGGAAGTCCTCAAGGAAAAGCCTGAGCTTGGTAACGCTATATATATTTATATTTCTATTTATATCATATATGAGTAACAATGTAACATACCTCCTTTTTCTTTTTTACACCATACACACTAACACACACCGTATATTACTGCTATACGCTAATGCTTTTATAAGAAATAAAAAACACTACTACAAATTTGATTTCTAACTGCGGCTTTTTAACACTAAATAACAGCAGCTTGTGAGGAGCTGTTAATAGTGGCCGGGATGAGGGATCGCTAATATTTTATAAACAAATATATGGCGTCTAATTCTTAAAATGTGCAAATACATTAAACATTAAAGCGTGGTTTATTTTACGATAGTTTATTGTACGATGGCATGTAACATATACACAAATTCCAGCAACATTTACGTTTAATAAAGTATAAGAGATAAAATCAACAGTTGATGAATTGAAGTATATTCATACTATGGGAGTTATCGTGTATAAAACACACTCTCGACAATTAATTTATAGAATATGAAAAAAAATTATATAGCAATTAACGCAAAAAAAAATCCTGAATAAAAAAAATATGTAAAATAACAACGATAATAGATTGAAAAAGATGAGAATGCACTAAGCATTGAGGCGTTATTCCGTGTATGACATCATATTGTGATTAATAAATGCATGAAAGATTAATACCAATGAGATGAACTTTCATTGAATTTCAATTAATGAATTTTGTTGGATTCAATGTTTGCCAATAAAAAACAGGGTGAGCAAAAAGTTTTGAAAGATATGCTATTTATAAATTCCTAGTATATAATATTTAAAAACCATCGTTAATAAGATATTATTGGAAGACGGGACTCCCGCCCGTTATTATTTTTTTTAAAAAAAAAATCAAACTTTTAGCAGCTTATATTAATTAATAACCACGGCTAAGGACCCTAATATCAGGATTTTGTGGTAGTCCATTTTTTTATCCATACTTTATAACATATGTTTCACAGGAAATCACAAAAAATATATTTTAAAATTTAAATTCGATTTTTGAAATGAAAAGCAGTTTTGAAAATCGGAATTGGAATCGGACTCAAACTGTTGATCGAAGAAGTTGAATCGGAAGGATCAGAAAAAATCGGATAAAAAACTTAGATGTTTAAAAAAATATATATTAATCCTTTAAAATCAGAAAAATGTATAAAAATTTGGAAAAGTTTTTTACTAAAAAAAATAATTTGTAAATCATATATTGAGTGTATAAGTCAACTAAAATATAAAAATAATACAATTATAAATACTAAACTATATAAAAAATAAAACAATACCATAAAGTTGTTGATATTTTATACATGCTTATTAATTATTGATCTTATTATGAAAATCTGCGCCATTCTATGCTTAATTAATAGATGCTGCCTAAGAGCTTTCGCTAATAATAATAGAAAAAGGTCGTTCATTTTAAAAAGAAAAAATGTGTGTGGTTATGTGGACCATGCAAGAAACAAATTAAAAAAAATAAAAAAACTAACACTACGAAAAAAAATTTATAAATATTTTTTTCTCTTGAATCCGGAAGTGCGTCTTGTTAGTCCCATTACACAAAAAAGGGTGCCATCTGTAGGCCTTGCCATGATGTGGAACCAGATAACGACCGATCCATCACTATTTTGTCCTATTATTATTAATTATGGAAATAAAATAAGTAACTAACATGTGAACACGACCTTATTGGCATTAAAAACAATACACCGTATTTTATTCAGTCCAATTTCAATCCATGTTCACTTTATTGTGTAACTAGATTCCTCTGTTTTTTTTAGATTACGTTGACAGCGGCTGTCAACAAAACTAGATTCCTCTGTTGCGGCGAATAATTTTGTTATGTGTGATGTTAAAAATGCCGCGAAATATATTTTATTATGTGTGATATTAAAAACTCTGTGTTGGTTGGAACAAACTTAGATGATGTTTGTCGTTGTTTAGTAATTAATTTGAAATCAATAGATTGCATCTAGCAGCAACATACAAATCTGAGAAATATAAAGAAAACGCGGTGAATTTGGTTGGTGATGGTCTATTGTGCCCCCACCCAAACTTTTTTTTTTTTCTTTGAGTTTACCTCTGATAAAATCTGTGCATCATAAAAGAAAAACAAACATAATAAACGAATACACAAACCTGAAGGAAAAAGAAGTGGGAGACCACAAAAAATATTGACATCCACTATTCATTAGAAATTCAGGATATATCTTGTTTTTTTCAATTCCTATCCAAATCGCTAAAGGTCGGATCGGTGTTGACCCGTTCTGAATCATATCGATTCCGATCTAACTCACTGATTCTTAGAATGTCTATTTAAAACGTATGATCTCAATTTAGAAAGCTTGCAATGATACCTACAAATAGTATGAGGGTTTACCTTCTTTTAACTATTTACGAGTTTAAAAAATACGTTGTTTGAAGGTTTGAAATTTATTTAAAAAGTTTTTGAAACTTAGTATTACACAAAATTACTATAATTAAAGAAAAATTAGAAAAATCGAAGAGAGGAAGATGAAGAGAGACATACAGAAGAGTGAGGACAAGAATGGATGAAGACATCACACACGATGGAAGAAAGATTAGTGTGTCCATGTAAGATGAGGAGATGAATGCAGAAGTGGAGAGAAAAACTCAGAAAATTTCTATAAATTTTCAGATCTATAGGCTAAATGAGGATAGATGTGGTATAAGAATTTCAATTTCAACTTTTAGCAGCTGATTATTCGCGGCTAATTTCTTAATAACCATAGCTAAAAGGTTGAGATAGGTTTTTTTTTTCAATGAAATGTTAATTAGCCACGGTTTTTTTAGAAAACCAATGCTAATAGTGTTTGTGAAATTATGTGAAATGCCATCCAATCTTTTACACCGGCTATTAGATAATAAAACATGCTATTAATATGGTGTTGTTATGACTTATAATGGAAGGTATATACTATAACGGGATCAGTCCATATTTAGAGGCAACAGAGGCTTGAAATGACGATTTGTTTTTTTCTCTTAAGGTTATTATTGGAAATTAAGTTCATTATAAATTATTTTTTTGTTTCGTTATGTAATCTTAATAGATGCAATGCAGACAGTAGTACGATCATGGCAATGTTACGAGTATATTGTCGTAATTTATTGAAAAAAGCTGTTGAATGATTGAACCATAAACATTTTGAAGTGGGGAAGATTTACCATTGGAATTTCATACTTTACAAACTAGGTGATTTGTTCAACGACGCAATGGCGAGTCATAGTAAGGAGTCTGTCAGAATCTTAGTTGCGAGATATGCAGAGATATTTGATGGCATAAATAACCTGGTGGATGTCGGAGGTGGCACCGGCAGTACCATAAAAATTATAGTTGATTCCTTTCCAGATCTCCGATGCACAGTGTTTGACCTCCCTCATGTAGTTGATAATTCTTTGAATAACGATTCAATCAGTGTGATCGGTGGAGATATGTTTGACAAGATACCTCCAGCTGATGCAATTCTACTCAAGGTACTCTCTAAATATTCGACCAATCAAACTTATTTATTTTATCATTCAGAATTAGCTAGTTTACTAATAAACAAAAAGTTTATTGATTAATTCATGTAAGCATCTTATCGGCCAGCTGCAGCTTATGCAGATATGTTATTAAAGTTACTTAATGTAGGAAGGATTAATTTTACCATTACTAATGTACTGTCGTATTGCAATGTGCCGTAGACTATTCTTCATGACTGGTCTGACGAGGCTTGTGTTCAAATACTCAAGAAATGTAAAGAGGCAATTGAATCTACAACAAACAATGGCAAGGTTATTGTTGTGGATATGGTTTTGGATGCAGAGATCGACAACGACTCGAAAGAAACAGAGACAAAACTTATATATAATCTTTCCATGATGTCTCTTTTTGGTGGCAAGGAGCGCACCAAGAAGGAATGGCATGGGCTGATACTTGGAGCAGGGTATTCTGATTACAAAATATATCCTGCTCGGATGCCTCTATACTCGGTTATTGAGCTCTATCCTTGAATAACTATAATTCGAATGAATTATTGTAAGAATAAACTTAATTATTATATGGTCCAAAAGAGTTATTGTTGAGTGAGTCTAAGATATGTGCAGACAGTTCCTGAGTCCTTGGACTTATAAGTTCAGTGTGTTCGTAGATTTTGTGGAATATGAATAAAAAGTGTTGTAATCGTCATGGAGTCTTGTTTGGGTAGTTTAAAGGTTCATGTCATGGTTATATATGTAGTAGGACATTTAAATCTATATGTAAGAGTGAAGTATATATATAAATTATTGGATAAGAATATTAATTCAGAACATGAGTATTTTGTGTATCTTCGCCATTGAAGTCTCTTTATATCAAGAACCTATCCTAACACAAATTTATCATATATATAGAGAGAGAGAGAATGGCTAACGTGCCATCGATGGCACGGAGGGTCCAAAATTCAAACGGTCAATCCAAACCGTTCAAGTTGTTCTCCATATTGAAATATCTTTGGAGACCAAATTTTATATTTTTTCGAATTTTTTTGCTATTTATTATGATATTTTTAAAAATATTATGATTAGAGTATTTCAGGCCCTCTAATTTGAAAATATCATAATAAATAGCAAAACAATTCGAAAAAATGTAAAATTTGGTCTCCAAAGGTATTTCAATATTTTGTCACAACTCACAATCACTCGCTGATGAACCAAAATGAGAGCAGAAATAACATGAAAATAGAAATACACAAAGCAAAACTAAAAAAAATGATACCAAAATACTTAGATATTAACAATTGGATCTCTTTTCTCAGCGAAGCAATTAAAGCAATTATGTGACCTTCCAGCGTGATTAGTTACTACAATTGGAGTTGACCCCAATGCACCTGTTGAACCAAAATTAGAGCTATTGAAGAGTGGCAAAAATGGTTTCTTTAGATCAGAACATCTAAGTCTGAATTGAAATTTGTTAAATCTGAGATAAATAATTAATTCTAGAATTAACTATCTGATGAGGATTTCCATTTAACATTGAAATATGATAATTTAAATTAAACCATAAATGAAGTCAAATAATTTATCCTTTTATTAAGTTCCAATGTTCCATAGATTCCATATTGTGATAAGTACTCCATTAGCTTAGAGGCCACCTCATTATCTTATAGATAGATTGTTTTTTGAGGGTAGGGTTAACCCTACAAGATTTTCATTAAATAAAAAGATATGTACAAAAATCGGCCAAAAAGAAAAAATGAAATTACAATCTAAAATAGCTTAATCCTACAAACAAACTAATATCATCTGTCGTAAGTTTTCCAAAGAATAGAGTCCTGGATGATCCTTCTAATGGAGGTATGTGCATTCGGTCTCTTCCCTTCAAAGATACAGAGGTTTCGATCCTTCCATATTCTCCACATAGCTTCCAGCCATAGACTTGACTTGTTAAGAAGTATTGTTTTATTCCTATCCCAAAAATTAATGACTTCATCAGCTTGGTGTATTATCAGCCCATTCCCTATTGTGCTTTCCAATAAATCCCTTGCAAACGCACAATGCAGAAAAAGATGTCGAGTTGTTTCTTTATCCGAGTTGTTGCATAAGACACGGTGCTGTATCGAAGGCCACCGTCTTTTCTCCAAATTCTCCTGGGTTAGCAGCCTATTCATGAGAAGCAACCAGCAAAATAATTTTGTTTTAGGCGGTGCATGTATCTTCCAAATCCAACACTGAAATGTTGAACGTACTCCAGGATCTCTCAGGAGCATGTAAGTGCTCTTAGTTGTGAAGGCCCCATCCGCAGTCCATTTCCAATTAATGCTATCTCCATTATCAGAAATGTTGGTTGATGCCAATACAACGTGCAAACCCTGTAAGGCATCCTTAAGGCCATACGAAGTGCAATCCAGCTCGGCAAGCAATTGCAAGTTAGTTGTGCCATACAGATTATGTATAGTTTTTGTCCAAACTGAGTCCTCTTCCGCCTGCAACTTCCAAATCCATTTAGAAAGCAAAGCAATGTTTTGTGAGGGTAAATGTAAAATGCCAAGACCCCCATTTATTTTAGGAAGACAACATTTTTCCCAATTAACAAGGCAATGTCCACCATGACAAACATCCGATCCCTTCCATAGGAAACTTCGACTTACTCTGTCGATCTGATTGATAAGCCATGTTGGCAATTTGATGACTTGCATGAAATGCAAAGGTAGCGCTGAAATAACTGCTTTAATTAAAACCAACCTGCCTGCTATTGTCAAAAACTTTTGTTTCCACCCCTGCAGTCTTTCATGAACCACTTGAATGACCGGCAGAAAGTCAATTTTTTTTAGCCTCCTCACTGGAAAGAGGTAACCCTAAGTAAGTGATTGGAAAGCCTGCTCGTGGACAACGAAGTATAGATTGTACTAAGGGAATGTCCGATTCAGCCATAGCAATTGGTATAAAAACTGATTTATCATCATTTATATGGAGGCCAGACAATTTTGCAAAGTAAGAAATGACAGTCATTGTGATATAGATAGATTGTTAATAGGGTAAGGATTAAGCAAACACACAACTGCATGTATGAGATTAAAGTATTTAAGATTATTATGTAGTACTTAGAGAATTCATCATCTCATAACATTCTAATGACAAAATAGAGTTTGGAGTACTTCAAACACTCATCCGAATCATAGGCTTCTTTAGCTGATTCATTCCCGCCGTCAGGTGGTGCCTCCCCATCAAGAACTTGCTTTTTCCATACTGGCCTCTAAATTGGAGGATGATACTGATTTGGCAGCATCATGCCCTCATCAGGTGTCTTTCATTCTGACAAAGGATGACTTGCTGTCAACTCCTTAAAGCTAGAAAATTGAAATCGTATGGCACGAGAAAAGATGAATTAATAACAGGAAAAAAGAAATCCTTGCACTATATTCCAAAAAAAACAAAGAAAAGAAAAATGGAAAAGGGTAATTAATTGTACCAATTATAATATCGATCAAATTGTTGGATTGGATGCTTGAGTATAGTGGAATATATCATTGCAAGGTCGCTGGTAATATCATCCCATAATAATTCGGAGCGGTAATCGGTGCCAACATCCGCCAAACCTCTGTCAAATATCCTGAGAGCAAAATCAGAGCGACAAAATTAGTTTTAATCCCTGATTTTCCTTGCTACCTGTACCAGTACCATGGATTACAATTAGGACTTACCATTGAAACACATATAATGGCAGAGAAAATATTTCTCGAGGAATGAACAAAGATTAGATTTAACACTTTTTGTTATCTCTTTCATCTTTCAGAGTTAGATCTTCCGTTTGAAGGAATAGGTCAGCTTCTTATTTAATTTTATTAGTCCGATTCTTATTTGCAGAACCATCTCAGTTTTAAGTTTGTTTTAAATCAGTAAGTTTAATTATGGAAACTAAAACGAAATTGAACAAATCTACAGAAAACTACATAGGAAACATCTAAAAATTAAACCCTAGATCAAGAGTTTGATATATCAACCTATCTAAAGAGGAAGTCGGAGGTGTTGATCGGGTGCTTAGAGAGGGAGAGGTAGGCGGGAGTGTTGACCAAGGAGATGAGGCGTAGGTGCTGATCGGGGATTCTTCGAGAATCGAGAGCAGGCGGAGGTGCTTCGGGAGGAGGTGGAGGTGCGAAGGAGGCTGCAGGTGAAGGTGGAGGAGCCATGGCAGAAGAAGAGGCGATGAGTAGTTGGGGTGGGACGCTGCTTGTGGAGGATAACGTCATGAGATCAGGAGGTGAGTTCTTCCGAGAAAAATAGATCATCAGATCAAACTTGGAAAAAATTGAACGGCTCAAATTAATCGATCTACGAAAAGAAATTGGAAGTTTTAGATTAATCTCGGGGACTAATGCGGCGCGTGTCGACATCGGAAAAAAAAACGGGATCCGACACCACAGAATTTAATTAATATATATATATATATATATATATATATATAGATGTGCATATTATACAAATACCATTATTTTAAAACAATTTATATTTTACAAATTTTCATTAAACAAAATTCTAGCTCCATCATGACCATCCTCGCTTTTTGGAATGACTTAAGTTACTAATATTCACTTTGTTATACCATATAAGTTAAGCATAATAAAATACCCTTTAAGCTTCAATCCATGATATACGAATATAAATTCCAGCACAGCGCAACACAACACGATAGGAAATATTTTTATATTATTTTTTTATCAAAAACAATTGTTAGTGTTGTACTTGTATCAAATATGGACACGGCGGATATAGAGATTCTACTTTCATCCAACCAGCAATGTACGTGCGCTACTTACTATCATTTCGATTGTTTCTTTTTTTTAAAAAAAAAGTTCTATTTCGTTAATTGAAGAGGCTGCCAGTGTTTCGTCTCATTGCAATTCGAGGTACATGCACATCCCTACTTGAAGCTCAAAGGCCGCTCAAGATTGGAAAAGATTTGAAGTTTAAGGCTCACAGGCAAACACTGGATTTCATATTCTAATAAATAGAAAGATAAAAGGAACAAAATATACCTTCAACGGTAACCTCAACACCATTTTTCAAAGGTAATTCAGAATCCATAGTAAGAGGCAAATTTGCAGAATGAGAATCCACCTGTACTTGTTATGTACTGAGCTCTTGTTGAGGTAGATAGTTCTCATTGCTACATGTAGTTCTATACTTCTTTTTCCTACCCATTGATCCTAGTCACTGTACAGATTGAATTAGGACAGTTTAAACTATTATTGTAAAGTATTAACTCAAATAGAATCAACAAATAAGAACTAAAAGTATATTTAGACATAATAAGTATATAACTAAAGTTGTATATATACTACATTTTCATGTTTGTATATACCAAATTAAGGCATGACTGATGAAATTTGAAGCAATAATTACTAGATCTTAGTTAAAGCTATATAGCCTATACAGTTCAAAACTGTACGAAACATGTATCTTAAATCAAATGTAAACTAAGGAACATTTGTACGGAACCTGTATTCTTTGAGATCCATAAATTTCTATATCTTAAATCTGTACGAAACATGTATCCCAAATCAATCTATACATTCAAAATTTCTAATCTATCGTATCTTTTCAAACAATTAGATCTCAAATCAATCCAAATTTAGAAAAACAATGAGAGATAGTGAGAGGGTGAGAGATTACCGTGACGGGGAGAGTCAGAGGCGGCGATTCCAAGCGAGAGGCGATCTAGGTTTGACTAAGGGGCGACACGAGGGAAAGAGGAAAACTGAGAGGCGATCGGATTGGAACGAGAGAGAGAGATACTCAGCTTTATTGGAAAATCATTTGTTTTTGTTTTTTTTTTTATATTGGAAATTAAGGCCCATAGGCCCGGCCGTAGCGGCACTAAAGAGAAGAAAAGACAAAATAAAAAAGAAAAAAGGAAAAAAATAAAAACCCAAGACATTTGGGCTCCTCCCAAATTACAGAGAAGTCACTCGTCTTCGTCTCCTTTGCTCGATCAGAAAGCTTCTATAGAACAGTAGAAGACTTTGCAATTCTCTTTTCCTACCTCCTCCTTGTGGCCAATCGTCGTGGCTTCCACTTGCTCTCCATTTTTCGTGCTGATTCTAAAGAGTGCAGCCCCCAGAGTTAGTCATGCCAGCAGATCTATCTCTATCCTTCAAGAGTGCAGCCCCTAGATTAGCCTCTTCTCTGTCTCTCCTTTACTGCATTAGAGGACTCTCCATCTACAAAATCATTGCTCCTGACTGATTCTTGAAAGCTTTGGGAGAGGAAAAAAACAGATGTATACTAGCAGTGATCCGGTCTTCAATCTTAGAGATATGTCTTTATGTTCAAACAAATACCTTGAATTTCTTTTTTTGTATTGTGTAATGTATTGTTATTTCTGGCTCTTACGCTCTTATGGTGTAATTACACCATCAACGAGAATAATTATGCTCCTTATAACTTTAGTAAATATGCATGCATACTAAATTGAAATATCTAGCATAGTAATATGCATGCAAGTTTGCTAACCGTGACAACTTATAAGTTTACTAAAATGTATAAATGTAGTCTCTTCAAGAATATTGATTTGAGAACTGTCCAAAGGTTGACAACGCAGTATAATTAATTTCTCAAGAAGATGGTGACAGTGATGTAGTATGATAATTGAAATTTTTGGAGCCCGTTGACCAATTGTGTAGATGTTTCTTGTACAAATTGAGCTGATGCATTAACTAAAGGACTGTATAAAAGCAAGTTAGATTTGATATGATATTAAGGTCTGTTATGTATAGTCCTTATGAGGTAAGCCCTATCTGATTCTCTTGGCAGCAAGGAAGTAATTGTTAAAAAATAAAAGATAAGGATTTATGTGAATTTTGTAATTATTCCTAAACTGACAATATTACTTTTCTGCCTCTTCTCTTTTGAAGATAACTTCTCTTACCATTTTACAATGATAGTGTTCAATCGAGATAATAAAAAATGTAGGGTCTGTTTGTAAATCGAAATCACTAGAAACTAATAAGAATTGCAATATAGAGGAAGTGCAGGGATACATTAAGGAATAAGGGTTTCATTTACGGTACTTTACTTTTACTTTGTTTGAAAAGATGGATACTTGTAATAAAAAGTAATGTCAGCAGGCTACTTAGATTGAGTAGTTCATCTTAAGGTGCTAATCCAACATTTTCTGTCCCTTGTTAATAATACCCTTGCAGTAATATAAAATATGTGGGTTTGTTCGTAAAATAATTTAAATGGTCAGATGTCGGCAGGAATTATAGTATGAAACAAGTCCAGGTGTATAACTAGAACGTGAATTTCATTTCTCCGTCTATTTTTCTTTCGCTCGTTACTACATGATTGCCTCTGCGTATGGTTAAAGGTTAAGCCATGTAAAACAATGTAAATAATGGTATGTTCTCATTCTCTATAAATAAAATGGGAACCAAGAAGGTACAGTTGCTAAAGTAAATTGGTTAATGTAAGTGATTTGCTAATGACCAGTATTGCTAAATTTGTTGAAAGATTGATATACGTTGCTGCCGAAATTATTTAATATAAAAATTCAGACACCAAAAAATTTAATAGAAATAATTATTTATTATTTTTTTTAATAAGAAGAAAGTTCCAACGCGTTTATAAACCGCGCCTCTCTCTCTCCTCTCGAACGCGTTTTATAAACGCGTTAGAAGCCTTAAAACGCGTTTATAAAACGCGCTAGAGGCTGCAGTGATTGCGGCGAAAGTTTCTGATTTTGCGCGTTATTTTCTGATTTTACGCGTTTATAAAACGCGTAATAAGCCTTCTTACCCTTTTATAAAACGCGTTCGAGAGATCTAATTTCCATATAAATACCCAACCTTCTGTCGTTCAAAATCAAAAAAAAAAAGAAAAAAGATCTGAAAAAAAGAAAAAAAATGAGAGCAAAAGAAGAGTTAGATGGTGGAATGCAAAATAATATTAGTTGGTGCGAAACTAATAGCCATAAGGGTTGTATGCGGCACACTTATTCACTGATACAGAGTCGCACACAATCCTTATGGCTATTAATATTCCACCAACTTTAAAATAAAAACTTTCCTGTGGAATCTGTTATTACGTGTAGAGGACGGTTTGTTGGGCTGGGTCTACGAGCCATAACACCGCAGCCGACATCCTTGGATGAGAATCTGCATACATGCAGTCATCTTCATCCAAGTCTCATAAAAAGAGGGGGTCAAGGTGACAATCAGTCGCCCAACTCTTCTCTATTAGTTGCGGTGATGTTTTCTCTTCCCACCCTTAGCAATGGATCTTCTACAATTTTTTTTTATGTGGTTCAAAATTTTAATATCATGTATTTTGTAATTTTTTTTGTTGTGTATTGTGTGGTTCAAAATTTTAATAAATTGTAATTTTTAATTTGTATTGTGTTTTTTATTATAATGTTCATTGAGTTGTAATGTCTAATATAATTTAAATAAATATTAAGTCTCTTAATATTAATATTTCAAATTTCACAATAAAAATGAAAATGGATAAAATAAAAACTAAAATAAATTAGATAATAAAACTTACAACACATATACTACACGAATTAATACATATACTAAAACACGAATTAATATATATACTAAAACAATATAGAAAACAGATAATAATAGAACACACAATAATAAAAACATCTAATTATAGAAAACCTAATAATCAGTCCAAATGATATATGTCATTTTCATTTATCGGGTGATTTTCAAATCCAGGAGGACATGCCTGTTGCAAACGCAACCAAACGATTCCATCTCCACGTCGGACATGATATCCTCCATCCCTCTTAACTACATCCGTCCAATATTTCGGCCCTCTCACTTCAAAAACGTCGCGTTGAAAAACCTTCACGTAAAATTTGTCGGAAGGGTAGTGCAAGTAGACGTGCCGAAGAATATTTCGTTTACTTATTCCTCCATCTCCTTGTAGAAGCACACCGGTACAAACATGACGTGGTTTAGTTGACATTATGTTTTCTCGGTTTCTTTTCTCTGCGTAACTTCTCTAAAGTTTTGGTTTTTGATTTCTGAATTTTCGACGTGAATTTGCGGAGAAGGAGGACTATTTATAGACTCAACCCTTATTACCCGTTTATAAAACGTGTAATAAGGTTTGAGCGCGTTTTATAAACGCGTACGAAGGGCTAAGTTAATGGAATTCAATACTTTCGCAGGCTGTCAGTCTGTTTTACTGTTTTACCTGGACTCCACCTTCGTACGCGTTTATAAA
The DNA here is from genome assembly GCA_028095005.1 of Rhynchospora pubera. NCBI lineage: Eukaryota > Viridiplantae > Streptophyta > Magnoliopsida > Poales > Cyperaceae > Rhynchospora > Rhynchospora pubera. The sequence continues at coordinate 117,250,050 of CM051461.1, forward strand.
ACGCGTTCGAAGGGCTCCAACGCGTTTTATAAACGCGTACGAAGGTGGTGTCCACTTTTTTGAGCAGCGTGATACTGTGTTTTACTGTGTTTTACAATTTTGTTGTATCGACCATGGATATTCAAAGTGTACTGGGTTTCTAAAATCTGTAGCCTGCTGTATAATTCATTTCGAATTTCAGCAAATGTGGTATGCATACTACAACCGATGTGGAAGTAAGAAGCACCAAAAGTTGGACATTGGTTGACATATATTGTAATTATAGACATTTTTGGATTTGATTGATAGGTTTTTAAATTGTAAGAGATAATCTGTTGTGGACGATTTCAATTCTGCGAGAATGTATAGTCTTATATAACTTCAAATAACGCGGTTATAAATTCACAAACTTATAGACAGAAATGACTAAAGTTCGATCGAAATGACTAAAGTTTGATCGAAGTGACAGAAGTTGGAATATTGCCCTCCCAGCGCGTTTTATAAACGGGTAAGAAGCCTTCTTACGCGTTTTATAAACGCGTTAATTGCGTTTTAACTATTACGAAATTTCAGCCTTCTAGCGCGTTTTATAAACGCGTTTTAAGGCTTCTAACGCGTTTATAAAACGCGTTCGAGAGGAGAGAGAGAGGCGCGGTTTATAAACGCGTTGGAACTTTCTTCTTATTAAAAAAAAATAAATAATTCTTTCTATTAAATTTTTTGGTGTCTGAATTTTTATATTAAATAATTTCGGACGTTGCTGTCCCATGAGAATGTCGCACAAAGCACATGTAAAAGGAATTCTTTATTAAATTTGCACACATGTCTTCATGAGAAGTGAAATCAAAATGACCTACTAATTGAAGAGCCATTACCAGCTCGTGTTAATTAAGGAGGCTAGATAAAAAAAAAAACTGATATTAACTACCTCGCAAATATACCATGTATGATCCGTAAAACCAATTTATTCCCCATCAATCGTTCACAACAAGTCCCAATATTGGTACCTCTTTCTTCCCGTACCAACTAGGTGGTCCTCACAAGGAACCAAGATGACGCAACCTGAACTGAACACAACTTTGTGCTCTCCTTCGAACCACGATTCTAACGGTACTAACCTCGCCAACTTTGGTGACGGTGATCGCCGGAGAATACGGAAATAATATTTTCAGGGATTAAATCAAATAACTATCGACGGATGAGATTAGAAGTGAAGTAAAATGGAGTTTTAACCCAAAGCAGAGCCCAAAACTTAAGGCCCAAAAATAAAATTAATCGAGTCCAGTAATCGTTACCCAATTAGCAAATCCATGGAGTGCTGCCACCTCAGCAGATTTCAAGATTACGTGGACCAATCAAAAATCACCAAATTAAACAGAAATATTAAAGATTCGTTAAAAATATTAAGAAATTCAGAAAAATATAAATAAAATATTCACAAAATTTTAAAAATCAAAATAAACCAAATTCACTGATACTTTGATATGAAATTGTGTTAGAATAGTGGCCTTTTGTATTTTTGAAGTATTTTACACTAAAATTGAATTTCATAAATATTAGAAATATAATAAATAATCTAATATTCCCTTTTAACAAAATTTCTAAAAGCTAAAACTAAGTGTTTTCAAGATATAAAGGACTTCAAAGGTGATATTTTCAAAAGTCAAATATTTTCAAATACAAATATTCTCAAAATTACGAAAGTCAAAGTAATAAACTCATCAAATGTCTTTTAATAAAATTTTCAAAACTAAAACCTAAGTATCTTCAAAGTAAATAATGACTTCAGAAATGATACTTTCAAGAGTCAAGTACTTTCAAAAATAAGTATTTTTCAGTCCATAGAAAAAGAATTTCTAAAATCCAAATATGCACAAAAAATGTTGTATATCGAGAAATGCTACAAAAGACATAAGGTAATGAAATTTCATTTCAAAAAATATTTATTTCTCTCATATCATACTCACACATCCACGCAACGTATAAAACTATCTTAATTATTTTTTTAATTTATTTATTATAGATTATTAATTAATATTTTTTTCAAAAATAGATCTTCGTCTTAAGTATGATCAATGTTCATTACAACAGAGGAGCAAGAACGATTCAAGAAACTTGTCATGTTGTATTATCTTTTTTTTTTATTTGAGACAATATACAATACGTGAAACTTTTTTACTGAGAAATAGTTTTTTCGTCGAATTATTTTTTTGGACTATTCACATATCTACTTTTATTAATTATAATTGTTTAAACCGGTGAATACTACTACTACTTTCAGCGTCGATCAAAACAATATTAAACTTAAATATAAAAAAAATGGACAACTTATCTATGTCAAAAATAAGACTTTCTTTTTCAGATATCACATATTAAATTCCACCCACACATTGTGATGACGCAACACAAACACACTTCGCTCTCACATTATGTGTACTCACACGATTCTAATAAACCCAGCCTCATCAACCGCAGTAGCGTCGATCGTCCAAAAATGAAAACTAACGTCACTATCATCTTCTGTCCACACATTGGGTGGGCACTGCTGCTAGTATATATAGAAAGAGAGAGAGAGAGAAATGTTATTGTGCACTCTGAGTCCATTGCGCACTGCTATCTGCATCTGTTGGATTTGCCCTCAGATTCGTTGTGATGAGATCGCCCTCGACTCTTACCGCCTCCGAATCTCTCTCTTTCCTTTCATCTCTCCATTTTTTTATCACAAATCTCTCATGAGTCATGGAGCAACGATTTCGCCTGAGTTTGTTCGACTCCAACCAGCCTCTTACCTTCTTCGTCGAATTCTCGATTTCGCTGCCTAAGGTTTCCGCCCAAATTCGAAAGTACTTCTCTGTCTCTCTTCGAGCACCATTTCTTTCTCTCCCCCTATCTCGCTATTTCACCTCTCTCTTTGGATTTTCCTCAATATTTGCACGCTCGTATAAACAATTGGATTGTAAGTCAAATTGCAATAAATTGGAACTAGGCGTTAGATATTTTTTAATGTTTACTTGTTATTTTATTTATTTATTTATTTTGGGGAAGAGAATCTAATATTTGGATTGAGTTTACTCGATATTTTTTATGTAAGCGAATCTGATATTTTTTTTTAAGAGTAAATTTTTTCGAGAGGTCACTGAACTTTATCTATAATCCGATTTTAGTCACTGAATTTTAATTTGACCGCACTCAAATTCTAAATAGTCCGAAAATAGTCCTTCCGTCACCCTCCGTCGTAACTCGGTGATGGCTCTGTTATCTCTCGTCTCTTCTATCTTCGTCTCCGATAAATCAGTACGGATTTCCCTCTCTCGCTAGATCGGAGTGTTCCTTTCCAGCCACTTTTCGACAAATTGGTGGATTTGAAATCAAATGGGGTAGCTCCTCAAACGAGTTTTGATCTTCTCGAGCTAAAAAGGAGGAGAATCAAAGGAAGCTGCTGCCTGCTGGAAGCAGTGGAGCGGAAAAGAGTGATCGATGGGTCAGGGGAGGAAGATGGTACAGGGAGCTCATGATTAGTATTAAATCAGGTTTAAGTGACCTAATTTTTCTCTTTTATATTTATTTTCATTTCGAATATCCAACAGTGGGTTGTGAACCTAATTGAGTCGAGACCTAAATTGTAACAGGAAGTATGAAACTATCTACGGGTTGTTTGGATTCCTCAAGGAATTTGGAGAATTTCATTTTCTTACCATAAATTTATTATAAACAATTCAAACTCTTCACAAAATTACACACTTCCCAATAAATTTATTCCTAGGAATTGCAAATTTTCCAAATTCTCCAAATTCCTGAGCGATCTAAACGGCCCTACTTGAAGATGGATCTAGAATCAAACAGCTCGTGTGGCTACCCAGATCGGCATCCTCTACAGTCGAGCATTTGGCTGGACGGTACAGCCAAGCCATTTTAAAAAAATTTTAAATTCAAATGTTAAATCCAAACCGTTGATCTTGTTTAATTTTACGAGCGATGCATTTTCAACAAATGAACGAATATGGTTAACTATCACTGATTAATTCTAATACATTCGTCATTTGATCATTTAATCAAGTATCAAATCAACTCTAATTTTATAAAACTTATATAAGAATGCATCGCCCGTAAAATTGAATAAGATCAACGGTTTGAATTTAGTATTTAAATTTTAAAATTTATAAATATTAAAAAAAAGAACCTTGGCTGTACCGTCCAACCAAATGCTCGAATGTAGAGGATGCGGATCCATAGCTACCCATGATGGGTCTACAAAAGTTTTTGCTTCAGAGCTACCCATGATATGCGTTCAGAAAAGTATTTGCTTCACTAGGGAAGTACTAATTATATACTCAACGTCTAATTATAAGTATCTCCTAAGGGAGGACTGTAGACTGGCTTCAAATCCCCTCCGTCCATTCTCTTCTGCTGTGTTCCATCTGAGCCGTACGATCCTTGCTCCGTACTTGGTTCTTTTTTCCCTCTTTATGGGTGTGGCCTCGCGGTGAGCTGGCGCAGATCGCAGTCCTCAGTCTCTTCATCCTACGGCTGCGATTGTTTGACTGTGTTGGGTTGGTTTCCTGCACTTTCTCCACGTGGGCTAACGATGAGCTGGCGCACCTTCTTCTGATTTTATGTTGCTGTTTCTTTGTGCGGCCATGTATTTTACGCGAGGTACAGATCTAGTGATAGGTTGGTTTGGTTTGGCCTCGCCGTCATGCGCTTGGTTCGCCTTCATTGGATCCGGCTTGCCTTTTCTCCATGCGGAACCCATACCTCTTCTGTACTTGCTGTCGGTTCCGATATGAACGAAGGATTGTGCTGCGCTTGCTGCCTTTGTCTGAGTATTGCTCTCTCTCCCTCTCCAGACTCGAGGTCTTGGGTTTTCTCCTCCCCACAAGTTTTGCCGGAGAAGCCATAGTTTCTAAACCTTTAGGATTTCTCTAAAATTTTTCCCTAACCTTTCGATTGCCCTTCAGGTCTGGCCTGAGCTTCTTCGAACCGATCTGGTATGTACCCTTACGCCTAGCATTCTATTTGGGATTTTGGCTGTACTATGTTTAATTTACTTCTATTTTTGAATTTTTTTTTAGGTTGCGAACTATTGGTATTCAGTAACTTGGTTTTTTTTGCTTTGGGTAGCATGCTCTTCCTGGTTAGTTCTTGCCTAAGGTTAGGTTTTGCAGATCTGTTCATCGTTTCCCCCTTCCTTAATATTTTTTTTCCTGTTTTGGTTTTTGGTGATGGAGATGTTTTGAGATTTTGATACTGGTGATTAATTTCTTGCCTTTATTCTAGGAATGGCTTTTTTGTTTTATTTATCTATGTCTTCTGTTCGACAAAGGTGCTGAGAAGGATAAGATCAAGGCAAGAGGCTACAAAAGGAGATAAAATTGAACTAATAAAGCGCACTTTAGATATAATTGATGCGGTATGATAATTGATTTCAAGGTAAAATTTATAAAGAGAAAATTTCAATTGCTATTTTATTTCTTATACATGATAGTTGCTTAAAAAGTTATTTTCTCCCCTTTAGAAATTGTAACTATTTTGATAGAATTTTTCTACTTTGCAATAGAAATACAAGGAGGTATTTGTCATAGAATCTTTTCGTAAAAAAAATTATCCTAAAAAAAGCTTATCTGTGTTTCGGGAGAAATATTTCGCTTGATAAGTTTGTTACAATTGTTCAAGCCTAATATTATGTTCATAGGTTATTCTTTTTATTTGCCTAATAGTATGTTCGTATGTTATTTTATTTCATTTGATTTTGTTAATTTATTTACAGGTTATTCATGTAGACAATTGGACTTTTATTAAGAAATTAGCACAACACAATGATCTTAAATTTTTGTGCGGATTATCTATTCTTTTCAGGGTATGCAACATAACAGAGTGGGTTTGGTGGTACTATCTTATTACAGCTCGGAGGTGGGCTTCATAAAACCTATAAAGGTATTCTTTCCCTTTCTTTGTCACAACATATATATTAAGGAATTTGTCTTCAAAATGTTTGTCCACATGTTTTGGCGTTAATAATTAATCTTTTCTATTGTGTTTATTTACATTATGTCGACACAAAAAATACCATAAGAGGAAATTCACTTATTTGTGTCTAGCCACATATTGACGCTTCAAAATGACTTATTGTGTACTTATGTGAACTGATCAAGGAACAAAGTTTAATTACTTAGTAGAAGAGAGCATTCCATCGAACATGGAGCTCAAGATGGCGAAATTATACTCCAACTATCATTGAATTGTCGCTACAACTCTAGAAAAGGGAATCATTTCCATTTTTACGCTTGATTGAACTATTTTTATATCGGTTGCTTGGCAACATTCAAATTAGGTTTTAAGAATGTGATGTTTTAGTTAGAAAATCATATGGCCCGAGAGGAGGATTTCACAGTTGTATAAGCTATGTAAGGATGGAACAGAATAATTATTCATTTTTATACTGTCCATTCTCATTGAGTTATTAATCTTTTTGTCTTTTGTTGGTTATCCTTTAAGAGGCGGTGAATTAGAAATTCTAAAATCATGTAAACATGAACTATTCTCAAAAACCATTGTTGTACCAGTTGGAAGTTTAATATGGTAAGTCTTTTAAAAGAAATGATGTTGTATGTCTTGCTACCATGCAGGGGTATGATCAAGCAGTAAGAATACCACCTTGGAAAACAGCGATAGGCAGTGATTACTGCTTTCTTGGTTCGAACATAATTGTTGGTACGATAATTTCATTTATCCTTTTGCAGGCTGAGAGAAGTCAACATAAAGATCTGCATTGCCCTAGGGTGAGACGCCTTTGAAGCTGTTCTCTGTTGTCATGATGGCCTCAAATTCAGATGTCGACCGTGCGTTTCCTAAATTAATGTCAATCTAGCCTCTGCAGCCAGCTAAAAGTAAAATGAGGTGGCCTCTCGAAGATTCTCGGCTCTGACAGAGACGTTTTCCTCATGTGAGCATATTTTATACCCATTGAACACTACATCTTAGGAGTGTGCCTATTAAAGCTTGCTTTATTTTATTTAATTCCATCTTCATTTCTATGTATGTTGGAAATTTATAACGTGAAGCAGATGTTCTTTAGCTTTTTGAGATTTATTCTCATTATTTTAAATCTGTATTTTTACTAGTAGACCTAGAAAAGTTTGTCATAATGAGTTATGTTGCAAGGGTTTATTGTTCTGTGAGGTTGGTTTCGTTATAAACATATTATGGCATCTTTAACTGGTTCATCGAACTTCATTATCATAAAGACTAAGTTGGCATAATCTGCTCAATATGTTCTCAAATTTTGATTGAAATCAACCATATGTTGGCAACTGTGACAGTTGCTGATTTTGTATGCATTTTGTTCAGTGGGTCCATTTTAAAATTTGTTTTTTGTTATGTTGGCACTATGTGTGTTCATCAGTTAATACTATTTAATACAACAATGTTAACCTCTGTTTTTTTTAGCTCACCTTTTAAGGTACATCATTTTAGTTTATACTGCTATTATGAAAACATAATATAAATAGATAGCAAACCTACTGTCAAAATAGTGTGATAGTATGCCCTCCATTCTAAGTACATCCTATAATTCTGTTTCATTTCTTTTGTCATGATTTATGAAATTTCTGTATCGTCTGTTCATGTTTCTGTTTAGCAACAAGGAAAAATCAGTGATGTGTGTATGATGAGTACCGGAGCATGTGCTGGTATAGGTCTATTTGAGATTTCGGTCCTTCCTGGCATGGTATTACAGGTAAAACCTTTTCTAAAACTTTTACTATTGCTTGACCATGATATTAAAACAAAGATTTTTGTGTTTGTTTTGTTTTTGCAAATCCCTCCAATGTCATTTATCTCTCTCATGTTTCATGTTGCCTAAATTTTGGTATCTTATCGAACAACAAGCTTGAGTTAATGACGATTAGAGAATTTTCTGTAAATTTCAAAAATACGTTAAGGGAATAGTAGAGGTATCCATGTGATAGTAACTATAGGTTACAATGATAAAATAAGTAACTTGCTTCCAGCCATTGCATATTATACTTAACAGCATATAAATCATTATATAATGTTAAACTGAAAACCTCAGCGATGAATCCAAGTATATTAATTGCAATTTTTTTGTTAATTAATTAATTAATTAACATTTACAACTTTAGCCTTACATAGGTTACTTTCATCTTTTATCTGGACTCTAACACTATCACATAATTAATTTCTTTAGGTTTTCAAGCTTAAACTTAGTTGAGAAGCAATGAGATTAGTACAGTCAAGTATTTGGAAAGAGTGAAGAACAAAACCTCCTTCGGTTTGTGTTGGGAAAAAGAAATATTTTGGCTGGTACAGCAACTCAGTGATCAGGTTAGCACAGTACACATATGAGGTTGGCTTAAAAAACAAATTAGATCGTATGCATACAACAATCCTAACAGAATTTTTTTTTTCACTCACAAATTTTATGAGGTTGGCTTAATTTTCTAGAATTTTTGCGAATTTCATAAAATTCATTCTTTATTTTTTGCTTTCTCTATATAGGTCATGTTTAAAAAGTTTGATCTAATTTAGGATGCTTCCTAATGGAGAACATATGGATGAGAGGTTGCTGAAAGAATGGCAGGTCAAAAGATTTGCTCTCTCTATATTGGTCATGTCAAATTTGTTATGCTCTCTGATTTGATCCCATTTGGATGCTTTCTACATGACATTTACTGATTTACGAATCATGTAAGCTCGCATTTACTGTTCTCTCTGATATGATTCTTTAATAAGTTTCAGAGAGCAATCTGCGATAGGATTCCTGCTGGGGTATTGATTCAATGATTTTGGAAAGGTCGAAGTGCGTCAAGGGAATTCTATTGTGAAGCTCTGAGGAATTTAAAGGCATCATAAATATGAAAAGTTTAATAAATATTATATAGAAAGCCTATGCTCTTGCGATGAATTCATTTTGAGAGGTTTTATCTGCTTGGTTTTAATTTTCCTGACACAATTAGAACTCGAGTCCATTCATAGTTTAATTATCCATGTAGGTGAACATGGTTGTGGTTGAATAGGAAGAAGGATAAGTACTAGCTTGCCATCCCATTAATCATAAAAAAGGTAGCTTCTTTCTTTCTTTTTTTGTTTTTGTCATTTCACTTTTTCTTTCCCTGTGTAAAATTTGTTGTAAGTATAAATAGTTGATTGAGATCTTAGATAATTAGCAAGTTTGTAAAAATACTGAATACAATTTATCTTTATTTTATTTAATAAACATAGTATTTTCAGTTATATGCAGATGGAGAATCAAATATTAGCTATGACTAGAAAAAACTTATTATAGATTATGTCAGCTTTTGAGAAAAGAGAGTAACATGTTGGTCTCATAAAGAGAGCAGGCACAAGTCTATGTTAGGCCATAAGTCTGAGCTGAGAGTTTGAGAGTTGCACATAACGACCTAGATAATGACATTAGTCGAAATGTCTAATTTCGTAATGAATTCTTACTGTGTTGTTTGAATTTGTGAATCTCTTTGCTTTCTGTTTGCCGATTGTTGGTGTTGTGTATTCTCGATTGGAATTCTAGCTAGAAACTTAGACACAACAAGCTTGGTTATATACATAGTTAGATAAATTTCTTAATGGACATTGTTTTCTTACTCTTGATTTTGCTAATGATAACTTTAATTTGTTTAAAAAAGCTGGTGGGCAGATGTGCTTAGATTTCTAAGAGGGGATATTCCAATTTAGTATTTTATTGACAAATGATCTTTGATGTCGTTTGAAATTGTATAAAAAATAAATAAATTAAGGTTGTTCATACATCAAGCAAAGCGCGATGCAAAGGAATATATTTGTTATTTGGTGTCTATACTGAATGAGCGTGGGTTTTTGTTTCCTTACACTGAGAGAGAGCTCAAATAAGATTGTTTGGGACCTGAGGTATGAAGTTATTCTTCTCAATCAGCATTATAGATTCTAGCAATTGGCCAATTATTATTTTGTGTTTGGGGTTGTATTGGTCTGCATTTGTTCCTTTTTCTGTTATTTTCCTGTGTCTATAAATTTCTTGCTATACAACTGTTCACTTATTAATGTTGCAATTTTGTACCTTTGTGAAACATGTATGGTGATCTATCTATCATTTTTTTTTCTTTTTGGCTTGGCCAAGATAATTTCTGCTGTCATTCTACTCGATTTTCATTCAGGGAGACTTAAAGTAAATGTTACTACTATATATCACATAGTGTGATAAAAGAAAATCAACAAGTTCTTTGGACATATAAGAAATAGTTGGAGAAAGATTATTACAGTTTGCAGAAATAGTCTCCACTCCGAATACATATCAAGTTTTGCCTTTTATTCTATAATAATCAGTCAATTTATGCAATTTTTTTTAATCTGCAGTGGCCGATGATGTTCAGAGTAGATTATGGTCATTAGAAGGCATTCCGGGTAAAAACGAAGAAGGACGAAGCCAACTTTGGTCCAACTTTCATCGCGCGGAGCGCGATGCAATAGCTAGTTGATATAAATTCTATTATCTCAAAGTTTTAAGTCTGGTTTTGTTGTTCTTGCATAGAAATAAACAGAAATGGAGAAACCAACTTGGTTATTTTTTTTTCTCAAATTTATTGTTCCATATTTGAATATCTAAATATTGATAAGGTTTCTTTAGTTTATTCATTTATCCAAATACTGGTATGGCATCGCGTTCTATTGTTAAAGTCATTAAGGTGTTGTTAACGGGTCTGCAGACCCGATATAATACCAGTATATGCAAGCAAGTTCAAGTACACTGTACTTAACTTTAGTTTCTTTAAAAATAAACAATGAAGTTGATATAAGATGTTCTATTATAACTAATTTACTGTTTTATTTGGTCTTCAGAATCTGCCTGCATATGAGGAAAAAGAAGAGGGGGTCAAAGAGACAATAATGCACTTGAATCATCAAGAGTAAGTTGGAAGATCAAAACAGAGAGATTTTACTCTCTTTTTTGGAACTGATTATGTTTTTTTTACCTCAATATGCTATTGTAATGTAACTTGTTGTCAGATGTAATAGAAAGCCTATTTATGGTTAGCTTTGGTTGCTCTTTATTGTTTTTTGAGTATGGTACATGAATTTTGATATGTTATTGAAATAATTTGATTTTTATAACTGCTCTTATGTTTGATCTTGAAACTTACAATGTGCACTTATGTTTGATCTTGGAACTTACAATGTTTGATTTTGGAACTGCACTTGTTTCTAAAGTATGAATTTGGGATCCTGTAGCATTAAGTCACAATTGATATTTCATAGTTTAATATCAATCTGCTTTCATGGCAGCCAATCCTAACACAAAAAAAAAATGAAAAGGAAAATTACATAAAAATATTTCCTTAAATACTAATGTTCTATCACATTGATTTGCTCTAACAACGGTGTTCACACAGCAAGACTGAAAATGTTAGTCTAAATACTGATTATTTTTCAGAATGGTCCTTCTAATTTATATTTCATCATCTTCATAACTGAACCACACGTGCTTCCCTCTGGTGGTGCCAATAAACCTCTTAGCACCATCAATTGCTCCTCTATCCTCGTTTGTTATGTCAAAAAGCGGCTACCTTTTCTATTCTCTTTTTTGTTGCATCTTGCACTTCTCTGTCTGAGTAATGAAGAAAAACCAAAAATGAATGAATTTTCAAATAATAATGTATAGGAATTTAATGCTGTCAATTTGATCTTTTTTTTTAAAAAAAAACAAGTAGGCCATAGACCTACCACTTCCATTTAATAGAAGCAAATGTTATTACACGAGCTAAATCCTAAGAATTACACTGGTATCAGTTAGGCCGGTACCAACATTTCCTAATTGTCACAACCAGATACACATCAAACAAACAATACCCAACAGTAACAACTTAACAAGTACAGATAACAAAAGTACTCAATGAAATTGTATTTTAAACCCCAAACCCTCCGAGACTCTACTGTCAGTTTGATTTGAGTTTTGAATTTTTAATTCTTGAAAATTATGAAAAATTTCAAATAGACTTTCCCAACATTATTTTAAATACTATCGACTAGTGCTTGTTCCAAATAAAAAGATACGAGTAATAACAGTAAACTTGAAAAAATGAAAGTCTATAAGGGGTACAATGTAAAATTCCATTTTTTTTAGGAGCTTACTCAACAAAAGCAGCGTATTGAATTTGGTAATCCTTGTAATCGATGCTGGTGTCTTTGTTTACTTGAGTTATTGGAGTTTTGAAGCCTCTCTCTTGGTGGTCAGAGAGAGAGAGAGAGACAGTATTGAAGCGGAAGGAGAATGAGCTTCGACTTTTGTCGGAGAAGGAAGATAATTTTTTTTTTCGTTCAGTTCCTACTTCCCTCTTACTAGGTTTCAAAGCTCCTGTGAGTGAGAGTGATTTATCGAAAACTGGACAGAGCCGAGTAAGAGAGGGTTGGAAAGGAACGCTCCGATCTAGATAGAAGAGAGGGAAATCCGTACTGATTTATCGGAGACGAAGATAGAAAGAAGAGACGAGAGATAACGGAGCCATCACCGAGTTACGACGGAGGGTGACGGAAGGACTATTTTCGGACTATTTAGAATTTGAGTGCCTACGACAGTACAAAGTTTGGTGACTAAAATCGGATTATAGATAAAATTCAGTGACCTCCTGAAAAATTTACTTTTTTTTTAATGATAAAAAATTTAGTTATTAGTCAGAAACGTCTTCCGTTGGCATAAAATTCTTGTAGGTTTTTACTAATATAGGACAATTGCATAAACTTCATTTTTATTTATTTCCGTTCTTTTTATTAGATGACAGAAATACTAGATATCAGATATGGTTGATTGCATAAAATTCATTTTTCATTTTTTCATTTGCATAACACCAATTCAATTCTTTTTTTCATTTGCAGCAGATCGATGGAGAGGAGTAAGACATCGAAGAAGATGACGAAGAAGAGAATATCTAAGAAGAATAAGAATGATTTGTGTTGTGTTAAATAATTTTGTGATGTTTTGTGAAGTTTTTTTATTGATGGAATAGTCAATTACTTTGATTACTAGATAACATGTGTTAAGCTTTTGAATGAATTATAGGTTGATAAGACAGCTTAATCTGATCCTTAGATAACGACTATAGTAATAAGAATGTCAAAATGTGATTTTTTTAATTTTCTGGACCAATTTGCAAATGTGTGTATTCCAAATCTGTTACTATCAGGTATGTGATTGCTTTTATCTCATTACTGTATATGAACCTGATTTGCTTGAATGCTACCTACAATGTGAATATATGATCCTGATTTGTTTTAAACTTTTAATGTTACCTGATCTTAATTTACACCAAGCATATGCTTTATTGGTGACCATTTATATCATGATACATAATTCAATTTTTTTATTTGCTATGATAAAAATCTGAAAATGTTGTAACACATAAACAATTACGCATGACAAGTAGAAACAAATCTCTGTACTACTGTTGATACCCAATCTCTGTACCACTGTAAATACCTAATTCAATTGACCCCTTTTCTGGTACAAACCCATCTCTCTAAACTCTATTGATGCCAATCTCTGTACTACGAGAAATGCTAGAGTCCAATATATTGGACGGATGGACTCTGTCCAATACGACCGTTTTCATGTTTTTAAATTTCAAATAACCGATCCGAACCATTTGATATGTTCTCCATATTGAAAACTTACAAGAAACCAATTTTTACATTTTTTTTAATTTTTTTTTTGTATTTTAGAAAATCGTTGTTATTGGACGATCCATAATGTTTATATCATGAATTTTCAAAAATACCAAAAAAATAGTAAAAAATTTTGAAAAAATGTAAAAATTGGTTTCTTGTAAGTTTTCAATATGGAGAACATATTGAACGGTTCGGATTGGCCATTTCAAATTAAAAAACGTGAAAACGATCATGTTGGATGAACCCATCTGTCCTATATATTGGACATTCAATATTCAAACAACTCTATTGATGCCAATCTCTGTACTTCCTGGTTTCTTCTATTTGCCTCTCCATTTTTTCTTCCAACTGATCACACCATCCATGATGAGCGGTACTTGATGTACTCATTTGACATCCTATTAAAAAAAAAATAAGCTTTAGTTGATAATATACTACTTTTATGTTCAATTTATCATTGTACTGGTACCATATGCATTCATTACAGTAGGGGGTTCGAAAGCTATTTACGATAATTTGTGCCCAGTGAAAGCTGATAACAACTATTGAAAGCAATTTACCTTAATTCATTAGTAATGGTGCCATATCCTTGAAAGTACTACTTTCCAACTCACAATATGTTAATATGTTCAAAGCCGCTACCTATTATATAAAAAAAAAATAGTACCTTTTTATTAAAACGCTACTGGTGGAGCTGGCACATAATAGAACTTAAATTCAAAAATCATTAGTAAAAGCAACACAAAATAAATGAAAATGAGAAAAGGTGAGAGTACTTTTCAAAGGACTGAGCAGCGAGAGAGAAGGGGCAGTACAGCCTTCGACAGATCTAGGATTTACTTCCATCAAAGAACAAGCGAAAGGCGAGATGAAGGGGATTTGGTACCGGATCAGAGAATTAGTTTAGACAGCGAAAAAAAGCTACATACCTCAATTTGGGCCAAAACCCTAGGCAGCGAAATTGAGCGGAAGGATCGAGAGTTCGATGACGGAGATAAAGGCGAGTTAGGTCTCCAACTCTCCATCGCTGAAATTTGTGACAAAGAGAGAGGAGAGCGACACGCAAAGAAAGAGAGAGTTAGGTCTCCATGCGAGATTTGTGGAGAGCTGAGGCTGTGTTAGAGAAAGGTACAAGCTAGAGAGAGGGAGACATCGCTGGAACAAAATATGAAAGAGGCGCATCTCAAACTTAATGAAATTCCGACTTTGCCAGCACGAATCTGAAGGCAAATCCAACGGATCTCGATCGCACTGCACAATAGACTAAGGCTTTGCTCCAGAAGGAGGGAGCTAGGACTAAGGAAAGGGAAGGGAGTTGAAGGGAGTTGAAGGAAGTGTATGAAATTAGAAGAGAACACATTGTTCCTTGCTCCTATTACAAAAACTATAGATAGAAATTCAAAGCAGTTACCTTCTATATAATATACAAAAGGACAACATTACCCTTTTATTCAAATCATCCTCAAGGACCTCAACAGTTACCATCCTACAAATGAATTTTAAGTGCGTACCATCCTGAGAATGAATTTTAAGTGCGTACCATATCAGTGAAACGTACCAGTATCCTTTGTTTCTAAACAAAGAGATCAATAATAATAACCCATATCAATGGAGCAATTGTCATCCGTAAAAAAAAAAAGGAAAAACTCTTTAACAAAGTGTCACACCCCGTATCCGAGATACAAGGCGTGAAACGAGACAGTATCTGATCATCCATCCGACGGTCCTTCAACCTACGTCACAAACATAAATAAGACAAAACGGAGTCAGCTACAAAGCCGAGTAACCAGTTATTTAACGATGCAGCTTCTCTATAACTAATTTATATAATCAAAATCAAACGATCGGATTAATCCACACATTAATAACAATAAAATAAATGTATTTCACAGAAATCAACGGGTCTAGGTTTTCTCAAATCACTTTCACAATAGCGCGAATCCCTCTCTAGGCGATTCTGCTTCACATTCCATTTCACATTTCTATTTCAAATCAAGTCACAAACAGAGAGCCGTTGACTCGTAAAATACACGCAGTCAGAATTCTCATATATCAATTCATTCAAATAAACAAACGGCATGTAAATCAATCATTGCGAAAATTAAATTATAGAGGAGTCTGGTTACCTGACGAATGGTAAACGACAACGATCGTGACATAGAACTCAAATTCAATCGGATGGAGAACCATATTTTCAATCAGAAAACTAATCAGTTGGAATTGATATTCTAAATAAATTTTGGATTTTCAATTTGGGGGCTGTATTGAGTTTACCATGGAAAGACATGTGGTGTTCATTTCTCGGATGCGGCAGAAAGGACTCAAGGAAATTATGAAAGGCAGGGGTGCGTGGGCTTCAAGGCAAATAATCAAAAGTTTCCTTTAATAGTCGGTTATACAAAGAGCATTTACTAATTGAACATGGAAAACAAAATTCAATCTCATTAGTATTTAATACAGTTACTAAAATACACGGTTATCAAAATAATAATTAACTATTTAAATCGGATGGGAAAGGATGCTTCGCTAGTGGTAAAAATAGGAAGCATGAGTTTTTATATGCATTGGTGCATGACCATCCAGCCCAAAAAAAAAATCATGTAATTAAAATTATGAGGTTTTGTATAAAAGGATATAATTAAGGAATAAACTATGTTGCAAAAATGATATGATGTGTGGAAAGGTTTACTTATACATAAATATTATATTTATATAAATAGTACAAAATGATATGCCAGCATAAAAATATACATATATATAGAAACATGATGTTTAAGGTTAAAATAATTAACAAACACGTATAAAGATTCAGGGTTGTTACACAAAGTAATAGATATCATTAATTACTAGTAACATCTTACAACCAGTAAAGCTGATACTTTGTAATACTCCCTGATTTTTCTAATAATCACAAAAAGCTGATACGTACCAACTTACAACCAGTAAAGTTTACTAATATTTGTAACTAGTTTACTTCACAAAATATTCACCAAAAGTTGACACTACATGCAACTAGGTGTCAATATTTAGAGAACTGCAGCATCACGAAGCATTGTTAGAAGGATAGTTTTGCGTCTCTGAATTGGACATCCAATAAACGCCCCTAACTTAGCTGGTTCATTGGTGAGATAGAGATATGCAGCATCTTGAACTTCTTCTTCAAGCTGAAGTTCTTCTAGATAATTCCATATCTCACTCTCTGGAATTTGAAGTCTTTGTTGAGTCTTCACCAATTGAGCAGTTGACTCTTTCATTGCATCAGCAAAAATTTTGAAAGATTCATTCAAGTTGATAGTCTCAGCATCAATTGATTTTTTGGTCTTTTGCTTCTTTTCCTTTTTTCCTCCACTACTCTTATTAAGAAGTGATTCAGGGTCAACATTATATCCACCTATATTAGCTTGATTTTGTGATACCAGAAAATCGATTTCTTCAATAGTCTGACCTATATGTATTTCACTTTCTAAATCATTCAAATGAGTATTTCTTTCTCTTATTTCAGCTGCAGTTTCAGCATCCTCTTCAACAGCACGATCATCGCCAAACAAACTTTCCAATTTCTTGTAATTACGTACCAGTTTGGTCATCCATACACTAGCCTCTGGACGATTCTACAAAAATAAAATCACAATTATTCTAAATCATGTACAAATATATGATGCTTAACATGTATTTTTTTTTTAAAGTAAACATGGCCCGTAGGCTTGATATTCCATAATAAAGTAGACAAGAAGCACCCAGGCTAATTAAACAACCAGCCAACCATATAGAATCACCCAGGCTAATTAAACAAACCCCAAAAGATTAGCCGTGCTTTAGTACACAAAAACTATACATGCAAAAAGGAAAAGAACAAAAATAAAAAAGAAAAGTCCTTCTATGCCAGCTGCCATACAAAAGCCCCAGGTGCAAATTAGAAATCTTGACGAAAATATAATCTAGCCATGTTAGGTGCCTCTGGATCGTACCAGTACATACAAAATGAAATACTTAACAAGTTAGAGGGAAAAAAAAGTACCAACCAACGTTTATCATAATACTATCTAACATGAACAAGTTTCTATCCAATATGAGGCAATCAAACATTCTTATACCAGTGAAGCATTATTGTACCAGTCAAACATTATTGTACCAGTCAAACATTCTTGCAAATAGAAGCTAATTTGTGACAGTAATTGCATACCTTAAGCAAAGTTTCCCAAACGCCAAGATCAGCACCCCAAGTATTTGTCACCTGGCTCCAAGAAAAACCACTTAATCCTTTAAAGAGATCATAGCAAGATGCAAAATTTTTTTTAAGATACTTGACACGGTTCTTTATTTTCTCCTTGTCAAAAGACACATCTTTAAACTTCCCAGATAATTCCTTCAAAATGTTGTCATAAGCTTTGGTTGTGAAAGTACCATTGATTCTATTACCAGCGATGCTTTGATATTCCAATGCATAAAGTAAAACATCATCCATGTTCTGAGTCCAAGTAACCAGTTCAACTAGAGGATTCTTTCTTTTCCCCATGAACAAACTGAAAAAAAAAAGAAATTCCAACAACATATATCAGAAAAAAAAAAGAAATTCCAACAACATTTCAGATCAAAAGGAGGACATAAAACACAATTGAAGACATTGAATTCTAATTAAAGCACAACTACATAGTTCAAATAAAGAGTCACAACAGTAAAAAAAAATATTACAAAAATCATGCTAAGTCAACATGTCATAACTTAAAACAAAAAAATACTACTAATGACTACAAACAATAGTCACGCCACATCTCATTTGCAATCCTATCTCTAATCATTTCCCCTAATTTAGAATCATTTTCATCTTCATTTGGATCATGAGTAGGTGGTTGAGGATGAGATAATCTTGCATTCGCCAATTCCCGATCAACTTCAGCAAGTATTTCATTATCAGGATCAACATCAAGTAAAAGTTGTGCAAGATACAACATGCTAAAATGATGAGTTTTTGTGTGTTCTTATCATAATGTGGCTCTGTTCCAGTTGCAATTATAGGAAAACGCTTCTTCAACACACCAAAAGCTCGCTCAATTGAATTGCGTACAGAAGAATGACGAAGGTTAAATAATTCACGAAAAGTTTGCGGTGGGTTCTTATTAGAGAATTCTTTCAAATGATATCGCTCTCCTCTATAAGGTGTAATGAGGCCACTCTTGATCATGAAACCGGCATCAACAAGGTAATATTTTCCTACAAATTAATATATGACTAGTTAAATATTTTTTTATAGAATTTATATAAAATGAATATTATGTATCTTTATCATAATATTTTTTATTTTATTTACCTTCTGGTATTTTTAGAGGATTTGTTCTTCTAAGCGCATTCTTCATAATTCTTGAATCTGACGCTGTGCCGGCCCAACCTACTAACACATATGTAAACTTAAGATCAGGGGTACAAGCAGCCAGCACGTTCATCGTTGGAATATCTTTTCTACCGCGGTATTTTGGAGCCTCCTTAGAATTGACCTTTACCCTAAAATGTGTCCCATCGATTGAACCAACACAATCCTGTTATACAAATTATGGTTTAGATATTGATTTTTACAATTAAGATTTTGATTTTAAATGTATTTATCTATACATATATTTGATATACCTTGAAATAAGGAAAGAATCTACTATTATTGGCAATTTCTGAAGGAGTGGTTGATCCATCTGGTTGCTTCAAGTATGTAGCCTCTAATTCTATTAAGGCGTTGATTACTTTATGAAAGTCACGACTTATTGTCGCTCTCCCTCGATGGAAAAAGAAGCTCATAACACGGTGTTTGGTATTATGCCCTAACATGTAGAGAAACCTAGCAACTTGTTCTTGGACATTGAGTTGTCGGGTAGGTTTAAGACCACCTTCAACTTCTAATTTATGACAAAGTATGAAAAAGCCCTTGGATCCATTCTAATAATGTCACGACATTTTTTACTCTTAACAAGGTTTGATAGTAGTTTATCTCGTGCAATACGAATAGCTTCTGGATTTTCTTCTTCTTCTTCTTCATCACCGTCATCATCATCTTCTTCTTCCTCTAACACTTGAGTTTTACTGTTCTCTAATTTACTTAATGCTAGTTGATATAATATGAATCCAACAAGGTAAGCAAAAGCCAAATTATGCAAGTGCTTCACCAATATAACCAACTGCTTTTTTTATTTTCCTGGTTAGTCATCTACACAAATTTTAAATTTTAATTATGTTGTCAGGTTTAGAAATATAGATTTGAAAACACAATTTAAGTTCCTAACAGTCAAGCATATCATCAAATGAGCAACTAAATAACACTATTTGTTTCTAATAACACAATGAAGTCTAATATCAGAATTAGTTTATCTTAACAGGAAAAAGAGAGAAGAAAATAATGATTAAAATCGTTACAGAAAAAAAGCAACTGAATATAGGAAAGAAATGACTAAAATTGGAAAAGAGAGAAGAAATCGTTACATAAATTTTTTATACCTTGCAAAAGGAAATGTCAAGCCCTGAATGTAATATCTACTTTTCTCTTATTCTGTTGGAGCAAGGAGGATTTTTCTAGAAGTATGGTCTATATATAGAGAGAAATTTGCCGATTATGGCGGGAGAACACTAAAAATTGGGAGGGAAAACGCTAATTTTTGTGGGGTCCAATGTCAGAGAAAGGAAAGCATAAGGGTATTTTCGGTAGAGATTTCGTTGCTCTTCGTTACACCTCGAATTTGGGTGTAACCAATCTTCTCTTCAGACTAAGCCTCGAGAGCGATTCGATCTCTTTCATTTCCGTCGATTCACCCAGAAATACCAACAGGAGCAAGGTAATCTGATTCCTCCTCCTTCCCTTTGCCCTGGCTCCCTTCTTCTGGAGCGGAGTCTAAGGGTCTGCTCCATAAAAAGTGAATGGGAGAGGGCAAGAGAGAAGGTGAATTGTCCTTTCCCTGCCCAAGACTTTTACCCTGATCCAGAAATGTAATTTTGAGAAAACCTCAAGGAGAATGCGGAAGAATGGAGTTTAACTCTTATACAAAAATAAGAAGAGAGGTGGACTTGTGATTACACCCAAATTTGAGGTGTATTCCTCTTCTCTTCCCACCCCTTCCCTTTTTTTTTCCCACCAGATTCTGGAGCAGACCCTAAATACATCACAGTGCACAATAGCATATACATATATATATATATATATAGAGTTTAGCTACGGTGAGTCGCGACTCACGGACCCTCCGGTGAATCACGACCAAAACTCCTAGATCTAGATCAAAATGACCGATCCAAATCGTCAAATATGATCTCTCTATTGAAATCTCCATGTAGACCAAATTTTTCATTTTTTCAAAATTTTTAAGTATTTTTTTGAAATTTTAGAAAATCATTAATCTAATTGGTTCTAAACCATTAAAAAACATCAGTTTTTTAAAAATTCGAAAAAAATACTTAAAAATTTTGAAAAAATAAAAAATTTGATTTGCACGGAGATTTCAATAGGGAGATCATATTGGACGGTTTGGATCGGTCATTTTGATCTAGATCTAGGAGTTTTGGTCGCGACTCACCGTAGCTAAACTATATATATATATATGATCATACCTGTTCCATAAATTTTTTAAATTTTTTGTACCACCGTACCCGAACCATATCGGGTACGATACTTGATATAGCATTTATATATATGGTATTTGGCCGGACTTAACCCTAAAATCATAACCTAAACCCTTGAAATTGTGTGCTTTTCAGTTTGTATTTGTAGGATTTGGTATTGCTTTTGGTTTGTCTTTGAATTTCAAGGATTTGAGGCGATACCAACGCAAATCGGCACCTTTCCGGCAAGTTACAAGTGATCTGGTGCGGCCTACATCAACCCTGTGCGGCAGACACCTCACATCCCTCTTCTCTGGATGCCACCTGTGCGACTAGCAACTCTCCTGTGCGGCCAACGCTTGTCTGGTGCGGCCAACAGCCTTATGGTGCCTCCAAGACCTCTCTAGTGCGGCCAACAACTCTCTGGTGCGGCCAACACCGCTCCTGTGCGGCCAACAATCCTCCTGTGCGGCCAACAGCTCTCCAGTACGGCCTACAATGCATCCAACATGTCCTGGACATCTCCAGTGCGGAGTACAATTCAGCTGTGCAGCCAACACTTGGGCTGGATGGCTCATTCCCAGCCCAGCACGCTGTTGTACTCCGAACTGGGCCTGCTGTAGCCCGCACAGCCCAAATTGTATCCCGCACCGACCT
Source organism: Rhynchospora pubera (assembly GCA_028095005.1). Lineage (NCBI taxonomy): Eukaryota > Viridiplantae > Streptophyta > Magnoliopsida > Poales > Cyperaceae > Rhynchospora > Rhynchospora pubera. Next base: position 117,271,926 of record CM051461.1, read on the forward strand.
AACCGTACTCCGCACCAAACCCTAAACCTAACCCACACCCTATATAAAGCGCTTCCCATGCCAAATTAGGGATCCTTATCTCCATCTTCCACTCCCCAGGCGGCTGCCTGGGGCGCCGCCTCATTTCCCACCATTTTCCTCCGCCGTTGCCCGCACAGCTCCATCGTTGCCCGCACAGCACCACTGTATCCCGCACAACTCCACTTCGTATCCCGCACAACACCATTTTCCACCGCCGATCCACTCTCTGCCACGCCGATTCACCCCGCACAACCGCCATTGCACCCCGCATCGTGCCTCTGGAGCTTGGAATTTCATGCGACAGCAGTGATTCCGGCTCCGATTTCGACTCTAGAAGCTTGCAAGTAGGAGGAATAGGCTGGGTTACGGTTGTCTCTCTCCTTTCTCTCTTGTTTGCTCGATTATGGAGTTTGTATCTTGCTTTTCATCATTTACTTTCAGTTTTGAGCATATGCTAGGCTAGATTGCATTGTCTTAGGGCTTAGGTTAGATCTTGATGTTTGGATTGATGTATGACACTTGATATTTGGTATTTGATGTGTATTGCTTGTTGGATGTTATTTGTAAATGCTTGTTTGTGCTTGATGATTAACTGAACCTCCTATTAGATGAATGGCCACATCTAATCTTGGTCAAAGGTGTAGGTAGTTGATTGGTTGAACAAAGTGACTTGAGGTAGGATATAAGCCGAAAGGTAGTCCAATTGGTACCCGACAGGGGAAAGTTTCTGCTAAGGCGAAAGCCTAGTGGATACCTTTGAAAACAACAAGTGAACTTAGGTAGATTAAGCCAACATGCGAAAGTTGAGGGTTAATCGACCTAATGGGGGTGTTAGACTAGGTTCCGGTCCCGATACCATGACCAACAAGCGACAGCTGAGGTCTAGAGAGTCCAAGTCCGACTAGATCTGCCTCACATAAGCCAAAAACCAAGTTATTGAGTCGAAACACCATTAACTAAGGGTTGTGCGGGCAACATTGGTGCCTGTGCGGAGTACACAAGCCTAATCTGCTGCGCACTAGTCGGTATCGGCACGAAAGTGACCGGTGCCGACGACCCGAAGCCGGACTGAAAGTAAAACTGAAACCCTAGGACACTTTCATTGCATATTTTATGACCAAAACACCAAAAATTATTAGTTGTTTGTCTCTTAATTGATTGTCTTTGTTAATTGTTAGTTTAAGCCTAAACCCTTCATTTGATTGTCTAGATTTTGTGAATAAGTAAGGTTTAGTACTCAATCTACCGTCTCTGTGGATTCGACCCCTAACCACATCCAACGATTTACCGTACGCTTGCGGTACTTTTAGGACTAAATTAGGGTATTATTAGCTACACATCAATACTCATACCCGTATATAGTTGAGAAGAGACAATTTTATCAGTTTTTTTCTGTATGATTTGATATTTGTCGCAGTGCTGTACAAGGGAAAATTGCCTATATGCCTTGCGCTAAATTGGAGAAAATTTTTAATTAGAATAAAATTACCCTTAACAATTTTAAATAGAGCAAAGATAATTATTTTTTTAATAAGAGCATAACTATAACGATAATGACAATGCGGCTATAGCCCAGCTCTTAGCGGCAGCCATATAGTCGCTATAAGCTGAATAGCGATAAAAAGCTCCTGCTGAGAGGATAGAGAGAAAGAGAGAAAAAGAGAAAGAAAGAAAGAAAGAAGAAAGAAAGAAGAGAAAGGAAGTAAGGAAAGAGGAATGAGAGAAAGGAAGAAAGGAAGAATAGAAATGAACAAGGAAGGAGAGGAAGGAGGTTCGGCCATTGAGGAGGAGAGGAGGCGAGAAGCGAGAAAAGTCGGTTTCGAGTCGATAGGAGACGTAACTTCGATTTGGATTGAGATACCGGCTATCGGCAATCGGCAACAAGTTGATCTACACCGGTGGAAATGTAGATTTTTAAAAAAAAAATTATTTTAAATATTCATTTAAAATTGTTGAAGAAAATGTTGGTTAATATTTAATAGAAATTATTGATGAATAAATATTCGATGAAAATTATTGATGAAAAATTGTAGGAAGAATGTTTGTTGATATTTTATGAAAAATTATTTATAGAAATTGTTGATTGGAAAATTGTAATGTATGGAAATTAAATTGTATGAAAAATGAAATTATTGGAAATTTCCTTGTATGAAAATAGGAAATTGTTGGAAAATTATTAATGGAAAATGTATGAAGTTTGGTATATGAAAGATTGGTTAATATTTATTGCATTGAATTATTATTGTTTGGAAATAAATTTTAATAGATCAATTAATGTAGAATTATTTATTGCATTCAATTATGTATTTGAATAATTAGTTGTGGAAAGAATTTTTTTTACTGATTAATGGTTAAATTACTTCACGCAAAAAAATAGTTTGTTGGACATTTTTTTTTTATTGATTAATAATTGTATTGGAAATATGTATTTCTGTAAAATTAGTTTTTAGAAAAATAAATTTTAACTCCAAAATTAATGCATAGAAAAAATATTCTTTAAAAAAAATAAGTTATTATGGATAAATTACTATATGGAAAAATTAGTTTTTGGATTACAATATTTTTGAGTTATTAATTACTGTATAGAGAAATTAGTATTTGGACAAAATAAATTAGTTCACTGTAATTTACTGTATGAATAAATTACTGTATGCTTGGTATTTTATAACTAAAAACTTATATGAAATATAAAAAAATATTAAAAAGAAGCTGAAAAGAAGGAATAGAATGAGAAATTACAACAAAAAAGGCCCATAACAGCCAAAATAAATGGAACAACGTGATTTTTTTTTTTAAAAAAAAATGCCCCTATAATGGTATTGTGACTGCTGCTATAAGCTCTATAGCGGCTATGTGAGTGGCTATAGGGCTGGACTATAGAGACAATGACAGTGCAGCTACAGTTATGCTCTTATTTTTTTTTAAAAAAAGAGTTACACTTTGTTGTATTTAAAATTGTTAAGTTTAATTTTGTCTTATTAAAAATTTTCATAAATTAGTGATTTGTTCCGTATACGTCCAGTTTAATAATTGAATTAGTACATCTTTCTTTGTAGAAACTATCTAAAAAATATCTAGCTACTTTAAGGATGTGCTCCAGAACACCAAATCGAAGGGAGAGGAGAGAAGAGTAATGGAATGATCGGACAAGGTTACTCTGTCCGATTGTTTACTCGTTCCATGTAGAAGAGAAGACGGCGGAAGGAAAAATAAGAAGATGGAAGAGATACACTGAAATTTGGAAAGGTTTACTCAAACTTCTACACTTTGCAGAGAACAAAAACGGAACCGAAACAACTTACGTCGGTAAGAACGAAACATAAATGAAATGAGCCGCTTTCATTTCGTTCTTTAACGTTAATTCCGTCGGCCCATTTCAGCCCACAATTGCAGAGGAATTGCAGACCTCGCTGATATACTCGAGGAGTCGAGGTCTCTCGCGATAACCTTAGCGTCGCGCATAAGACTCACAGCTGTCTCTTCTTTTTTTCTATCACATCCATGGCCTCACCTTAGATCTCTCCTGGTTCTGATCCAAAAAGCTTGCCTCTCTCAGTGATTCCCTCGCATTCTCGCACGAACCGTAGCTGCACTCGCCTTGCCTCTCTCAGTGATTCCATGGCCCTCCATCGGAAGGAACCCATCACTTAGTGGCGGATATAGACTTATTTTAAGGGTGGGCACATTAAAAAATTATTAAATATTGTTTAAAATAAATAAATATATATATATAATAATAGTAAAATTATTAAATATTATTTGAATCTATTAATTAATTGTACTATTATAAAATGCAAATTTTTCCATATGTTTGATAAAAATATATTATTTTGGAATTTCCATAAAAAAGAATAGACAAAATTATTGTGATCTAATGTATAACAGTATTAAGTAACATTTTTTTTTTAATTATTTCTTACGAGAAGTTTGACTCTTTCTTAGAATTAACCATATATGCATATATATTTGGGCGTAACAAAAATTGCACGTGGGACCTCACTCATCGCCCATGTGAATGCTGTAACTTTTATCATTTTTTTTTGTGTACCTAAGTTATGTAATATGTATGATGCTATTTCATTTCACCTAATTCTATGACCCGCTACACAAATTATACGCAAAAGTTTTAATAGATTCACACTTCATACAGAAAACAGAACATAATTTGAACCAGGCGCATGGTAAAAAATCTAAGGGTAGGCACTCTAAAAAAGTAAGCCCAGGCAACCTCCTTAAACCACAGTATATAATGTTCAAATTCTCAAAATCAAGCATGGGCACGTGCCCAAGCTTGCCATAACGTAGGTCAGCCACCAATCTCTCTCTCTCTCATGGCCTCCCTCACTCGAGCTCGCTCTCCTCTCTGATGGCCTCCCTCGATTCCCTTGATGCAGGCCTTCAATCTGTCTATCGCTCCTCCTTCCCCAGCCCCAACAACTTCAACCGAGCGAACTGGCAATCCTCCTGCGGCATCCTCTCTTGCAAACCTGTCCTCCTAACACCAGCCCCATGCACAATCAGTGGCAAAGACAGAGGGGGACTGGCAAGGGCCAGGCCCCCCTAATAATTAGAATTGCGCTCATCATACCTTAATTAATTAAGATAAATTTATATAGTTAAGTTCATTGGCCTCCTCTAGATCCAAAATATTATGCTCAATAATGCTTCAGTTAAAGAAAGGTTAATGGATGTTGGTATTGTTTCAAGTAATTTGTACTTAAACTTGTTATTCTCTTGGTTTTCAATTTCATTTAGTCAGATTTTGGCTCCCATCATTCTTCAATCCTGACTTCGCCACTGTGCACAATCACAAAGAGGAGACCTCACCTCCTTCTGAGTTCACTACTGACCCCACCACCTCACCTCCTCTATTTCCTCTCGCTCACTACCTCACTTCCCTCTTCCTATCTCGAGTTCAGTGCATTAACCCCCCCTTTCACTGCACTCCCATTTTTCTCTCTAGCTTGGCTTTCTTCAATGGAGACTACTGGTAGCTAGTGGTGGTCGACAACAGCTCCCTCTTTCGCCAAGTCTCAGCCAGTTGTGGCCTAAGTTTGTTGCTGTTGCTCCTCTTTTGATTTTTGCTGGTTTTCCTCAAATTTTGATTTTTTTTCCACTCACTGACAAGCTTTGAACTGGTTTTTTTCCTCCGTGAAATCTGTTTTGCTATGCTAGCTTGGATTTGTTAATTTGTTGAACTTGTGAGCTTGGATTTTGATTTGTTGTGAGTTGTATTTGTATTGATTGCTATGGAACAGATTTTGAACGCAATTGAACATATTTACATTTGCTATTTTCTTTAATTTAATTTTATTTTTCAAATATTTAACTAGTGAGTTGAAAACTATGTGGTCAACGGCAACAAAATTCTAGAGGTAACACCGGTACAATTAAGAGACTGTACCGAAAACATCACAGAATGTTTTACTGGTACAGGAGGTTTTACTGGTACTGGTAAAATTATGGAGGTTTTACTGGTACAGGAGGTAACATCACTGCATGACCTTTTGGATCTCTGAAGCAGTATTTTCGTGCTTTATTTTTGCTTGTTTGGCAACTCTCTGGTTCAGTTGTCTTGAAATACTAGTGAATGTTTGTCAAGTTTTGAAATCTTTTGTTTTGGTTAGCGCTTTTTCTTTTTCTGTTCTTAGATCATATATAATGACCTCTTTTGTATGAACTTTGGCTCCGTTTAGATGCGTTGAGAATAAGATAGGAAGAATGAAGAAGGGAAGAAATTTATTGGGAAGGGGTAAATTTATTGGAAAGTGTATAACTTTTGTGAAGAGTTTGGATGGTTAGAAATAAATTTATTGGTAAAAAGTGGTTATTCCTTATTGTGTAATGTCCTTTACAATAGAACATAAACGTAAGTAATCATTTACGTACATATGTACGTTTGACAGCCCTACCCGTATTGCATGACGCCTGTCAGGAAATGAAAACAACAAGGTTCATGCTGGTGACCGTTGTGAGGTTGACTTAGTCAAGCTGCTGTGCAAGAGTGAGGACCAGAGCTGAAGGAGAGATTGGAGATGGGTTGGCGTCATTAAAAGGGGAATTAGTTAGTGTCATTGGGCTGTTAATTAGAGTTAGGCCCATTACTGGAATAATGAACTGGAGAGGTTTCTAGCTAATGCATGGAGTTGGTTAGTTTGTTAACAGTGTGGTCCCATTTGTCAATTTCCTTACATTTTTTTTTATATTTTTTGTAATTGTTGCATTGAGTTGTACTAAGCTGTAGATATATAAGTCGCAGCTGGAAAAGGTATATTTTTACAAGCAGAAATAACATTTTGAATTCAATCTTTTATCTCTCTTCCCTTTCTCTCCTATTCTCTCTTCTGATCTCATCCCAAATCCTCTCTTCCTACCTCAAATTCACTCAAAAACTATCCAATCCATCCTGAAATTGAGCAAGTCCATGACAACGCCACACTGTCATGAATTCGTTTCTTTATCATGCATAATATACAGGTTGCATAAGATGCAAGGACTACAAAGTCTGCTCGTGAATATTGTTACAAAATTATCCCTTTGCAATACGCATGATATGCTACGGGTCCTCTTCTTAGGAAGCTCGTCTCCCGCATCGCGCGCCGCCGACGCCGCTCAACTCAAGCAAAAGGGAAGAAAGGTCTGAAAGGAGACAAAATGTTCTCTTTTTTTTTTATCGATTATTGATGCGAACACTTTAGCCAGGTTATTTCAGGAATTGCCAAAAAAAATGTGACATTATAAAATAATTTATTTTTTGTAAATAATATTTTTAATATGTTTTAATTGAAAACAGCGGCATAAAATCAATTTGTATTGTTTTATGATGGCATAAATCTACTTAGTTGTTTTGTGATGGCATATTTAGAAGAGCAGCGTTCCGCTCCCACAGTTTTTTGGTGCCACAACTTATATTTTATCAATATAATAACATTTTAAAATTTAAACGCCAAATCCAAACATTGATCTTGTTCAATTTAACGAGCGATGCGTTTCTATATAAATTTTATAAAATTTGGAGTTAGTTTGATACTCGATCAACTGGTCAACAAATGAACGAATCTAGTTAATTATGACAGATTAATTTTAATACGTCAATCATTTGATCAGTTGATCGAGTACCAAACTGACTCCAAATTTTATAAAATTTATATAGAAACGTATCGCTCGTTAAATAGAACAAGATCAATAGTTTGGATTTGACGTTTAAATTTTAAAATTTTAAAGTATTGATAAAATATGAAGTTGTGGCAACCTGTGGCACCAAAAACCTATGGCAGCGGAACGCTACTCTATTTAGAATTAGTTTGTTTTGGAGTGGCATAAAACTAATTTTGTCCATTTTATCATTCAATTTTTCAAAACCATCGTAACAAAAATTCTTCATTTTATTGTTTCAAATAATCATAAAAATAATTATAAAAAATAATAAAATAACTTTAAGAACTCGGCACAATTATAAAGTATATTAACCAATATATGTTAAAACTTATCTGACATCTATATACGTTTCTAAAATAATAATAATTATTATTATTATTATTATTGTTGTTGTAATTATTATTATTATTATTATTATTATTATTATTTATTTTATTGCTATTCTTTTGAAGTTCCTAGTTATTAGTCTTGCGCCCCTCATATTTCATCATGGCTCCACCCTGCTGCAATAATACACGAAGAAACTCATATGACTTTAGCTTGAGTATTTTATTGACAAACATTTTTCTTAAAGTAGACATCTTTTAGATAGTTTCTGTAAAGAAAGATGTATTAATTTAATTATTGAAGTGGACATATACTGGACAAATCAATTTAGTGCAAGGCAAATAGGCAATTTTCCCTTGTACAAGACTACGACAAATATCAAATAATACAGAAAACAAAAGCTGATAAAATTGTATCTTCTCAATTATAAGTTTTTGTGTTTGTATGTTATATTTAATAGAGAATGTCGAAACGTGTTGTATTGATATATTATTTTCAGAAGTCAAATAACTAATCTGTCGAAAACCAACCATAAAATAAATAAATGGCGCGAGTAATATAACAGTTTTCGAACCAGTAATCCAGTTTATTAAGGTTATGCCTTGTGCAGTTATGCGTGAGATACTGAGATGTAATAATGGTTTAGTCTTAGTTCTGAGCTCTTTCGTTGTGGTAAAAACTAAAAAGTAAAACCGAAATTTTAAAAAATAATATTAAAATAATATAATCCAATAAAATTAATATCAATATAATCAGTTTAATATAAATAGTATCGTAAGATCGGAATCCTGGATTCCGAACGTTAGATCGGAATCCTGGATTCCGAATAGTGCTGTAACTGCTCAATTTTGTCGTTTTTCATGGTTTTATTGTACTTCTATTATTAAAATTAATTAAATATATGAAATTTTAATATTAAATTAATATATTATAAAATTTTAGTAATATATTTTGAAGATAAAATATTAAATTAATATATTTTATTTTACTTCTATTTATAAACATTAATTAAATGTATAAAATTTTAATATTAAATTAATATATTATAAAATTAATATATTATAAAATTTTAATATTAAATTAATATAATATAATTCTATATTATGAAAAATATTTTAATATTTAAAGTTTTGATATTAACTTTATATGGATGGTTTTATTTTTAATATTAAAAATTTTCAATTATGTTAAATGTTGTACATAATAAGTACATAATACTTTATGTAGCTATTGAATATGTAATAATTTAATTTAACTAATTAAATTTAATTTCATTTGACTAATTTAATTTAAGTAATTATATTTGAAAAGGATGGAATAATTTAATTTAATTTAATTTAACTAATTTAATGTAAGTAATTATATTTGAAAAAAATGATTTATTTTAGGTAATGAATTATTTTAATTAATGAATATGATAAAATTAAAATCAATTTTAATTACAAAAAATATAATATATATATTTAAATTTTAATTTATTAATTAATATAATTAAAATATTTATAATAAATATTATTAAATTAATAAAATAAATTTAGTTGAATTGTACTTTTATGTGATGTGATAATGTAATAATTGTAATATTCGTAATACTAAGTTGAATGTAGAACTATTTTTTCAGTTGAAAGTGTGACTATCTTGGTCCTTTGTCATTTTTGTTTTGAACAAATGGTACGCCTAAAAATGTTGAAATTTAAGTTTAGGAAAATAGGTCCGCCAATTAACAGCTCACTATTTTTGTTAGAATTTTTCAGAGCGTATTTCATATTTTTCTAGCGCCAAACTTTTGGAATCCAGAGCTGTTTTTTCAGTTGAAAGTGTGACTATCTTGGTCCTTTGTCATTTTTGTTTTGAACAAATGGTACGCCTAAAAATGTTGAAATTTAAGTTTAGGAAAATAGGTCTGCCAATTAACAGCTCACTATTTTTGTTAGAATTTTTCAGAGCGTATTTCATATTTTTCTAGCGCCAAACTTTTCGAATCCAGAGCTGTTTTTTCAGTTGAAAGTGTGACTATCTTGGTCATTTGTCATTTTTGTTTTGAACAAATGGTACGCCTAAAAATGTTGAAATTTAAGTTTAGGAAAATAGATCCGCCAATTAACAGCTCACTATTTTTATTAGAATTTTTCAGACCGTATTTCATATTTTTCTAGCGCCAAACTTTTCGAATCCAACGGTTTATAGTTACGTGTTTCGTACTTAGGTGTGATTGCGCCAAACTTCATATTTTTCAAAGCGTTTATCGTACTTAGGTGTTTCGTACTCGTTGTGATTGGTCCTAATTAGTTTTTAGTTATTATAAAATACAAATAAATATAGAAGCCATAAATATAGAACTCATAAATATATAAGTCATACATAAGTAAATAAAATATAAAATACAAATAAATCCTAAATATGTCCAGTACGGGGGATCCACCTCCCCTCACTAGGGGACCAAATATACGGAGGACCTGGCGGCTGACGGGGGTCTCGTCCGCGAGCAAGTCCGACAGGTGGTGGACGAGGAGCCATCTGAGGAGTGGAATGACGAGGCGGTGCACTAGAAGAAGAGGCTCCGCCATATGTCTGACCAAATGGACCATAGCTCTGACCGAAAGGAGATGGATAAACTGGAGGTGTGTACGGCTCGTCCAAATATACTCCGATGGATGACAAAAAAGCGTCACCCGGGCTCAACATAGGCTCGCCCTGAGAATATGGTGGTGGTCCAGGTGGATACTGTGTCGGATACTGTGTCTGATAAGGTGGGTACTGGGTCGGGTACTCATAATGGGTAGGTGGGTCTGGATATGCAACAGGAGGTGGGCCTGGTGGTGTCGGTAACTCGCCAGTGGATATGGGTGCCTGTGTAGATGGGTGGATGGGCGGCTGTGTGGATGGCTGACTCTCTATCCGTCTGCTCCGCACAATAGGCTGGCTGGGTCTCGGCTGATCAAAATATGTGTCCCAGTCGTGTAAAGTATACCCAGATGGCTGTTACATAGAATGATATTACAAATAATATTAATATTATCAATAACTTAATAATAAAGAATAATAATATTACAAATTTTAGGTTACCGTCATAAACTGCTGCTCCTCAAATCCAGGCTCTGGCGCGTGATCCTCCTCAGGCGAATCAGGTATGGATTCTATGTCTGTAGCTAGACCCTTCGACTCTAAAAGGTGAGGTAACCGATGCGGCTCCCTAACGAGCTCCAACTGCGTCCTGCAACCCTTCAGCATCTCCTTCCCAGCCCGTCTGAATCCTTTCTTCACCGCCCATGCACATGCTCGCAGAGCTTGCGTCAATATGTGCTTGACCTGTTTATTTGTTGTTAGTGACCAAAATACAAATCAATTCATTTTAATTGAGTAAAAAACTTACCATAGACACCCGCTCGGGCGCATCTTCTAGATATGTCATCCGGCTAGCTGTAATCTGTTGTGCTACTCCCGGAATGGGGACAAGATGAGCACCTCCATGTATCCGCATCCATCTATCGTACGCGGGCAAAATATCGTCACACCATGGCCGCGCCTCTGCCACCTCGACCTGCGTCGTGTCGGCCCACATCGCAACCTCTACTGAGAAAAGGTCCTGCAAATCCCTCTGCCGAAATGTGTTGTGCCGGTACTGTAACAAAGCATCCATCCTCCTCCAAGCCTGTTTTTTTAAGTCATATGTAATGCACGTATTATAAATATTTCAATTTAAATCACGAATGTGAAAAGAATAACGTACCGTAGGAAGAGGAGGCGGAACAGTCTGGAACAGCATGAACTGATGCATCACCCGATCGGCATAGTGCCACGCCACGACCCAAAAATGGATGCATGGAACGCGGAGCCGGTAGTACATCTGCTCGTAGCGGGCATAAGGAGGCATGACCACCTGTCTGAGCTCATCCTCGTATGGCCGCCACACCACGTGTGCATGCTCTATCTTCATTAATACGTCTCGAGCGTACTCAATACCGCTGCGAACGGGACCTTTCACCTTTTTCGACCTTAGCCGTGTCGTCCACAACTGAAGCAGTAGCCACGGAGCAGGAACCTTCTGAGCGCCATTTGCCAGGACTGCCAAGTACAGGCCGCGGTATAACATAGCAAGTGTGGCCGCACCCCAGTTATATCTAACTGAATCGGATGCATGAACATCCTGCAAATAAGAAAAAAAAATTTTCGTTAGTTGCAAACTAAGTTATCCAAGTTAGTACTAATGTAAGAGATGTTCTTAATATTTACAATTACAAACCCGAAGTAACTCCAGATAAAAACAAGGAACAGAGTCTCCTGTGGTATTTGGAAACATCTCGCGAAGTAACTCCAGATAACCCGAAGTAACTCCAGATAATTGGCGGACATATTTTCCTAAACTTAAATTTCAACATTTTTAGGCGTACCATTTGTTCAAAACAAAAATGACAAAAGACCAAGATAGTCACACTTTCAACTGAAAAAACAGCTCTGGATTCGAAAAGTTTGGCGCTAGAAAAATATGAAATACGCTCTGAAAAATTCTAACAAAAATAGTGAGCTGTTAAGTGGCGGACCTATTTTCCTAAACTTAAATTTCAACATTTTTAGGCGTACCATTTGTTCAAAACAAAAATGACAAAGGACCAAGATAGTCACACTTTCAACTGAAAAAACAGCTCTGGATTCCAAAAGTTTGGCGCTAGAAAAATATGAAATACGCTCTGAAAAATTCTAACAAAAATAGTGAGCTGTTAATTGGCGGACCTATTTTCCTAAACTTAAATTTCAACATTTTTAGGCGTACCATTTGTTCAAAACAAAAATGACAAAGGACCAAGATAGTCACACTTTCAACTTAAAAAACAGTTCTACATTCAACTTAGTATTACGAATATTACAATTATTACATTATCACATCACATAAAAGTACAATTCAACTAAATTTATTTTATTAATTTAATAATATTTATTATAAATATTTTAATTATATTAATTAATAAATTAAAATTTAAATATATATATTATATTTTTTGTAATTAAAATTGATTTTAATTTTATCATATTCATTAATTAAAATAATTCATTACCTAAAATAAATCATTTTTTTCAAATATAATTACTTACATTAAATTAGTTAAATTAAATTAAATTAAATTAAATTATTCCATCCTTTTCAAATATAATTACTTAAATTAAATTAGTCAAATAAAATTAAATTTAATTAGTTAAATTAAATTAGTTAAATTAAATTAAATTAAATTATTACATATTCAATAGCTACATAAAGTATTATGTACTTATTATGTACAACATTTAACATAATTGAAAATTTTTAATATTAAAAATAAAACCATCCATATAAAATTAATATCAAAACTTTAAATATTAAAATATTTTTCATAATATAGAATTATATTATATTAATTTAATATTAAAATTTTATAATATATTAATTTTATAATATATTAATTTAATATTAAAATTTTATATATTTAATTAATGTTTATAAATAGAAGTAAAATAAAATATATTAATTTAATATTTTATCTTCAAAATATATTACTAAAATTTCATAATATATTAATTTAATATTAAAATTTCATATATTTAATTAATTTTAATAATAGAAGTACAATAAAACCATGAAAAACGACAAAATTGAGCAGTTACAGTACTGTTCGGAATCCAGGATTCCGATCTTACTATACTATTTATATTAAACTGATTATTTTGATATTAATTTTATTGGATTATATTATTTTAATATTATTTTTTAAAATTTCGGAAAGTAAAAACCAGCCGTAAAAGAAAAGGAATCAGGAACAGGAATGTCGCGGCGGCGCTATATACTCCTGAAAGGCCCAATTAATAATGGATTCGCTGCTCTTTTTATTGGGCCGGCTAAGACTTTGATCAAAATAAGTTTTAAACGGGATTTTGTTAAATTTTATTTTGATTAGAATTAATTTTTTCAAATTTTATTGGATCTAATAACATAGAAATTACGATTAGATGAAAATAAATTCTATTTATTTTAATGAAAAAATTTCTTATCAAATGAAATATCACGTGAAAAATAAAGTGAATCTATTTAGGGTCTAAGTTGACTAATAAATTCTCTCACTGTATTTGTTAGAGAATTTCCAGACTAGATTGGCTAGTAAATGTATATAGCGGGACCAAGGCCGCAAAATAATTCTCAGCCCCTAAGACTGTACTACAGTATCAAATTTTGAAGAGGAGAGGGAGATAGATTAGATTAAATGTTTACTCAATCTTGCTTTACAACTTTAAAAGAGGAGGGGTGAATGAGAGAAAAGTAAAGAAATAATCCCCAAATGACTTATTTTTGTAACTCCAAATTTGAGGTGTAAGAATTTATTTTACTTAGCCTTCTCTAATCTTTCCTTCCCTCCCACTCTTAAATCTGTCCAGTAGCACAGCCTAAAGAGCTAGAAGGAACCAACGATTTCAAGTTATCACAGTTTTTTGTTTGGTTGTCTGAATATCTCAGCAAATTATTGGCGGCAGCATGTTTGGTTGGCATGACTCCACTTAAAAAGTGTCTTGGATTGGATATCAGTTTTGGCAATGAAACGTTTTATGGTTGCAGCCATTTTTTTGGCAATTTCTAGTCCTTGTTTCTTATCGTTGATCCGAATCCTTTTGAATAAAAGTTGCATCTTTTTTTCCCCCCTTTTTTTTTAACTAATATCTCCGGTGCAAGGACTATCAGTTCGATAAATATATCCATTTAACTCGATGAAAAAGGAAAAAAAAAAACAATGGAACATTAGGAATGTGCAACTATCTTAGAAATCAATAAATTTGGAGGTAGACTAAAATCATTCGCGACTGACGGATGAGACCGTCAGTTACGATGAAATTTTAATTTTCGAGAATCTAACAGTCGATCTAAACCGTTCAGTGTGTTCTTAATATTGAAATCTCGTTGGAGACCAAATTTTTATATTTTTCTGAATTTTTTTTAGTATTTTTTTGGTATTCTACAAAATTCTTAATCTAAACAATTCTAAACCCTTCAATAACAAATGATTTTTTAAAATCTCAATAAATAGTAAAAAAATTTCGTCTCCAATGAGATTTCAATATGGAGAACACATTGAACGGATCGGATTAGCCTTTATAACCTCAAAAGTTAAGATATAATCGCAACTGACGGATCCATTTGTTAGTCGTGGCTAATTTTCATAAATTTGTTTGGAAAAACTAACCTTATCTGCCCAAATTTCGTTATTATTTTATATATCGTCCTTGCTTAATTTATTGCTACGCATATCTCTTCTTAACTCTCCATTTTTTATGAGTAAATCTGAAGTAACCATAGGTTTAAATAGCGGCCGTAGCGGCCGCAATAGCGGCGCTATAGCGGTGCTATTTGGTCCACCGCTACAACGCTACAGATTTAGCGGCATGTCCGATAGCGCGACCTATAGCGGAAAATAGCGGGGTATAGCGGTGAAATAGCGGAAAATAGCGGGTGATATAGCGGTGAAATAGTGGAAATAGCGGTGCAGTTTATAATTTGCTGATATAGCCGTAGTATTTTGGACATAACTTTCGCATACGAACTCCGATTGATATGATTCAAAGTTCTATAGAAAGTTTACAAAACTGGCCATAATTTTTATGTTTTGAACATTTTCAAATTCTTAAAATTTAATGGTCAAATATGCATAGAAAATAAATATAATTTTAATTAGCGTTTATTAGTTGCTTCATATTATTTTTATTTTTTATTTTAGACTAAACTAGACCTTCAAAATACACTTGTGTGTGCAAATCCGCTATGGTCCGATAGCGCCCGCTAAATACCCGCTATCCGCTATCCGCTATGATATTAGCATGTCCGCTACGAGTCCGCTATCCGCTATTTAAACCTTTGGAAGTAACTAATTGTTCTATATTCTACCTTCGTTCTGTATGTAACTCTGAAAAGTTCTGAATTTTAGTATTTTTTTCCCTTAATTAATGGGTAATTAGTATTAATTAGACCATAAACATAGAAGCGCCAATAAATGACATTGTATGTATAACTATTAAATTATTAAGCCAGCATATATGCTACGCGTGCCTACTACGAAATTTCTACAACAAAGACAAATCAAAAGCCACATAAATGCAGCATGAATATCGCCGATAATGAGATATTACGTATACAATGTCTAGGCCAAAATAACATGTTTTTAAAAAGAATCTGTACAGAATTTTCTTTTTCAGCGTTTTGTTTATAGAACTTTTAGCTTAGAAAAACACAAATGATCAAAAAATTTGATATTAAAACAAAGGGTAATTTTGTAGTTATTTGACACCTTAAGAAAGATTATTATTATTATTATTATTATTATTATTATTATTATTATTATTATTATTATTATTATTATTATTATTATTATTATTATTATTATTATTTATTTTATTGCTATTCTTTTGAAGTTCCTAGTTATTAGTCTTGCGCCCTCATATTTCATCATGGCTCCACCCTGATGCAATAATACACGAAGAAACTCATATGACATTAGCTTGAGTATTTAATTGACAAACATTTTTCTTAAAGTAGACATCTTTTAGATAGTTTCTGTAAAGAAAGATGTATTAATTTAATTATTGAAGTGGACATATACTGGACAAATCAATTTAGTGCAAGGCAAATAGGCAATTTTCCCTTGTACAAGACTACGGCAAATATCAAATAATACAGAAAACAAAAGCTGATAAAATTGTCTCTTCTCAATTATAAGTTTTTGTGTTTGTATGTTATATTTAATAGAGAATGTCGAAACGTGTTGCATTGATATATTATTTTCAGAAGTCAAATAACTAATCTGTTGAAAACCAACCATAAAATAAATAAATGGCGCGAGTAATATAACAGTTTTCGAACCAGTAATCCAGTTTATTAAGGTTATGCCTTGTGCAGTTATGCGTGAGATACTGAGATGTAATAATGGTTTAGTCTTAGTTCTGAGCTCTTTCGTTGTGGTAAAAACTAAAAAGTAAAAACCAGCCGTAAAAGAAAAGGAATCAGGAACAGGAATGTCGCGGCGGCGCTATATACTCCTGAAAGGCCCAATTAATAATGGATTCGCTGCTCTTTTTATTGGGCCGGCTAAGACTTTGATCAAAATAAGTTTTAAACGGGATTTTGTTAAATTTTATTTTGATTAGAATTAATTTTTTCAAATTTTGTTGGATCTAATAACATAGAAATTACGATCAGATGAAACTAAATTCTATTTATTTTAATGAAAAAATTTCTTATCAAATGAAATATCACGTGAAAAATAAAGTGAATCTATTTAGGGTCTAAGTTGACTAATAAATTTTCTCACTGTATTTGTTAGAGAATTTCCAGACTAGATTGGCTAGTAAATGTATATAGCGGGACCAATGCCGCAAAAATAATTCTCAGCCCCTAAAGAGCTGGAAGGAACAAACGATTTCAAGTTATCACAGTTTTTGTTTGGTTGTCTGAATATCTCAGCAAATTATTGGCGGCAGCATGTTTGGTTGGCATGACTCCACTTAAAAAGCGTCTTGGATTGGATATCAATTTTGGAAATGAAACGTTTTATGGTTGCAGCCATTTTTTTTGGCAATTTCTAGTCCTTTGTTTCTTATCGTTGATCCGAATCCTTTTGTATTAAAGTTACATCTTTTTTTTTTCCGGATAATTATAGGGCTGTCAATAAAACTCGTTTACCCGTTTACTCTATCTGTACCGTATTCGATAAGGCGGATACGGGTAAGGTTTTATTTTCATTAAACTAACGGGTATGGGTACGGATAAAGAAAAATTTTCGTTAACTTATCGGGTACGGGTACGGGTAAGGGTTATTTCGTACCCATTATCTAACGGGTAATATTTGATAAACATATATGTATATATAATCAAGTATTTAGCATATTTCGAAAGATATGTTATTAATTTCGATTGAATGTTCTAAGATAGTTGCACATTCCTAATGTTCCATTGTTTTTTTCCGATTGATATGATTCAAAGTTCTATAGAAAGTTTACAAAACTGGCCATAATTTTTATGTTTTGAACATTTTCAAATTCTTAAAATTTAATGGTCAAATATGCATAGAAAATAAATATAATTTTAATTAGCGTTTATTAGTTGCTTGATATTATTTTTATTTTTTATTTTAGACTAAACTAGACCTTCAAAATACACTTGTGTGTGCAAATCCGCTATGGTCCGATAGCGCCCGCTAAATACCCGCTATCCGCTATGATATTAGCATGTCCGCTACGAGTCCGCTATCCGCTATTTAAACCTTTGGAAGTAACTAATTGTTCTATATTCTACCTTCGTTCTGTATGTAACTCTGAAAAGTTCTGAATTTTAGTATTTTTTTTCCCTTAATTAATGGGTAATTAGTATTAATTAGACCATAAACATAGAAGCGCCAATAAATGACATTGTATGTATAACTATTAAATTATTAAGCCAACATATATGCTACGTGTGCCTACTACGAAATTTCTACAACAAAGTCAACAGTGTAATAATCCTATAAAAATCAAATCAAAAGCCACATAAATGCAGCATGAATATCGCCGGTAATAAGATATTACGTATACAATGTCTAGGCCAAAACAACATGTTTTTAAAAAGAATCTATACAGAATAATTTTTTTCAGCGTTTTGTTTATAGAACTTTTAGATTAGCAAAACACAAATGATCAAAAAAATTGATATTAAAACAAAGGGTAATTTTGTAGTTATTGGACACCTTATAAGAAAGATAATAAGACGAACCTCTCTGATACGTTACAGAAAAAAAGTTTATCCATATCCCGTTATGAAATATAATCAGGTAAACAATTAACTTGACGGCTCCATCAACCAATCTTTCCTTTTCATTTCTTGTGTTCGAAATCGAATAGATAATGACGTAACTACGTAAAAGTTCATCAATTTTATCTTAAATTTTCATTCAACTTCCCACGTCAGCAGGGTCTCCAGGCTATTTACAATATTACGGAACTTACCAAGGTCCGAAACAAAAATGTACAAAGAGGAGAAGAAGAAGAAAAAAGGGTGATTGCGTAAAGTTCACAACAAAACCCACCCGATCAAAACAAAAGAATCCGAGTGATGTCTCCGGCGTCGGTACCGTGTTGTTCTTGTTCCTCTTTGCTCACAAATCAACGTTACTACCTTACCTTACCTCAACTAAACTCTAATCGCAACCTTCCTTAATCACAAATCAACGGTCGGATCTCCTTCCGCTGATCTCATTAGGTGCTATCTAACGGTCCTGACCCCACTTGTCTTCCCAGCCTGTCTTAATTATTATTATTTATATTTATTTAATAATAATCAACCACTGGTAGTGGTATATAATCACCACCCGAACCAGAAATCCAAAGAAACCAAAAAATAATTCGAAATAAGAAAATCTTTCATTTCATTGCGCGGTAGAAAAGAAAAGAGAAAAAAGAAAAGAGAGAAGGAAAGACTTGAAAGAGAGAGAGAAGCAGTGCGATTTGCGGCGATGATGGCGGAGGCGGCGGAGGAGCGGCGCGCCGAGGCGGAGGCGACCGGAGACCCCGTGTACAAGACTAAGGTGGTTCAGTTTCTCGGTCGTACCACTCCGATCGTGCTTCAAAACGAAAACGGACCTTGCCCTCTCCTTGCAATCTGTATTTTTCTTGATTTTGCATTACACTTTCCTTCTCTTGCTTGAATCGAATAGTGTGATTCTGTGTTTTGTTTGATTAGGCGTTGTTTTGACCTAATTTTGGTTTCATTTGGTGTGATGTATGTATGATAGGTAATGCGTTGCTTTTGAGAAATGTCATTAATCTTAGCGTGGATGATTCGGAGGTTCCACAACAGAGGCTTCTTTCTCTGGTGGCGGATAGGTTGATCGACTCCAATAGCAATGTTCAGGTTTGTATTTCTAATTAACGCTTTTAGTTTTCTATTGATGGTTTAATTTCAGTGGAATAGGTTAATGAATGAGAGAATAGCATTAATGGGATCAACCTAGGTTCCTCTCTCTTTTTTTTTCTTTCTTGTATGAAAATCTTAAGGCTTGTAGAGTGGTCCATTGAGTAAAGAGAGGGATCATTTGACAATCATTTATCTTGACAATCCTGAAATATAAATTTAAATTAGAATCCTACACTATAGGAATGATTTAAATGGTCTGTATATTGTATCTACAGACTACAGAAACTGATTGGGTGTATGTTTTACTGTTCATAGAGTGGTTTAAATTTCGACTGCTCCTAAATTAACTATCCTTGTTACAACATTAAATAATACTCAAATTGCGTGAAATGTGCTTGTTACACGATCTATGTGCCCAATAATATACCTATACATTTAGTTTTAAATTTTTTTACCTTATTTGAAATTTTGAAAATCCATTGTCAAGATAACCTATTGTAAACTGTAAAGTGATTCTTCCACTTGAGTAAATTTGAGTGTTACATAAGCATATTACTGGTTCATCCCTTTTGTATATATAGTGGATGTACTAATGTGATAGCAATCTAAAGGAGCTACTAGCTAGTGTTCCACTGTCTTGGTGCTTCTGAACGAAAATGGTGTAGAGCAATTTTCTGACGTTTCAAAGCAACCCTTATCTTACTTTGGATGGATAATTCATAGATTTATGCTTAACTGGCAATGATAAGTAAACAATACCTGCCATAATTGAAATGATGCTATCTGTCTAAATGCAGCAATCCTATCTCTGCACACAGGAGCCTCAACCGTATGCTAATTAATTCATTTCTAATAGTTTGTAATAATATTCCTTTATTTCTGTCTTAAGGGGAAGGATGATGCATATGTTAACAACCAGCAACAAAATATAGCAGATGCAATTGATTTGCTGCCTCGCCTTGCAACTGGAATTGATGTAAATGTGCTTTTCAGGAAGTAAGTCTTTCGTTTGCTCCATTTTTTTTTTTTTTTTTTTTGAGATTGAAGTTTCATGAGCAACTCAACATATATGATGCAATTCAGCCTTTGACTTTAATCACCACACCATTTAAAAAGGGTGAAAACAGGACATGTTATTTGATTGGGATCACCATCACATTATATACTCATTAAAATTCACTATGATGCAGAATCGATGATTTTGAGTTCACAAGGGAGTGTGCTATATTTGATCTCCTTGATATCGCCTTGTATCATGGTTGGATAGTTGATCCTCAGGTACGCATGAAAACCATAATTCGTTGGAACTTATGCATTACAAGTTGTTAAATTAGTTTAGCTCTATAGAATGGTCACAATAGATAGGAACTGATTAGAACTGGTAACACATGGACGAGATTTTATGGGCCTATGACAATGGTATCTTCTGTTATGTACCAAAACCTTTTTCTTGAATATTTGTTTTTTACACCATACCTATTGTAAATTTGACTAGTGGAATTGTATCACACCATCTTATATTCCAGGATGTAGAAACAGCATCTGTTATTGGCTCTAAATCTTACAATACTCTTGTGGCCGAGTATGTCACAAAAAGATCAGAGGAAGACAAGACTGAATCGTCAAAATCAGAAAAAGAAGTCAACCAAGATGAAGAAGGTCAAACAGTTGACTTTGCTGCAGCCTGTACAGCAGCCCTTGGTGTTCCATCTCCATCTCTCTCCAGAGGACTATCCTTTGAGGAAATCCCGGTCCCACCTGTCATTCCTTCAGCTGGTGAGCATAAGAGGCGGGGCGACATAGAGGAGGAAGAAGAACTTAGGCGGATTTTGGATCTGTCCAAATCTGATATACCTGACCAAGTTATCGATTCATCTGTCATATCTCCTGTTTTAGTGGCAACTGCTAAAGATGAGAATACTGAGCTGATGGCACCTATAACTGAGAGCACCTCTGATGCGACCGAGAGATCTGATGAGTCTCTAATATTTGAAGCAAAAAATGAAAATAGTGATTTGTCAGAACCCCAACTGCCACAGCCTTATTCAAAAGAGGACAAAATTGACTCGACAGAATCAGCATTTGAAGGTGTTGAGAATTTGGAGGGAGTTACGTTCCCAAGGTTGTCACCAGAGAACATTTCTCTGGATGTCAATCAGTGCATGGCAGGAAGCACAGGAGAGCAATTAGTTGGGAAAACTGGAGAGGAAGACGATTCAGTGGGAACTGTACCTTCTGAAGTGAAGGATGATTATTTAAATGAACCTGGAGTGGTTGACAGTGAGCCTATATACCAAGGAGAAGAGCACATATTAAATTCTAGGAGTATGGTGTACGAAAGTCCCGAACCAATTTATGAAGGAGAGGTTCTTCTTGCAGAGAAAGCTAACAAGGAGGTTTCATCTCATGAGTCAGGAGATGAACCTGATGATCGTCAGTGTAAGTGTTTCTTTATGCCATCTCTAAGCTATATTTCTGGTTTGAGTGGAATTATGTTAGTTTCATGTGTAATTACTTTGCCATGGGCAATTATTGTACCTTGTGTTCACACTTGGCGAATATAAAACATTTGATCTAAGGAATAGATGGCATTAGTGTATTTTCATTTAATTACAAAATCATCATGTGTCAGGTGTAAAATGATAGAACCATTGTCATCGTTATTTCTATCGCTTCTTTTAAATGGTCTTATTTCTATCATTATTTCTATTAGAATCTTTTAGTTCATGTACTTGCAAATCCTGTCAATTAGATAGATTATAGATTTGATACCCACCAATTTAAAGTTTGTCATTAATATTTCCTAGTGTGAATCAGGTATGCAAACCATTGTTTCATATGGATGATATATTGAGAGTTATGGCTAGTTCAGCTGTATGCATATTTTGATGGTGCCAAAGGAACTTCTATTTGTTCTGAATGTTGGAACGGAAATTCATAAGTTTTGATGCTGAAGATCTTTATATATTGTATACAGGGCAACTGATAAAGAACTTTCTGGAAAACAATGCCAGCCAGTTGACTATATATGGGTAATTTTTCTCCTAATATTGTTTCCTTCTGTAGAGATTATTGTTATGTATAGATAACAATAGAAACCTTTTCTGTATAATACAGCTTATTTTGCTTACAAGATGGTCTCAAGGAAAGGGAACTGTGTGTCTTTTTTCGTAATAATCACTTCAGCACTATGTTCAAAGTACAATTACGCTGCTCCTCTCTCTCTTTAAAACTCATTAGATGTGATTCTGTTTTCTAAACTGAATTTCATTTATTATTTGTTTGTTCTTTCAAGTACAATGGTGAGCTGTACATATTAGCTACTGACCAAGGTTACATCCATCAGCCTGACTTGGTTTGGGAAAAGCTGAATGAGGTATGGATAATAACTTAGCACAAGCAGTCCAGTTTTTCTTAACTACATAAGAAGAAGCACAAGTTGCACAAATTTTCTTTACAATTCTCTGAAAAAATATATATAGAAGACCCATACATATACATATCTAATAAAAAGAAGAAGGTAGGAAAAACTCTCTAGTTCTGTTAGAGCTGTTGCATTTTCATTGCTTGGTGTTGACCTTTCTGATAGATGATTATGACATTGTATTCTCTGCATGGAACAATAGGTTAATGGTGACACAGTTTTCATGACTGGCAACTTCACACAATTCAAAATTGAGAACAGAGGAAGTGAATCATGGAATGAACAGCAAGCTATGACAAGCACTGCAGTATGAATCATTTAAAAGCATGTTTTCGATCTTTCAAATATTTTTTCCTTATTCTGAAGACCAAATAATTTTTTTAACAGAATTATCTTGCCACGCTTGGAACTCCGGATTCATCAGTAACAAAGTAATTCTCTCAATATGAACTTTTTTTAATTTCAGTTATCTAAAGTCTATTATTCTTGTTGCTGGAGGATCAATTGATGCCATTTTAAGTGAATTGTTTCTTTTGTTGACTAAAATGCATTGATTCTTTTTTTGGTGGTGTTTCATTTTCATGCTTGATATTATTATTCCTAGACATGGCTGCTTCCTTTATTGACAACTGTTATTGGTGCTAATCTGGTGAAGCACATGTAATTTTAGGAATAGACCAGTAAGAACTGTGGGCCCAACACAGATGATGATGGGCCTTACCTCTCTATGGAGGGACCAGGTTAAATTCCCTCAAGAGGCATCCTTTTTGGATTGCCTAGGTTGACAAAGCCCTTTTTTATAAATAAAAATAAAACAACTGAACGGCACCAGCCATAACTGTTTTTACTTATTAGGAAGACCAATCTTTACATCCTTACATGTATAAACAAGCCAGGTTATGGGTTTCTTGCTTAAAATGAATTTTCTGCCAACAAAATGAGCTTTGTTTAACTTGCTATAAATGATGACCAGCTTTCAAAAAATAATCTTCTGGATCTATTTTCTTTAATAAACTAAATACTTGAATTTTAAAATAGGTATTGTGTCGAATTTTGTGCCTTAGCTCGTCTAGATGGGTTAAATTTTGGTTTATTGCCCATAAATGGCAAGGTTTCAGTTTGATTAAATTATTTTGGAATTCTATTAAGTGTCTGTTACTTTCATTTATTTTTTAGTGCAGAGATGTTGAATTTTGAATGAGGTTTAATTCTCAGTATGTTTGGTTTGTTAATTGATGATTGTTCATAACTTGCTTCCTTTTAATGGAAAGTTCATTTATTAGAGCATTTGAAATCAGGAAATAGGTACTTGTTTATTTTATATATTGCATACAAATATTGTTTCTTAATTTTGTGACCAGCCATGTTTTATACGGAAACCCATATGTAGCTTGTTCTTTAAATATTTGTTCTTTTGTAATGGGGTGCATCACTTGAAATTGTTGTGCATCGAGGTTAATAAATCTGAATAGGTGAGAGAAACCAGATTAGTGCATAGTTCAATATGAGAGATTAGAGGTCATGTGTGATCGATCCATGGTTGTTTTCTGGGGAAAAAGATTTGATAAGCATTCAAAGGGACTGTTACTCTGTTGAAAAGCACAATCATTCTCTATAAATTGTTATGTTAAATTTTTTGTTGTTGTGATACATGCAACCAGGTATTCCTTACCAGTACTAGTTTGATATAACATTTCTGTGCGGTAATTTCATACTTTTTCATCAAGCATGACTCGGTATTTTTTTCATGTTAGAGTAGATCAGTGCTCAAATTCAATCAACGATTGTTGAGTTAGCTTTTGGAACTTTTAGATTAATCAATAACTAATAACCTGAAATCTGCCAGCTCGGACTTACAACTGGCAATAGCACTTCAGCAACAGGAGCTTGAACAGCAGCAGCAGCAGCAACAGCAACAACAGCAGCAGCAGCAGCAGCAGCAACAGCAACAACAACAAAGGCAACAGCAGCAGCTGCCCTATCCACAGCGGCCACCTGGCAGCGGTTCAAGGCTTGTTGTGGGCCCTCAGGTACTTGCCAAACTGGAATATATTTTTTCATTCTTCAATAGGTTGCCTTTGTTTTCATTTCATCAGCAGTGCCAGTTAGGTGCTTTTTGGCACCAAACTGCTCCATTTAAAGTGTGGGGCATGTGGTCATATATGTGGTGGATGCATTTAGGAGCGGGGCCTGTGACCAATACATGTGGTGGACAGTTGTTTTGGGCGGGGGTACCCATTTTGTTTGGGACAAAACTGGTATTTGATATCTTGATGCATGAATGCAATATCTAGCACCAAATGGTCAGGTTACCTTAAAGAATGTGCTATTTATTGTGTCTTGATTTGTTTGCAGAAAGTTAGAAACATGAGGTTCTTGTGTCATATAAAGTAAAAGATATTCTTAAAATTATGCATGAACAGACTACAATTAGGTCTTTTATATCAAGATACAGATTGTCCTACTTGTCTCTGTTTGAACAGCCTAGGTCTTTTCAGCCATACATGATCATCTTGTCCATTATGCTCTTCCTTTCGGTCCGCTTTTTGGTTGATTTGGTTGGGCCATTTAGAAATGAATTACATCACTTTTTCTTTGTCCTAAATTAAGTTCATTTATTTTAGAAGGCCAATAAATCCCTTTAAACTGTAAATACCAGAATGGCATCTATACACTTGATCTTAGTCAAATACCTGATATTGTTTTTAGTCTGATAAAAATTAAATAAGATGCTTTTGTCGTCCCTTCTTTTTCGGGTAAAATTTTATCGTTCTGTATTCATACTGTTGTTGTTCTTTTCTGTTATTGCAAATAATTGGTTTTATTCTTTTGTTACAGCGACCTGCCTCAAATGTTCAACAAAGACCTAGTGAATCAAAGGCAAAAGAGAAATGCACAATAATGTGAAACATGTTTGTAAATTTATGTGAACAGCAGTCCTAGACTTTCGTTGTACAGTACAAATTCTTAAAACAATGTCAATTTTACTACAATTTGCTAATTCGTAAATGCTGCTTATGGATTTGTCCTTTCCCTTTAAACATTCGATTTAGCTTTGTACATGTGATTCTTTTTTCCTATTCCGAGCTACTTTCATAATCTTTTGATCATCTCGTCAGAATTGCAGCCTTCATATTGAATGCTTCAATTGTCAATTATGTCTTATAAATTTATGCAAGTTATATGCACTGAAAGTTTTAACTAAACAAAAAGGTAGTTGCATTAACTCGTCGGATACAAGATTCTGCCGACCACTAAAATGATTGTTGTCATAACAACTCATGCAGATAACAGTATACATGAAAGAGGTTTTTTGAATGATACTTTTACATAGACCAGGTTACATGTGCATGTTACAACTTATAACAAAACCCAAAATTCTGACCAGTCTATACTCAAAGCAAACTCGAATCAAGAATATGACGTGGGTAAAAGGTGGCAAAGGTCCTATATTCTATTATATTGTATTTTTTTTTTTTCTTTTTCTCTGTCACATCGCAAATTTGCAATCCATCAAAAATTTTCTTTAAGTTACGAAGACCTCGGCCACAATCTACCCTTCACAATACTGTTTTTCTTTACTACAAAAAAATTATAAAAAAATAAATACACTCCCCACAAATTCTAAGGTTGCTAGCAGTCGGAATAAAGAGCTGCTTCCTTTGCCACAAAAAGATGTCACACTGTGAATCGGCCCCACTTTAATAAGAGGGCACTTTCGTAGCCTTTAAACGATTTCTATTAGGCAGGGATCCTTGATACAATGCGTGAAAAGAGCAATCAGAAATGGGTACTTGTTTAAGCACGTCATAAAATCATCTCTGCTTATTAATTTATCTTTATCAATGTCAAATATGCTGAATAATCGAGAAACCTGTGAACAAAAGATTAAAAAAAAAAAACACTTCACAGTTAAAAATGTTAAAGAACAGGTCAAATATATCATGAGAACCTATTTAAATCCTTTAGTTTTAGGTCCATTTGCAACCCTTGCAAAGAAGAAAAGGCCAAGTTGCTATGATGTACTTTCAAATAATTATTTATTTATATTTTACTTACATTATGGTCAGTGCATGGAATTGTTGATTGCAACACATCACCAAGCTGCATAAAAATGATTGAAGCATGTTTAAGCAATCTGAAATCAAATAATAGAAAAGAACAAAGAGTACATTTAGCAAACTAAAAAATCTTTTACCTCATTAAAAGAGATTTGAAAACTTGTGTTTTTGCACTTCTCAAAGGCAGTTGCACAACTTCCCCAAAACGTTTCTTGCATCCTGATGTGTGCTGACCCCACCAAGTACTGCATATTTTGTATTAAATGAATAAATTAAGGCAACTAATAATGAAAGTAAGGCTCTCTCTGGGAGGTATATAACCTCTCATAGGAATAGAGTTATACCCAAGTTGTCCCTAAGATATCTCACTCCCAAATAAAACTTTAACTTCAGACCTCAATAATATAAGTACCTGACGGAATGAAATCGATCCCTTATGTTCAACATCAAAGTACTGAAATATCTGAAAGAAAGGGGAAAAAAACATGGTTCTGAGTTCAAAATGATCAAGAGAATAAAAAGGTACTACCCTTATTGCCCATCCATATTTTTAATCACTCATTAATTCTATTTCTCTGCAAATATTATATTAGATACATTCATTGTTTAGTGTAGCAATTTACAGACCTACTACAGTACTACATTATTTCATCCTAGAACATCATATATTGCATTAGAAAACACATCGAGATATAGTATGGTGTTTAGCTGCCAAGATAGCCATCTTGCATTTAGCAAAACAAAATAACCTTCTCAGATAGCGGACAACAACCGAGGCCAAAAGCAGTCGAAAATTCATGGAAGCCAACCCTCCCACTGTTATACATAAAACAGGATAGTAAGTAAAAGATGCTTCAGATATCATCTCCTTGAGTAAAAATAATGTGAAACACCTACTTGGAATCAGGGTCCATTGACAGGAATTGATCTAAAAACTCCAAAGTCTCTGAGGTCTTTACATCAAACATCTAGCAGGGTCAACAGAATTAAAGTATGTAATTCTTGTCACAAACAACCAAATTCTAAAGTAGTCATAAACAGGAGAAGTTCATTGTCATGTTAGAAGGATCAGCTATTTTAAATTGCACACTGTCAATCATAGATACTCTTCTCATATATTTAAAATAAAAAATTTGGGAACTTTGAAATCAAGACTTACATTTTTAGCCCATGCCATTTCTACCATATAATTTGAGCAGTCAGCTTGCTGTTAGAAGAAACAAGATGGGACCAATGAGGTATGTTCAATTTCAAAGTTCAAGCTTCAAAGAGTATATAAGAGAATGTTTTGATATTTTAGAAGTTTTTAACCTTTGTGACCTCAGCAGCTTTCGATACAATCATTACATCGCCATAAGCATAAGAAGTTTGTAGAACATTCAGTGCTGAAGCCATTGCATTGCTCGTCTGAAATTCAACAAAAGAGTTTATTGTTGATCACAAAAATTTACATCAACTCTGGAAAAAAAAAACACGGTTAAAAAAATTCACCCGCTCTGCAAAATGAGTGGCACTGTCATGCTTGCTCTCGAGTGGGTACACCACAGGAAGATACTCAACCTAGAGAGAAAGATCAAAGAAGTTGTGCATTAATGACAAGGGTAGTCAATAAACTCACAACCAAATAAGTCAACTGATTTAGTATGGTTGACAATATTAAAGTATTGCAAGTACAGAAGAACTTTTCCCTCTAATGCAACCATTGATTTGATAGTTTGCAGAGTTGTCTTTTCAAAAATGAAAAAAAAAAAGAACAATATCATAGATTTGAAGAAAAAACACTACATCATCAGAAAATTACAAAAAATCCTATCATTAGTCAGTCTTTAACATTTCAACCTTGTTCAATCACAAGTAATTAAGAACTGGATATAATAAGCGAATCATTAAA
This sequence comes from Rhynchospora pubera, assembly GCA_028095005.1. Classification (NCBI taxonomy): domain Eukaryota; kingdom Viridiplantae; phylum Streptophyta; class Magnoliopsida; order Poales; family Cyperaceae; genus Rhynchospora; species Rhynchospora pubera. The sequence goes on from CM051461.1 coordinate 117,300,704, forward strand.
ATGATACAACTATCTACATATTATTAATACTTTAATGCATTCAGTTTAATCATTTTTACTACAGAAAACATTGCATCCACAAACTCTTCATATGAAAGGTTGCTTGCTTTGTAATGAGTTTTATCCCATGCCATAATAAAAATAATGGTGTTCAATCATGATGCAACAAACTAAGACTAACTGTAGAGGCTAAGCAATTCATGAATTTCTTCAGTTCCTTTCACAAATCAACAAAACCAGGCTTTGCAATTTGTAGATAGTTTGTGGCTATGTGCAAATTACTCTAATTGCTAATTTCATTTTCTGTTTTGTATTTGGAAACTGTGATATTCAAAGCAATAGATACAGAAACCTACCTCCATGAAATTGTGAAATTGAGTGAACATTCTGAACATCAGCATAGCTAGTGAAATATTTCCCCTGAGAAAAATGATGTAAACAAAATTATATTAAATCAAATCAAAATGCATGGTAAAAGCTTAATGTACCATTGAAATTGTTCTCAGATAAAAGGTTGCAGATTATAGTCCACCATGGAGATAGCTTATGGAACAAATGTGCATCTGTCTCTTTTTAGCTTAACAAGGCTTATGCAGCTAATTTTTTTTTTTTCAATTTCAAAACATTGTGAGTAGAACAGAGTGGTGTATGCATATTCTTCATGCGTTACTTGTATGCAGTGCAGCAGGTTCACCAGATGTGGTTTATGGATCATCATCCAAACTGAAGGGAGTGAAGAAGCATACTTCATTCCATTTTTTGGGTACTAGATGGCCTGTGAGTGTGTGAGAGGGAAGGTGGTACTAGATGGATTGGAGAGAGAGTGTACCAAGATTGATCAAAATGCACATAGGGGTAACGAACAACGACCGGTTGAACTGGAAAGCCAGGTACGAAAGCACCATGTTGAAATGAAAGCATAAATCTGCCATTGCTGGTGGTCCCCTCAGGAAACAACATGACACGTGGAAAGTTATTGGAGGCAGCCTTTCTCTGAAATCAGCACATCCTAACAAGTACGCATAGGTATCATATAAATAATAACTATGATTCAAAATGCAATTGGAAATTCTATAGCCACGTTTTCTTCAGCTATTATCTGTATAGGTGATGGGCTGATTCTGTACATGATTTTTTTAGCATATACTACAGTAGATAATTAAATAGAAGTCAATTTATTTACCTTTATTTCATTTACTGCGAATTTCCTTGAAGCTGGTGAGAATCTGTCAACATAAATAACCTACATTAACAGGAATGAAAATGATTAGATCATTAGAAAGTTATTTTTTGAAGGGAGAAAAAGGAAAAAAAAACCATCGAAGAATGACCAAGAACTGAAGGACTAATTTGGCCATTACATACTGCCTTTCATGTGCACCATGAGGGTATGTTTGGAAGCATATGTGCCGAACTAGGAATAAAGAATTAGCGCTGTCCTCGTTCGCAGTTCTTAGTTCAAAAAAATCGGAGAACTAGGAATTAGCCCATTTTAGCCCCTGTTCATTGTTCGATAGCTTGTTTGGTTGCACGCTGAACTAGCTAGTTCTCATCAGTGCCAAACACGCCCTCATGAGTATCTTAATGTAGTAAATTATACGAACTGCCCAGAATCACTCATTTCCATTTCCAATTTTCCCTTAAAGAATCCATTTTTACTGTTTTTGCCCCAGGGCATTCCAACAATACAGTTTGGGTTCCTAAACATCCCTGTCGTACTAATACCCGGTGCCATATTCACTCAAAGGTTAGACATAAGTCCATAGTCATAACTTTTAAATAATTGATATGATTTGAACAGATATATTATTTTCAGCACGGAGTTGTATTCCTGCTTATTCTTTGACTGAAAAGCAATGAACTAAAATGGTACAGTTTCTATGGTTGTGGAACAAATAAAAAAAAAATGTTGATGTTTCAGTGCCCAAAAAGATGGTACAAATGTGTATTACTTTGTACCAAATTATAAAATTCAACTTAAGTGTCCAAAAAAATGATACGTATTTGTACGATTGTGGATCAAATTAAAATTTCAAGCTTTAGTGCCCAAAAAAGAGAAGCCATGCAGCCGACGCTGCTTTAACAATAAATTTTGTAACTTAATCTTCTTAATTTTTATTTTGATCGTAATCTTCTTAATTTTTATTTTGATCGTAATTTTTTTTTTGTGTTGGAGCATCTATTCAGCTAACCGCCTGAGCAATAAGAAACCAAAGAGCAAAAAAATAAAAGGTATGCACAAGATTGATTGAGTTACCTGCATAGCCCGAATAATAGTTCCAACAAAGGGCATGGAATCGTGCGACTCTGAAGCAACAATTGTAGGACATAATTCATAAAAGTAGTATATAGGGTCTATGTATGATACATGATTTGATACAACTATTGGTGCAAGTTCCCTTGGAGCTGGTTTTCCTTTTCTTTTGATCCAATGATACCTATAGTGGCACAATTAAAAAATAACAAAAAAAAAATCTGAGCAAAACATCAATTTAAATTTTACATAACTAGAGACCTAGTTTCCTCAAATAGCCATTTAGTACATACAACTGATGCAACATGCAAGTACAGAAAAAATTAATGACAACAGGAATTGAAAGCAAGCTTTCTAAAAGTTGAGAAATAGAAGATCTTAGTATATCACCCTTAAATTCCAACAATTCTTAATGTATTATATTCTGATAATGTTTCCTCAAGTACCTAAACAAATGGTTTAGAGTTAGATTTTATTTATTATTATTATCATCCTATTAATTAAACCAATAAGGCCTCAAAGTCAAAATTCAACTGTTCTATTGACAGCTATACCATAACACGATGTCTGGTGGTGGTATCCTTTTCATTTTAATGAAAAGAAAAGTAGAAAACAAAGCCCACTTATCAATCAAATCCCATCAGTTGGGCCAGTAAGGACAGTGATTTAATGATCTGAAACTCCTGCTTGTTGTAGAAAACATGACATGCATTGCACAGATTAATGACCAATCCCTTTATATCAACAAAAACGACTTTTTCAATTAATCAGATCAAATGAAATTACCCAAAAGAGAACAGGATACACCGTGCACAAATCCGTGTGATCCACATGAGGCGCCGCCGCCACGGCGTAAGAGGCAAGCTCAAATCCTTCCAACCCTGAAGCGCCACCCAAGTGGCCACATATCCCACTGCTATACACAATCCGAAGAGCACCAATCTGAGAGCAACGACAGGAAGAATAATCAAAATCTTACACCATTCGTACAATCCGCGAAATCCAGGCGTGTGATTTCTGAAAGGGTCGATGGGGCTAGGAGGAGCGATCTCCAACGGAGGCGCTCCTAAGAAATCGTACGGATTCGGCGGAGGAGAGGTGGTGGTGGCGCAGTCGCCGTTGGTGGTTTGGTCGGAGATGGTGAGGATGACGTCGGATAGGAGAGGCGAGGTGAGGTCGCCATTAGTGGTAGGGTTTGACATCGGATAGTGAGAGAGAGAGAGAGAGAGAGAGAGAGAGAGAGAGAGATGGAAATGAGAAGTGAGCAGGTGGAATGGAAAGAGGAGAAAGAAAAAGGTTTTTCGTTTTTGTAAAACACGGAGTGAGGGACAGGAGAGGACGAGAATAAACGCGATAAAATAGTGGAAGGGAAAATCTAGTCGCATCAGGTTGCGAGCGCGGCACGGATGTTTCACGTTCCCACTTGCTGTCCTTTTGAATACAATATTGGCATGCGTACTTGTAATTTATTACTTGCCTACGGGCTTTAATTGAAAAAATATATATATAATAATAATTTGTTATTGATTTTGTTTTTTTTATTTGATATAATAGTAATAAGTAGGGGCGTGTCATTGAATCTATATCATACAAGAATATTCATCGGCACGTATTGTTATTTATTAAAATGATAGTAATGAAACCAGGAGTTTTAAATGTCACTTGCCAGATTCTATTAATTGCTCGCTATAAAGACGTCAAGTTCCGAAATTATTTTATATAGGAATTAAGACGCATAAAATTTTAATAAAAAGAATTATTATAATTTTTTTTAATAAGAAGAAAGTTCGAACGCGTTTTATAAAAGCGTACAGTCTCTCTCCTTCCTATCCGTTTATAAAACGCGCTCGAAGGCTTCGAACGCGTTTTATAAACGGGTACGAAGGAGAGAGACTGTACCGCTTTAGTTATGCCTCAAAAGGCTAGTCAGACCTTCGTACCCGTTTATAAAACGTGTTCGGAGCCTTCGAGCGCGTTTTATAAACGTGTTATTAGTTTTTCATATTTTTCGTTCAAGCCGCAACATTTAACTTATTAAAAATAATATTTTGCAACAAGGTGCCTGCATGTTTCATATTTACAAAATTCTCAAAATTTTATTTCCAATTAAAGATGTATTAAATAGATATAACAAATATATCACACATATTTTATATGCATTTAATTGCACATATTTTTTTTTAACATGTGTATAATATCATTTTGTTTGAATAATTATTCGCCGATGACCCTGTATTTTTACTATTTAATTCTATAAAGTTATCTTTTGCATTGTAGTATCTCCTTTTTTTATTTTATGTTAGCCATATATAATCAAATAATATATAATATGGAAATAATTAAAATATAAATTTTTTAAAGAATTTTGAACATTAAAACTTTAAACAGGCATAACTTTTGATAGGAAGGTCCGTTTGGGGCGATCGAGCACAATCCGGAAAGCTGGCGACGAGATCTACACGTTTTACCGGAGCCAAAACACGCTCTCTAGACATCCAAAATCCACTTTGAAAGTTTGCAAACCTAAAAACCACTCTAAACTACTAAAAAAGTTTTTAAAATCATAAATTAATCATTAAAAAGAGAAATGCAGTAAATCAAGTGACTTTCTTGATAGTTATTCAAACAAAATGATATTAATGTCAAAATTAATATTCTAATGTCATTTTTAAATAAAATTAATATGAAATTAAATGTGATATTTTAAAAATTTTAAATTAACCTTAAAAATAAATTTAACCTAAATTTTCACATTAATTTTCCTATTAATTTTGAAAAAAAATGGTAATCGAAAAAATTACGCCTTCCTACCCGTTTATAAAACGCGCTCGAAGGATTCGAACGCGTTTTATAAACGGGTACGAAAGTCTGACCAGCCTTTTGAGGCGTAACTGAAGCGGTACAGTCTCACTCCTTCTTACCCGTTTATAAAACGCGTTCGAAACCTTCGAGCGCGTTTTATAAACGGATAGGAAGGAGAGAGACTGTACGCTTTTATAAAACGCGTTCGAACTTTCTTCTTATTAAAAAAAATAATAATAATTCTTTCTATTAAAATTTTTTGCCTCTGAATTCCTATATAAAATAATTCCGGCGTCAAGTCTATATATTTGGCATGCATTTCTAACATACATAACTTATTAAAAAAATATATGGTAAAAATATGTTTTGGGTACCAAATAAATGATATTTTGCGTAACATTCCGCTCACGGTAGATTCTTTTGTATATATATAATAATTATCTGGCCGTCGGAAAATAATTTAGGAACTTTGTAGAAAATTGAAAATAAAAGTAATACACAATAAACAAACAAAAATAATAGTAGTAAATAAAAAGAATAAACACTGCCTAGTATAACTGGGTTCTCTCTAATCAAGTCACTCTAGCTGTCATTAGTCATTAGTCTCATTACTAACGTGTAAAAAGAATCAACTTGAGGCGGTATCTGTATAGTTCGTCCTAGGCTTGACAAATTCATTTCAGACTCGATTTTTCTTTTTATTTTCTGATTTTTCTAGGACAACAAATTGGTACGAACAGATATGTACGTGTCCATTGTTGATTGTTCCTCTTTCCCACAATTCCACTTGGAAATTTTCAAATTTAATATCAATTATTATATTTAAGAAAATCTCTGACAATATGGGATCCGTGGTTAGAACCACGTCTTAGCTGTGCTTGTCTCTATAATAGTAGTATTAATAGATGTAAGTCAGGTCTAATACTTGATTTGCATGTGATTGTATTTAGACTAAATAATTGTTATTAAAAAAAAAAAGACTAAATAATGTGATTTCTGAACCTTGCGTCGGTCGTGCGTATACTCGATTCGTTTTGTTTGCTAGCGAGGAATTTCAAAAGTAATGCACACCTATGGGTGTGTTTGGATAGTTGGAAGAAAGAAGAAGAAGAATGAAGAAGAAGAAAAAAAATTATAAACAATTCAAACTCTTCACAAAGTTACACACTTCCCAATACTTCTTCCCTTCTTTCCTTCTTCCCACACCTATCTTTTTTTTTGTCGTGTAAAATAGACTATGCACAAAAGAAAAATGTTATTCCATATCCGTTTTCTATAAATATTTTGACAGTCAATGTCACTCTCAATCCTGTTTTTTTGCATATTTTTTTCCTAATTTTAATAATCGACGTTGTTATATTTTAGTTATTTTATTGTTGGAAATAGGACCAATCTGAATTCGATTTGATTGAGATCAAGTAAATTATAAATCAATTTGAATATTAAGTTGGAATGCTTCAAATTAAGGACTATTTTACTTTTTCATTACTTACGGATGCATTTGGATCTCTTAAGAAAAAAATTAAGATTAGTTATTTGAAAATATTATTCCTAGACGATGGAGAGTAATTTTTTTAATTAAGGGATATATTGTTTAAGTAATCTAACATCTGGAATAATTTTTATTTCTAATGTGTTTGGATTTTTTTTAATCTGCATTAAGAAATCTTGGTACCACTTTTTAATCGGATTAAGAAGATTATCTAAACACAATAGGAATAAAAATTATTTTAAAATTTGGATCACTTAAAAATAATTCTCTGAATTTCCAAAAAAAAAACTTATCGTGATAGTTTATAAATAATTTTTTTTACTCCAAATAACTATAGCGATATATTATTGCCGAAGGTCCGTCTTCAAATCTTCAGATTTCAGCTACTTTTATTTTATAATTTATACTAATTCAACTACAAATTCGAATTTTACAGTTCAATCTTAAGTTTATGATAAGTAATCTTTTGAACTCCGATACATGAAAATTATTAGAATTGGCAAAACATTGAACTCATAATTTACATGTTCAGATCATTACACATTCGTCTTAATATTTTTTTTCAAATTTTTATTATGTTAGGATTGGATTTAGTTAGGTCTAGCTGACCCGGAAGGATCTATCTACACGGATGGCTGCATTGGAATTGGCAACAGACGATCAGAATTCGTTGCGCCTTCTATTACGGAGTACGCGATCGCATCAGGTATGTATAACTCGAGTTGCATAAGTAGTGGCGAGGCGCGTCCGTTTGGCTAGATCTTCGTGGTCCATGTACCATGTGTAACGCGCATGTGAGGAGCATGAATCAAATCGTTTTGCATCTGGTTCGTGTGCGTTTCTTTCCTAGACCCGGTCTTTCATCTTATCTATGCCCCCCACGTGACTAGTTTGCGCTCCCAGACGGGAATATTTTATTCCATGTGCATTCAACATGATGAGGTTTGGTCGCAGCGATAGAACTTTCCACTTTCAACGGACCAGGAGAGGAAACAAATTAATAAAGAAAGATCCAAAAAATAAATAAATAAATAACAGTTTCGAAAAAGGAAACAACATAATAAAGACTGAGGTGTGTGACTGTGTGCGGTGTGCCAGAAGCCATTTTTGCATCAAATTGTTCCGAACTGGAGTTCTAGAAATGGACGAAAATCTTCATGTTTTTTGAAGAAAAAACAAGGGTCAAGCCCCAGCCTTTCATAAGAAAATCTTCATGTTTGCTTATAGGACCTACTTGATAAAAAATTGCACAAATTTTATAAGTTAATTTCTTTTTTGCTATTAACGAAAGGAGTTCTACGAAAATTTATAAGAGAATTTCAAAGTTAAAATTGAAAAAAAAAATTAATTGAACGGAATATAAGCAAGTTTTCTGAATTTTCATATTAATAAAATAAGTCAGATTAGGCAACTGATTGATACCATACAGTAAAATTTGACCAAGAGCCTAAATCTGAAATAGAGGATTCAAATATGTTTTACATTTTCTAATAAAGTTTTGGACAAATTCTACATTAAGACACATTTTTTTTTATAAAAGTTTAAAAAGCGAAAACATCTTTTTTTTGAAATTATAAATTAATATGATTGATTAGAGGTCAAATTATATTATTCCAGTCCAAGGTGCGTAATTCAACTGCACCGATCTGCGCAAAAGGACACAAAATGTGTATTTACAACCCTTTTTATATTTTAAGCACAAAAACCGCAGGTAAATGCGCATTTATTAATAGGGAACCACATGTTGCCTTGCTGGCTTGCTACGGTGTCAGACAGATTAAATATGAAAAGCTTGATATGGATGCATCAACTCTTTGGAAATTGGACCAGGTAGAAGATATAAAACTCCAAATCAAGTTTCTCCTGTTTTCGGAATGAATATTAGGAATTCAGATCTGGTGCCGCGCGGCACACCGTGCAGCGCGGAATTCTAGCCGTCTGATCAAGATCCAATGGACAAGGGAGCCCCGTGCATAACCTAGATTGATAGGCCCGTAAAAAATGAACCGTCCGATCCAAATCAGACGGCTCGTACGCGCGCTGCACGATGTGCCGCGCGGCACCAGATTCGGGTCCGAATATTAGGGGGTATGTCATATGTGCCTGACTCAAATAATTCTTAAACTTCTGTCCCAACTATTGATTGTATGCAGCCTTAGAATAGTATACTTCAGTGTGCTGTTCTACATGCCAGATATCTATTATCCCAAATGTTGTCATCTTGTTTTCTCTATTATCATTTTTCGCAGTCAAAGATTAATGTGTGATTTTGTATGATTTTTCTATGAAAAAAAAATAACCAAGATGGCATGTTATTTCAATTTGCGAGGGTAGAATAATTTTCTTTAGTATTGTTTAGACTAACCATTTTGATTTGTTTGACAGATTTTTTAGTTTAGGAGTCTGCATCTATCTTTCATATTGTAATGGCACATATTTGTTAAATATCGAATCAAAATATTTTTATTATGTTTAACTTAATTGAAAGGATTTTTTTATTAGAGCAATTTTTATATTTGATCTCAATTTATTAGCTACATTAGTCTACTTAGTTAATAAATAAAAGGGTGATTTAGATTTATGCCACTGCAAAAATTTGAAATTAGGAATATGCCATCACTAAACGTCAAATTATTTTTTTGCCATTATAAAATAATAAAAATTAGTTTTTTTCCATCGAATAATTATATGACGATTTACCCGTTTAAATATGCCACTATAAAACTTACAAATTAGTAATATGCCATCACAAAATGATATAATTGGTTTTATACCATTATTAATTATTAACAATTAGTTTTACGCCACCGTAAAATAATGAAATTATTCAATGCCATTGGTGCAAGAAAAATAAAATGAATTGCGGAATACATAAAATGAATCTATAATACTCTTTTGTAAATGATCATGGGGAAAAATATTAATTTTTGCTCACGGATGACATTTATAAATTTATTGTGGTGGAGAATTTTTTTTTATAAATTTCGATATCCTCGTAATTCCAGATATGTTGTATTATATGAGTGTCGTCTGTTTTTTTAATGGTTTGTTTTTAATGAGGGGTTATTTGGTCATTTAAAAAAGTAATGGCAAACTGGTAATGGCATTTTTAGAATTTAGTATGATTTTGAAGAAATAGTGGCATAAAACTAATTTTAGCAAATCTATGATGGCATAAATTTAATTAGTAATTTAAGAATGTCATTTTTCTAATTAACAAAATTTACGGTGGCATAAAACTAATTATCTCTAAATAAAATTGAAAGATGCTATAATGGATAACGAAAAATACACCAAGCACTAGTTGATAAAAGTTTTTAAATTTATAGTAAAATTCACATTATATTGTTTAGTAAAGAAAAACCAATAAATGACATTCACCAAACATGCTTTTAGCATTTACAAGTTACAAGAGCTCCACATAAGATCCGTTGGAAGGGGCAAATTTAGTATGTTCCCATGTTGGTGCTACTAATCCAAAGATGTACTTGGTTTTTTTTTTTTTTTGAAAAAAAAAATATCCATAGATGTACTTTGTTTGTGATAAAAATCATTAATTGCAACAGCATCAATTTCAGAATATAAGACGCACCTTTTTTGTATGCCACCCAAAGTTTGAGCTAACACGGGGGACCAGAGCCAGTACAAAAATACCGAAAGAGCTATGTGGGGACTTATTTTGTTTCAACATCAATTTTTTAGTGTGATGGTCTCAACATCATTTTTTTTTAGTATGATGGCTTTATACGTTTTATTTTATTTTACCTTAAGTACGGAAGTAAATAAAACGCAAACTTCGTATTTATTTAATTTAATTGCCTATTTACTAAATTTGAATTAAGCATTTCTTTCTTATTTAATTTAGTAATTTTTAAATGAATGTTAGTTTATGCATGTCAGCAATTACTAGCATCATACTTTGATATCAAATTACAATGGTAAATTATTCCATTTTTTTTATTACTTGGATATAAAGAATTATGAAGAGATGTGAGTAATATATGTAATCGGATAATGCTCCACTCCTAGCTATTGAGCCCATGGTTGCTCGAACAACTTGTACCTACTAAACTGCGCTAGAGGGACAGCATGGCATGTTATGTCAGAACCTACTAGCTATTGAGCCCATAGAGTAGATAGGAAAACATAAAATTACCTCAAACCTGAAGGTACCAAACGATCACCAAATACGGACAAAAGCTGGAAAAAAAAAATAAATCGATTTGCCATTGGAAATGAAGAGCTATTTAAAAAAAAAATGATGTAAAAAACACAAGTAGTCAGTAACGTTATATATTTTTTTTACATGGAGTAATTTAAAATCCGCGGGTTAAAACTATAAGAATTCGATGTCAAAAACATTGGATCGCATATTTTAAATTCAAAATACAACCTACTGCATTCAAAAAATAATTAAAAACACAAACAACAGTAATATTTGAGTCAAATATACGTTGAAAAATTAGTATATATATTCTAAAATGAAAACATGAATAAAATATAAGCATATTTCTTATTGGTGAAAAATATCCCATGTTGATGTAGTTGTCTGCGTATTCATTTGTTACGGTCCTTACGGTCCATTTCTTCAAGATAAAATTCTCTAGTCGTAGTTTAGTTATCAAGAAATTGAGTTAAGTTTGGTGAATCCGTATTCTATACCGCGTGGGGGTGGTGCGCTCGGTTATTTTTTTCAGACCTTAAAATCCGATATTTTCTAGAGACCATCCAATTAGACCGGCAACGCACCGTTCTGCGTGAGATAGGATTTGGTTTTTGGTAGTTCAAAGTTCTATCCACATTAGGGTCATATTTGCTTAGGGAGTACCTTTTACTGTTTCTCAGGGAACTAAGCATTTGATGGCTCATATTCGCTCTTTCAGCAGAAATGACCCTTTGCCAATCACTCTTGCGACGGCAATTTGGTGTTTATGGCTTGAACGAAACAATAAGGTCTTCAGGAATGAAAGAAGAAACCTTCAGAGTGTCCATGACTGGCTCGTTCAGCAAGCGGCTCTTTTTGTTAAATTCTCTTAGTTTTCGGTTTCTCTTTTTTTCTGCCTTTTTTTTTCTTCTTTTTCCTCTTTTTTTTTTTTACTAGGTAGTCGATATTTAATATGTCTAAAAAAAAAAGTTCTATCCACATCAGGGGTGTAGATGAGCTGAGCCTGAGCGAACCGAGGCTAACTCGAACTCAAGCTCATCTCAAGTCGAGCTGGCTCAGCTCAGCACATAAGGTAATTCCGAGTTTTTTTAGAACTCAACTCATTAGAACTCGAGTTAGCTCATCTCAAGTCAAACTCAACTCATTAGAACTCGAGTTGGCTCATGTCTTGAAAACTAGCTCGTTATTAAATATCAAACTTTGAGACTTCGTGATGGGCTAAACTAAAAAACAAACAACATAAATATTAAACAAGTTTAAAATGCACATAAAAGGCACACGAAGAGATCAGGAGGAAAATATGGCTATTTTTTTCTAAAAATGAAAAGAACTTAGGGTTATAGAATAGTGATTAAAAATTGGGCTGGGTTACAGACTAAACAAACAAATTGGGCTAAGTTTCACGAGTTGGACTGAGCGAGCTGAAGGGAACTCAAACTCAGCTCATGGGCCTTCCGAGCCGGTGTAGCTCGAGTTATTCCAGCTCGAGCTGAAACAGCTCGAGTTGCTATCGAGTATTATCCGATTCGAGTTCGAGCTAGCTCACGAGGGCCGAGTTTTTTGCTCAGTCATAATCCACAATAGCTCTTTTTTTGTATCACACATTAGTTTAATTTGCGTCTCTATCAACCGACTACTGAGATGTCAAATTGGGGTCAGAGTCGGTAAGGAGTGAAATTGACCCAACGTTTGTTTGGACAAATTAAAAAAAGAAAAGAAAGAAACTTACGGATTTTATGTGAATTGTCATAGTGTCGAACGGAGTGGTGAAGATTTTTTTTAAAAAATAAATCAACACCTGCTTTATTTAATACGGCGTGTTTGTTAAGGAAGAAGTTGAAATTGGGATCTCATTTCTCGCGCTTATAAATTTTAATATTGACATATTGTCTTCTTTGTCAACTCTCATGTACGAAATATTAACTAATCAATGAAATATTAACTAATCAACAATGGATTTGGTTGGCGTATAGAACACTGACAACAACAAACCATTAATTTATTTAAGACGGAATCAAATAAGGACAGATTCTTAAAAAAAGTGTTAAACTAAATCAAATTAATCAATAACAATAATAATAACGGTAGTAATAACATTTTGTTTTCAAAATTTCAAAGGATACCAATTGATTTCACATATATACAAATGATGAAGGCTTAGAACCTAGGAATCAAATAAATTTATAAACCTAGAGCTAACCTCACTAGTCGTTTTAGTTAAGCTTTAGGGTCGAACCCAAGGGACGGATTAATGAGTACCGGACTTTACTTCCTCACGAAAGCTAGACAATTACATTTTTATGGAGTTTTTGGTTGATTAAATCTAAAAGTGCAAGTAAATAAATATTTTTGGATATTTTAATTATCTAAAAAAAAATCTAAATGCTTAAAGAGATGTTTTTGGTGTTTTAACAATATAAAAGTCGTCTTAGATTCAGGTTTCACATCGGTTTGGACTCTAGAACACAGAACTTATCACTTTCGTGCATCAAACGGTGTTTTTCAAGCATATACCACTCCGTTCGATCCGAACAGATGGTATAAGTGTGTGGTTTTGACTCTTTATGAAATTTTATGCTTTGTGCTAGGGTTTGTTGGTCAAACCTAGATACTCTAAACCTCAGCTTTCGCTTATTGGACTAGACACTAGTTCAATCACAACCTAACCTAATTAACTCGATTGGTTCACAACTTTTGGTATAGAATTCAATCAACTTAAACTTGTTTGTTGGAGTTCATAAGGATATCTAGAGGTCTTTTGGACTTGTCTAAAAGTTACACTTTTGGTGTCAACTAATCTCCCCTTTCGGATCTACGATTTATCCCAAATACTTTATTTGAACTAATCTTGTTTATCCTAACTTAGACTTGACTAGATGCGGCCGTACAACTAGAAGGTGATTAGGAAATCACAAGCAATTCAAACAAGAAATTAACATAATTCTCAACAAAACAAATCAACAAAACATATCATATCATATCAAGTCAAATCACAACACATCAAAACCTAAATTACTTCCCTACTCCTAAGACAACATAAATCTAGCCTAACATGAAAGCAAAATAAGATACAAGCTCCATCAAATCAAAATATCAAGAGAATGGAAGAAATAAACCAAATATCGCTTCTAACTCAAGATACCGAACGTCCAGAGCCGTGGTTGGGTTGATTCTGTCGCCGTCGCGCCTAGAATTGCTCCAAAGATGATGCCATGGTCGTGCTATGATGAAAGAGGTGGAATCCCACGCCTTTCGGCGTGAGAACGGTGGTGAAAAGGTGCCAAAACGTGGTGGGATATGGAATTTCGTGGTTGGTGGGTTTCCCCCTTTTTCTTCTGGCCTAGGGGAGCATAAATAGTGATCTTCTGGACTTGGAAAGGAGGCTAGGGCGTCATGGCAAGAATTCATACCAAAATATTGAGTTTCCATGCTTGAAAACTTGCCAAATGCACTATGTCGGCTCTCAACTCGGACCGAGTTAGCTCAAACTCGGACCGAGATGGCAATTTAGCAGTTTTCTGACTTTCAACTCGGACCGAGATGGATCCAACTCGGACCGAGTTGACTCCAGACCGAGGAGAGGAAGTATTTCGGCCATAATTCCTTCACCCGAACTCCGATTGAGGCGATTCAATAGGCGTTGGAAAGCTTAGGATGAGCCCTTCAATGCTATTGATTCCATTTGACCAATTGTTTCTCTTAAATCCACCATTTTATGCATTAATTGAGTTTGATCCACCGAGTTCCTGCAATTCAATACAAAAACCACAACAGTACCCAATTCTAGACAAATATAGCACGAAGCACAATGAATATAGGGGTTTGAGTTACCATTTGAGTGTAAAGTCCGGCCAAAATGCACATATAAATATGAGATATCAACAAACATAATTTTTTTTTCGGAAGATGAAAATAAAGCTTATTATTTTTTTTTTTATTAAACGTAAGATGAACTTCCTCGTTCGTGAACGACCAGTGTTGAGACTTGAGAGAAAAGAGGCCTTATTTCATCATTTTGAGCCACATGACTCGGCCCATGAACGGCCTGCAAATTCCTATCCTTTCTTAGGGCTGAAAACGGTAGTTGTTTCAATCGTTCTTTCGTTTCGTTTCGTCCGGAACGGAACGGTAACGGATAAGAAGTTTAGTTTCGTTTAAGGAACGGAACAACTAACGCAAATAGAAATATTGTTTCGTCTCAGAACAGAACGATTAGTGAAATTGGTACGTTTCGAGGGAGAAACGAGTAAAATTAGATTTCTGCAGCGTCGCTCCGATTTCTCCGCCGAACACAGTCACATCTATCTCTCTCGGCTCTGCATCACCCAGTACAATCGCCGTCGAGAGTGAGACGTGATGATGGTGCCTCCTCCCTCTTTCCCGCGTGACCTAACATTTCATTTCTCTATCTCCGTTTCATACAAAATGCAGAATAGTTTATTTCTTGCATCTTAATAAAAATGCAAAACAGTTAGGTAGTCAACTCAAAGACGGTTATAACCGTTTTGATCGTTCCCATCAACGAAACGATCAACGCAACATGTGTTAAACGGGTGCAACAATCAACGCAATAAATACAAAATTTTCGTGCATCAATGTAACGGTTAACGAAAATGATCACTTTCGTGGTTGTTTTTCACGTTATGCACCCCTATCCTTCCTTTCTAGTTTTTTTTTTTGAAGGGTTTGACCGTTTGACAGTGGCTGTCAAATAATTCCGGGAATTGCTCAGGACACGTCTGACTTGCTCAAATATTCTCTCATTTTTTAAAAAATGACATAAATACCCTCAATTTAGCACTGAAATCTGTAGGCCTACAAACGCGTTAAAAAACCACGTTACCACCCATACCGTTTTCCGTTTCGTTAAGAAAACAGTATCAACATTCATTCCGTTAATCCGTTCCGTTTATGGAACGGTATAGAATTCCGTTCCGTTATTCGTTTCACTTAAGAAATTACATATGAAACTGTTTGAAATGAAGCGAAACGGTTCGAAACGTCACTATTTTTATTCCGTTTGCCGTTTCATTTATTGGAACAAAATGAAATTGGTGACGTTATTCGTTCTGTTTCGTTTATACGAAACGGAATCACGTGGTATTTTTTGTCGTTGATAGGTCTAGAAATCTGAGAAAATAACATAGGAAATGTGAGGGTATTTTAGTAAATTTGAAAATGTTTGAGCAAGTCAGACGTGACCTGAGCAATTCCCAACGATTCCTTTGTAGTTTCTATCTCCTCCAGTTTTTCCCAAAAATACACGGAGACTGGAGACTGGAGACTCGCAGCCATCGAGAAACTTATTTTCTTTGTACTGTCCGTGGAACAAAGACCCAGAGGTGGTGGGCCATATAAAAATTTTGCACATTAGACCTCCTTTGTTTATAAATTTCTCCTCAGTCAGAAATTATTTTTATTTCATCATTTTGAGCGAGATGACTCGGCCCATGAGCGGCTTGCAAATTCCTTTGTAGTTTCTATCTACTCCATTTTTTCCTCTACACGGAGAGTGGAGACACGCTCATCTTATCTTGTCTACCGACTACTGAGCACTCGTTCCCCAAAAATCTGCTCGCAAATTCCGTAATAGGGATTTGGGTTTGTTGTGGTCTCTCTCTCTCTCAATCACTAATTATCTCTCCTATTCATGCTCATTGTACCCAAGGTACTTGTGGAAATGTTCTTTCAAGGGTGAAGGTTGCACGACTGCCTTCTGATCTGCATTTCAGGTGCGTTACGTTACTTGTATCAATTTCAGCTTTTTAGTTGATTCCACTAGTCATCCAAGTTTAGTGAATTCCTATCAATTTGTGATCTAAAACCTTAGGTATATCACTATATCAGCATGCACACAGACTATTAGAAACACATAATTTGATTAATTAAGCCTTTTTGTTCATTGTCTAAACTTAATTATTCATTTTCTTGCAATCACAGTACGTACAAGTACAGCTGCATATATACCTCTATCCTCATCATGTAGACTCTGCTACAAATGCACTGGTCCCTTTATATATACACAGTATGTTGGCACAAGATGGACATGATTTACTTCAATAAATAGGCTAGATCTTATATGACATTTGATTAGTAGAGCTGCTTTTATAACTGTTATTAGAAGGTTCAGATTCCTCCAGAAGATGACAAGATTGGACAATTTTAATAACCAAAATGTATTGTTTTTCACAATCTGTGTTGTTTATGTGCTGTCGATGAATGCAGTGGCAGAAAAATAGACGGGCAGATTGTCGCTTCGACAGACAAGAGTGAAAACCACATATGTTTAAGATGGTCCATACATCGTCTCTTACCTCCTTCTCTTCACTGTCACCTACAGCTTCCCAATCCCAATCACAGACCTCACTTGCTTCTCGTCATAGCCTCTGCCTTGTCTGCTACTCAATACCCCAATCCAAATCTCAACCCCACAGAATCACTAAGAAACCAAAACCACCATCCACTACTACCAACTACCCTAGTAAGAGCAATCTTGGCGAGATTCCGATGAAGCCGTCGCAGGACCACTGCAAGCAGAAGGGCAAGCTGGAGCAGGAGGAAGGAAAGCAACACTGCAAGCAGAAGGGCAAGCTGGAGCAGGAGGAAGGAAAGCAACATCGGAAGGCCGGTTCCATTTCTACTCAAGAGGCCATTAAACGGTTGCACTTTTATTTGGATTTTCCAGACACTCTAGCGTCGATTCGAGAGTTCAATCAGCTCATGTCTGCCATGGTACACACCAAAACCTTAAGACATAACCCCTCCATCTTTTCCCTCTACAATCATTTAACAGAAACTCTAGGAATTAGTCCAGATAAATATACCTATGGGAACATGATTAGTATCTGTGCCCAGATGAATCGGCTCAACCTAGCTTTTATGTTTCTTGGGAGGCTTCTAAAAGAGGGTCACAAACTTGATGCGATAACATTTACTCCACTACTCAAGTGCCTCTGTTCTGGGGATAGGATCCGGGAGGCAGCAGTCATGTTGCTTCACAAAATGCCTAAGCTGGGAGTCGTACCCGATAAACGCTCATATAACATTCTTATCAAGGGACTTTTATCTCTACTATATTAAAAGCACCAATGGAAGGATGTAACATCTCAGGATACAACCTTGGTCTGAACGATCTACACTGTTGATGATCAATTTCGACCAATCTACACCGTTGGACGATCAAACTGTAAATTGATAAATGGATCAGATGAGATCTCCGAAGGAACAGTTAATCAATCTTTCATTTGGAGCGTTGCTGAGCTGGGGCGCTGGTTACGTTTTTTCGCTCGTCCGGTTCGATTCTCCGTGATATCAAATATTTTTTTCAACGTATTTTTCGATTTGTTTCTCTCCGTAACACTAACACCCCTAATGGGCCCACTGCCCATGGAAACAAAAGTCTTGCTACTTCCCCGTCCTTTCCTAATCCTAACCCTCTGTTGCACCGACACACCGCCTAGCCTTCTCTCGTCAATTTTTCCTCCCGACAGTGGGACCCAGCCCTTTCCTCTAAATCCCTGATGCACCGATCCCACTTATTCAGGCCCTACCTCGCCTGATTCGAGTTTTTGTCAGCGATGATTCTGGAAGGAGGTTGCTTGCGTCGTTTCAATCGGTATTCGAATTCATAATTTAAACTTTTGAAACATTATGTTGGCGCTTGGAGAAGTTGTCTTATGTGGGACGCGAGAAGGTTGCCAGTTAAGGAGAGAAAAAAAATGTAAAATAAGAGTTTATTCTACGACAGTCAAAATTGTGGATCGGGCTCCTTCTGGTAAAGAAGCATGCTCGCATAGATTGATGTGTGATCGTCCCCCAAATAAGTCATCTTTCTCAAAGGATTGACTAATGTGCAGGTTGGTTTTTTTCCTTTTCTTTCACGATTTTCAATTTGATCTGGACTTAATTTGGTTTGATTATTTGATTTATGCAATTGTTGATTAATTGAAATTTATTGTGATCGAAAAGGACCTGAGCACGTGTTCTAAATTAGGTTTTTGTGTTGTTTGAAATTAACTAATTTCCTTTCACTCTCCATGCCTAACCCTCTGATGCACTAGTCCCATCGAAGGCCACATGGATTGCTCGGGACTGTACCTGCTTTTTGGCGAACAAGAGCCGTCGATGAGAAAGGCATCAGTGGTCTCCCTTTCGGATCTAATGGAGAGGTACGAATTTTGAAATTTTAGACTTAGATGCAGCATTTCAATTTTAACTTTGAATTCAAATTTTCTCTGTGACCCATCCACTCATAAATATTAGAATTTCAATCGGGCATCAGTACTACCATCACCTTCTTCTTCGAGAGGGCAACAATCACGCCGCTTGTTCATGTACAATTTTCTTTCCTTATTCGCTGACACAGACACTCCAAATTGAAATTTGATGCCCCTCTTTTACTCCCCCCATCTCTTTTAGATATTGGAGAGGGGGGAGCTATGCAAGCCAACAAGCGACTACTAGATATCAATAGTCCCCCAAATTTCAGTCGATCAGATGCCGTAAGAGGAGAAGGCAGGTCTACATCAAGGTATTGCTCAATTTTCTCTGCTTTGTTTAATTGTTGGTATCTATTGTATTTGATTGATTTTAATACATAGTCATGCTCTACTCTCTTTAAAATCCTAGGTATCGCTCAACAAGGCTTTTAGTACACAATCAGTACAAGGAGTAGATGCAGTATATTAGTTTCACCTGTCTCAATTTCATCAGGCAGTTAAAATCCCTTGCAAAACGGACAGCATGGGATAATGAATTATCACAAGTCTTGAAAGTAGAGTGCTAGGATGGTATTTGACTGATATCAAAGGTATTTTAAATTTTTACTTGTCATAGCCCTCCAGTTCAAAAACTTGAGTGCTACTATAAGCCTTCTGTCATTCTAGATTGTACAAACAATGTACAAGAAGGTAACAAATGTAAAAATAGTCATTCCTGTTTAACCAGCACTAACTATTTTCAATACTCAAATTTCTTTTAGAAAAAAATATTGTAAGCACGACTCCAAGAGGTGATTTCTATTCAGAGGATGACTGGGAACAAAATGCATGCAATGAGCAACAACAACAGGCTAGCGTAAAGCTCTATTCTTTTCAAAAGAGTAAACTAACATTGCAACAAGACTATTTTCTTTCACTTTCTGGAAACATAATTGTTTTTACCATATTTTTAGCATGAATCGCAAGAAATATTAGTTGAATTGAAATTTTTTGCTTTACATCACTTATCTTCTATTGGACAAGGCTAAATTAATAAAATAATTGTCTTTTCCTTTTGTTGTTTCAGGATCAAGATAATAATGAAATGCTAGAATATTGGCCGTCAAACTTATCAACACTGGTATCTCTTTGCAAAAGATACAAATAGCAAGTGGGGATCTCCTGCTAGATCAGTCCTCCATGCAGGAGGATGATGTCGCGGGTAAGAAAAATAATTGAGCTATATTTTTATTTGTGGAGAGAAAATCTCACCAAATTTATAGTTCCGATTTAGGTACATTTTTTGGGTAATTAAGAAAATATTTTTATCAAACTTATTTGAGTCAGACAGATAATTTTTTTCATTTTTCTTTTATAATAAAATGATAAAATGAGGATAGCGAATTACCCAATAAAGTTATCCATGCATATTAATACAAATTTGATTTCTTTTTTCCGTTCTTTTTTGCTTCTCTGTGCTTCACTTTATACTAGGTCACTCTAAAATTGAACGTTCATGACTCATGAGCATGATTACAAATACAATTACCATAGTTTACTAAGTTTTTTTGTTTATTGGAAATTAGATGTCCTCTTCTTTGTGAAGTAGTTCTTTTCTAATAAAAACCCAAGATCATGAGCTCTAGATCCAAACCTAATAGTCTGTTTGATAAGCCTTGATCTGGATATTAATTATTCAATTATCCTATTTTCAGGGAATATAAAAGAGTATATATAGTGCAGACTGCAGAATATTTTGGTGGTCAAGTGGCAAAGCTGATATAGTGCAGACTGCAGGATATTCAATTATCCTATGTAATTCAAGTTGAATGTAATGACTGGTGAGTGGTGATAGTGATAGATAATGTAACGCTTGTAAGAAATATGCATGCAATTTTATAGTATCTGTGTAAAGGTGAACTATTTTTACAGTTGTATGAAATTCATTAGCGTTGATCTCCATCCTTTTATTTTTTAATTGTACAAATCCACCATTATAATTGTTTCATAGATGTATAGATCATCTGCAATCAACTGTTTCTCTGGTATAGGACTATGCTCAGTTTTGAACATTCTCATTCCCGGTAAAAGTAAAACTGTGGTATCATTTGCCTCATTATTCTCGACTCGCTATAAATATTACTAATGAATAAATACATTTAGAATAGATTTTTTTTTCTGAATTCTTGGTTGATACGATCAATTACTCGAATAAGAATTAAGAAATATTGGTTTTACTAAAATATGATTTCAGTCTTGAAAGGAAATACTATATATATGCTCATTTTCGGGGACCACAGTAATCGTTTTGGTTAAATCGGAGAGATTAAGCACATTCCTGTCCTTATTTTATGTGAACTTTTATGAACAAAATGACATCTTGCGCTTCATATAGTAGCCTCATGAAGTATTTTTTTTCTCTTTCTTTTCCTTTTAATTTTTATCCGTACGCTATAAAATAAAAAATTATTTGTGTACTGAAATTCATTATCTTTCCTGTATTAGTTTTTTTTATTTAAAATTTGTTTTTAAAATTTTTTCCCTACGAACAATATATTTTTATGTGAAACTTTTATATTGAGAAACATTTTTATTTTCATCGAATTATTTTTTTTGAGTCGTTCACGTGTCTACTTTTATTGATTACATTTGTTTAAACCGGTAAACCCTATTGCCTTCAAGGTCGATCAAGACAACATTGAACTTAAATATTGAAAATGGACAACATATATGTGTCAAATAATATTTTCATTTTCACATATCATATACTAAAATCGCCCACACATTGAGTGGGCACTTCTGCTAGTCTTATGGTAAGACCGAGTTAGCCCTTCAGTTGTTTTTTAAAATGGTTAAAACTGGTGGTGAGTGTAAACCAAACGTGTTCATATATACTACTATAATTGATGGACTCTGCAAGGAGAGTGATCTCACTAAGGCATTTGGTTTGTATCGACAGATGTATTCTATGGGGGTTAAACCTAATACTGTGACATACAACTCATTAATCGACGGTGTTTGCAAGGACGGTGCACTAGATAGACCAGAGAAATTGTTGCTGACCATGGTTAATGAAGGGGTCGATCCTGATGTCGTGACTTACAGCATTCTTATAGATGGTCTGTGCAAGCATGGTGAAATTGAAAGGGCAATGGAACTGCTGCATAGCATGGAATCTGAAGGGCACGAGTCTAATGTCGTGACTTACAGCATTCTTATAGATGGTCTGTGCAAGCATGGTGAAATTGATAGGGCAATGGAACTGCTGCATAGCATGAAATCTGAAGGGCACGAGCCTAATGTCGTGACTTACAGCATTCTTATAGATGGTCTGTGCAAGCATGGTGAAATTGATAGGGCAATGGAACTGCTGCATAGCATGAAATCTGAAGGGCACGAGCCTAATGTCGTGACTTACAACATTCTTATAGATGGTCTGTACAAGCATGGTGAAATTGAAAGGGCAATGGAACTGCTGCATAGCATGAAATCTGAAGGGCACGAGCCTGATGTCGTGACTTACAGCATTCTTATAGATGGTCTGTGCAAGCATGGTGAAATTGAAAGGGCAATGGAACTGCTGCATAGGATGAAATCTGAACGGCACAAGCCTAACGTCGTGACTTACAGCATTCTTATAGATGGTCTGTGCAAGCATGGTGAAATTGAAAGGGCAATGGAACTGCTGCATAGCATGAAATCTGAAGGGCACGAGCCTGATGTCGTGACTTACAACATTCTTATAGATGGTCTGTGCAAGCATGGTGAAATTGATAGGGCAATGAATCTGCTGCATCGCATGAAATCTGAAGGGCATGAGCCTAATGTCGTGACTTACAACATTCTTATAGATGGTCTGTTCAAGCATGGTGAAATTCATAGGGCAATGAAACAGCTGCATAGCATGAAATCTGTAGGGCACAAGCCCAATGTCGTGACTTGCAACATTCTTATAGATGGTCTGTGCAAGCATGGTGAAATTGAAAGGGCAATGGAGCTGCTGCATAGCATGAAATCTGAAGGGCACGAGTCTAATGTCGTGACTTACAGCATTCTTATAGATGGTCTGTGCAAGCATGGTGAAATTGAAAGGGTAATGGAACTGCTGCATAGCATGAAATCTGAAGGGCACGAGCCTGATGTCGTGACTTACAGCATTCTTATAGATGGTCTGTGCAAGCATGGTGAAATTGAAAGGGCAATGGAACTGCTGCATAGCATGGAATCTGAAGGGCACGAGTCTAATGTCGTGACTTACAGCATTCTTATAGATGGTCTGTGCAAGCATGGTGAAATTGATAGGGCAATGGAACTGCTGCATAGCATGAAATCTGAAGGGCACGAGCCTAATGTCGTGACTTACAACATTCTTATAGATGGTCTGTACAAGCATGGTGAAATTGAAAGGGCAATGGAACTGCTGCATAGCATGAAATCTGAAGGGCACGAGCCTGATGTCGTGACTTACAGCATTCTTATAGATGGTCTGTGCAAGCATGGTGAAATTGAAAGGGCAATGGAACTGCTGCATAGGATGAAATCTGAACGGCACAAGCCTAATGTCGTGACTTACAGCATTCTTATAGATGGTCTGTGCAAGCATGGTGAAATTGAAAGGGCAATGGAACTGCTGCATAGCATGAAATCTGAAGGGCACGAGCCTGATGTCGTGACTTACAACATTCTTATAGATGGTCTGTGCAAGCATGGTGAAATTGATAGGGCAATGAATCTGCTGCATCGCATGAAATCTAAAGGGCATGAGCCTAATGTCGTGACTTACAACATTCTTATAGATGGTCTGTTCAAGCATGGTGAAATTCATAGAGCAATGAAACAGCTGCATAGCATGAAATCTGTAGGGCACAAGCCCAATGTCGTGACTTGCAACATTCTTATAGATGGTCTGTGCAAGCATGGTGAAATTGAAAGGGCAATGGAGCTGCTGCATAGCATGAAATCTGAAGGGCACGAGTCTAATGTCGTGACTTACAGCATTCTTATAGATGGTCTGTGCAAGCATGGTGAAATTGAAAGGGCAATGGAACTGCTGCATAGCATGAAATCTGAAGGGCACGATTCTGATGTCGTGACTTACAGCATTTTATAGATGGTCTGTGCAGGCATGGTGAAATTGATAGGGCAATGAATCTACTGCATCGCATGAAATCTGAAGGGCATGAGCCTAATGTCGTGACTTACAACATTTTTATAGATGGTCTGTGCAAGCATGGTGAAATTGAAAGGGCAATGGAACTGCTGCATAGCATGAAATCTGAAGGGCACGAGCCTAATGTCGTGACTTACAACATTTTTATAGATGGTCTGTGCAAGCATGGTGAAATTGAAAGGGTAATGGAACTGCTGTATAGCATGGAATCTGAAGGGCACGAGCCTAATGTCGTGACTTACAACATTCTTATAGATGGTATGTGCAAGCATGGTGAAATTGAAAGGGCAATGGAACTGCTGCATAGCATGAAATCTGAAGGGCACGAGCCTAGCGTCGTGACTTACAACATTCTTATAGATTGTCTGTGCAAGCATGGTGAAATTGAAAGGGCAATGGAATTATTGCATAGCATGAAATCTGAAGGGCACGAGCCTGATGTTGTGACTTACAACATTCTTATAGATGGTCTGTGCAAGCATGGTGAAATTGATTGGGCAATGAATCTGCTGCATTGCATGAAATCTGAAGGGCACGAGCCTAATGTCGTGACTTACAACACTCTTATAGATGGTCTGTGCAAGTATGGTGAAATTGAAAGGGCAATGGAACTGCTGCATAGCATGCTATCTGAAGGGCACAAGCCCGATGTCGTGACTTGCAACATTCTTATAGATGGTCTGTGCAAGAATGTTGAATTTGAAAAGGTAAAAGAATTGGTGCATAGCATGATTCCTCAGTGGTACGAACCTAATGCGGTTACTTACAGCAATCTTATAGTTAATCTGTGCAAGAATGGTGAAACTGCAAAGGCAAAGGAATTGTTGTATAGCATAATTTCTAGCATGATTTTTGAAGGTCAAAGCCTGATGTCGTGACATACACCACTCTAATGGATTCTTTGTGCTTGAATGGTGAAATTGAATGGGCTAAACAATTGTTGCATGGCATGGTTTCTAAAGGGCACAAGCCTAATGTCATTACTTACACCACTCTTATAAATGCGCTATTATGTAAAAATTGGGAAAGCTAGAAAAATTAAAGGAGTTGCCAAAAAGTGAATACCATGATTTTTTTATGGCCATGAGACCTTAATTGTGACGTATGGCAGTTCAAATAATGTCATTTTGAGGAGGCAGTGATTTGCTGCGTAGCAAGATTTCTAAGGAGCACGAGACCAAAGTCATAACATATGCTGCAATTAATAGATGTGCTCTGTAATTGGTGGGAGAAGGATAAGCAAAGATACACTATTTGGTCGATTCATTGATAAATGCCAATGAAAATTTGTTGATAAGATTTTTTTGTTATTGATAAATAGAATGCAGAAGCATTTTGTCAAATGCAATAATAGAATTTTTCGTATGGTTTCACTTTTTGTGTAATCGAGACTTAAATTTTGAAATTTTTGTCAAATGCAGAAGCAGTTTGTCTTCAACAAGCTAGACAACAGTTACATTGAAGCAAATTATATAGATAACATGCACTGTAAAGAATAAAACTAAAATTTCCTGGCAATCTAATGACATACTGGTAATTGACTGGTAGCAAGTACCAATACACAAGACCAAGGATCGCTGGTGCTCTTCTCCCTCACGTGACTTCACTATCTCTCCATCCTGGCAATCTAATAACATACTGTAATAATACTGTGTACACTGTTATCCCTTTTCCTCTCTACTCTATTACTAAATTGAGCTCGTTTACTTGTTTAGATTAGAAATAATAGATGCCAAATGAGTTTTAGCTTTAATCAGTGACAAATCACATTGAGAATAGCATGTTTCTATTAGAAATAATTACATTTTATCTTTTGTCGTCTTGCGCATCATTGAAAAAAAATTGGAATAAAAAAGAACATAGCTTTCTAGTAAATTTATGATAGAGGAGCATCATATACAACAGAGAGATGAGTGAAAAAAGAAAGTGAAAGAATACATCATACAGTACGACATCATATTTAATACAAGCATTGTATATATTTCATACATGAAATAATTAAAACATAAAGGTACTTTTGTTCTCCACAGACAAAGATCAAAACATGGCAATATAAAGGTACAAAATCATCCTCAACAATCACCTAACTAACTCTTTCTGACAAGCAATATCAGAATTTATCATTTTTACAAAATCAACTCAAAAAGTTATCTGATCACCAATTCTGCTCATTTGTTCTCTTTTTTATTATCCTCTTCTCCATTGGTCTCCTCTTTATCCACAGGTATCATCTTCATCAGTTGGCAAAAAAAACGTCATCGAATATTACCAACAGAAGCCCAAATCCATTTTTGCCTAATTCTCTCTTATCTCAGTAGTTGTTGTCATATAAACAGGACTTTTACTCTACCAGGAATTAACAAAAGAATAGTCAGATACAAGCAAAAAAAAAAAATATTAAGTAATCGATTAATTAACTACGCTCCTGTTTTTGGTGGAGCATTGAGCACTCGTGCATGTTACTCTAACAATATGCCTTATTGGCTAGAAAAATTTCACCCAGATTGAGTCAATTCATTTAAATAGATTGATTGCAGGAAATTTCACCCAAATTGATTACGGGACATTCATACAAAAATATCAACAAAGGAAAAAGGGGCAAACCTTAAATGAAAAGAATTGAACCAAAAAGGATTTACGAAAGACACAATACACATGACAGGGGTAAACGAAGGAGGAAATTACTTGTCACCGGCCATCTGCAACTTCCGACAAGCTACCTAGGGTTTCGTCACGAAGGTGGAAAATTACTTGTCACCGGCTCCAAAATTGACGGCCGTGCTTCGTCTATTGGAGAGATTTAGGATTAGAAGAGGTGGGGAACTTTTTCGATCTGAATGGGAGAGAACGAAGGGGACGAGAAAAGAGAGAATTGGAGATTGAGAGTAGGGTCAAAAGCACAATGAGCAAACGGCAAACTTTATAAATATAACGGAGAGGCGGAGTCAGTTTTGGGCGTTGCTTTTCCCACGGCACCGATTTGTAATGCACGGCAAAATTTAATAAATGACCAAGTTACCCCTCTTGAACCCTCCGCCACTAGGAACATCTATCCAGATTTTCAGTCCTGAATTTCTTCTCCCCCTTTCCTCAGTCATCAATCATCACCGGCCTTTCATCTCCATCTCCCCATTTTCTCTTCTTCCTTCTTAGTTCCGATAAAAATCGCTCTCTCTCTCTCTCTCTTCGATTCCTTGCTTCTACCATCTCAACCCTCGACCCTATGATAATTGTCATTTTAAATTTGCTCTCTATTTTTTTTGGACAGATAATATTAGAATCCAACTAGCATTGGAGCATTGTTGCTGGAAGGTCACATCTGGATAAAAGTCTCTTATAAACTAAAACATGGTAGTGGCATTGAGCAATATGATCTGTTTTGTATGAAAATTTAGCCAAAAAATGAATGTTACATTGTATTTTATACTTTCAATTTCTTGCTGCTATATGAGTTTATACTTTCGAACGATAGGATTTTATTTTTATTTTTATGGTGGCGTAATGCGTGGTAAGAGACTCGCGAAGGAGTCTCACCAAAATAATATTTCATTTGCGTCAAAAAAAAGAAAGAAAATATTCGAAAATTTTCTCAGCAGATTATTGCATAAAATAGAAAAGGGTATTTTAGTCTTCATAGATAAATTTGCCGTGCATTACAAATCGGTGCCGTGAGAAAAGCAACGCCCGTCAGTTTTGCTCTTTCGCATCTAAATCCAGACCACAGGATGACATCTAATCTCTCGATCGGACGGTTAAAACATTGGAGCACACAGGTCCTCTATGTGCTGGAGTCTAATTTAGCCTATCTCTATATATATACATTCTAAAATGAAAACATGAAAAAAATTGTGATATCCCTGAATTTTAGGACCTGTTTGCAATACATCGAATTCTAAGGTTCTATTTGAAAAATGTCCATGTTTATCCACTTTGAAAATATCTCTTTGATCTTATCCACATTTTTAGTAGCTAAGTAATCAATATTTATTTAAATAATTTCTGATAATTAATATCTTTATAAATAGGCTCGGTTATTTTTATAAATAGTATCAATATTTTTAGAAATAATAGCTAAGTAATTCCTTTCTGCTTACTTAGCCATTAAGTAATCTAGAATATTTACCATTTTAGCCAGACCTCCACTATAAATAGACCCCAGCCTCATTTCATTTCATTTCATTTCGTATATCATTTCTGTTTCTCTCTCTTCCTAGCAAACTGTGAATACCACCTTGGCTTTGAATAGTCGGCCATTTGGAATTCGAGTTCTACGTTGAAGATATATTCATCCCGATTTGCTTGTGCTATGGATCGCTCAGTCAGGTAACCGAACTTCTCTATAATTAGTTCCGTATTGCTTGATTTGATTACCGCTTGGCTTTGCTTGCATGTGTATGCCCGTGTGTGGTTGTCTTTTTATGACGTGTGGATGTCTTTTGAGATTTTGTTATTCTTTTGATAGGAACTAGCAAATTTGATTATGAAATATAAAAGTGATTTGGAATAACTGAAAATGGATGATGAAAGTGAAACAGAATGAGACCGAGTAGTTAAGTTGTTTTACTTGTGATTTCCATTATCGGGAGATTGCACCACAGCTTAATGCCGGTGGTCTCCTTATGATAGTGATCACGGGCAACACATACTGATCTACTCTTCTATTTAGCCACTAGGCGGATTAGCGGTCATTTGGTATATATTCGTTTTGGTTGGACTGGCTGGAACCATTAGGTGTGTGGAAGCGGACTACCCCACGGAACTCCGCGGTAGTAACCCAGTACTGGTGTATACTAGCCCCCACTTAGTGCACGGTGGAGGGCAGGAGCTGTTGCAAAGCAACCAGGGTCGGGTGTCTATACATTAGGTATACACTCGATGGGTAGGATCGATTAAGCACAGGTACGGTCAGGAAATACAATATGGTGGACTTGGCGCGGGACCTTTTTCCCCATGTCTAAGTAAGGATTGAGACATGTAGGGTGGATTTGGCACGGGAATTATTCCTGCAGGGTTGGAGTTATGTAAGGTGGATACTCTCGTATTATATTATATGCTATTCCTCATGAAAGTACACCGAATCACATTCATCTCTTTTCTTAAATAAAATGTATGGTTTGTTATGTGGATTAATCCAGTCATGTTTAATTTGCTTTAACAACTAATATAGAGAAGCTGCGTCGTTAAATAACCGGTTACTGAGCTTTGTAGCTGACATCCGTTTTGTTTTTTTTTTCTGCTTGCGACGTAGGTTGACGGGCCGTCGGATGGATGCAGAAGATACCGTCCCACCGTCCCGCCCCGTGTGTCGGTGTGTCGGCGCGGGGTGTGACAAAAATATAGGCATATTTCTTATTGGTGAAAAACATCCCATGTTGATGTACTTGTCTAGTTGTCTGCGAATCCATTAGTTACGGTCCATTTCTTCAAGATGAAATTCTCTAGTCATAGCTTAGTAATCAAGGAATTGAGTTAGTTTGGTGAATCGGTATCCTATCCCCGCATTGTCCAATATGATCTGGACGGTTATTTTTTTTTCAGACCTTAAAATCCGGTATTTTCTAGAGACCGTCCAAATTAAATTGGCAGCACACCGTTCTGCGTGAGATAGGATTTGGTTTTTGGTAATTCAAATTCCTATCCACATTAGTTTTTTTTTTTTGGATCACACGTTAGTTCAATTTGCGGTCTCTATCAACCCACTCCTGAGATGTCAAATTGGGGTCAAAGTCGGTAAGGAGTGAAATTGACTCGACGTTCAAACAAATTAAAATAAAAAATAAAGAAACTGACGGATTTTATGTGAATTGTCATAGTGTCGAACAGAGTGGTGAATAATTTTTATTAAAAAAAATCAACACCGGCTTTCTTAAATACGGCGTATTTGTTGAGGAAGAAGTTGAAATTGGGATCTCATTTCTCGCGATTATAAATTTTAATTTTGATATATTGTCTTCTTTGTCAACTATCTTGTATGAAATCTTAAGTAATCAACGAAAGAGATTGGATTTGGTTGGCGTATAGAACACTGAAAATAACAAACAATTCATTTATTTAAGACGGTATCAAATAAGGACAGATTGTTAAAGTGTTAAACTAAGTCAAATTATTCAATAACAATAATAATAACGATAGTAATAACAGTCCTTTCGGTGAGACTGAGCAAAGTCAAAAAGTTTGTTGTTTGTATATCATACCAGTAGTGAACGTACCGCACAAGTCAGAATCTTGGCAGCTGAGCTCATCTAGTGAACAATCTTTTATTGGTGTTTGCTCATTGTTTGCCTCTAAATTCTGCTGCGTAAAACCCTGAACAATTCCCTATTTTATCACCAAAATCCGAAACCATATAATCAAACTCCCGACAAAATAGCCCTGATAATCGGTCATAATGCATGAAAGGAAAACACAGAAATTCTTAAAAATGGACAGTAAATTAATTAATTACGAGGAATGCCATTATGCGCCTGTGATATCCTTATAATTAATTACCGGAGTCCTAAAAAAAAATAGAAAATTTGTGGCAGTTAAATTCTTCATATTTTTATGAGGAGCCATGCAAAATTTCATGTCAAGTTGACCTATAGAAGGGCACCAAACAATTTTTCTAAAAACAAAGCAGCTTAATTATCCTCAAAATTCAGTCAAATGGACAGCTCCATTTTGAAACAAATGGAGGTAAACTTCACAGAAATGGAGATAATTCCGGATGGGCCCTTAAGGGAAATAATAAAATTCGTTCTGGGCCGAGATTGAGGCCCATCTGAATTATACACTGGCCCGGTTCGATTAATAAAAATCCCATCAATCCGACGGCCGTGATAAATTCCCATAATACCATCCAATATCAACGGACAGATCACAACCTAAACTTAAAATGTCGAATGACACCTTCTGATTGGCCGAAACAGTGGGTCCCGCAATCCCTATTTAAAAGAAAAGAAAAAAAGGGAGAAAAGATGAAACAGTACTATCTGACAGCCTTCGTACACCGGCGTGGGAAGAGATTCATCGTCGCTCTGCACCGTTTCAGCCCCAATGAACCTCGCCAGTAGAAAGGCGATGAGCTCGTCGATACAATGACACCAAACTCGGCGGTAAATGATGATCAGACTGCGCGATGACCAAAGCAGAAAGGATTAGCAATTGAGGTAAATACACATGAAATTCTGCCAAGTAGGAAAAGATTCGCTCGAGAAATAAACACAGGAGGTTCTTGTTAAATCTATGAAAGGAGAAGGATGAGCAATTTTGGGTCAATTGACACTAACGAAAGGGATATCGTCCATGGCTATGGCGAGAAACTTCAGGAGTATTGAGAGATAAGCAGTAAAGGGTAAAGGGTGATGATGCACTAATCACTTGGTTGGAATGTCTTCTTACCGTCTAGCAACCAACATACTCACATAGTGAGGAGAGAAAAGAGTGTAAAGGGAAGGATTGCGTTTGCACTGGAGATGGCCAGTAGAATGAAATAGTGTAAAGGAAGAAGAATGGAGAAGAGAAATCCTTCTCTGGCCTATGCACTGAAAAGGAGGTTCTAGGCTCGTCAGGGCAGTGTACCATGCGTACAGAGAAGTAATTGAGGAAAGGGGAATTTCCCCAGTCAATTCGATTCTCAACCGTTGATTCCCAAATAATCATTCCTCCCCCTGAGCATAGTACAAGGCATTGAATGATATACGGAAAAAGAGATAAAGTGAATGTAGCATCAAGGGCTTCTTTTTTCCAATAAGTGCATCAACAGCCGTTCATCTGTGTATAGAAAATGGAGAAGGCATGATGAGTGGCTGGATGTAATCAAAGTAGGCAACATGTATGTGCCAAGCATGCAGATGATCACTGGACACTAATTGGCACCTGGAAAGGCATATCATGCGTGATGTAATAGGGGCAAATCAGGAAATTGAAGAAAGGACAAAAGTTTGAAATCCATAAAACATGCACACAAAAGCCTCGAATTCCAAATATACCCCCTCATATCCTATCTGAGATTGTTGCAGGTGGGGCTGTCCCAAGGGGTTAAAGCGTGTTTATATGCCAAAAAAAATTATGTCAACTATGATTAAAGAACAATAAGATTAATGTTGCCAAAGCAAATTTTGAGTGTTGAGATTAATAGAACAATAGTCAATGAAAAGGGGCAACACATGTGTGCATTGTATCCCCCTTCTGTAAGCATGGATAGATGAAGAAAAATGTTTATCTTCCCTGGCATGAGCCCCACTTGTCATACAGTAATGAAGAAAAGGGGAAGAGGGATTAGCGAACAGGTGTATTACTCAAACAGCAAATATAACACTCAGCCGTCAAAATTATGCCAAATGTCAAGCAGAGAAACATAATCCCAGATTTGCCCCTGAGTAACAAAGGAGATATGCACATGTTAGAGGGGTATTAAGGGAAACCACCTTTCACTAAGGGAGCCTCCAGTTGAAAACCTATGAGGGAATGGATAAAGGCATGCTGCCAATATGCCAGACCTACAACCCTATAGCCACAGCTATGTATCAAAGGAGATCCCCTCTCTATGTGAATCACAGCCATCAATCTATGAGTCAATAGCTGGAAGACAACACATCAATTGGCGCCAGAATAGGTGTAACTCCTCCCCCAAGCACCCTGTGAAAAAGAGTAAAGTTACAAATGCCAAGTGTCACAATACCAATAGCCAGTAAAAGGGAGTAAAAGGGAAAGAAGTGATATAGGAATTGCAAAAGCAAGGCGGCAGCCTCATATCACATCCAGCCCCTTCATCACAAAATCAAGAAAGGAGATACTGCCATGTGTCAAGAGAGTGAAGCTGAACCCTAAGAATTGCAACTATAAAAGAAGACCAAGAGTAAGAGGGGAGGAGAGCATCAGTAGAATAGAAACCCTGCCAGTTTGTTTAGTGATATCTACTGTAAACCAACAAAAAAAGAGGCAATTGTTAGAGGAAAGGTAGAGAGCTTTTTCATATTAAGTTTAATGTAAATTCATTCTCCAAGAGATTCCTCTCCTCCTTCGTTCTCTTCTCTTTCTGTTTGTGTTTCTTTTCCTTTGTTTCACTAGTTGATGTTAAAATCTGAGTGTTAATTACAAGGAAGCCCTCATGTGAATAATTTACTAATGATGCTTTAGGACTCAAGGACATAGGTAAGGGGTGCTTGCCTGAGAGCGCACACTTGCCTATGTCGGAGAGCTCTTTCATAAAAAAAAAACAAAAAAAAAAAGAAGAAAACATATGTAAGTTCTAAAAAACAAAATTCTGTGTGTGAGGGGTACTTGCCAGAGAGCGTACACTCATACACTTAATTGCGTTTCAAAAACTGATAATAGTCACCTATGAAGTTATGCTTAAACTTGTGTCAAAGAATGTCTTAATATTTTAAAGGAATTAGGAGTAAAATTGGGTAGAGAAACATGGCTCTGTGTATGAGGGGTGCTTGCCAGAGAGCGCACACTCATGCACCTAGCCATGTCTTGATGCCAATTATGGTCTTTTAAGTCTCATGAATAAGATTAAACCCAGTAAGATGTAATAGAATAGAAAATAAAGTACATATATGCAAAAAAAAACAGTAGTCAATGAAGAAAGAAATTCTGAAATGTAGTAGCTAGAGCTTATTTTGTCAAAAGTATGTCTTATTAAGATTATGAAAGGAAATGAGGATTAGATATGCCTAAGATGCAACTGTACTCAAGGGCATTTTCCTGAGAATATGAAATTGGGGATAGCATATATGATATACATATGAGGTGCTTACATAGCATGACTAAAAAATTTTGATATTAGTAATAACAACGCATATGCATACACCTAACAGTAAAATAAGGGGATTAAACTAAAAACATCATCTCATCTATTTCCAGCCAAAAGAAGTGTGTACAACATATCAAGTAGAGAAAACAGTAAAAAAGTTTAACAGTTCATATGTTCACAGGGGTATTTTTGTCTAAACCTGTTAAGATGTCTTATTGCATGATAAAAAAAAAAAGAAAGAGGGGAGGGTATGCATCAAGTAAGCCAGACTGGAGTTCTAGATCATAGTCCAAATGAGCAAGGTAAAGTCCGAACATAAAGAGCCCCGATTGCCAGAACACATCATATTGCATTCCTGAATGAGACCACAAAAAATGTGTTAAAGAAAAAAAAACTAAATTGAAATCAATACTTGGTGGAACCCCAAAATCAAACCAAGATAGCTCACAATGATACACGAAACCAGATCAAGCAATGGATAGCGGTAAGGTATATGTGTGACAAAGTGAAGATGAGTGTTACCAATCAAAGTCAAATTGGAAATATTATGAAAATCAAAACCAGACCCTAGGTTTGAGCTACGGTCAAATTGCAATACTGGTATCTCCCTCTGTCGTTGTAAGTGACCTGGGGAAGCCCCCTTAATGCTCAGAAAGCATCCCTCAATTGAGAATCTTTACTTGTGACCCTCGATTTGCTCCCCGAGTATGTCGTCGGACCATGCTTGAAGCATGAAGAAATGTGACCAATGGGATGGACATGACCAAAATTGGAGGTTGGATGGAGAAGAGAGTGAGAAGGCGATCTTGCAGAACCAATTCATGGTCAAAATGGCAGCCGGAATCGCCAGGTCAACCCTCGTTGCCGACGAGTCAACAGAGATGGAGGAGGGAAAGAGGTTGAAATGGAGTAAAAGCCGAACGAACTCGGAGCTCAGATGGGCTTCGCTGACAGGCGGGACCCACAGAACCAGCCCGATTCGAACTCGAACCCATTCGGCGCATGGGCACGAGTGCAATCCAAGTGACTCAGCCAGCTACTAACTCCAGCGACTCGGGAGGATCCTCTGTGACGCTGGCAGTACAATGAATCCCTGACAAGCACAACACAAAACAGCAAAGCTACAACCAATCATAGTTTTTTTTTTCCTTGCAAAACTGAAAACTTCAAAAATACATTAAAAATAGCTGGATTATCAGAAAAATTTCCATAAAATATCAAAATGTTAAGAAAAATATGAGGAATATTTTGATGTAATGTGTCATGCCAAAACACTAAAGCACAAAATGTTTTAAATCTGAAGTCAAAAAGGATGGTTATAATGGAAGATAATAAACTTGCATGGATAAATTAAAAGCTAGGTTACTCGAGGGAATTGAGTAAAAATCATGTAAAAAATTTTATGTTCTGGACAGCAGGTACATATGAACATTTTATGTTCTGGACAACAGGTACATCTGAACAGTTTATGTTCTGGACAGCAGGTATATCTGAATATTTTATGTCCTGGACAGCAGGTATATCTGACGCTCCATGTTCTGAACAACAGGCACAATCAAGCATTAAGATGTGCGAACAAAATTGAAATAATGAAAAAGTATCACCAAAAAGGTCAAAGACAAGTTTAAAGGTACAAATTTAAAAACCCAAACTCATAAAGTCCAACTAAAGTTTGAAAGTCTGAAACTCAAAAGTTCAACTCGAAGTCCAGAATGCCAAAATTCAAAAGCCTACACCTAATTCAAAGATCAAACTTCAAACCAAAGTCCTAAAAAACCAAACTTCAAAAGTCAAAATACCAAAAGTGCTGGCTTAAAAGTGCAAAACTTAAAAGTTAGAACTCAAAAGTCCAAAATTCTAAAGTGAAAATTAAAAGTCCAAACCTGAAACTGACACAAAGTCAAAATGACACAAAGTCTAAAAATGACACAAAGTCTAAATGACACAAAGTCAAAAAAATGACACAAAGTAAAAAAAAATGACACAAAGTCTAAATGACACAAAGTCAAAAAAATGACACAAAGTCAAAAAAATGACACAAAGTCTAAATGACACAAAGTCTAAAAGTGACACAAAGTCTAAATGACACAAAGTCAAAAAAATAACACCGAATCTAAATGACACAAAATCTAAAAGTGACACAAAGTCAAAATGGCACAAAGCCTAAAAGTGACTCAAAAGACACAAAGTCTAAAGTGACATAAAGTCTTAAAAGTCAAAAGTTCGTCCCTTCAAGACTGCATCGCGTTTCGCCTTGAAGGAGACACCCTCCTGATATTCAGATTGAGATAAGGGAAAAGTCAATTCTGAATTATCACTGAAGTTCCTGTCAAGAGAAGGCATAGCGCATCTGTACTCGCGACTTGAACGAAAATCCCAAAAATCCCTAAGTTCCTCAAAAAACGATTGAGAACTGACCTAGAATACCCTATTTTCTAGCGTTGGACTCAAATCTAACAGCCTGTTTCTACAAGTTCACAGCATGTTTGACCAGAAGCAGACTGAAATCTGATGCCCAGGTGACCAGAAGAAAAGTCAACCAGTGGCCATCACCCAAGTTCATGTCAAGAGAAGGCATAGTGCATCTGTACTCAAGACTTGAACGAAATCCCAAAATCTCTAAATCCCCAAACGATTGAGGATTGATCTAGGATACTAAATTTCCTAGTATCGAACTCAAAAATCTCTGTAACGGCACTAAGCCTGACACAACAAAGTAAAAGCAACCTAAATGTCTTAAAATGTGAAACTAAAGAATTAAATTGCATCATTCATGGCACTGTTCGAATGACTGCCCTTCTGCTTTGTTTTTTTACCCTGAAATTCTCTACCAAGACACAATCCTTTTATTAAAATGGACTTCATCCACTTACGACATTTAAACTTTGATTATCCCGATCTAGAGGTGCTCTTGGCCCAGTTCGTAACTGAGTCCGGAGGTAATTAACAGTAGGGGTTTGCGCCTACTGGAAAAAAAGGACCTACGACAAACAATCAACTCTCGAGGTACCTGGAACCGCATTAGTGCCCTTCGCTCGTTTGGAATGGGCAGTAACGACGGGTCTCAAGATGCTCGAGGGGTATCTGATCCGCATTTTCTTCGCCCCATAGAGGACTATCTGATCTTCCGTGGTCGGACTGAAAAAGTGCGAGACAGATTCTGGCACGCCCGGTGGGACATTTTTCTCCTCTCATCAGGGCATAATCAAAGTTTAAATGCAAAAGTGGAATTAAGTCTATAATATTCAAGGAAAATACTAATGGTTGACTCTAAGTTTTCTCCATTGCAGGAATCAT
Source organism: Rhynchospora pubera (assembly GCA_028095005.1). Lineage (NCBI taxonomy): Eukaryota > Viridiplantae > Streptophyta > Magnoliopsida > Poales > Cyperaceae > Rhynchospora > Rhynchospora pubera. Next base: position 117,337,824 of record CM051461.1, read on the forward strand.
GTTTACCTGGAGTCAAATCGTGAAGGGCGAGCGTCTTCGCCACAGGAAGGCAGCAGCAACCGGGACTCTCTATGTGCCCGTCCAAGCTGTCGTGCAAATCTCTCCTGTGATGCTCGCTGGTGAAGCATCGGTGAAGGTCTCTGGAAAGCCTTCCCTTAACACCAAAAAGGGTCGGGCAGCAACCACCCACATCAAGGGGGCGACAGCCCCAAAACTCAAAAAAGAGAAGAGGACTAGGATCTCGAGGGCCCAAGCTCTCCACCTGGTCCAGCAACCCGATACCATCACTGATCTGTCCCTCAGCAATACCTTCGCCCCTCTGCATGTGCTAAAAAAGGGAGGTGAAGTAATGCGCCTCAGAGAGGACTGGGAGCTCCCCATGTATGCCCCAGTCTCCGAGACAGAGAAGGTGACCCACCCAAAACACAAGGCAGTGGAGGCTATTCATGCGGCCTTCAGAATTGTCAAGAGGTCCCGCAAGTCCCGCAGGATCGTCACTGCAATCCCTGCCAACCCCAACAAGCCGTCCATCAAAGACAGACTTAGGTTCCCGGTGCAGCAAAGGCTCCGCTTTCCCTATCGCGAGGACAACCGAGAGGGACACGCGGACTATAGTGCGTCCGAAAAAAGGACTGTGGCCCACCCGCCTTCAGTCTTTGACCGGCTTACCTTTCCATCACTCCAACCCAACGCCCGCTCAACGAAGGCCAAAGGGCAGGTGAAGCAGGTTTGGAGGCCCAAACAACCGGAACCCATCCTCGCTCCCAAGCAAAATACAGGAGGCACCAAGCGATGGGTGCCAAAAGAAAAAGATACCTCTCTGGCTAGCCAGGTGGCGAGTCAGATGATGAAAAGCAAAACCAAAAAGAAATACGTGATGAGGAAGAGGCGGAATGCTGATCCTGTCTCAGTATATCATGTGTCAATTGATAGTAATGGCGATGATGATGAGGAAACGGCGGAGGTCCGCATGGTCGGGACAGGTTCCCAGGAGCCGCCTCACTCTGAAAGTGTCCCCGTGGAAACGCGAGGGCAAAGAGGAAAAGTTTCAGCATCCAAACCTCCCAAACGGGTAGGGCGGCCCAGGAACCGCAGCCCGGTGGTGGAGGAAATTGTCCAACAAGCCAGCGATAACATCGCAAGTGATGAGGAGGATCCAAACCCGGATCAAGGAAGTTCGTCTGAGGATGTTGATGAGGAGATTGAAATCCTCGAGGAAATATCTGATGAGATGGCCCAGCTTCGCAAGGAGCTGGAAGAGAAGACAAAGCAACTTGAGCAACTCCAAGTGGAGAATGCTCGGGTAACCGCGGCATGCGCGGAAGTCCAGAAATACATAGCCAAAAAGGGGGCACGCCCAAGCTGTGCTGTTTCAAACAATGATACACCCAAGTCAACCGAAGCCCAAGGAATGGCTTCTAAGCCAAAATCCAAAAACAAAAAGAAAACCAAGAAATCCCGTTCCAAAATATTACGGGAAAAAGATAGCAGCTCCAGTGAAACCTCTGAAGAAGAGTTGCTTGAAAGAAAGGAAACTAGTGTCATTGACCCTGAGGCCATAATGGAAAAGATGCAAAGGGCCATGGATCAGAAACTGCAATCTCTGGGGATTGGGGGCACCCAGCAACCCGTCAATTTCACAGGTCGACCTTACCCTGCAAGGTTTGACCAGCTGGATTACCCGAAGGGACATATAGTACCAAAATTTAAGGTATTTGACGGGGTTGGAAACAAAATCACCCCGAGTCAACACCTGTCACACTTCATAACCTCCTGTGGAAACACTGCCCGAAGGGAGGAATGGCTACTAAGGCAATTTTCACAAAGTCTGTCTGGAGTAGCGTTCGACTGGTATGCTTCTCTTGAGGCAGATAGCATCAAAAGTTGGAAAGAAATGGCAAATGCCTTTTGTGCGAGGTTTAGGACGACCCCGCACCGGGTCTCCGTTACCAACCTAGTCAATGCCAGACAAAAATAAGGCGAGTCTGTTTCTGACTACGTGTCAAGGTGGGAAACCATGTACACAGGATGCCAGTCTAACATAAGTGAATCTGAGGCGGTGCGTATGCTCTTGAATAGCATCCATGCACCAATGAAAGTATGGATGGTGGGTCACAATGTCACCACCTTTGAACACTTGGTAGCCATGGTTGCTCGGTATGAGGAAGTGGAGCCTGAAATGAACCAGCTGTACTACTCCGCTAAGGAAAAAGACAAAGAAAAAGGAAAGAAGCTGGAAATCAAAACCACAAAGGCAGTTAAAGCCGTCACTAACCAGGCTGAAGGCACTGGTGGTGCCCGATGGGGAAAGACGGGTGAAGCAAAGGAAGGGAATTCACAGTCCAAGGCCCAAAGACCAACGCTCAGGGAATTGAAAAGCAAACCCTACTCATTCAAAAAGGAGAAAACTCTAAAGCTGTTTAGGCAAGCTATGGAAGTTCTCGAGGTTCGGTTGCCCCATTGCAAAAGGCCCGAGGAAGAAGACAAAGTGAACCACCCTAACTACTGTGTGTATCACAGAGTTTTGGGCCACAGCATAGAGGATTGCTATGTCTTTAAGGATTGGCTTGAACATAAAATCCAAGAAGGAGCAATCTCTCTTCATGACGATGCCAGACAGGAGCCAGCTCCTCATGCCATCTCAAGCGGAGCCCCAAGTGCCAGCTCTCGTCGCATTTCCGTCACTACCAATGGAAAGCCATCTACGACGTGGAGCGTATATTTGAACAAAAACACCAGAAAGAAGCTGAGAGCCCTACAGGCCGAACCTCAACTCAAATGGAAAACCCCTATTATACCAGTAGTCCCAAAGAGACTCAGACCAATGAAAATACAACCGAAACCGATGACCCGTAACACAACAACGGGTAACATGAGATCTAGACAGGCATTCTGGAGTGTCTCGCACTTTTTTCAGTCCAACCACGGAAGATCAGATAGTCCTCCATGGGGCGAAGAAAATGCGGATCAGATACCCCTCGAGCATCTTGAGACCCGTCGTTACTGCCCATTCCAAACGAGCGAAGGGCACTAATGCGGTTCTAAGTACCTCGAGAGTTGATTGTTTGTCGTAGGTCCTTTTTTTCCAGTAGGCGCAAGCCCCTACTGTTAATTACCTCCGGACTCAGTTACGAACTGAGCTAAGAGCACCTCTAGATCGGGATAATCAAAGTTTAGATGCAGTAAGTGGATGAAGTCCATTTTAAAAGAATTGTGTCTTGATAGGGAGTTTCAGGGTGAAAAGCAATGCAGAAGGGCGGTTATTTTAACAGAGCCATGCAAACATAAATGATGTGGTTTAATTCCTTATTTTCACATTTTTTTTAGACATTTAGGTTGTTTTTACTTTGTTATGTCAGGCTTAGTGCCGTTATGGATTTTTGAGTTCGATACTAGGAAATTTGGTATCCTAGATCAATCCTCAATCGTTTAGAGATTTAGAGATTTTGGGATTTCGTTCAAGTCTTGAGTACAGATGTGCTGTGCCTTCTCTTGACAGGAACTTGGGTGATGGCCACTGATTGACTTTTCTTCTGTCATCTGGGCATCAGGTTTCAGTCTGCTTCTGGTCAAACATGCTGTGAACTTGTAGAAACAGGCTGTTAGATTTGAGTCCAACGCTAGAAAATAGGGTATTCTAGGTCAGTTCTCAATCGTTTTGAGGAACTTAGGGATTTTTGGGATTTTCGTTCAAGTCACGAGTACAGATGCGCTATGCCTTCTCTTGACAGGAACTTCAGTGATAATTCAGAATTGACTTTTCCTTTTTCTCAATCTGAACATCGGGAGGGTGTCTCCTTCAGGGCGAAACGCGATGCAGTCTTGAAGGGACGAACTTTTGACTTTTAAGACTTTATGTCACTTTAGACTTTGTGTCTTTTGGGTCACTTTCAGGCTTTATGCCATTTTGACTTTGTGTCACTTTTAGATTTTGTATCATTTTTAGACTTTGTGTCATCTAGACTTTGTGCCACTTTCAGACTTTGTGTGTCATTTTTGGACTTTGTATCATTTAGACTTTGTGTCACTTTCAGACTTTATGTCATTTTCAAGTTTTGACTTTTAATTTTGCATTTTTAGAAGTTTGGACTTTTGAGTTCGACTTTTAAGTCTTGCATTTTAAGCTAACACTTTTGGATTTTGACTTTTGAGTTTGATTTTTGAGTTTTGGTTTTTTCGGACTTTGGTTTAAAGTTTGAACTTGGTTTGAACTTTTGAATTTTGGCATTTTGAGTTGGATTTTTGAGTTGTGACTTTTTCAGTTTTAGACTTTCAACTTTTGGTTGGAATTTTGAGATTGGACTTTTAAATTTGCACTTTTAAACTTCTATTTTTGATCTTCTTAGTGATGCTTTTTGTTGTTTCAATTCTGTTCACAAATTTTTAATGCTTGACTGCACCTGTTGGTCAAAGCATAAGATGCTCAAATGTACCTGCTGTCCAGAACATAAAATGTTCAAATATACCTATTGTCCAGAACATAAAATGTTCAAAAGAGGCTTTTATTTAATTTCTTTAAGGGACTTAATTTTATTATTTTTCCATTATGGCCATCCTTTTAGACTTTTAAATTTCAAAATGTTTGGTGCTTCAGTGTTTTAGCATGGCATATTATATCAAAATATTCCACATATTTTTCTTGACATTTTGACATTTTATGGGAATTTTTCTGATAATCTAGCTATTTTTAATGCATTTTTGAAGTTCCTGCTTCGCAGAATTTTCTGATTGGTTGGGACTTTGGTGTTTCGTGTTATAATTGTCAGCGACTCATTTCATGTTGGACGTCACAGAAGATCAAGGAAGGCGCTGGGAATTCAGTTTGATCGAATCGTCTGGTCCATGCTCACAATCATGTGCCGAACGAGTTGAGGTCGGCCCAGAGTTCGATCCATTGGCTTCACACGTTGGTCTTTCTTCCTGGGTGCACCAGATCTTCGCGAAAATCTGGTTCATTTCCCTCCCCAGTCCCCTAGGATTTTGCCGTTGAACTGGACTTCTCCATTGATGGTGCTTGGCCATGGCTCTTAGCAATCTCGCTGGCTTCAAATGGGTCGTGAGGCGACGTAGTGATTTCTTTAAGTTGCCTCTGTCGTCGATTTGGGCTATTCTCAGCAAACTGGGCACATTCTGGCTTCAAATTGAATCCGTAGCCATGGTGGGGAGCAGGGTTGGGAGCGACCAATTGACAGAGTACGGTGAGGAGATGCCATGCCTAGAGTGTGATAGAGCTCCTCAAGAAGGTTATGAGGTTATCTATATACCCAATTTTGTTCTTCACTTTCTAAATTGAGGTAACAGTCGCTGACCTTCCTTTAGCCTGACAGGCTTATGAACTGAAATATCGCATCCATATGTGGGACTTACCTTGGGCATGTTAATCACTTCCCTTTGAGCACTTGTCCGTTTGTTACTCCGGTCAAAGCAACTAATCATCTGTTAAGCATTTAATTTCATTTTTTATCCTTAGCTTAATAACTGACGGTGTATGTGGGTGTTTCCTTGAAATTTCAGACAAAGATTACCGTGTTCATTTGTATACACAATTATAGCAAAATGCAGGCTGGGGATACAGGTTTTGTTACTAACTAGCAACTATCAATAAGGCCACTTTATTCACTTTGAACCCTGGCATGTTCTAATTTTACAGAACCTTCTCAACTTATGTTTTTTTTTTATAGTATTCTGGGATTTAAACTTCCCTTTTTTTTTTGTATATTCGCTCATAACTTTCATGCTGGTGCCAATTCACTTCCCTGCTCATGACTTCACATGCCCACTTCCTTTTATTTTCTTTATCTTTTCCTATGCTTTCATTCTCCAATAAAGCAACTCAAATGTCAACTTAGTAATTATTGATACGGGGTGATTTGAACTTAAACTATTGATATATTTTTGGCTTAAGAGATGCAGCTCCACACTCTTTCATTTAAAAGACATGCTGATTTAGGAAACAAAAGATCATGACAATAAGACAAGCCTTGGAACCTTCTGATTTTACTTTCATTTCTTAGTTTCTATGCTTAAATGCAGACTATTTACTACATGGAATATGGAATTTTATTCTGATGATGTAAACTTTAACCTTATACTTGCTTTTGGACAGACATGAAGAAAAGGACCGTTTGTTACACACATTTATTTGGGATGCTATTACAAAAAGGAACATAGGCATACTATATCATCTATTTTTTTTTAAGCAAACTATTATATTGAAAAATGGCCTGAGGACATGACTCTTTGGACAGAAATACATCATTTTTTTGTTTTTGGTTTATTAAAGAGACAGGAGCTTTGTTAGTAAAATAAGGCTAGTTCCAAAACTTTCAATGTTGAGCTAAAACCAGAATGATTGACATAAAGACACATTTTTCTATTGAAAAGGGGACTTGCAAGTGTACTTTCATGATCTAAACATACTTCTGCTACTGATATTTTTTTACTTTATTAAGCCCCAAACTTATACATAAAAGACGATGTTTCACTTTAAACCTTGAAATTAGTTATTTTTATTTATTTTCATTTCTTTAGTCGACTTGAGACCTAGTATACTGTATAAGTCAGGATTTGGGCCACATCATGAGGGTGGAATCTAGGTCACACTCCTCATAACCAAGCCATCTCCTGACTTTGGACAGTATGTAGGGATTCAAGTGTCCTTCAGCATTTGAAACACAGAAATTAACTATTCTTTTAGTTTTGAAATCCAATAAGCATAAAGAACTTGATCATTTAGGACTCCTTTGCTTCTGAACTCTTGTGATAAAGGCAAACGAACCTGAAAAAGACTTATATGGATGCAAATTAAACTCTCATGCACTTTAGAATGTATTCTGACCTTTATGCCCTTATATGAATATGACTTCTGTATATAATTTTTTTTACATAATGATTCTATTTTAATCACAAAACTGACCATTTTTTTTATTATGACAAGGACCTGACCTATTAAACCTTTGTTATATGTCCTGTATGCATGACAAGCAGAGATATGGTGATAATCATGACATGAACATTGGGATTAATTAGGGCCAGAAACTAACTTGACATCCATGGAGGTGGAATCTAGGTCACACTCTCCATGAAGCCAGCAGCTCCCAAGTGCTCACTAGAAGTAAGAAATTTGTGTTAATGCAAGTTATTCCTATATTTATGACCCTTAAGAGATACAGTTGATGTCCATGAGTGTGGAATCTATGTCACACTCCTCATTGGCATCAGTGCAAACTCCAAAGAACAAGACCAGAAGACCAAAAAAGGAAAAGAAAAAAACATCACAAATGCATTTAACATGATTTTATTTTATTATTTTTTTTTGGAGGCCATTACAAAAGGTTACATCTATTACCTTGATTAAAAATAAACTTGACTCTTTAATTTGACAGAATTTCGACAGAACAATTGGCCTCCTCTTCTTCTTCAAGAGGAGCTTCTTTTATAGAGGACTTCCAGGGTTTGTGTTTGACATGTGGCAACATCTCAGAGCCTTGGAGTTTGATGGATGGTGGAGATGTACAAGTGGCAAGCCGACTCTCTTCTTTCTTCTTTCTTTCACTTGGTAACTTCTACTATTTTGTTTACTTTCCAATTATCTTTTGACACTTAGCATTGATCAATTACTCATAGGATATCAGCATGATATTTCACTTCTTTTCACTGGCTTCTCTGACAGGTGGGTCCCTGTGTTGTTTGATAAGGGATAAGATCACACCTTACTGCTTTCTATGCCTTGGAGAGGGGGTAGTGATTTGGCGCCAGAATGGGGGTGCATAGGTGGCACTCATCCATGCATTCATAGGCAGTGTATGGTTGGGATGTTCTTGTGGAGAGGATCAACTTCTGAGCTCCTATCTGTAGCTAGGCAACAGGCTTTTTTTTTCTTTCTCAATTTGCTTTTGTTTACATAACTATTTGAGGTTCTGAACTGGAGTCGTCTGTGGTTAACACATCATCTCAATGATACCCTTCAATGTATGTGCATTGGACCCTTAAGTAGAGGGGCAAAAACGGAATTGAGATCCTAGTATTGATTGGGGGTTAATCAGTTATATGAGGGAAATTCTTGAATAGCTTCAGGCCTTACTAATCTATCCCATTTAATCACCATTTCCTTTAATTGTTTTTAAATTTTCCTCCTGAATGTTAGGGGAATGTTAAGACACCTTTATATCCTCAATTATGCCTTCAATTTGCCTTAATTTTGCCTAATTATGGGCTTGTCAAACCATACAGCCTGAAGGGGTAAAATTGGGATAATATCATTGCTCTTCTTCATTCTTTTTGCGTTACATTCCTTTGTCTTTTCTGCTTCTTTACTGATCTGCCCCTGGACCCACCATGGAGGGGCTCATACACTGCATCAATGATTTATGTTTCCAGGCTTTTCTCCCTTTTGTGGTACCTGATCATATCCAACACTTAAGGGAAGAGGCTTTAATCCTATCATCTGTCCGTCCACCAGATGATGTATGGTGAGATGTATGTCTGTTTTAAAGGGGTATGCTTCAATCAGCTTTTTTACATTCCATGCTTTCGTTATCTCCTTATCAATGCCTCGTACTATGAGGGGCAGTAGTACTACATGCTTTACTCATCCAACGGCTATGATCAAGGATGGTGCATCCATGTTGCTTATGCCCAGAGAATCTGTACAGCACTAGCTTCTCTTTTTCAGGTGGTAGGCTGTTGTTAAACTCTCCATTTCCTACTTTTCGTTGTTTCCTTCTTCTTTTCTATACTGGACCTCTCCAGTCATAGGATTTTTACCCTCGTGTCAGCGTGTGTCTGCCTTTATCTTCTTTCGGAGGTCTTTTACACCGTTTGGAATTCCTGTGATGCCTTTTCTCCTCTTCTAACATAATCAATGCTTCTCAGCGTGAGTTTCGCTTTTGCTTGGCATTTCCGTCAGTCGAGGTCCCCAATAATCTCCTATTTTCCTTGCAATTAAACCCAATTGCCACACAATTCCCTTGTCACTGAGCCACTGCAACGCCTCAGGCCTTTTAATTGAACATTTCGCTAAGTAATTTTGCACTTCCATTTTTCCCAATTTCGATACTGCGCCCGTCATTTGTCTCATTCGCTGTTTGACATCTTCCGTGTTTGATGTCAACAGAGTCGTGATGGAGCCCATTGTGCGACGGTGCTCTCCGTTGGGGTCGCGGCGACGCGCAGCGCCGGCGAGAGGCATGACTTTACTCGGCCATCACGCTCCTTTTTCAGGTTTGTACCGTCTCCTTCTCTTGCTAACAGAAAAGGACAGGGCCCATGGAGATGGACCAATGAGCTGATGCCACCTGTCCCCTCTCTTTTTTTTAATTTTAACCGAACGGGTTTGAGACTATTGGGTTTAATTTGGTCCGGATCCGATTCGATAAGGTGAATTTATGTGATTTGGGCTTCTTTGTTTAATGCCGGCCCAAATATATGGTTCCATCTTTTTGTATTTTTCGCTAGGCCCAATTGGGTTTTGGGGTTGGACTGGGCTTAGGCCGAAACAAATTTGATATTTCGTTACGGGTCAATTTTGTATCCTGTCCTAGTTACGACGCTCTGTTATAGTCGTATCCAGTGAATTATGTGCCAGGACCAATTAGCAATGTCTTATAAACATTTATAAAATTCCATTTCTTTTTTTTTACAGCATTTTTTAGAGGTAAACAAATGCCCCCCACCAGAGCAGATTGTGAAACATGAGTGTGGAACAATTTGCTCTGGTGTCCTTTTCATTTCAGAGGTATTTGAGTTTCTAACATGATCTTGGTTATATACAGGAGGTACCGGGCCCGTTGAGGAGATTTACAGCACAGTGCCTCGATTTGACATAGTCAGGAATGGTGTGTATGGGCCTTCTGACGAAGCGATTGATTCATACATCAAGTGCTATCTGGACCCACAAGGAGTCTACAAGCATCTTTATCCCAAGTGGCGATGTTCCATTCTTCATGGAAGAGACAATTTCCACGGCTTGCTACCTCGGCATGATCGTTCTCCTCTGTATGCTGATCACACATACCCTCATTTGAGGCCTGACCCTCTTTCCCTTACAGAGGTGCGTCCTCACAGCCTTGCCTATGATTCCTTTGTGCCTGGTGGTGAGTTTCGCCGTGCTGGCGGGGTTTGTTCTTTTGAGGGTTTGTTTCTGGGTCCTACCGGACGGGTTGGTTCTTCCTCAGATTATCATTTGTTGAGTATGGAGATGACAGAGGGTCATGTTATTCCTTGGGCTCCTGGGGGTTTGAATGTTCAGGGTGAGCTCCGTTGGGTTCCGGGACAGACCGAGTGGACCCGTTATATGATGGGGCATATAGGGCCGAAACTGACCGAGTTAGAGATATTTGGAGGAGTTACATTGGCCTTGTTTAGGTATACTTGGGATCCAGTCATTCTTCGGGCCATGGCCACCAACTGGAATTACATGGATAACACTTTTGTTCTTGAGGATCGCAACGCCACCATTGATCTAAACCAGATGGTTCGCCTGCTTGGGGTTCCAGTAGCGGGTCTATTTTATGAAGAGAGGATCCCGCCAGAGTTTGAGCTTTATGGTATGGATAGACGTGAGGATTTCTTCCACAAGGATTCTCTACGGGCTGTGTTTAGGATTTATTATGAGATAGCCATGACCCGTTCTCTCCAGGGTTTGAGCCGTGATGTGCCTTTCAAGGATTGGGTTGGTTACTTTGTGGATAAGGTTCCGCGAGAAAAGGCCGTAGGGTTCGCTAGTCCTTTGGAGCCTGTGGTGCCTGGTTTAGATAAGACTTATGTTCCCGATCGATGTGTTCCATGGGAGGATTTGAGTTCTCATGCTTTTGATGACGAGACCATTCTGACAGCCTATCTAGCATGGTGGTTGTGCTACTTCGTAGTCGTCATTGAGCCGGTGGGTCACATTCGGCCAGGGGTTTTTGTAGTAGCTAATGCATTGGCCCAGGGTCATAAAGTGTCTTTAGCCACAGCAGCTTTGGTGAATACATATCGGTCTATGAGAGAGCTCACTTCTTCCAGAGATCCTTCCAGGGCCTATGTTGCCATGCCATTACACATATTACACGGTTGGTTCAATGTGTATTGGAGTGGGTGCTATTCTTCATCTACTTCGCGCGGTGTGCGGAGTTCGATGCCGGCTCTTAGTCTTATTGCTGGCTCATCAGTTCATCCTCCTGATCAGCTCACCGCCCATTACTTTTTTTGCCAAGAGTGATCGTTATATCACCAGTTATCGCCCTGAGGCTTTTACAGGCAACTGGCCATCAAACACGGGCAAAATGTATGAGTTTGAGGATTCAAAGCCTCCTAAGAAGGGAGTTCCATTGAGGTTGCTTTCCCGCAGGAACAAGCGTTCTAGAGATTATGCTATTAGCATCAGAGAGGGTTGTTTGATCATCCGACTAGGTGCGAGGATTATCTCTGAGGTATATAGTCCTCAGAAGTGCGCTTGGCAGTTTGGGTATGATCAGGATACTCCTTCTTCTGCACTTTCTGACCCTCCCAGTAGCGTTTCTTTGGCCTATTGTGCTGATTTGGCCGCTTTTTCTTTACGGTTGGGGACTGGGATTAGATGTGTTGTTCCTGGCCCGCAGAGGATGGGGCGCATGACCGCTGATCATGATCGTTGGTTCAGAGGATGGGCTAGGGTTCCTCATTCCTTGAGTGTTGAGATATTGAGGGAGAGGGTTTACCCGTCTTCTCGTGTTGTGCCTCCAGGCTTGGATGCTTCTCTTGGTGGTTTCAGACCTCTCAGAGGCTCATACGGGATTGACGGTTGTCTGATAGGCTCATCTCAGGTTACAGAGTATGTTGAGCCTCCTGTGCCCCTTGACGGCTCCTTCCCAGGTATTTTATTGAATATCCTATTTTGTTTCATTTGTTTGGTTATGATTTTGTATGCTCATTTGGTGATTTTTTTGTGTGCAGGTTTTGGAAAATGGAAGTTTGGTCATTTCTTTTTCAGAGTTGAGCGTGCCTTAGCAGGTGGATTTCTTCAGGCTGCTATGCAGGGGCCAGATAGCTATGAGCATCTCTTGATGTTTTTAGGTATTTTAGTTATATCACATACTGTTTTCCTTGCTGATTTTGTTGTTCCCAGCATTTACCCTATTTCTTTTTGTTTTCAGATGATGCTCTTCCTGAGGCGGGAGATGTTCCCAGTCCGATGCATTCCTGCCCCTCCCCAGAATATCCAGAGCAGCAGGCGATAGAGGCAGCCAGAGACGAACTCAGGAAGCGTCGTCGTGAAAGTCCGGATCCTTCAGAGGAGTCGGGGCAGTATGTAATCCGCCGTCGGACAGGTGAGGAATTGAGTTCTGATTTCCCCATGGAGCCTCCTTCCTCTTCATTCCCTTCGGGTATGTGTCTTCGTTCCCCCCCCTTTTTTTCTTTTTTTTTTTATTCAGCACCATGACTTACATGTTGTTTCAGATTTTCTAGGCTCTTTGGGTTGGGGATGTTAGTAAATTTGTAATTTTCGATTTTTATGCTAATTACAAGTTAATTAAGCCATCGAAACAACACACACAACGAATCGTGCACAAAAGCCAAGTTAACACAAAGAGATTAAGGTGGAAATTATACCTCCCGCGAAATCGTATTCGCGGGGCTCGATCCTTCGGCATGGGAATCGATGGGGTGCCTTTCCTTCTTCTCCAAATCACCTCGAGTCCACCTAGAGATTAACCAAGGTCTAAATCGATTCGTGCTAGCGATTCAATTAGAACGAAGCTAATCCAAGGTATTCTCTCTTCTTCCTTAATTAACATTTTAATAGGTGGAGAGAATATGCTCAACTCATGAGCTAATGGAGGGAGAGAGAGGTGAGGTGGCGCCGGCTAAGAGAGGGAGAGAGGGGGGCGGCTAGGGTTTGGGAAGAGAGAAGCTCCAATTTTGCATCTATACATCTCTATATATAGTGCATGATCCCTACCTACCACCAACCATCTATTTACAAGATTGCCACTCTCACCTACCATTAGGGCCGGCCACATCATGGGCTCACATGGGCCTCTCATCTCATTTAATTAGGCCTCTAATTCACATAATTAGAAGCTACTCCAAATGCTCTTCAATTGGGCTATACATTTAATACATAAATATTGGCCCAATAAATTAATATAACTATTTATATTAAATTGAGTTGAACTAAAATAATTATTAACCAATTAATAATTATTCTAGGATTAGCTAATACATTAATTTATTTCTATATGATCCATTTGACTTAATTAATTATAACGGTATATAATTAATTAATCAACTTATCATATTTCCGCAATACGAACTATTGCGAATAAATAAATAATGCACTGTCTTGGTCAAAACTCTATTTTGTGTGACCCTTTGAGGATTTATGCTAAGTTGGACATGGAATTAAATCGCTATTTAATTCCAATAATCATAAGCGGTATCTAGCAACACGTTACGATTCCCAATTCGCATAAATAGTGTACTGCTACAGTATTTAAATCCTGCATAAGAGAATAAAAATGTTTCTCTATTTTGATTCTTATGTCACACGATATCATCGTATAATCCAAGATAGGAATGTGTCATTCTTGCAGATTATACGTTTCTTGATCTAGAGATAATTGTATAAAGTTGCATGCAAACAATCTATCTCCATCAAGGGGCCCAAACAGATATCGTCACTCACTAAGTGAATTAATGAGGGACATACGGTTTTCTTGATGATTAGCTTTTCCCCGCACAATTCAAGAGAACATAAATAAAGTCCGTATAGCAGCCCTTATCGGGAATCAGCGGTAGACGATATTTATTGAACCTATCCTCATGTGGAAAAGATAAACATCTCAAACTTAGAACCAAAATCATTACGAAATAAACAATGACACATAACACAATACATATGTTTATTTCGATGGGTCAAGTCCTGTGCTATGTTCCATAACATACACATATGCAATTAAGTTGGTAACTCTTTACCTATGATTTGTAGAACTTAATCATCACTTAACTTGCATACTAATCTTATAAGATAATTAATGTTCCTTGTTAATTATCAAGATTATGGACCGTTTAGATTTATTATTGTCATTCTAAAGAATGATCCACAGAGATCTACAATTCAGATCCTCAACCTGAATAATCTGTCAATAATAAACCTAGGAACAGATGATAAATTATCATCCAAAACATAAACTAATAATTAAGTCATTAAATTATTGACTTCTAGGACATAACTCCAACAATCTCCCACTTGGCCTAGAGTCAATCAGTAGTGACTTCTAGCCAACGAAGAGTTGAGAACAATGTCATATATCTACATATATACATGTCTCGGACCTCAAAAGAAATAATACGCTTAAAGCTAGTTACTCATACGTCCATCACGTATGGATGCATAACTGCATCTTGTATACTGCTCAAGGTAGAGGTCATGCCAGAGTGCTCGCTGTGTTCGCGAACCTATCCAAAATTTTGTTTGACCCTATATATATATATACTACTATATATATGTTCTTGATCATCATCATATGATATCAAGTGATATCGTTATAGATCATATTTGAATCTCCAATGTAACATTGGGTTCTTTAGGAGTAAGTAATGGTTCGAGATGCATAGAACCATAATAACTCGACTAAGAACTCGATCCAAAATAAACTTCTTTTATTGCTTCACAAGTTGCTATGTATTTTACTTTGGTGACGGAAACGGTTGTAATATTCCAATTAGAACACTTTCTAAACTTACAACACCACCTTCTAAGCAAAATATGTAGCTTAATCGTGATTATATCAATCCTTTGAAAAACTTTTATCAGTGTAACAACTTACACGAGATTTCTTTCATCTTAAGAGATGAAACATTGTATCACTCTTTCTCATAAGGTACTCGAGGATATCCTTGACTATCGTCCAAATGTGTCTCTCTTGTATCCATTTGACAACTGTTTGTCATATCCTTTGGATACTACACATTGGGGCATATGCATAAATATGGTGTACAAAATGAAACTCATAATGAAAGAATGCTTGAACTATTTCATGCACTTTCTTGAATTGAGTTACATTAGACCGAGTTAAACACTCAAGTCATGTCACGTGACGTACAGTTAGACATCCTTTCTTGGAGTGTAACTTTCGTGTTTCTAGAACACTTCGTCAATATGTGCATATTTGCTCAAACCTAACATCCATCATCATCTATCTTTATAGATTTTGTTTCCTAGGATTAGGTGATTTCGCCCAAGTTCTCATTTGAGAAAGCATTCTCCAAAGAGATCTCGACAATATTCATTTTCTTAATGTTATTCCCAATTAATGAATTGTTATCTTGAACAATACAAATAATACAATTATGCTTCCACTGAATATCTTGTATATACAAGATACTTTTGACGAAGTTCAACTCTTTGACTTCATTGTCAAAACTTTTATTCCAATCTCCACAACACTTGCTTTAATCCATTAATGGATCCTTGAAGCATGCGTATGTTTTTAGCAATACACAAAACCTCGATTTGTGTCAAATGCACAACATCATCCTTCATTCATACGAAGAAGGCGGTTTTATGTGTTTTTCATATATCAACATATATGAAATACAACTATTGCCAGAACGATCTTCATTGACTTTTACATAGCCACAAGCAAGAGGTTGTGCTTTATACGTAGTCAACTAGTCATCGACTTAGACATAGCTACAAGCGAGAAGCCGCGCTTTGTACATAGTCGATTTGTTATCCATGTCGATCTTCCCTTTTGAAGATATAAACGTTCTTGATGGATTGCTCCTTCATGAACATCAACCAAGGTCTATACCTTGTTGTTATACATGGATTGCTCTTTAAAGATCATATGAATTCAAAACATATATGTGGAATTGGATCATTCCATCGTTTCTTTGTTTATCAACGGATTCTCATATGCTAAGTACGAGAATGTTGTGACAACCCATGCACCAAAACGGCTTAGGAAATCAACTCTCGTTGATCTTTTGTAGGATTGGTACTTGAGGTTCATGAACTACTTCCACAACGATTTGTTGAACGAGTTCTTGACTCCTCATATGTTCCATGAGTTTCTCAAACATCAACTCGTGAGATGGTTGAGTCCTCATTGGAAGGAGCGTACTATTAAACTTCTTTCAAAATAACTTGTGAATGAAGTTTCGCTCAACTCCCACTAAGTACCATGTATGGAGTGACAAGTTTCCCATAAGAGTACTTCTTGTAGTGACGCATAAACTATTTTAATGCTCACTTTACTCCCACTACTTCTTCTTGAGAATTTCAATTCATCAAGACTACATTATGATTAGCAACAACTACTTTGTTCTTATCATATTCGTGGAAGTAGTGCCTTTTAATATAAAGCATCCTACAAATATATAGTGTCTTATTTGGTTTAAGCTTACAAGTCAACAATACTTGAAATAAGCTTCTCAACACCAAATCTTAAGAAGCATTATACTTAGAGATCAAAATCTCGTAAGATATCTTCTTCAATAGACTTCGATGGAACACCATTCAGTGTAAACAATATTGTCCTCAAACATAATTCCCTAATACGAGTCGAATAAGTCAATTTGATTTATTATCGATCGAACTATACAAAATATTGTTCGATACCTCCATTCTTGGACACATTATTCCATAATGTTCCTCATGGAGTGAGTTATGAAACTATTTTCATACTCTTAAGATAATATTTCAAATCATGTGACTTAACTATTTATTTTCCACGATTAATTGTAAGACTTCCATTTTTCTTGAACGGTCTTTTAAACTTCACTCTTGAACTCCTTTGAACTAGTCAAAAAGTTCATACTTATACCTTATCAAATAGATATGTTAATATCTACAATGATCGTTGGTTAAGTAGTAAAGTATCAATAACCTTTCATGCCACAAGTACTTATTGGTCTTTATACATCGATATGTATAAGTCCTAATTAGTTCACTTGTCCTTAAACCTTCATAGGTTAAAGGCGCTTTTGTCATTTAACAAACATGATTCGCATATCAATCGATTTGAAATCGAATTGAATTACGAGCTCTACGTTACGAAGACTCTCGTAATGCGATTTTATGTATGTGACTAAGCGGTTATATATAACATTAAAGTCAAATACTTTATGTCAAGTCTTACGTATCCTATTTGTCATTCAAAACTTGCTTATCTATTTCAAGCAAATTCAATCAAGATGCATGAAATCATATAAACAAATTCAGAATAAAAGAACTTGTCTTTTATTAAACATAATCATCCATTTCATCAAATATGAAGTGGAGATGTTTTTGAGAAGTTAGGATTAAGGTATGTAACCTTCAATTCCTAAACAATCTCTTAATAAAGATAACTCTACGTATTCAATGGTAATGACTTAGACGAACAAGTCATTTCCTATACGGAGTTTACTTTATATCTCTCGAACATTCTCTTATTCTTCATTGCTAACACATTTCGTTAAATGCGAGCATATGAACTAGTATCAAGTTACTAGTGTAAATTAGAGATAGTGAGATAATTTGAACGACAAATACACTTTAGGATTAATACATTACAATCATGGTATTTCGGACAACCTTTCAAAATGCCTCCAATAAACGGCAAATGAAACATCTCATGTGATACATAATCACAATCAAGAGTCTCGAAATTTCAACTCATGACTTGGCAAAGTATTTCTTGAATACTAAACCAATTACCTTTTTGCATCAACAAGTGTGCGAAGAAGGTAACATTATATCCTTTATAATTTCAAAGAGATCGTATGACAATATCAACAATCTTTGATATCGGAGATTAATATCTCTAGTCATCAATTAGCTACTTCAATCTTTCGATTTGTAAGCTAATGAAACATTCATATAACTTCTTTTAAAAGAATAATCTCTTGGTCAACTCATATTCTTTATACTCGATCATAAATGATGGAGTCAATATCTACTTTCTCCAAGAACGCTTTCTTGAGTAAGTGGATGAGAGCGTACGAGTTAAATCTAGTCCATATGAATTCTCTAATTCAAAGGTCTAGAAATTTCAAATGAGGATATTAGCCATACGCTTTATTGAATAACTTTTCGCCAAAAGTCAATCAATCATCGCGTTGCTACGTTCGGGTAGTTTGAGGAAAGTTTTGGGAATTGACATACTCAAGTTTCTCTTCGCTAAGATCGTGTCTTAGGAATCGGTATTACTTCTTTAAGTGAATACTTTTAGAAACGAGTTTGTTCATTTTCAAAGATTGATCGCAACAAAATTAACAATTTAATCATCTATAACAAAATCAATTTAAGGTCAATTAGTTTATGCAATTGTTTTATTTATAACAAATAAAACTCCCACTACATTCATTTAATGTCCCAAATGTAGTTGGTTTTTCCAAGATCCCGGTTTTCATCAAGTAGAGCCTGCTATGGCACGTCACCCTACTTAATTAGACAAGGTAGGTTCTCCAACCAATCATATCGTTCCATATGATTCTTGGTTTGTGAATATCTAAGTATATTTACAAACTTCGCCCCGATGTCCAAACTCTAGTTGGGTCCATCGAAAAGTAACCTCTCACTATTTGCTCCTTGCAAATCTTAGCTATTTGCACCCCGACTACCGAATTGGCAATCATGACGTCCGCTTGGGCGGACCGCGCCATGAGTGACAATCGGCGTGAAGGGGATAGAGAGAAGGAGGGCGATTTCACTTAATCGAGTTTTAGTTGGGACTATCAATCATATGACACTTGTTTGGTGGTCGTGTAAGCATACACCCATACCTAGCCTATGACAATTCATAGCAATCACAAGCAATCACATATAAGCATCTCATAGTTGTGGGTTTGTATGGCTCCCGCTTACATTAGTTTCGCCACATCGTCCATGGAGCAAAACTAATCTAATCCTTGTCCCTCCCACTAAATTCTATAAGGATCTAAATCCTATATAAAATAAAGGTACAAAATACATGTGAAAACACCCTATTCCCATCCTAACCTTAGGGGCATGCAAGCCTCACAAGTTACATCAAAAATTAATCAACAAATTAATTAATTAATGGCACCAAAGGCCGCATTACAAACATTCACACATGCATTCAAATACAACCACAAGGCATTGAGTCTTGAGCCATACTAAACCCACTATCCACCTATAAAACAAAGTTAGCACATACAAGAACTTTGTTTCCAATTAACGATTTTCAAGCATCTTTGCGTATCGTTTGCCATAAGTAAATTTCGTGTACAAATCCTCAATTTTAAACAACAAAACTTGTTTAAATTCATTTAGAAAGTTCTTTCAACATCCCATAACAGAAAGGAGATCAAACAAGGAGTTTTCTAATTAATTTCAACTAGTTTGAATATTTAGAAAAACAGTAATTTATTAAAAAACGTAACTAATGGAATCCAATAAAAGCAAAGGTTTTAGGTCTCCAAAAATTCTCAAATAAATTACTTAAGCTCCTTATCATAGTTGTGATTACCAGTAAAAATTTCAAGAAGAGATCTTACACCATCTGGGAGAATAAAAAATGACAAATCTCTTACAAGTGCACGAAACACCGTTATGAGACTTTCAGATTATCCTCTCAACCATTCGGTCTGTTAGACCACCTTCTATCCAGTTTTTATATATACAATATACATAGAAAAACTTGTTTAGACTACAGGCTATCCATTCATGAAAAGAAAACAACCAAGTTCAGTTCAATAATATTAAGTTATAGCCTAAACAATCAACAAATTCTGTACTGGAACAGACTGTCAATCGAAAGGTTTTAACCTAGTTGAAGGTCCAAACATCCACGAAAAATTACGAAATTAATTTTCCTGGAATCCTAACTCAAAATAGAACAACTCCATTTAAACAGAATTTTTAAGGAGTTCTCAGTTGGTACAGTTTATTAGAACAATCGATTTGCTCAATAAACTGGATCTGACAAGATCTTCCTTTTCATACTTGAAAACCCACAAATTAATCCGAGTCATGCAACAATTTATACATGCTCAGAAAGAGCTTCAAGTCCTCTTTAAATCTAGCCATAGAACACTGGTACTTATATTCAAAATATAAATCTTTCAAGCCATTCAAACAGGACAGTACGAGCAGAAACTGGTTCTGCGCACTGTCGCCATTTTATTCACAGTAAATCCATACTAATTCAGAAAAATGTGAATCTAACGCCAAAAGAATCACAATCTACAGATCTACAACTTTCATGTAGATGGAAAAAATTTCCAGAGAACTTATCAAAGCGAAAAATGCGAAACAACACAGAAAATACCATTTCCAGACAGCAAACAAACGCATCATCTCTACTAATCCGTTAATTAGCCAATTTCTCTTAATTAAGTGTCAAAATAGCTTAAGTACGACCATGTGCTCTGATACCACTGTTAGTAAATTTGTAATTTTCGATTTTTATGCTAATTACAAGTTAATTAAGCCATCGAAACAACACACACAACGAATCGTGCACAAAAGCCAAGTTAACACAAAGAGATTAAGGTGGAAATTATACCTCCCGCGAAATCGTATTCGCGGGGCTCGATCCTTCGGCATGGGAATCGATGTGGTGCCTTTCCTTCTTCTCCAAATCACCTCGAGTCCACCTAGAGATTAACCAAGGTCTAAATCGATTCGTGCTAGCGATTCGATTAGAACGAAGCTAATCCAAGGTATTCTCTCTTCTTCCTTAATTAACAATTTAATAGGTGGAGAGAATATGCTCAACTCATGAGCTAATGGAGGGAGAGAGAGGTGAGGTGGCGCCGGCCAAGAGAGGGAGAGAGGGGGGCGGCTAGGGTTTGGGAAGAGAGAAGCTCCAATTTTGCATCTATACATCTCTATATATAGTGCATGATCCCTACCTACCACCAACCATCTATTTACAAGATTGCCACTCTCACCTACCATTAGGGCCGGCCACATCATGGGCTCACATGGGCCTCTCATCTCATTTAATTAGGCCTCTAATTCACATAATTAGAAGCTACTCCAAATGCTCTTCAATTGGGCTATACATTTAATACATAAATATTGGCCCAATAAATTAATATAACTATTTATATTAAATTGAGTTGAACTAAAATAATTATTAACCAATTAATAATTATTCTAGGATTAGCTAATACATTAATTTATTTCTATATGATCCATTTGACTTAATTAATTATAACGGTATATAATTAATTAATCAACTTATCATATTTCCGCAATACGAACTATTGCGAATAAATAAATAATGCACTGTCTTGGTCAAAACTCTATTTTGTGTGACCCTTTGAGGATTTATGCTAAGTTGGACATGGAATTAAATCGCTATTTAATTCCAATAATCATAAGCGGTATCTAGCAACACGTTACGATTCCCAATTCGCATAAATAGTGTACTGCTACAGTATTTAAATCCTGCATAAGAGAATAAAAATGTTTCTCTATTTTGATTCTTATGTCACACGATATCATCGTATAATCCAAGATAGGAATGTGTCATTCTTGCAGATTATACGTTTCTTGATCTAGAGATAATTGTATAAAGTTGCATGCAAACAATCTATCTCCATCAAGGGGCCCAAACAGATATCGTCACTCACTAAGTGAATTAATGAGGGACATACGGTTTTCTTGATGATTAGCTTTTCCCCGCACAATTCAAGAGAACATAAATAAAGTCCGTATAGCAGCCCTTATCGGGAATCAGCGGTAGACGATATTTATTGAACCTATCCTCATGTGGAAAAGATAAACATCTCAAACTTAGAACCAAAATCATTACGAAATAAACAATGACACATAACACAATCCATATGTTTATTTCGATGGGTCAAGTCCTGTGCTATGTTCCATAACATACACATATGCAATTAAGTTGGTAACTCTTTACCTATGATTTGTAGAACTTAATCATCACTTAACTTGCATACTAATCTTATAAGATAATTAATGTTCCTTGTTAATTATAAAGATTATGGACCGTTTAGATTTATTATTGTCATTCTAAAGAATGATCCACAGAGATCTACAATTCAGATCCTCAACCTGAATAATCTGTCAATAATAAACCTAGGAACAGATGATAAATTATCATCCAAAACATAAACTAATAATTAAGTCATTAAATTATTGACTTCTAGGACATAACTCCAACAGGGGAAGTGCCTTACATGCCAAGCCTCAGCCCATCGTGGAAGAAGTCGTGATGGAGGAAGTTCAAGTCGAGACAATCAACGTGCCATTTGAGGAGATCCTGCGCCCCAGCCTGATTTCTCCGGCTTCATTCATTCAGGACAGTGATTTTCCGATTCCGGATGATTCCTTGGCTATCGTTGCTGTCACTGCCTTTTCCTGTGAGACTGCTCCGGCACCGGCCATCTTTCCAGCGCTTCGAGGTCTAGGTATGTCTTATTTCACTGCTTTTTAACTTAATTTTCCTGCTGTTTCATTTTATATTTTCCTTATCATGTTTCTTTTCAGGTCGACTTTCGTATACCCTGATGGCTTTTAGCATTGAATTTTGGGCTTTGGGGTTACGGGACTTGTGCCATTCGTACCAGTTGTCCCTTCAGAGTTTTATGAGTGTTGATGAGCTGACAAGCCATGTTATGGGTATGGAGCTGGACGTTCTAGATCATGCTTCCATCTTATGTTCAGGTATCTATCCATATTTTTCCCTGTCATCGTGATGTACATTTCATATTTTTCATAACCTTTTCCTTTTTCATTCAGGAGAGAGCCCCTCGGACAGTCCTATCCTCCAGACTCTCCATGATTTTCTTTTTCCTGAGTCGGACATGGTTCCGGAGTTTTCTGATGGGGCGCCATTGGATTACTCCGAGTGGGAGGCTCTTCTCATTGACTCCACTCCCCTAGTCGTGTTATTGCCTTCTGGTGGGACGGGTCTGCCATTGTCGCCAGATGCTGTGTTGGTTGAGCCGACAGTTGGAGTGTCAGCTCACCGGAGGGACGTTGGTTCTGATGATGATTCAGAGGGAGCTTGTATGGGCGTAGTGTTAGCCCTCCCTTGTTTTGCCTCTCTCGTGGCAGACGCTTCTCGAGAGGTTGAGTTGATGATGGGTTTCCTTTGAGTAGGAGTTATGTAGCGCGTTAGCGCTTTGTATCTTTCTTTTTATTATGATTTTAGTTTTGGACTTGGTTGCTCCTGATTTTGTAACGACCGGTCTTTTTGGTTATGTGACATTTTGGACCTTTCTTGGGCTCTTGATTGTAGTTGATTTATGGGTATGGACATTATATTTTGGTGTCGCTAGGCTCATCATTTTTCGTTGAAATCCTTGGATCGCGAAGCGATCATGTTCCTTGCAAACCGCCACGCCTCTTGATCTTTTGCATTTATGGCTAAATTCGAAGAGACGCACGCTTTCTGGTGCCCTAATTTCCTTTATATATATAAGGCATCATGTGTACGTATCTCGTATCATTTTTTTCCTTTTTTTTTGAACTTTCTTTCTCGAACATCATTTTCCATGGCTGGCGTCATAGATCCAAGGAATCCCAAGCGTCCTAGAGACGAGGGTAGTTCCTCTGTTCAAGGCGCGCCACCTTCCAAGCCTAACTAGTCGTATGACCCAGGCAACCGTTATCTGTTTCGAGACGACGAGGATTTTGAGTTTTATCAAGGTAACATTGGTGAAGGGGGGCGTGAGGTTTCCGCCTGCTTTTTCTTTCATTCTCAAGGGCGTTTCACCACCCCCTATATGAATTTAATAACAGGGTGGCTTAGTGCCTGGAGCCTCCATGGCTTGTCAAGGCTCGACACCCCTTACCATCCGGATATCACCAAGTTATTTTACGCTAATCTCCGCGTCACCTTTGACCATCATGACATTCCCTCTGCCTCCTCCTATCTTTTCGGCAGGCTCTTTCACATAGGGGTCGAGGATTTGGCTGACTTGATTGGTGCCGCAGATACTTTAAATAGCTTGTCAGTTTATGCCTTTGGAAGTTGGCCTCGTGAGCAAGGGACATACCGGGGCCATTGTGAGTGGTTCAAGATACCCAGATCTGAGGCAAGTTCTGAACTGGTCTCTACCACGCATTTGCCCGCGCTTCACCGGTAATTTTGTTGTTTGTGTGCTTTCTGCTTTGTTTGTTTCTTTTGTTTATCTCTGAAGGATAGCTTCATGACCATGAAGTTTATATGTTCCTTTCAGGTTACTTTTCTTGGTTATCAACTATATCCTCTTTCCTCAGGGTGAGTTATCAGACTTGACTCGCCCAGGGACTTTGTTCTACCTTCGCTTATTGCTCCTCAAACGCGGGAAAGCTAATCTTCCCAGCCTCATCCTCCAAAACATGCATCATGTCACGAGGTTTCCCAAGGGCCATTTGCCTTATGGGAATTTAATCGAGGCCTTGATGGAGCGGGCTCAGATTCCATTGCCTGAGATGCTGTGGGGGAATCCGATCACTGAGCGGCTTATCCTGTATCCGCGCAACCTGCTCTTGGATTTGACTTCGTTTGGGTGGGTGGAGATGGCTCATGGCACTCTGGTCCCTGACCCCAACTACCCGGTGAACAGTCACATCCTTCATAGGTTTGCTGCTGTGAATCAGTATAGTCCGGTAAGAGAGGCTTCTCCCCCTTCTCCAGACGGCTCAGCCATTGAAGAATCTTTTCCACTCCAGGAACACATAGACCAGCGTTTTAAGGAGCTGGATCAGCGACTGGAGAATGTTGAGACGGTGCTTCAGTCAATTCATAACACCTTAGAGGCCTTTGCAGGGGCGATGGCCGCAGCTCAGGCGCCTCCAGTGCCTCCGATGTGAAGAAGTCTCGGATGTTTGATCATTTGGTTTTGTTGTTTTCATTGCTTCGTTTCGTATGTTTTTTTTTGTTGTTGTTCAAATTGTGGTAATTTTGGATGGTTTAGGTTTGGTATTTTGATTTTATGGTTTGATTAGGGCAATTTGGAGACCTAATAACTCTTGGTATGTTGATCTCAGTTTATGGACATTTATTGAGGTTTGTTAGCGACTTGGTCTAGACTGTCACAGATAGCGACATCAGACATCGCTAGTGGGACAGATATTTTTTGTTATTCTCCCTGCTCTTTGGTTACGGCAGCAAGGAACATACCGGTGGGATTTGTCTATTCTACATTGTTGCCTCGGTAGCTAGGACTGTTCCGGTGGGACTTGTTTGCTCCATATTACCGCTCCGACATGTAGAATAGACATTCTGGGTATGGCACGCAGTGGGTCTTTGTGCATCATTTTCTGTTGGTTGTTTTTGGCACGGTGATAAGGGACGTACCATTGGGACTTGTCTGTTCTATATCACTCCTTTGATGTGATGAGATGGGGTTTTCTCCTGGCTCTTTGGGTACGGCAGCTAGGAACATACCGTAGTCGGTGGTTTAAGGCCCAACACGACCATGGGCCCCTCTGGGTATTAGGATTTATGAGGCCTATTCCTTGACATGGTTGGCGGACATCAGCCGTGTTGTTCTCCGTTTTCAGAGGGGCTTTTGGGTTCGGTTTGGTCTTCATTCATTTTTTGTAGGTTTCGGGAAGGATTACATTTTGAGTAGACAGGTTGTCTCCTCAATTTGTGGCTGTTGAGGACGTGGTTTTGACTAATCCCATGGTAAGTTTCACCGTTTGTGTCTTAATTTAGAGTTCAAGACACAGAACTTTTGTTCATCCTTTAGTTTGGTGAGATGAACAGGCACCTAGTACTTTGTTTAAAGGACAAAGCACAAGACTTTGGCCATCTTTTTTGGGTAGGTGTGATGGACAGATCACCGCATTGTGTCTTAATTTAGAGTTCAAGACACGGAACTTTTGTTCATCCTTTAATTTGGTGAGATGAACAGGCACCTAGTACTTTGTTTAAAGTACAAAGCACAAGACTTTTTAGGGTCATATTTCGGAATGTAGGCCGTTTGTAAAGGAGACATTCCATGAATGTCCATAAGGACAGAACACTCCTTTTGTCTTTGGCCCGGTGGGACAGAATATTGTGTGTAAGCTTTAGAGGTTTTGGATTTTGGACTTTGAAATTTGTCTTTTTTATTTAGAGATTTGAGAATATTTAGGGAGATTTGGTTTTAATCTTTTATTTGGGCTATCTTTTTAGCTTGGTCTAGTTTCTTTTGGTCACATGCCTTTATGCTTTGGAATAAGATGCATTTTTGTTGGACTTGGATTTTATTTAGGATTTCAACTTGGGGTCATTTTAGGGAATTTTGAAGGGTTTATTTTATTTAAAGGTTAATTTATTACTTTAGGATTTTAGCTCAGGGATATCCCATAGTGTTCAAAGGAACGGGGTACCCTGTCGAGCCTTGACCCGGTGGGTCGTGAGAGATTTTTACCTAAGTGAAGAGGTGGTGGACCGCCTCGCAATTATCTGCCCAGTCGGTTTGTTGGCTGCTCTTCCTTTGATTTTGGTGAGTTGTGGAAACGTCGGGGTAGTTTTGTCCATAATATTTCTTCAGGTATCTCCCATTTATGGAGGAGACAGGATGTTTTCCATTTGAGTCTGCGAGTAGGTAGGCTCCGCCTTCATATGCTTGTTCTATGACATAGGGACCTTCCCAATTTGGTGCAAATTTGGGACCATGGTGTCGGCCGAGGATAGGTCGCCTCAAAACCAACACTAGTTCTCCTTTCTTGAATGTTCTGGGTCTCGATAGCTTTTCATAAGCCCGCGTCATTCTGGCTTGATATAATTCCAAGTTTTGTTGAGCTGCCAGTCTCCTTTCATCCATTCCATCCAACTCTTGCAACCTTAGTTGCGTTTGTTTAGTCAGAGGGATTTGTGCTGCCATAGCTACTCTCAGTGACGGGAGTTCCACCTCGATTGGTAGGACTGCTTCCGTCCCATACACTAAAGAATAGGGTGTGGCTTGGGTTGCTGTTTTATGAGTGATGCGGTATGCCCACAACGCCTCATGCAGTTTCTCATGCCAATTTCTCTGATTATCTCCGATGGTTTTACGAAGGATCTTGATCAATGTTTTGTTGAAGGCTTCCGCTAGTCCATTGGCTCTTGGGTTGTAGACAGAGGAATATCTCCATTCAATTTTGTGTTTATCGGCGAAGGCATCAATTTTGGCATTCTTGAAGGCCGTCCCGTTGTCAGAGATTATTTTCTTTGGATTTCCATACCTATAAAGCACCTGAGTGGTGAAGAACCTGACCACATCAGAGGCCTTAATTTCACGGTATGACCTGGCTTCGGCCCATTTGGAGAAATAATCCGTAGTGGCCAATATGAAGCGGTGTCCATTTGAGGCTGGTGGGTCAATGGGGCCTATGATATCTGTTCCCCAGATTTCGAAGGGCCATGATACCACAGTTGGATGTAGCGCGTTCGGGTGTTGGTGTATGAAATCTCCATGAATTTGGCACATATGGCATTGTCTGGAGAAGTTTTCGCAGTCATTGATCATGGTGGGCCAGTAGTAGCCCATTAGTTTGATTTGTACTCGCATCCGAGAGCCCGATTGGTGGGCCCCACATACTCCCGAGTGAATTTCTTGCATAACTTGGTTGGCTTCGGTTTTCGATATGCATCTAAGCCATGATCCTTCATAGGATCTCCAGTAAAGTGTGTTGTTCACATACACGAACCTTAGGGCCCTTTTTCTGATCTGCTCCCTAATGGCCTTGTTTACAGGTAATTTTCCTCGTTGGAAGTAGTCGAGAAAGGGTTGTCTCCAGTCCTCTTGGTTCGAACCCTCGGTTGTCATGACTTGTGTGATTTCCCTCCATTCTTTTTCATGTTCTCTTTCGAGTGTTTGGATGTCAGTAAACAGGGTTTCTCCCTCCTCGTTTCTTTCTTTTGGGAAGCAAGGGGACAAGGATCTCCTGCGGTGAACCAGGACTTGGATTTCTTCCTGATTCGGGTCACTGAGTTCATTAGCCAGCCTAGCCAATGCATCCGCTTTGCCATTCAGAGACCTTGGGACTTTCTGGAAGGTAATATATGTGAATTTGGCCATCAACTCAAGGGCCTTTTCATGGTACTTGACCAATTCTGGTTTTCTTATTTTGAAGAGGCCTTTGATCTGACTCAGGATGAGCTGAGAATCTCCATAGACTTCCAACTGCTCAATACCCATTTGAAGGGCAATTTCAAGTCCAGCTATCAGGGCCTCATATTCAGCTTCATTGTTTGTGCATGGCTCGGTTAGGCTCAGAGCATGCCGGAGAATGCCTTTCTCTGGGGTGACAAACACCAGCCCTACACCTGCTTGCCGTTTTGGTAAGTTTGGTTTGACTGCTGGTCGAATGGAGGAAGATCCATCGAAGTATAGCTTCCAGCAAGTTTCATTTTCCTCTACCTGCATAGCCTCCTCATCAGGGAAATCACATGCTAGTGGGGAATCATCAGGTATAGGATGGGCAGCTAGGAAGTCAGCTAGTGCTTGTCCTTTGATAGCCTTTTGGGGCGCATATGCTATATCAAATTCCATCAGGGCCACAGCCCACCTTGCCAGCCTTCCAGTAAGCATAGGTCGGGTCATGAGGTACTTCAATGGGTCAGTTTTGGAAATTAATGTGACTTTATGGGCCAACATGTAATGCCTGAGCTTTTTTACTGCGAAGATCAAGGCTAGGCAATGCTTTTCAATTGGCGTGTATGCATGTTCTGCCCCCACGAGCATTCTGCTGAGGTAATACAAAGCGTTTTCCTTTCCTTCTTCATTTTCTTGGGCAAGTAATGCCCCCAGAGATCCGTCCAAGGCGGTGGTATAGAGAATGAGAGGTTTTTCCTGGATGGGTGCCGCCAACACAGGAGGTTTTTGCAGGTATTGCTTGATATCATCAAAAGATTTCTGGCATTCTTCATCCCATTTAAAGGGGACATCCTTTTTGGTGAGCCTGGTAAAAGGCTTGATTTTGCCTGACAGGTTGGCTATGAATCTCCTAATATACGCCAAGCGCCCTTGGAGAGACCGGAGTTGTTTAAGTGTCCGTGGAGGGGACAGTTCTTGGATGGCTTTGATTTTATCAGGATCAATTTCAATGCCTCGGTGCCGCACCACGAAGCCTAGAAATTTTCCCGATGACACCATGAAGGCGCATTTCAGGGGGTTGAGTTTCAGCGTGTGTTGTCTTAACCGCTCAAACATCAGCCTCAGGTTCTCTAAGTGTTGTTCATGGGTATGGGACTTTACAACAAGGTCATCTACATAACATTCTACCACCCTGTGTATGAGGTCGTCAAAGATTTTGGTCATGGCCCTTTGGTATGTGGCTCCTGCATTCTTGAGGCCGAAAGGCATGACTTTATAGCAGTAAATACCAATTGGGGTACGGAAGGCAGTGTGCTTTTGGTCACTCTCATCCATTTTGATTTGGTTGTATCCTGAGTATCCGTCTACAAAGGAATATATTCCGTGGGACGAGGTATGGTCTATTATGATTTCTGTCACTGGCAGAGGGAAGTCATCTTTAGGGCAAGCCTTGTTTAAATCCCTGAAATCGACACAGACTCTGATTTGTCCGTTCTTTTTCTTCACTGGGACAATGTTAGCCACCCAGTCGGGCGTTTCTTCTTCCCTTATGAATCCAGCACTGATGAGCTTTTTGACTTCGGCTGTCACCTTTTCTTCCAATTCGACCCTCATTCTCCGGGGTCCTTGTTTGACTGGCTTGAGTTCTTTGTCAATTTTGAGTTTGTGGACTGCTACCGCTGGATCTAGCCCGGGCATTTCACTGTAGCTCCACGCGAAGCAATCTTGGTATTCCCTTAGCAATTTGGTCAGTTCATCTTGCATCTCCTGAGGAAGGGAGGTGCTAATGAATGTAGGCTTCGGGTCTTTCTTTGTTCCTAGGTTGATTTCTTTTAATTCATCGATGGTATTTTGACCACCTTCTTCTAGCTCCTTTGGTGCATTTTTGGCTGCTAGGATGAATTGCTCTGTTTCTGAAGGTTCCCCTTCATCTGGGGTTGTTTCGCCCTCCTTGATTTCGGTGATTGTTATGCGGTGGCAAGAGTGCTGTCGTGGTCTTTGAGGAGTGTTTGACCCTGAGCCCTTGGTTCGAGGTTCGAATCCTAGGCCCCTTGTGTTAGCAATCTTCCCATTGAGTTTTACGACTTCATTAGAGTAGCCATTCCACATGTCTCGGAACATCTTTGCTCGCTTTTCGGGAATGGGCTCTAGGCATTGTGCTTTACGGAACAGTTCAATCAACCGTGTGCCGGTGGTGTCTTGAAGCTGAGGGGGAATCCCCGTCTTCCTGGTTTCTTCTACAAGCCATTGTTCCCAGTTTTCGGAGTTTGACTCTTCATCTTGAGGTTCAATTTCTCCCATTTTGACAAATTGTATACTGGGATGAACAACGTGCCCTGTTTCAAGTTCTTCTATTTTGGGTGGGACAGTGAAGGTTTTGAACGGGATGACTTCTTCACTTTCCCGAGGTGTTAGGTCTTTACAGTGCTCTAGGGGTAGGATTTCTATGGACATAGTATTTTGCTCCTCATCCTCACTGGAATAATTTGGTTGCATTCGAGTGGGTAAGTTAATATCCTCGGCCGTGTCTTCCGACGATCCCGTCTCACTATCACTACCCAAGAGCATTTGTGATCTTATGGCTGCTTTGAGCACAGCATTTCTGACTGCTTCCTTCACGGTTTCAGGAGAGAGCTTTCCTTGTTTGGTGGCTGCCCCCTTTCCGGACTTGGGTTTGTAGTATTTAGCATCATCCAATTCGGCTTCATGTGCCTCAAATGGTTGATCATCCCCTTTAATCACATATTGTTTTCCGTCTTTGACATATTTAATGCACTGGTGCAGGGTGGAGGGAACCAATCCGTTGGCGTGGAGCCATGGTCTACCCAACAGTGCCTTGTATGTTGTATCAGCTTCGATGATGAAGAATTTGACCGGAGTGACCAGGTCCCCAAAGGTAATGTCGATCACTGTGGAACCAAGAGCCTTTTGATATTGGTGGTTAAACCCATGGATCCGGATTTCATCTTTCTTTGTTTCTTTGATGCTGAGCGATAGCTGTACCAGCGTTTTTAATGGCATGATGCTGATTGAGGATCCAGGATCAACGAGGACTTTGTTGATTTTCCTGCCATAGATGGTGCCTGTGGTGTATAGGGGTCGATTGTGATCGGCCGTGCCTGCCATTAGGTCCTCATCTGTGAAGGTAATGTATGGTTCCTGGTCGATCTGTGCCACCTCCTCGCGGGTTTCTTGGGCAAGATAGGCCTGGAAGCTGGCAGGGTTTTGCAGCGCATAGATTAAGGCATCACGCAGCTCCTGAGATACCATCAAGGCATCGAAGACACTGAGCAGTGAGGGGATTTTCCGCAAATGAGCGACCACATTGTAATCTCCCACGGTCATTTTAGGTCTGCCATCGGACCTTGTTTCGCTTTCTGCTGTTGTATTATTTCTGTTTCTTATTTCATTGTTGGTCGTTTCCCTGGGAGGTTGTCTCTCAGGTATCCTAGTGCCCGATCTCAGACTAACATTGCAGTGGTTTTTCATGTTTGGCCGGATTCTAGTAGAGACCTGCCGGACTAGGTTGGACACCTTATTTGGTTTTGGTGGTGATTTGATTTCTCTTTCCTCTGTTTCGCTTTGGTCAGTATCACTTCCCAGTGGTCTAACTGCAGCGGAGTTGATTGCCAGTACAACAGGCTCCTCTTCTGAGCTAACGTACTGTAGTTCCCCTCCAGTATTATGTTCATATTCAGAGGCAGTTTCCTCGTCAGAGGTTTAAGAGCTTGTACCCCGGGTTATGGCGCGGCACACTTCGCCTTCTGTTTCTTCATCTGGCGGGTCATTGTCATTCCAAGACCATGTCAGGCATTCCTCTCTGGAGTGCCCCCAGACTTGGTGGTATCGGCAGTACACCTTTCTTCCTGCATCATTTCCTTTTTTTGCTTTATGTGGTTTTTGCTGTCTATTTATGGTTTGCGCCCGAAGTGCCCCATTTTCAGCTTCTGGCATTTCCCAAGGGTTTACACGGTTCCTGTGTCTGAAGTGCCCATCGGAACCTCCATGTTTTGGTTTCAGTTTCCCTGTTATCTTGATTTTATGTGGTAATTTGTTGCCAGGGGAAGCGTTGTCGAGCTTAACCAATTTCATTTTCATGCGGTATTGCCCTGCGTGGTTTTGTCTATGTTGGGTTGAATTAATTTCGGCATTTCTGTGTCTCAAATGGCCAGACCCATCCCTCATGGGAGGGCATACTCGCGTACGTGAGCTCTCACCTCTTTCTTGCCAGCCTGTTTCAGGCCCCCCGAACGGGTTATCATGGAACCAGAGGTGTTTTGGTTTGTGGTGATGGTTTTCCGTATTGGCTTTCCCTTTTCCTTTCCCTGGGGGATGATTAGTTTTGGGTTTTGGCCTTTGTCCCTCTTGGATGACAATGCCGGCCTCTCTCCTTCTTTGTGGGAGGCTTCCTGAGTTGCCTGAGGTAGCATGGCCAGACTTCATGGCCTTTTTCTGACCTGCCCCCTTTTTCTGGGCGCGGTCCTTCAATGCTTTGAGTTCCGCTTCTATCGAAATCCTTTCCTTTCGCTCAGTCTTTAGCCTAGCTATTAGAGTCTCGACTAAGGTTTGTATCTCAATATTTTGCCTGGTCATTCTTCTCAGAGCATTTGTGCAGAAATCCAGGTCTATTAGGAGTTGACGCTTTTCCCTTGAAGTAAAGGCAGCGCTATCTTCCTTCGACGGTTGTTGGGCTTGCCCCCTGTCTAAAGCGGTGCTTGGCTGTGCTTGCTTTGACCTTGTGCGGTGGGCGGGGCCATCTGTTGCGACTCCTTGGGTTAGACCTTGGCCTACCTGGGTTGCTTTCTCTGAGTTATCCGCTGTTTGAGATTCAAGCGGGCTTTCTTTTGGCTTGGCTGTTTTCCTTTGGGTGAGTTTTGGTTCACCTTGTGAGCTGTCACCTTGGGTTGTTGGAGATTCCTCCTCTTCGCTATCTGTGTCGGACTCACTCACAGTTATTGTCCGACAATTTTCAGAAGTACCTTGGCATAATTTAGAGTTTTGGTTTTGGTTTTCTTCTTGGTTTTGATTTGAAGGGGCGATATTTTCAGCTTGGTCTTCAGTAGAAGTGGCAGCTGCCCCCTGTTCAGTGCTGGCATTTTCCTCTATCTCTGGTTCAGCGGGTTCATTTTCTCTATCCGCTTCTTCAGAGGCCGTGGCCTCCCAGATTTGGTTGACCATTTGCCGCACTATTTCTCCCAATTCCTCGAGAGTAAGGTCAGGTTGGCCCGGAATGTTAGGAATATGGATATCCAGGTTTGCCATTCTTGGTTGCCGTCCTTGTAGATCGGCAGGGTTCATTTGTTCAGCAGGATCTAGCACGATCTCATAATCATAGGCCGCCTCCTCTGCGTTAGTTTGATGTTCTTCTGTGGCTTCGGTCTGTGGCTGTAGCACCTCAGAAGACTCGCCTTTGTCGGAATCATGATGGCCAACTCGATGACAAGTGGCGTCATCACGAGAGGATTCGCCTTTGAGCAACTTGTTCTTTCCTTTGTTGGTTCCTTTGTTTCTTCTTTGATAGGTTATTATTTCCTTCTCATTTGCTGGCTTCTTTCTTCTTTGGTATACTCTAAGGGCTTTAGGGCTCTTGACCTCTTCCTCATCATCCTCGGTGGGACAATAAGTATCATCATCGCTATTTACCCTTAGGTTTCTCATGAGCTCACTGGTTGTCATGGCCTCAGTTTTAGCGATGGCTTGTTCCAGCTCACGCCGCGCATTTTCATCCCATTCGGGTTGTGGCCGGACAGTCATGCGAGCGTTTCTTCCTTGTTGTCTTCTTTTATTACATGATTTTAAGAAAGGTTCATCATCATCCGTCCAAGCTGCAATTCGGGCGGAACGGTGATCATAATTTTCGGACTCAGAGTCATCAGACCCTGAACCGCTGATGTAATGGCAGTTTCCAGTATCAGAGCCGTCATCATCACTACTATTATTGTCAATATCATTTGAGATTTTGTACAGCCTTTCTATTTGTGCCCGGAAACGGGCGGTTTCCCGTGGATGGGTTCTCCTGAGCCTTTCATAACTGGCTCCTGGTTGTTGTAGCATCTCAGCGTGCTGAGCTATAAAGTTTAGGAATGCAGGGTCTTCCCGTCTCAAGTGTTCCATGTATGAGAGGATCCTGGTTGCTTGTGAGATATTCAACCCTTCAAAAGCTGAGGTTATATCGGCTGGCGGACCAGACCCAGATGCCATCAGGATTGAACTTCCTTGGAGGGTGCTTGGTTGAGGTTCTTCATGGTCAGATTCCACCTCGGGCTCCCTTTCTGTCTCTTCTTCATCGCTATCGGATTCGCTATTTTGGGCGTTTCCATCAGATGTCTTTCCGCAGAAGAAGAATCGCGGAGAACCTCCGCTATCCTCAGAGTCAGAGCACTGGGGAGTTTTGCCTTTGTTAACCTCTTTTAGGACGGTTGCTATGGCTTCTCTTTCAAACTCTTCTGTAAAGTCTGGATCTTTGGGGTGGGTAGCTCGGCGGAAGGCCCTTGGGTCTGTGATTCTCAGTTCCCTGAGCTCAGACACATACCATTCTACCAGGCTGTCATGTTCATTGTATTCTTCTTCCTCAGGGGCTTGCTGAGATAACTCACCCTGAGCAGTATCGACTTGGTTGGAGGTCTCAACTGCTTGTGTTTGGGTAGGGAATGTCACCTCGGTCCTGGGGCCCGATGTATGCCTGGGGCGCCGAATCCTCCTGGATCTACGGCGTCGAGTGGTTCTTGGTGGGGTCGCTTCTGGACTTATTTCTCCTTCCTCGCACCCCGTCTCATTAGCTATTTCTCTTACGGTCCTGGTTAGGGCTTGCCTTTCATATTCCTGGCCCTCCTCAGCCAGGAAAGTTTGGTTGTTTTGGTTGAGGTGGGCTCGGTTACCCATGCTGTTTTCATGCTCCGCGAGGTCAGTTTCAGTAACCTCAATGTTCTCCCAGAGGTGTGAATCCTCCGTGCTTTCCAAATGCGCACGCATGATTTCAAAATCTGTGGGGTGGTTTGGGTCTGGGTCTTTCTTGTCCCATCCATTTTGCACCACGATATCCACCGCGGCTTTCTTTATGGCCATATTTTCAATTTGTTGCTCATAAGTATCCGAGTCTGACATATTTTCTATCTCCTCATCAACCCTTAATTCCTGTTGGAACAAGTCAGGCTCTTGAATTTTTAGTTGCATCAGAAAGTCCACATACTCTGCCACAGCATTGAAAGAGATGTGTGGTAGTGAATCATCGCCTTCTTCCTCGGCTTCTTCTTCTGATTCCCCGGCATCACTCAGGTATCTGCAGTGTTCTGCGGGTTTATAGCCTTTTTGTTTAGAGCTGTTGAGAGGTATTTCCTTGGTCCAGAACCTATTTGCCAGCCATGATGCTAGCAATTGGTCCACATCATCGCCATGCATAAGCTCTTGGACCCACCGGGATGGGTTTAAGGCGATTTCTGCCTCCAGGATGGGATGGAGGTTTATTTGACCGCACCAGTAAGAGAGGTCTCTCCATTGCTCCCTTGCTTTCATGTATATTTTTATCCTCCTGTAACTGGCCGGTTGACATTTCTCCAGCTCCTCATAGAAGGCATCGTCATCTTCTTGTGGGTTTTGGTTTGTGACTGCGGAAGAGAGGATGGCCTGTGTAGCCTCCTCTATTTGCACAATCATTTCTATTTCCTCTTCTTTAGTGAGCTTTTCCTCTTTTTCTCCCGAGTTATCCTCCGGGTCTGCATCTATTGCCGATGTTGAGATGGCGTTGCAGGAGATTCCACCAGAGTCACCACCTCCTCTTTCCTCATCACTGTCAAAGTTGCTACCAAAATCGTAGCTTTCATCTTGACTAGGAGGGTCCGGATCGGACCATTCATATTCCTCGTCAGTGAAACCAGGAACATCTTGGGCATTTTGGGTATCGGTAGAGGCGGAAGCCTCTTTGTTTACTTGGTTTCTTACAAAACTAGTCACAGCAATGGTTTGTTTCATCAGTTCAGACACATGCTCTGCTAGTATCGCAATGGTTTCTGGTGGAATCCCGGATTCTCCCTTTTTCTTTGGTATGACAAGGTTGAACCCCAGATTCTTTAGGCTTGGGATACCTTCTGAACCTAGGCATTCATCATGAATGTCTACGAACACCTTGCGATCTTGGCCATTGATCTTAAAAGGTAGGGTCATTCGGTCCGGCTTCTTTCCTTTGCGGACGAGGGCCTTATCCAATTTCTTTATTTCAAGGATTTCTTTCTTTTTCTTTCCTGATTGGGTCATAGGTTGAACAGTGACCGTCGACCAGGTATGTTGGGTTGGGACTGAGCTGGATGACGACTCAGTAGGGTTTTGTTCATTTGTTGTTGAGGTTTCGGGAGGTCTGGTATCTGCTTGTACCGGCTCCTGTTGGTTAGAGGATTCTTCATGTTCTTCCTCATTACCTGAGACATGGTGGCACGCTGCCGTCCAGAACTCCTCTTCTTTCTTTTCTTTTTCTTCGCCTTTCAACTCCTGCCACACTTGTCCGTTAATTTGGGCTGCGACTTTGGGGGAGATGAAATTAGCGAGGGTTGTTTGTGTTGGTTTTTCTTGAACATAGGGATCTTCGACGGTCTCGGGAGAGGTTTTCCTCCAGAACGCCTGTCTAGATCTCACATTACCCGTTGTTGCGTTACGGGTCATTGATTTCGGTTGTGTTTTTGTTGGTTTAAGTCTTTTTGGGACCACTGGTATGATAGGGCTCTTCCATCTGAGTTGAGGTTCGGCCTGCAAGGCTCTCAATTTCTTTCTGGTGTTTTTGCTCAAATATACGCTCCATGTCGTGGGCGGTTTTCCGTCAGTAGTGACCGAGACACGACGAGAGCTGGCACTTGGGGCTCCGCTTGAGATGGCATGGGGAGCTGGCTCCTGCCTGGCGTCATCATGGAGAGAGATTGCTCCTTCTTGGATTTTCTGCTCGAGCCAATCCTTGAAGACATAGCAATCCTCTATGCTGTGACCCAAAACTCTGTGATACACACAGTAATTAGGGTGGTTTGCTTTGTCTTCTTCCTCGGGCCTTTTGCATTGGGGCAATCGAACCTCGAGAACTTCCATAGCTTGCTTGAACAGCTTCGGAGTTTTCTCCTTTTTGAATGAGTAAGGCTTGCTTTTCAGCTCCCTGAGTGTTGGCCTTTGAGCCCTAGACTGTGGATTTCCGTCCTTCGTTTCGCCATTCTTTCCCCATTGGGCACTACCAGTGCCTTCAGCCTGGTTAGTGATGGCTTTGACTGCCTTTGTTGTTTTGATTTCCAGCTTCTTTCCCTTTTCTTTATCTTTTTCCTTGGTGGAATAGTATAGCTGGTTCATTTCAGGCTCCACTTCCTCATATCGAGCAACCATGGCTACCAAATGTTCAAAGGTGGCGACGTTGTGTCCCACCATCCATACTTTCATCGGCGCATGGATGCTGTTCAAGAGCATACGCACCGCCTCAGATTCACTTATGTTGGACTGGCATCCCGTGTACATGGTTTCCCACCTTGACACATAGTCAGAGACAGACTCGCCTTGTTTTTGTCTGGCATTGACTAGATTGGTAACAGAGACCCGATGCGGAGTCGTCCTGAACCTTGCACAAAAGGCATTTGCCATTTCTTTCCAGCTTTTGATATTGTCTGCCTCGAGAGAGGCATACCAGTCGAATGCTACTCCAGACAGACTTTGTGAAAATTGCCTTAATAGCCACTCCTCCCTTCGGGCAGTGTTTCCACAGGAGGTTATAAAGTGTGACAGATGTTGACTTGGGGTGATTTTGTTTCCAATCCCATCAAACACCTTGAATTTCGGCACTACGTGTCCCTTCGGGTAATCCAGCTGATCAAACTTTGCGGGGTAGGGTCGGCCTGTGAAATTGACGGGCAGTTGAGTGCCCCCAATCCCTAGAGATTGCAGTTTTTGATCCATGGCCCTTTGCATTCTCTCCATTATGGCCTCAGGGTCAATGACATTAGTTTCCTTTCTTTCGGGCAACTCCTCTTCAGAGGTTTCACTGGAGCTGCTGTCCTTTTCCCGCACTATTTTGGAGTGGGGTTTTTTGGTTTTCTTTTTGTTTTTGGATTTTGGCTTAGTAGCCATTCCTTGGGTTTCGGTTGATTTTGGTATGTCACTGTTTGAAACAGCATAGCTTGGGCGTGCCCCCTTTTTGGCTATGTGTTTCTGGACCTCCGCGCATGCCGCGGTTACCCGAGCATTTTCCGCTTGGAGTTGCTCAAGTTGTTTGGTTTTTTCTTCCAGCTCCTTGCGAAGCTGGGCCATCTCATCAGATATTTCCTCGAGGATTTCAATTTCCTCATCAACATCTTCAGATGAACTTCCGTGATCCGGATTTGGATCCTCTTCATCGCTTGCGATGTTATCAGTGGTTTGTTGGACAATTTCCTCCATTACTGGGCTGCGGTTCCTAGGCCGCCCTACCCGTTTGGGAGGTTTGGATGCTGAAACTTTTCCTTTTTGCCCTCGCGTTTCCACGGGGACACTTTCAGAGTGAGGCGGCTCCTGGGAATCTGTTCCGACCATACGGACTTTCGCCGTTTCCTCATTGTCATCCTCATCATTGTCAACTGACACATGATATGTCGAGGCAGAACCAGCGTTCCGCCTCTTCCTCATCACATATTTCTTTTTGGTTTTATTTTTTATCATCTGACTCGCCACCTGGCTAGCCAGAGAGGTATCTTTTCCTTTTGGCGCCCATCGCTTGGTACCCCCTGTGTTTTGCTCGGGAGCGGGGATGGGTTCCGGTTGCTTGGGCCTCCAAACCTGTTTCACTTTCCCTCTGGCCTTCATAGAGCGGGTGTTGGGCTGGAGTGATGGAAAGGTAAGCCGGTCAAAGACTGAAGGCGGGTGGGCCACAGTCCTTTTTTCTGACGCACTATAGTCCGCATCTCCCTCTCGGTTGTCTTCGCGATAAGGAAAGCGGAGTCTTTGGTGCGCCGGGAACTTGAGCCTGTCCTTGATGGACGGCTTGTTGGGGTTGGCAGGGATCGCAGTGACGATCCTGCGGGACTTGCGGGATCTTTTGACAATCTTGAAGGCCGCATGAATGGCCTCCACTGCCTGGTGTTTTGGGTGGGTCACTTTCTCTGTTTCCGAGACGGGGGCATACATAGGGAGCTCCCAATCCTCTCTGAGGCGCATCGCCTCACCTCCCTTTTTGAGCACATGTAGGGGGGCGAAGGTGTTGCTGAGGGACAGATCAGTGATGGTATCGGGTTGTTGGACCAGGTGGAGAGCTTGGGCCCTCGAGATCCTGGTCCTCTTCTGCTTTTTGAGTTTTGGGGCTGTTGCCCCCTTGACATGGATGGTTGCTGCCTGGCCCTTCTTGGTGCTAAGGGCGGGCTTTCCAGAGACTTTCACTGATGCTTCACCAGCAAGCATCACGGGAGAGATTTGCACGACAGCTTGAACGGGCACATAGAGAGTCCCGGTCGCTGCTGCCTTCCTGTGGCGGAGACGCTCGCCTTTCACGATTTGACTCCAGGTAAACATGATTCCTGCAATGGAGAGAACTCAAAGTCAATCATTAGCATTTTTCTTTGGATGTTATGGACTTAATTCCATCTATACATTTAAACTTTGATTATGCCCTGATGAGAGGAGAAAAAGGTCCCACCGGGCGTGCCAGAACCTGTCTCGCACTTTTTTCAGTCCAACCACGGAAGATCAGATAGTCCTCCATGGGGCGAAGAAAATGCGGATCAGATACCCCTCGAGCATCTTGAGACCCGTCGTTACTGCCCATTCCAAACGAGCGAAGGGCACTAATGCGGTTCTAAGTACCTCGAGAGTTGATTGTTTGTCATAGGTCCTTTTTTTCCAGTAGGCGCAAGCCCCTACTGTTAATTACCTCCGGACTCAGTTACGAACTGAGCTAAGAGCACCTCTAGATCGGGATAATCAAAGTTTAGATGCAGTAAGTGGATGAAGTCCATTTTAAAAGAATTGTGTCTTGATAGGGAGTTTCAGGGTGAAAAGCAATGCAGAAGGGCGGTTATTTTAACAGAGCCATGCAAACATAAATGATGTGGTTTAATTCCTTATTTTCACATTTTTTTTAGACATTTAGGTTGTTTTTACTTTGTTATGTCAGGCTTAGTGCCGTTATGGATTTTTGAGTTCGATACTAGGAAATTTGGTATCCTAGATCAATCCTCAATCGTTTAGAGATTTAGAGATTTTGGGATTTCGTTCAAGTCTTGAGTACAGATGTGCTGTGCCTTCTCTTGACAGGAACTTGGGTGATGGCCACTGATTGACTTTTCTTCTGTCATCTGGGCATCAGGTTTCAGTCTGCTTCTGGTCAAACATGCTGTGAACTTGTAGAAACAGGCTGTTAGATTTGAGTCCAACGCTAGAAAATAGGGTATTCTAGGTCAGTTCTCAATCGTTTTGAGGAACTTAGGGATTTTTGGGATTTTCGTTCAAGTCACGAGTACAGATGCGCTATGCCTTCTCTTGACAGGAACTTCAGTGATAATTCAGAATTGACTTTTCCTTTTTCTCAATCTGAACATCGGGAGGGTGTCTCCTTCAGGGCGAAACGCGATGCAGTCTTG
This sequence comes from Rhynchospora pubera, assembly GCA_028095005.1. Classification (NCBI taxonomy): domain Eukaryota; kingdom Viridiplantae; phylum Streptophyta; class Magnoliopsida; order Poales; family Cyperaceae; genus Rhynchospora; species Rhynchospora pubera. The sequence continues at coordinate 117,378,338 of CM051461.1, forward strand.
AAAGGACGAACTTTTGACTTTTAAGACTTTATGTCACTTTAGACTTTGTGTCTTTTGGGTCACTTTCAGGCTTTATGCCATTTTGACTTTGTGTCACTTTTAGATTTTGTATCATTTTTAGACTTTGTGTCATCTAGACTTTGTGCCACTTTCAGACTTTGTGTGTCATTTTTGGACTTTGTATCATTTAGACTTTGTGTCACTTTCAGACTTTATGTCATTTTCAAGTTTTGACTTTTAATTTTGCATTTTTAGAAGTTTGGACTTTTGAGTTCGACTTTTAAGTCTTGCATTTTAAGCTAACACTTTTGGATTTTGACTTTTGAGTTTGATTTTTGAGTTTTGGTTTTTTCGGACTTTGGTTTAAAGTTTGAACTTGGTTTGAACTTTTGAATTTTGGCATTTTGAGTTGGATTTTTGAGTTGTGACTTTTTCAGTTTTAGACTTTCAACTTTTGGTTGGAATTTTGAGTTTGGACTTTTAAATTTGCACTTTTAAACTTCTATTTTTTGATCTTCTTAGTGATGCTTTTTGTTGTTTCAATTCTGTTCACAAATTTTTAATGCTTGACTGCACCTGTTGGTCAAAGCATAAGATGCTCAAATGTACCTGTTGTCCAGAACATAAAATGTTCAAATATACCTATTGTCCAGAACATAAAATGTTCAAAAGAGGCTTTTATTTAATTTCTTTTAGGGACTTAATTTTATTATTTTTCCATTATGGCCATCCTTTTAGACTTTTAAATTTCAAAATGTTTGGTGCTTCAGTGTTTTAGCATGGCATATTATATCAAAATATTCCACACATTTTTCTTGACATTTTGACATTTTATGGGAATTTTTCTGATAATCTAGCTATTTTTAATGCATTTTTGAAGTTCCTGCTTCGCAGAATTTTCTGATTGGTTGGGACTTTGGTGTTTCGTGTTATAATTGTCAGCGACTCATTTCATGTTGGACGTCACAGAAGATCAAGGAAGGCGCTGGGAATTCAGTTTGATCGAATCGTCTGGTCCATGCTCGCAATCATGTGCCGAACGAGTTGAGGTCGGCCCAGAGTTCGATCCATTGGCTTCACACGTTGGTCTTTCTTCCTGGGTGCACCAGATCTTCGCGAAAATCTGGTTCATTTCCCTCCCCAGTCCCCTAGGATTTTGCCGTTGAACTGGACTTCTCCATTGATGGTGCTTGGCCATGGCTCTTAGCAATCTCGCTGGCTTCAAATGGGTCGTGAGGCGACGTAGTGATTTCTTTAAGTTGCCTCTGTCGTCGATTTGGGCTATTCTCAGCAAACTGGGCACATTCTGGCTTCAAATTGAATCCGTAGCCATGGTGGGGAGCAGGGTTGGGAGCGACCAATTGACAGAGTACGGTGAGGAGATTCCATGCCTAGAGTGTGATAGAGCTCCTCAAGAAGGTTATGAGGTTATCTATATACCCAATTTTGTTCTTCACTTTCTAAATTGAGGTAACAGTCGCTGACCTTCCTTTAGCCTGACAGGCTTATGAACTGAAATATCGCATCCATATGTGGGACTTACCTTGGGCATGTTAATCACTTCCCTTTGAGCACTTGTCCGTTTGTTACTCCGGTCAAAGCAACTAATCATCTGTTAAGCATTTAATTTCATTTTTTATCCTTAGCTTAATAACTGACGGTGTATGTGGGTGTTTCCTTGAAATTTCAGACAAAGATTACCGTGTTCATTTGTATACACAATTATAGCAAAATGCAGGCTGGGGATACAGGTTTTGTTACTAACTAGCAACTATCAATAAGGCCACTTTATTCACTTTGAACCCTGGCATGTTCTAATTTTACAGAACCTTCTCAACTTATGTTTTTTTTTTTATAGTATTCTGGGATTTAAACTTCCCTTTTTTTTTTTGTATATTCGCTCATAACTTTCATGCTGGTGCCAATTCACTTCCCTGCTCATGACTTCACATGCCCACTTCCTTTTATTTTCTTTATCTTTTCCTATGCTTTCATTCTCCAATAAAGCAACTCAAATGTCAACTTAGTAATTATTGATACGGGGTGATTTGAACTTAAACTATTGATATATTTTTGGCTTAAGAGATGCAGCTCCACACTCTTTCATTTAAAAGACATGCTGATTTAGGAAACAAAAGATCATGACAATAAGACAAGCCTTGGAACCTTCTGATTTTACTTTCATTTCTTAGTTTCTATGCTTAAATGCAGACTATTTACTACATGGAATATGGAATTTTATTCTGATGATGTAAACTTTAACCTTATACTTGCTTTTGGACAGACATGAAGAAAAGGACCGTTTGTTACACACATTTATTTGGGATGCTATTACAAAAAGGAACATAGGCATACTATATCATCTATTTTTTTTTAAGCAAACTATTATATTGAAAAATGGCCTGAGGACATGACTCTTTGGACAGAAATACATCATTTTTTTGTTTTTGGTTTATTAAAGAGACAGGAGCTTTGTTAGTAAAATAAGGCTAGTTCCAAAACTTTCAATGTTGAGCTAAAACCAGAATGATTGACATAAAGACACATTTTTCTATTGAAAAGGGGACTTGCAAGTGTACTTTCATGATCTAAACATACTTCTGCTACTGATATTTTTTTACTTTATTAAGCCCCAAACTTATACATAAAAGACGATGTTTCACTTTAAACCTTGAAATTAGTTATTTTTATTTATTTTCATTTCTTTAGTCGACTTGAGACCTAGTATACTGTATAAGTCAGGATTTGGGCCACATCATGAGGGTGGAATCTAGGTCACACTCCTCATAACCAAGCCATCTCCTGACTTTGGACAGTATGTAGGGATTCAAGTGTCCTTCAGCATTTGAAACACAGAAATTAACTATTCTTTTAGTTTTGAAATCCAATAAGCATAAAGAACTTGATCATTTAGGACTCCTTTGCTTCTGAACTCTTGTGATAAAGGCAAACGAACCTGAAAAAGACTTATATGGATGCAAATTAAACTCTCATGCACTTTAGAATGTATTCTGACCTTTATGCCCTTATATGAATATGACTTCTGTATATAATTTTTTTTACATAATGATTCTATTTTAATCACAAAACTGACCATTTTTTTTATTATGACAAGGACCTGACCTATTAAACCTTTGTTATATGTCCTGTATGCATGACAAGCAGAGATATGGTGATAATCATGACATGAACATTGGGATTAATTAGGGCCAGAAACTAACTTGACATCCATGGAGGTGGAATCTAGGTCACACTCTCCATGAAGCCAGCAGCTCCCAAGTGCTCACTAGAAGTAAGAAATTTGTGTTAATGCAAGTTATTCCTATATTTATGACCCTTAAGAGATACAGTTGATGTCCATGAGTGTGGAATCTATGTCACACTCCTCATTGGCATCAGTGCAAACTCCAAAGAACAAGACCAGAAGACCAAAAAAGGAAAAGAAAAAAACATCACAAATGCATTTAACATGATTTTATTTTATTATTTTTTTTGGAGGCCATTACAAAAGGTTACATCTATTACCTTGATTAAAAATAAACTTGACTCTTTAATTTGACAGAATTTCGACAGAACAATTGGCCTCCTCTTCTTCTTCAAGAGGAGCTTCTTTTATAGAGGACTTCCAGGGTTTGTGTTTGACATGTGGCAACATCTCAGAGCCTTGGAGTTTGATGGATGGTGGAGATGTACAAGTGGCAAGCCGACTCTCTTCTTTCTTCTTTCTTTCACTTGGTAACTTCTACTATTTTGTTTACTTTCCAATTATCTTTTGACACTTAGCATTGATCATTACTCATAGGATATCAGCATGATATTTCACTTCTTTTCACTGGCTTCTCTGACAGGTGGGTCCCTGTGTTGTTTGATAAGGGATAAGATCACACCTTACTGCTTTCTATGCCTTGGAGAGGGGGTAGTGATTTGGCGCCAGAATGGGGGTGCATAGGTGGCACTCATCCATGCATTCATAGGCAGTGTATGGTTGGGATGTTCTTGTGGAGAGGATCAACTTCTGAGCTCCTATCTGTAGCTAGGCAACAGGCTTTTTTTTTCTTTCTCAATTTGCTTTTGTTTACATAACTATTTGAGGTTATGAACTGGAGTCGTCTGTGGTTAACACATCATCTCAATGATACCCTTCAATGTATGTGCATTGGACCCTTAAGTAGAGGGGCAAAAACGGAATTGAGATCCTAGTATTGATTGGGGGTTAATCAGTTATATGAGGGAAATTCCTGAATAGCTTCAGGCCTTACTAATCTATCCCATTTAATCACCATTTCCTTTAATTGTTTTTAAATTTTCCTCCTGAATGTTAGGGGAATGTTAAGACACCTTTATATCCTCAATTATGCCTTCAATTTGCCTTAATTTTGCCTAATTATGGGCTTGTCAAACCATACAGCCTGAAGGGGTAAAATTGGGATAATATCATTGCTCTTCTTCATTCTTTATGCGTTACATTCCTTTGTCTTTTCTGCTTCTTTACTGATCTGCCCCTGGACCCACCATGGAGGGGCTCATACACTGCATCAATGATTTATGTTTCCAGGCTTTTCTCCCTTTTGTGGTTCCTGATCATATCCAACACTTAAGGGAAGAGGCTTTAATCCTATCATCTGTCCGTCCACCAGATGATGTATGGTGAGATGTATGTCTGTTTTAAAGGGGTATGCTTCAATCAGCTTTTTTACATTCCATGCTTTCGTTATCTCCTTATCAATGCCTCGTACTATGAGGGGCAGTAGTACTACATGCTTTACTCATCCAACGGCTATGATCAAGGATGGTGCATCCATGTTGCTTATGCCCAGAGAATCTGTACAGCACTAGCTTCTCTTTTTCAGGTGGTAGGCTGTTGTTAAACTCTCCATTTCCTACTTTTCGTTGTTTCCTTCTTCTTTTCTATACTGGACCTCTCCAGTCATAGGATTTTTACCCTCGTGTCAGCGTGTGTCTGCCTTTATCTTCTTTCGGAGGTCTTTTACACCGTTTGGAATTCCTGTGATGCCTTTTCTCCTCTTCTAACATAATCAATGCTTCTCAGCGTGAGTTTCGCTTTTGCTTGGCATTTCCGTCAGTCGAGGTCCCCAATAATCTCCTATTTTCCTTGCAATTAAACCCAATTGCCACACAATTCCCTTGTCACTGAGCCACTGCAACGCCTCAGGCCTTTTAATTGAACATTTCGCTAAGTAATTTTGCACTTCCATTTTTCCCAATTTCGATACTGCGCCCGTCATTTGTCTCATTCGCTGTTTGACATCTTCCGTGTTTGATGTCAACAGAGTCGTGATGGAGCCCATTGTGCGACGGTGCTCTCCGTTGGGGTCGCGGCGACGCGCAGCGCCGGCGAGAGGCATGACTTTACTCGGCCATCACGCTCCTTTTTCAGGTTTGTACCGTCTCCTTCTCTTGCTAACAGAAAAGGACAGGGCCCATGGAGATGGACCAATGAGCTGATGCCACCTGTCCCCTCTCTTTTTTTTAATTTTAACCGAACGGGTTTGAGACTATTGGGTTTAATTTGGTCTGGATCCGATTCGATAAGGTGAATTTATGTGATTTGGGCTTCTTTGTTTAATGCCGGCCCAAATATATGGTTCCATCTTTTTGTATTTTTCGCTAGGCCCAATTGGGTTTTGGGGTTGGACTGGGCTTAGGCCGAAACAAATTTGATATTTCGTTACGGGTCAATTTTGTATCCTGTCCTAGTTACGACGCTCTGTTATAGTCGTATCCAGTGAATTATGTGCCAGGACCAATTAGCAATGTCTTATAAACATTTATAAAATTCCATTTCTTTTTTTTTTTACAGCATTTTTTAGAGGTAAACATGGAGGAATACCACTCTCGAAACCGTCAAAGATCTCTATGTTCAAGAAAAACCAACACAAGCAACCCTCGCTGATTTCATCTCCCCCAAAGTCGCAGCTCAAATTAGCGGACAAGTGTGGCAGGAGTTGAAAGGCGAAGGAAAAGAAAAGAAAGAAGAGGAGTTCTGGACGGCCGCGTGTCACCATGTCTCAGGCGACGAGGAAGAACATGAAGAACCCTCTGACCAACAGGAGCCGGCACAGGCAGACGCCAGACCTCCCGAAACCTCAACAACAAATGAACAAAACCTCACTGAGTCGTCATCCAACTCAGTCCCAACCCAACATACCTGGTCGACGGTCACTGTTCAACCCATGACCCAATCAGGAAGGAAAAAGAAAGAGAGACTTGAAATAAAGAAATTGGATAAGGCCCTTATCCGCAAAGGAAAGAAGCCGGACCGAATGACCCTACCTTTCAAGATCAATGGTCAAGATCGCAAAGTGTTTGTAGACATTCATGATGAGTGTCTGGATTCAGAAGGTATCCCAAGCATAAAGAACCTAGGGTTCAACCTTGTCATACCAAAGAAGAAGGGAGAATCCGGAATTCCACCAGAAACCATTGCAATATTGGCAGAGCATGTGTCTGATTTGATGAAACAAACCATTGCTGTGACCAGTTTTGTAAGAAACCAAGTAAACAAAGAGGCTTCCACCTCAACCAATACCCAAAATGCCCAAAATGATCCTGATTTCACTGACGAAGAATATGAATGGTCTGATCCGGACCCTCCCAGCCAAGATGAAAGTTACGATTTTGGTAGCAACTTCGACAGTGATGAGGAAAGAGGAGGTGGTGTTTCTAGTGAAATCTCCTGCAATGCCATTTCAACATCGGCAACAAATGCAGACCCGGAGGATAACTCGGGAGAAAAAGAGGAGAAACTCACTAAAGAAGAGGAAATAGAAATGATTGCGCAAATAGAGGAGGCTACACAGGCTATTCTCTCTTCCGCGGTAACAAACCAAAACTCATCAGAAGATGGTGATGCCTTCTATAAGGCGCTGGAGGAATGCCAACTGGCCAGTTACAGGAGGATAAAAATATACATGAAAGCAAGGGAACAATGGAGAGACCTCTCTTACTGGTGCGGCCAAACCAACCTTCATCCCATCCTGGAGGCAGAAATCGCCTTAAACCCATCCTGGTGGATCCAAGAGCTTATGCATGGTGATGACGTGGACCAATTGCTAGCATCATGGCTGGCAAATAGGTTCTGGACCAAGGGAACACCACTCAACACCTATAAACGAAAGACCCATGAACCCGCAGAGCACTGTAGATACTTGAGTGACGTTGGGGAATCAGAAGAAGAAGCCGAGGAAGAAGGCGATGATTCGCTACCGCATATCTCTTTCAATGCTGTGGCGGAGTATGTGGACTTCTTGATGCAACTAAAAATTCAAGAGCCTGACTTGTTCCTACAAGAGTTAAGGGTTGACGAGGAGATAGAAAGCATGTCAGACTCGGATACCTATGAACAGCAGATTGAAAATATGGCCATAAGGAAAGCTGCGGTGGATATTGTGGTGCAAAATGGATGGGACAAGAAAGACCCGGATCCAAATCACCCCACAGACTTTGAAATCATGCGTGCGCATTTGGAAAGTACGGAGGACTGACACCTCTGGGAGAATATCGAGGTTACTGAAACTGACCTCGCGGAATATGAAAACAACATGGGTAACCAAGCCCACCTCAACCAAAACAGCCAAACTTTCCTGGCTGAGGAGGACCAGGCTGATGAATTCTCCCAGTACCTCAGGAACCTGAGAATTTCAGACCCGGTAGGCTACCATGGTGTGCTAAACCCTGAAAACCCTCAATAGTACCAGGGATATGAAAGGCAATCCATAACCAGGACTGTAAGAGAAATAGCTGATGAGACGGGGCGTGAGGAAGGAGAAATAAGTCCAGAAGCAACCCCACCAAGAACCACTCGACGCCGTAGATCCAGGAGGATTCGGCGCTCCAGGCGCACATCGGGCCCCAGGGCCGAGGTGACATTCCCCACCCAAATAGAAGCAGTTGAGACTTCCAACCAGGTCGATACCGCTCAGGGCGAATCATCCCAGCAAGCCCCTGAGGAAGAGGAATACAATGAACATGACAGCCTGGTAGAATGGTATGTGTCTGAACTCAGGGAATTGAGAATCACAGACCCAAGGGCCTTTCGCCGAGCTACCCACCCCAAAGACCCAGACTTTACAGAGGAATTTGAAAGGGAAGCCATAGCAACCGTCCTAAAGGAGGTTAACAAGGGCAAAACTCCCCAATGTTCTGACTCTGAGGATAGCGGAGGTTCTCCGCGATTCTTCTTTTGCGGGAAAACATCTGATGGAAACGCCCAAAGTAGCGGGTCCGATAGTGACGAGGAAGAGACAGAGAAGGAGCCCGAGGTGGAATCTGACCATGAAGAACCTCAATCAAGCACCCTCCAAGGAAGCTCTATCCTGATGGCATCTGGGTCTGGTCCCCCGGCCGACATAACCTCAGCATTTGAAGGGTTAAACATCTCACAAGCAACCAGGATCCTCTCATACATGGAACACCTGAGACGAGAAGACCCTGCATTCCTAAATTTTATAGCTCAGCACGCTGAGATATTGCGACAACCAGGAGCGAGTTATGAGAGGCTCAGGAGAACCCATCCACGGGAAACCGCCAGTTTTCGGGCACAAATAGAAAGGCTGTACAAAATCTCAAATGATATTGACAATGATAGCAGTGACGATGATGGTTCTGAAGCTGGAAACTGTCGTTACATCAGCGGTTCAGGGTCCGATGATTCTGAGTCCGAAAATTATGATCGCCGGTCCGCCCGAATTGCGGCCTGGACGGACGATGATGAGCCTTCCTTGAAACCATGTAATAAAAGAAGACAACAAGGAAGAAATGCTCGCATGACTGTCCGACCTCAACCTGAATGGGGTGAAAATGCGCGGCGTGAGCTGGAGCAAGCCATCGCTGAAACCGAGGCCATGACAACCAGTGAACTTATGAGAAACCTGAGGGTAAACAGTGATGATGATACTTATTGTCCCACTGAGGATGATGAGGAAGCGGTAAAAAGTCCTAAGACCCTTATGGTATACCAAAGAAGAAAGAAACATGAAAATAAAAAGGAAATAATAACCTATCAAAGGAGAAACAAAGGAACCAAGAATGGAAAAAACAAGTTGCTCAAGGGCGAGTCCTCTCGTGATGACGCCACCTGTCACCGAATTGGCCATCATGGTTCTAATGAAGGCGAGTCCTCTGAAATGCCACAACCACAGACTGAAACCCCAGAAGGAAACCAAACCAACCCGGAGGAAATAGCATATGACTATGAGATTGTGCTAGATCCTGCCGAACAAATGGACCCTGCTGACCTGCAAGGACGGCAACCAAGAATGGTGAATCTTGATATTCATATTCCTGACATCCCGGGACAACCTAACCTTACTCTTGAGGAGTTGGGAGAAATAGTGCGGCAAATGGTCAACCAAATCTGGGAAGCCACGGCCATTGAAGAAGCGGATGTAGGAAATGAACCCGCTGAACAAGAAACAGAGGAAAATGCCAGCACCGAACAGGGGGCAGCCGCTACCTCTACTGATGACCAAACTGAAAATACCGTCCCTTCAAGCCAAAACCAGGGAGAAAGCCAAAACCAAAGCTCTGAATCATGCCAAATGATAACCATTGACGATGACTCGGGCTCGGAAGAGCCTGAACAAGAAGAGCTCCCGAAGAAGAATACCAGTCCCTCGCTGACCCTGTTGGATGGATGAATCACCTGGTCAACCGAGTGGAAGAACCCAGCAAAAGAGCCGGATGGCAAGGGAGTGATGATGAGCTGGAACCAGGACATCCTTACCTGGTCGACCTGCAACCCTTTGTCCTAGACCCCTGGCCAAAAAGGCGACTGCCCACAAGCTCTAAGCGAACTGGTGAAATACAAGCCTCTCCTTTACCATGGGTAGAAAGGATAAGGCATAACAGGTCACGAAGGGAGATATGCTCGCTGGAATACGGCCGAGTCAGAAACCTGGTATCCCCTCTCACCAATCAAAATCTGGAAACAGAAGCAGAAATCACCCAACAATTCCGGCGGGCGCCAATCGTGGAGGGTATAAAAGGTCATGAGCCATCTCCTCATTATCCCATCCCCAGTACATGGCCCAGACATTATGCAGATGATACAATAAAGGGGTATTATGATCCCGAAGTGTTCATCAACATCCAAAAGGAAACCATCGCCGATGCGCGAAAATTAAAGAATGCCGCCAAGGGGTAAGGTACTTCTGAAAGCTGTCGGACGATCACTGTGAGCGAGTCTGACACAGATGACGAAGAGGAAAAATCTCCAACAACCCAAGGTGACAGCTCACAAAGTGAACCAAAACTCACTCAAAAGAAAACAGCCAAGCCAAAAGAAGGCCCGCTTGAATCACAAGCAGTGGGCAGCTCAAGGAGAGCAACCCATGTAGACCGAGGTCTAACTCAAGAAATCACAACAGATGGCCCCGCCCACCGTACCAGGTCAAAGCAAATACAACCAAATGCCACCTCAGACGACGGGCAACCTCAACAACCATCTGGAGAAAATGGCGCCACTTTCACCTCAAGGAAAAAGCGTCAACTCCTGATAGACCTGGATTTCTGCACAAATGCTCTTAGAAGGATGACTAGGCAAAACATTGAGAAACAAACCTTAGTCGAAACCCTGATAGCTAGGCTAAAGACTGAGCGAAAGGAAAGGATCTCAATAGAGGCGGAACTCAAAGCATTGAAGGACCGCGCCCAGAAACAGGGGGCAGGGCAGAAAAAGGCCATGAAACCCGGCCATGCTACCTCAGGCAATTCAGAAGACCCCCCACAAAGAAGGAGGGAAGCTGGCATTGTCATCCAAGAGGGACAAAGACCAAAACCCAAAACTAGTCATCCCCCAGGAAAAGGAAAAGGGAAAGCCAGTGCAGAAAATCATCACCATAAACCAAAACACCTCCGGTTCCATGACAACCCGTTTGAGGAGCCTGAAACAAGTCGGCGAGAAAGAGGTGAAAGCTCGCGCACGCGGGTATGCCCTCCCATGAGGGGTGAGTCTGGCCATCTGAGAAACAGAAATGCCGAGACCAATTCAACCCAACAAATAAAAAATAGACAAAACCACACGGGGCAATACCACATGAAAATGAAATTGGTTAAGCTCAACAATACTTCCCCTTGCAACAAATTACCACACAAAATCAAAATAATAGGGAAACTGAAACCAAAACATGGAGGTTTCGATGGGCACTTCAGACACAGAAATCGTGTAAACCCCTGGGAGATGCCAGAAGCTGAAAATAGGGCACCTCAGGCACAAACCACAAATAGACAACCAAAACCACATGGAGCAAAGAAAGGAAATGAGGCCGGAAGAAAGGCGTACTGCCGATACCACCAAGTCTGGGGACACTCCAGAGAGGAATGCCTGACATGGTCTTGGAATGACAATGACCCGTCAGATGAAGAAACAGAAGACGAAGTGTGCCGCGCCATAACCCGGGGTACAAACTTTCAGACCTCTGATGAGGAAACTGCCTCTGAGCGTGAATATGATACTGAGGGGGAACTACAGTACAGTAGCTCAGAAGAGGAGCCCGTTGTGCTGGCAATCAACTCCGCTGCAGTCAGACCACTGGGGAGTGATACTGACCAAAGCGAAACGGAGGAACGAGAAGTCAAACCACCACCAAAACCAAACAAGATGTCCAACCTAGTTCGGCAGGTCTCTACTAGAATCCGACCAAGCATAAAAAACCACTGCAATGTCAGTCTGAGATCAGGCACTAGGATACCTGAAAGACAACCCCCTAGAGAAACAACCAATAACGAAGCAAGGAACAGAAATAATACAACAGCAGAGGGTGAAACAAGGTCTGATGGCAGGCCCAGGATGTCTGTGGGAGACTACAATGTGGTTGCTCATCTGCGAAAAATCCCCTCCCTGCTCAGTGTCTTCGATGCCTTAATGGTATCTCAGGAACTGCGTGATGCCCTAATTTATGCATTACAAAACCCCGCCAGCTTCTAGGCCTATTTTGCCCAAGAAACCCGTGAGGAGGTGGCACAGATCGACCAGGAACCATACATTACCTTCACAGATGAAGACCTGATGGCGGGCACGGCTGATCACAATCGACCCCTGTACACCACAGGCACCATCTATGGCAGGAAAATCAACAAAGTCCTCATTGATCCTGGATCCTCAATCAGCATCATGCCATTAAAAACGCTGGTGCAGCTGTCACTCAGCATTAAAGAAACAAAGAAAGATAAAATCCGGATCCACGGATTTAACCACCAATACCAAAAGGCTCTTGGTTCCACAGTGATCGATATTACCTTTGGGAACCTGGTCACTCCGGTCAAATTCTTCATCATCGAAGCTGATACCACATACAAGGCACTGCTGGGGAGACCATGGCTCCACGCCAATGGATTGGTTCCCTCCACCCTGCACCAGTGCATTAAATATGTCAAAGACGGAAAACAATATGTGATTAAAGGAGACGATCAGCCATTTGAGGCACATGAAGCCGAATTGGATGATGCTAAATACTACAGACCTAAGTCTGGAAAGGGGGCAGCCACCGAACAAAGAAAGCATGAAGGAAGCAGTCAAAAATGCTGTGCTCAAAGCGGCCATAAAATCACAAATGCTCTTGGGTAGTGATAGTGAGACGGGATCGTCGGAAGGCATGGCCGAGGACATTAACTTACCCACTCGAATACAACCAGATTATTCCAGTGAGGGCGAGGAGCAAAATACCCTATCCATAGAAATCCTACCCCTGGAACACTGTAAAGACCTAACACCTCGGGAAAGTGAAGAAGTCATTCCCTTCAAAACCTTCACCGTCCCACCCAAAATAGAAGAACTCGAAACAGGGCATATTGTTCACCCCAGCATACAATTTGTCAAAATGGGGGAAATCGAACACCAAAATGAAGAGTCAAACGCCGAAAACTGGGAACAATGGCTTGTAGAGGAAACCAGGAAGACGGGGATTCCTCCTCAGCTTCAAGACACCACCAGCGCCCGGTTGATTGAACTGTTCCGCAAAGCACAATGCCTAGAACCAATTCCCGAAAAGCGAGCAAGAATGTTCCGAGACATGTGGAATGGCTACTCTAATGAAGTCACAAAACTTAATGGGAAGGTTGCTAACACAAGGGGCCTAGGATTCAAAGCTCAAACCAAAGGCTCAGGGTCAAATACTCCTCAAAGACCACAACAGCACTCTTGCCACCGCATAACAATCACTGAAATCAAGGAAGGCAAAACAACCTCGGACGAAGGGGAACTTCCAGAAACAGAACAATTCATCTTAGCAGCCAAAAATGCACCAAAGGAATTAGAAGAAGGTGGTCAAAACACCATCGATAAACTGAAAGAAATTAACCTAGGCACAGAAGAAAATCCAAAACCCACATTCATCAGCACCTCCCTTCCCCAAGAGATGCAAAGTGAACTGACCAAACTGCTAAGGGAATGCCAGGATTGCTTTGCGTGGAGCTACAGTGAAATGCCCGGGCTAGATCCAGCAATAGCAGTCCACAAACTCAAAATCGACAAAGAACTCAAACCAGTCAAACAAGGACCCCGGAGGATGAGGGTTGAATTGGAGGAAAAGGTGACAGCCGAAGTCAAAAAGCTCATCAGTGCCGGATTCATAAGGGAAGAAGAAACGCCCGACTGGGTGGCTAACATTGTCCCGGTTAAGAAAAAGAATGGACAAATCAGAGTCTGTGTTGATTTCAGGGATTTAAACAAGGCTTGCCCCAAGGATGATTTCCCTCTACCAGTGACAGAAATCATAATAGACCACACCTCGTCCCACGGGGTATATTCCTTTGTAGACGGATACTCAGGATACAACCAAATCAAAATGGATGAGAGTGACCAAAAGCACACTGCCTTCCGTACCCCAATTGGTATTTACTGCTATAAAGTCATGCCTTTCGGCCTCAAAAATGCAGGAGCCACATACCAAAGGGCCATGACCAAAATCTTTGACGACCTCATACACAAGGTGGTAGAATGCTATGTAGATGACCTTGTTGTAAAGTTCCATACCCATGAACAACATTTAGAGAACCTGAGACTGATGTTTGAGCGGCTGAGACAACACACTCTGAAACTCAACCCTCTAAAATGCGCCTTCATGGTGTCATCAGGAAAATTCCTAGGCTTCGTGGTGCGGCACCAAGGCATTGAAATTGACCCTGATAAAATTAAAGCCATCCAAGAGCTGTCCCCTCCACGGACACTTAAACAACTTCGGTCTCTCCAAGGGCGCCTGGCGTACATCAGGAGATTCATAGCCAACCTGTCAGGCAAAATCAAGCCTTTTACCAGACTCACCAAAAAGGATGTCCCCTTTAAATGGGACGAAGAGTGCCAGAAATCTTTTGATGATATTAAGCAATATCTACAAAAACCTCCGGTGTTGGCGGCACCCATCCAGGGGAAACCCCTCATTCTCTATACCACCGCCTTAGATGGATCTCTGGGGGCATTACTTGCCCAAGAAAATGAAGAAGGAAAGGAAAACGCCCTGTATTACCTCAGCAGAATGCTCGTGGGGGCAGAACATGCATACACACCAATTGAAAAGCATTGCCTGGCTTTAATCTTTGCGGTAAAGAAGCTCAGGCATTACATGTTGGCCCATAAAGTCACATTAATCTCTAAAACCGACCCATTGAAGTACCTCATGACCCGACCTATGCTTACTGGAAGGTTGGCAAGGTGGGCGGTGGCTCTAATGGAATTTGACATAACATATGCACCCCAAAAAGCTATTAAAGGGCAAGCGCTAGCTGATTTCTTAGCCGCCCATCCTATACCTGATGATTCCCCGCTAGCGTGCGACTTCCCTGATGAGGAGGCTATGCAGATAGAGGAAAATAAAATTTGTTGGAAGCTGTACTTCGATGGGTCATCCTCCATCCAACCAGCAGTCAAACCGAACTTACCAAAACGACAAGCGGGTGTAGGTCTGGTGTTTGTCACCCCAGAGAAAGGCATTCTCCGGCATGCTCTGAGCCTGACCGAACCGTGCACAAACAATGAAGCTGAATATGAAGCCCTGATAGCTGGACTTGAAATTGCCCTTCAAATGGGTATTGAGCAGTTAGAAGTCTCTGGGGACTCTCAGCTCATCCTGAGTCAGATCGAAGGCCTCTTCAAAATAAGAAAACCAGAATTAGTCAAATACCATGAAAAGGCTCTTGTGTTGATAGCTAAATTCACATATATTACCTTCCAGAAAGTCCCAAGGTCTCTGAATGGCAAAGCAGATGCACTGGCTAGATTGGCTAATGAACTCAGTGACCCGAGTCAGGAAGAAATCCAAGTCCTTGTCCATCGCAGGAGATCCTTGTCCCCTTGTTTCCCACAGGAAAGAAACGAGGAAGAAGGAACCCTGTTTACTGACATCCAAACACTTGAAAGAGAACATGAAAAAGAATGAAAGGAAATCATGACAACTGAGGGTTCGAACCAAGAGGACTGGAGACAACCCTTTCTCGACTACTTCCAACAAGGAAAATTACCTGTGAACAAGGCCATTAGGGAACAAATCAGAAAAAGGGCCCTAAGGTTTGTGTACGTGAACAACACACTTTATTGGAGATCCTATGAAGGATCATGGCTTAGATGTATATCGAAAACCGAAGCCCACCAAGTTATGCAAGAAATTCACTCGGGAGTATGCGGAGCCCACCAATCGGGCTCTCGGATGCGAGTGCAAATCAAACTGATGGGCTATTACTGGCCCACCATGATTAATGACTGTGAAAACTTCTCCAGACAATGCCATATGTGCCAAATTCACGGAGATTTCATACACCAACACCCAAATGTGCTGCATCCAACAGTGGTATCATGGCCCTTTGAAATCTGGGGAACAGATATCATAGGCCCCATTGATCCACCAGCCTCAAATGGGCATCGTTTCATATTGGCAGCCACAGATTATTTTTCCAAATGGGCCGAGGCCAGGTCATACCGTGAAATTAAGGCCTCTGATGTGGTCAAGTTCTTTACCACTCAGGTGCTTTATAGGTACGGAAACCCAAGGAAAATAATTTCTGACAATGGAACGGCCTTCAAAAATGCCAAAATCGATGCCTTCGCCGACAAACACAAAATCGAGTGGAGATATTCCTCCGTCTACAACCCGAGAGCCAATGGACTGGCAGAGGCTTTCAACAAAACGCTGATCAAGATCCTTCGCAAAACCATTGGAGATAACCAAAGAAACTGGCACGAGAAACTGCATGAAGCATTGTGGGCATACCGCATCACTCATAGAACAGCAACCCAAGCCACACCCTATTCCTTGGTATATGGGGCAGAAGCAGTCCTACCAATCGAGGTGGAAATCCCGTCACTAAGAATAGCCATGACAGCACAGATCCCTCTGACTAAACAAACGCAACTAAGGTTGCAAGAGTTGGATGGAATGGATGAAAGAAGACTGGCAGCCCAACAAAACTTGGAGTTATATCAAGCCAGGATGGCGCGAGCTTATGAGAAATTATCAAGACCCAGAACATTCAAGAAGGGAGAACTAGTGTTGGTTTTGAGACGACCTATACTTGGCCGACACCATGGCCCCAAATTTGCACCAAATTGGGAAGGCCCCTATGTCATAGAACAAGCATATGAAGGCGGAGCTTACCTACTCGCAGATTCAAATGGAAAACATCCTGTCTCCTCCATAAATGGGAGATACCTGAAGAAATATTACGGACAAAACTACCCCGACATTTCCACGACCCGCCAAAGCCAAAGGAAGAGCGGCCAACAAACTGACTGGGCAGACAATTGCGAGGCAGTCAACCACCTCTTCGCTTAGGTAAAAGGCAAAAATTTCTCATGTCCCACCGGGTCAAGGCTCGACAGGGTGCTCCGTTCTTTTGAACACTGTGGAGCATTCCTGAGCCAAAACCCTAAAGTAATAGATTAACTTTCAAATAAAATAAATCCTTCAAAATTTCCTAAAATGACCCTAAGTCGAAATCCTAAATAAAATCCAAGTCCAACAAAAAAAAACATACATCTTATTCCAAGGCATAAAAGCATATGATCAAAAGAAACTGGACCAAACTAAAAATATAGCCTAAATAAAGATTAAAACCAAATCTTCCTAAATATTCTCAAACCCCCAAATAAAAGACAAATCTCAAAGTCCAAAATCCAAAGCTTCTAAAACTTACACAAAATATTCTGTCCCACCGGGCCAAGATAAAAGGAGTGTTCTGTCCTTATGGACATTCATAGAGCATTTCCTTTACAAATGGCCTACATTTCAAAATGCGACCCTAAAAGTCTTGTGCTTTGTCCTTAAAACAAAGCACTAGGTGCCTGTTCATCTCACCGAACTAAAGGATGAACGAAAGTTCTGTGTCTTGAACTTTAAATTAAGACACAAACGGTGAAACTTACCAAGGGATCAGTCAAAATCACATCCTCAACAATTACAAATTGAGAAGACAACCTATCTACTCAAAATGTAATTCTTGCCGAAACCTACCTCAAAAAAATTAAGACCAAACCAAACTTGAAAGTCCCTCTGAAAACGGAGAATACCACGGCTGATGTCCGCCAACCATGTCAAGGAATAGGCCTCATAAATCCTAATATCCAGAGGGGCCCATGGTCGTGTTGGGCCTTAAACCACCGACTACGGTATGTTCCTAGCTGCCGTACCCAAAGAGCCAGGAGAAAACCCCATCTCGCTACATCAAAAGGGTGATATGGAAGAGACAAGTCCCGACGGTACGTCTCTTATCACCGTGCCAAAATAACCAACAGAAAATGATGCACAAAGTCCCACTGCGTGCCGTGCCCGTTGCACGCCGTACCCACTGCGTGCCATACCCAGAATGTCTATTCTACACGTTGAAGCGGTAATATGGAGTAAGTAAGTCCCACCGGAATGGTCCTAACTGCCGAGGCAACAATGTAGAATAGACAAGTCCCATCGGTATGTTCCTTGCTGCCGCAACCAAAGAGCAGGGAGAACAACAAAAAATACATGTCCCGCTAGCGATGTCTGATGTCGCTATCTGTGACAGTCTAAGCCAAGTCGCTAATAAACCTCAATAAATATCCATAAACCAAGATCGATAGATTAAGGGTTATTAGGCCTCCAAATTGCCCTAATCAAACCATAAAATCAAAATACCAGACATAAACCATCCAAAATTACCACAATTTGAACAACAACAAAAAAAACATACAAAACGAAACAATGAAACAACAAAACCAAATGATCAAACATCCGAGACTTCTTCATATCAGAGGCACTGGAGGCGTTTGAGCTGCGGCCATCGCCCCTGCAAAGGTCTCTAAGGTGTTATGAATTGACTGAAGCACCGCCTCGACAATTTCCAGTCGCTGATCTAGCTCCTTAAAACGCTGGTCTATGTGTTCCTGGAGTGGAAAGGATTCTTCAATGGCTGAGCCGTCTGGAGAAGGGGGAGAAGCCTCTTTTACCGGACTATACTGATTCACAGTAGCAAACCTATGAAGGATATGACTGTTCACCGAGTAGTTGGGGTCAGGGATCAGAGTACCATGAACCATCTCCACCCACCAGAAGGAAGTCAGATCCGAGAGCAGGTTGCGCGGGTACAGCATAAGCCGCTCAGTGATCGGATTCCCCCACAGCGTCTCAGGCAATGGAATCTGAGTCCGCTCCATCAAGGCCTCGATTAAAATTCCCATAAGGCAAATGGCCCTTGGGAAACCTCGTGACATGATGCATGTTCTGGAGGATGAGGCTAGGAAGATTAGCTTTCCCGCGTTTAAGGAGCAATAGGCGAAGGTAGAACAAAGTCCCTGGGCGAGTCAAATCTGATAACTCACCCTGAGGAAAGAGGATGTAGTTGACAATCAAGAAGAATAACCTGAAAGGAACATATAAACTTCATGGTCATGAACCTATCCTTCAGAGACAAGCAAAAGAAACAAACAAAACAAAAAAACACACAAATAGCAAAATTACCGGTGAAGCGCGGGCAAATGCGTAGTAGAGACCAGTTCAGAACTTGCCTCAGATCTGGGTATCTTGAACCACTCGCAATGGCCTCGGTATGTCCCTTGCTCGCGAGGCCAACTCCCGAAGGCATAAACTGACAGGCCGTTTAAAGTATCCATGGCACCAATCAAGTCAGCCAAATCCTCAACCCCTATGTGAAAGAGCCTGCCGAAAAGATAGGAAGAGGCAGAAGGAATGCCATGATGGTCAAAGGTGACGCGGAGATTGGCATAAAATAACTTGGTGATATCCGGATGGTAAGGAGTGTCAAGCCTTGATAAGCCATGGAGGCTCCAGGCGTTAAGCCACCCTGTTATTAAGTTCATATAAGGGGTGGTGAAACGCCCCTGAGGATGAAAGGAAAAGCAGGTAGAAACATCACGCCCCCCTTCACCAATATTACTTTGATAACATTCAAAAGCCTCGTCGTCTCGAAACAGATAGCGGTTGCCTGGGTCATACGACCAGTTAGGCTTGGAAGGTGGCGCGCCTTGGGCAGAGGAGCTACCTTCATCCCTGGGACGCTTGGGATTCCTGGGATTTATGACGCCGGCCATGGAAAAACGGAGTTAGGGAAAGAAAATTTGGAAAGAGAAAATGATACGGATTACGTGCGCATGATACCTTATATATAAATGAATTAGGGCACCAGAGAGCGTATGTCTTCTCAAACTTGCTAATAAAGGTGAGAAATTGAAAGGTTTGGCGGTTTACAATGAAAGGGCGCGATCGCTTCGCGATCCAAGGATTTTAATGAACAAAAATGATGAACCCAATGACATCAAAAAATATAATATCCATACCCATAAATCAACTACAATCAAGAGCCCAAGAAAGGTCCAAAACATTATATAACCAAAAGCCCAGCCGCTACAGAGTCAGGAGTAACCGACTAAAATCAAGCCTAAAACTAAAACCATAACAAAAGGAAAGATACAAAGCGCCAACGCACTACGTAACTCCTACTCAAAGAAAACCCATCATCAACTCAACCTCTCGAGAAGCGCCCGCCACGAGAGAGGCAAAACAAGGGAGGGCTAACACTACGCCCATGCAAGCTCCCTCTGAATCATCATCAGAATCAACATCCCTCCGGTGAGCTGACACCCCAACTATCGGCTCAACCAACACAGTATCTGGCGACAATGGCAAACTCGCCCCACCAGCAGATGATGACAAGGCCAAAGGAGTGGAATCAATGAGAAGAGCCTCCCACTCAGAGTAATCCAATGGCGCCTCATCAGAAAACTCCGGAACCATGTCCGACTCAGGAAAAAGAAAATCATGGAGAGTCTGGAGGGCAGGACTGTCTGAGGGGCTCTCTCCTGAATGAAAAAGGAAAAGGTTATAATGAAGAAATGAAATATACGTCACGATGGTAAAGGAAAAATATAGATACATACCTGAGCACGGCATGGAAGTATCATCTAGAGCATCTAACTCCATACCTAGGACATGGCTCGTCAGCTCGTCGACGCTCATGAAACTCTGGAGGGACAACTGGTATAAGTGACACAAGTCCCGTAAGCCCAAAGCCCAAAACTCAATGCTGAAGGACATCAGAGTATAAGGAAATCGACCTAGATGAAGCAAGACAAGGAAAATATAAAATGAAACAGAAGGGAAATTAAGATAAAAATCTCAGTGAAATAAGGCATACCTAGACCTCGAAGCGCTGGAAAGATGGCTGGTGTCGGAGCGGTCTCACAGGAAAAGACGGTAACGGCAACAATCGCCAAAGAATCATCAGGAGCAGGGAAGTCACTTGTCTGAACGAACGGAGCCGGAGAGATCAGCCTGGGGCGCAGAATCTCCTCAAACGGCACGGCGATGGTCTCTACCTCTACCTCCTCCATCTCGATGTCCTCTGTAACAACCGCGGACTCAGCCAGAATGGCACTACCCCACATGCCGGAGCATGCAGTCCCTGAAAAGTAATACCATGACAAGTTTATAGCAAATCAAAATCAAATGGAACAAAGTCAGAGTGGAAACAACATACATAAATGTGGTGTAAGAAGAGGAGGCTCCATGGAAAATCCGTTATCTGAAGAACCTTCCCTTGGCCGCCGTCGAAGCTCATACCGGGTCACTTCTTCTTCTACCAAAGAATCCTCACGTTGCCTCTTCAGCAGCCTAGTTGCTTCCTCAGCCAACTCATCAGGGTATTCAGGAGAAGGACAACTTGAAGGGGCTAATTCCTCGTTTTCCACCGAAGGAGGGAGCCTATGAACACCTGTAAAACCAAAATCATGACAATCCTACATTGGTGACAAAGTTAAATAAAAAAGAAGAGAGATACAATACCTGAGTAAATAGCCCAGCGTCTATAAGGCTCTGATGCAAGAGCCTGGGAACTCTCCCTCAATAGGAGAAATACCCTCTACTTTGAAGTGAAAATGACCAAAATCATACCCACCGAGACCTGCCTCGAAGAACAAATCACCATAAGAAAGAAAGAAAGTAACCAGGAGGGTAATTCAAACAAGAAAGGAAGATAACGAACCAGGAAAACGGCCGTCTGGAAGTGGAGGAGGGTCTACATACTCCAAGGACTTCACACCAACCGGCACAAAACCGTCAACTCCAAACGAATTCTTCAGTGGTCTGAAACCGCCTTGTCTAACCTCCGGATTTTGTGGAACAATCCGGGAACGAGGGTAAACTTTCTCCTTTAGGATGGCCACACTAAAATAATGAGGAATCTTAGACCAACCTCTGAACCACCTGTCATAATCTCCAGTCAATGTCCCCTGGCGAGAAGCCGGAGGAACAACGCAACTAGTGTCGGTGCCCAAACGCACTGAGAACGCACTAAAGGCCGCGCACGACGGCAAAGTGACTCGAGGAGGGTCAGGAAAGCTGAAAACTGCTGGAATAGCCTGGTCATACCCAAACTGCCAAGCACAACGGTGAGGGCTGTAAACCTCATGGATCACCCTATTCCCTATGCGCATGGATAAACACCCCGCTCTGATACTGACGGCATAGTCTCGATCCCGCCTGTGTCGAGGAGAACACAACTTAGGACAGGCCCCCTTCTGACGAGGCCCCACATCCTTGACAATGTATGGCTTCCCAGTGTCCTTAGGCAACCCTTACTGAAAGCCTCAGGGCGGTAATCTATGATGAACTGACTACTCTGTGTAAAGCATAAATGAGCGGTAATCTGATCCGGATCACGGACGGTACAACCAGCAATATGAATCAAACCTGGCAATGACTGCCTCATGCCAGCAGAGGTCAGTGGAGTATAACACTTCTCCCAGTAAAGGTAAAACCAGCCAGAGAGAATGTGTAAAGGCATAACCACTGTGGCTCTGGAAGGATCCCTCGAAGAAGTAAGCTCTCTCATGGACCAATAAAGGTTCACTAAAGCTGGAACAACCAATGAGACCCGCTTACCGCGAGCCAACGCATTCACCACCACAAAGACCCCAGGGCGGATATACCCAGCCGGCTCGTAAATAATCAGGAAATAGCACAACCACCAAGCCAAGAAGGCAGTCAAGACTGTCTCATCATCCAACTCACGGGAACAGAAATCTGAGAATGACACCCGCTCAGAGGGAATATATGTCTTGTCAGAGCCCAATTTAATCGGCTCTAAAGGATTAGCAAAATGCGCAGCCCTCTTCTCGGGTATCAAATCCGTGAAATAATGAACCCAGTCTCTCAAAGGAACATCCCTGTCCAAGCCACGCCGACCACGTGACATGGCAATCTCATAATAAATCTGGAAAACCGCCCGAAGTGAAGCAGAATGTAGGGGAAGCCCTTTGTGATCAGGTCCATAGAGCTCGAAATCAGGCGGTACCCTCTCCTCATAAACCAACCCCTCTACTGGCACCCCCATGAGGCCAGACATCTGCTGAAGATCGATAGTAGCGTCACGATCCTCTAAGGGAAAGGTATTATGAACATAATTCCAATTGGAGGCCATTGCTTTCAAAAGGGTGGAACTCCATGTATACTCAAACAAGGCCAAAATCACACCTCCAAAAATCTCAACCTTATCCAATTTCTTCCCCATACTACACAAGATATACCGGGTCCATTCAACTTGCCCAGGACTCCATTTCAAATCACCCTGAACCCTCAAGTCCCCAGGAGACCAAGGAATAACATGTCCCTCCATCATCTCCATACTCAACAAGTGAAAATCAGCAGAAAAAGTAGAACGACCAGTGGGGCTCAGAAAAATACCTGCAAGGTCACCAGAGGGAATGTCGCGCCTATCTCGACCAATAGAACAATGAGAGGGGTAGTACCTATCCCGACGCTCCTCAGTGCGTGAAGGAGGGTCAACAACAAGGCTTGGATAATCATAGATGGCTGGTAAAGGTAGGCGGTTGTGTCGGACCAAAAGCCCGTGGAAATTATCTCTTCCCCTGAGAATAGCACACCTCCATGGACGGTGAAGGTGCACATGAACCTTCTGAGGATCCAAATAATCACTGATATAAGACTCAATGGCCTCATCCGAAGGGCCATAGAAGCCCGTCCTGACAATCTGAAATCGAGGGACAGTATCGTAAATCTCATCAACCGAAGCCATAACTATCTGCAAGAAAGCGAAAACCATATCAAACATCCAGGAAATGTCTACAAACCACTAAAAAATGCCTAGAAGTTGGGGACACCAGAGTAGACTGATCGATGTATCTCACAGTCCACTCTGGTGGGGGGCATTTGTTTGCCTCTAAATTCTGCTGCGTAAAACCCTGAACAATTCCCTATTTTATCACCAAAATCCGAAACCATATAATCAAACTCCCGACAAAATAGCCCTGATAATCGGTCATAATGCATGAAAGGAAAACACAGAAATTCTTAAAAATGGACAGTAAATTAATTAATTACGAGGAATGCCATTATGCGCCTGTGATATCCTTATAATTAATTACCGGAGTCCTAAAAAAAAATAGAAAATTTGTGGCAGTTAAATTCTTCATATTTTTATGAGGAGCCATGCAAAATTTCATGTCAAGTTGACCTATAGAAGGGCACCAAACAATTTTTCTAAAAACAAAGCAGCTTAATTATCCTCAAAATTCAGTCAAATGGACAGCTCCATTTTGAAACAAATGGAGGTAAACTTCATAGAAATGGAGATAATTCCGGATGGGCCCTTAAGGGAAATAATAAAATTCGTTCTGGGCCGAGATTGAGGCCCATCTGAATTATACACTGGCCCGGTTCGATTAATAAAAATCCCATCAATCCGACGGCCGTGATAAATTCCCATAATACCATCCAATATCAACGGACAGATCACAACCTAAACTTAAAATGTCGAATGACACCTTCTGATTGGCCGAAACAGTGGGTCCCGCAATCCCTATTTAAAAGAAAAGAAAAAAAGGGAGAAAAGATGAAACAGTACTATCTGATAGCCTTCGTACACCGGCGTGGGAAGAGATTCGTCGTCGCTCTGCACCGTTTCAGCCCCAATGAACCTCGCCAGTAGAAAGGCGATGAGCTCGTCGATACAATGACACCAAACTCGGCGGTAAATGATGATCAGACTGCGCGATGACCAAAGCAGAAAGGATTAGCAATTGAGGGAAATACACATGAAATTCCGCCAAGTAGGAAAAGATTCGCTCGAGAAATATACCCAGGAGGTTCTTGTTAAATCTATGAAAGGAGAAGGATGAGCAATTTTGGGTCAATTGACACTAACGAAAGGGATATCGTCCATGGCTATGGCGAGAAACTTCAGGAGTATTGAGAGATAAGCAGTAAAGGGTAAAGGTTGATGATGCACTAATCACTTGGTTGGAATGTCTTCTTACTGTCTAGCAACCAACATACTCACATAGTGAGGAGAGAAAAGAGTGTAAAGGGAAGGATTGCGTTTGCACTGGAGATGGCCAGTAGAATGAAATAGTGTAAAGGAAGAAGAATGGAGAAGAGAAATCCTTCTCTGGCCTATGCACTGAAAAGGAGGTTCTAGGCTCGTCAGGGCAGTGTACCATGCGTACAGAGAAGTAATTGAGGAAAGGGGAATTTCCCCAGTCAATTCGATTCTCAACCGTTGATTCCCAAATAATCATTCCTCCCCCTGAGCATAGTACAAGGCATTGAATGATATACGGAAAAAGAGATAAAGTGAATGTAGCATCAAGGGCTTCTTTTTTCCAATAAGTGCATCAACAGCCGTTCATCTGTGTATAGAAAATGGAGAAGGCATGATGAGTGGCTGGATGTAATCAAAGTAGGCAACATGTATGTGCCAAGCATGCAGATGATCACTGGACACTAATTGGCACCTGGAAAGGCATATCATGCGTGATGTAATAGGGGCAAATCAGGAAATTGAAGAAAGGACAAAAGTTTGAAATCCATAAAACATGCACACAAAAGCCTCGAATTCCAAATATACCCCCTCATATCCTATCTGAGATTGTTGCAGGTGGGGCTGTCCCAAGGGGTTAAAGCGTGTTTATATGCCAAAAAAAATTATGTCAACTATGATTAAAGAACAATAAGATTAATGTTGCCAAAGCAAATTTTGAGTGTTGAGATTAATAGAACAATAGTCAATGAAAAGGGGCAACACATGTGTGCATTGTATCCCCCTTCTGTAAGCATGGATAGATGAAGAAAAATGTTTATCTTCCCTGGCATGAGCCCCACTTGTCATACAGTAATGAAGAAAAGGGGAAGAGGGATTAGCGAACAGGTGTATTACTCAAACAGCAAATATAACACTCAGCCGTCAAAATTATGCCAAATGTCAAGCAGAGAAACATAATCCCAGATTTGCCCCTGAGTAACAAAGGAGATATGCACATGTTAGAGGGGTATTAAGGGAAACCACCTTTCACTAAGGGAGCCTCCAGTTGAAAACCTATGAGGGAATGGATAAAGGCATGCTGCCAATATGCCAGACCTACAACCCTATAGCCACAGCTATGTATCAAAGGAGATCCCCTCTCTATGTGAATCACAGCCATTCATCAATCTATGAGTCAATAGCTGGAAGACAACACATCAATTGGCGCCAGAATAGGTGTAACTCCTCCCCCAAGCACCCTGTGAAAAAGAGTAAAGTTACAAATGCCAAGTGTCACAATACCAATAGCCAGTAAAAGGGAGTAAAAGGGAAAGAAGTGATATAGGAATTGCAAAAGCAAGGCGGCAGCCTCATATCACATCCAGCCCCTTCATCACAAAATCAAGAAAGGAGATACTGCCATGTGTCAAGAGAGTGAAGCTGAACCCTAAGAATTGCAACTATAAAAGAAGACCAAGAGTAAGAGGGGAGGAGAGCATCAGTAGAATAGAAACCCTGCCAGTTTGTTTAGTGATATCTACTGTAAACCAACAAAAAAAGAGGCAATTGTTAGAGGAAAGGTAGAGAGCTTTTTCATATTAAGTTTAATGTAAATTCATTCTCCAAGAGATTCCTCTCCTCCTTCGTTCTCTTCTCTTTCTGTTTGTGTTTCTTTTCCTTTGTTTCACTAGTTGATGTTAAAATCTGAGTGTTAATTACAAGGAAGCCCTCATGTGAATAATTTACTAATGATGCTTTAGGACTCAAGGACATAGGTAAGGGGTGCTTGCCTGAGAGCGCACACTTGCCTATGTCGGAGAGCTCTTTCATAAAAAAAAAACAAAAAAAAAGAAGAAAACATATGTAAGTTCTAAAAAACAAAATTCTGTGTGTGAGGGGTACTTGCCAGAGAGCGTACACTCATACACTTAATTGCGTTTCAAAAACTGATAATAGTCACCTATGAAGTTATGCTTAAACTTGTGTCAAAGAATGTCTTAATATTTTAAAGGAATTAGGAGTAAAATTGGGTAGAGAAACATGGCTCTGTGTATGAGGGGTGCTTGCCAGAGAGCGCACACTCATGCACCTAGCCATGTCTTGATGCCAATTATGGTCTTTTAAGTCTCATGAATAAGATTAAACCCAGTAAGATGTAATAGAATAGAAAATAAAGTACATATATGCAAAAAAAACAGTAGTCAATGAAGAAAGAAATTCTGAAATGTAGTAGCTAGAGCTTATTTTGTCAAAAGTATGTCTTATTAAGATTATGAAAGGAAATGAGGATTAGATATGCCTAAGATGCAACTGTACTCAAGGGCATTTTCCTGAGAATATGAAATTGGGGATAGCATATATGATATACATATGAGGTGCTTACATAGCATGACTAAAAAATTTTGACATTAGTAATAACAACGCATATGCATACACCTAACAGTAAAATAAGGGGATTAAACTAAAAACATCATCTCATCTATTTCCAGCCAAAAGAAGTGTGTACAACATATCAAGTAGAGAAAACAGTAAAAAAGTTTAACAGTTCATATGTTCACAGGGGTATTTTTGTCTAAACTTGTTAAGATGTCTTATTGCATGTTAAAAAAAAAAGAAAGAGGGGAGGGTATGCATCAAGTAAGCCAGACTGGAGTTCTAGATCATAGTCCAAATGAGCAAGGTAAAGTCCGAACATAAAGAGCCCCGATTGCCAGAACACATCATATTGCATTCCTGAATGAGACCACAAAAAATGTGTTAAAGAAAAAAAAAACTAAATTGAAATCAATACTTGGTGGAACCCCAAAATCAAACCAAGATAGCTCACAATGATACACGAAACCAGATCAAGCAATGGATAGCGGTAAGGTATATGTGTGACAAAGTGAAGATGAGTGTTACCAATCAAAGTCAAATTGGAAATATTATGAAAATCAAAACCAGACCCTAGGTTTGAGCTTCGGTCAAATTGCAATACTGGTATCTCCCTCTGTCGTTATAAGTGACCTGGGGAAGCCCCCTTAATGCTCAGAAAGCATCCCTCAATTGAGAATCTTTACTTGTGACCCTCGATTTGCTCCCCGAGTATGTCGTCGGACCATGCTTGAAGCATGAAGAAATGTGACCAATGGGATGGACATGACCAAAATTGGAGGTTGGATGGAGAAGAGAGTGAGAAGGCAATCTTGCAGAACCAATTCATGGTCAAAATGGCAGTCGGAATCGCCAGGTCAACCCTCGTTGCCGACGAGTCAACAGAGATGGAGGAGGGAAAGAGGTTGAAATGGAGTAAAAGCCGAACGAACTCGGAGCTCAGATGGGCTTCGCTGACAGGCGGGACCCACAGAACCAGCCCGATTCGAACTCGAACCCATTCGGCGCATGGGCACGAGTGCAATCCAAGTGACTCAGCCAGCTACTAACTCCAGCGACTCGGGAGGATCCTCTGTGATGCTGGCAGTACAATGAATCCCTGACAAGCACAACACAAAACAGCAAAGCTACAACCAATCAGAGTTTTTTTTCCTTGCAAAACTGAAAACTTCAAAAATACATTAAAAATAGCTGGATTATCAGAAAAATTTCCATAAAATATCAAAATGTTAAGAAAAATATGAGAAATATTTTGATGTAATGTGTCATGCCAAAACACTAAAGCACAAAATGTTTTAAATCTGAAGTCAAAATGGATGGTTATAATGGAAGATAATAAACTTGCATGGATAAATTAAAAGCTAGGTTACTCGAGGGAATTGAGTAAAAATCATGTAAAAAATTTTATGTTCTGGACAGCAGGTACATCTGAACATTTTATGTTCTGGACAGCAGGTACATCTGAACATTTTATGTTCTGGACAGCAGGTATATCTGAATATTTTATGTCCTGGACAGCAGGTATATCTGACGCTCCATGTTCTGAACAACAGGCACAATCAAGCATTAAGATGTGCGAACAAAATTGAAATAATGAAAAAGTATCACCAAAAAGGTCAAAGACAAGTTTAAAGGTACAAATTTAAAAACCCAAACTCATAAAGTCCAACTAAAGTTTGAAAGTCTGAAACTCAAAAGTTCAACTCGAAGTCCAGAATGCCAAAATTCAAAAGCCTACACCTAATTCAAAGATCAAACTTCAAACCAAAGTCCTAAAAAACCAAACTTCAAAAGTCAAAATACCAAAAGTGCTGGCTTAAAAGTGCAAAACTTAAAAGTTAGAACTCAAAAGTCCAAAATTCTAAAGTGAAAATTAAAAATCCAAACCTGAAACTGACACAAAGTCAAAATGACACAAAGTCTAAAAATGACACAAAGTCTAAATGACACAAAGTCAAAAAAATGACACAAAGTCAAAAAAATGACACAAAGTCTAAATGACACAAAGTCTAAATGACACAAAGTCAAAAAAATAACACCGAATCTAAATGACACATAATCTAAAAGTGACACAAAGTCAAAATGGCACAAAGCCTAAAAGTGACTCAAAAGACACAAAGTCTAAAGTGACAAAAAGTCTTAAAAGTCAAAAGTTCATCCCTTCAAGACTGCATCGCGTTTTTCCTTGAAGGAGACACCCTCCTGATATTCAGATTGAGATAAGGGAAAAGTCAATTCTGAATTATCACTGAAGTTCCTGTCAAGAGAAGGCATAGCGCATCTGTACTCGCGACTTGAACGAAAATCCCAAAAATCCCTAAGTTTCTCAAAAAACGATTGAGAACTGACCTAGAATACCCTATTTTCTAGCGTTGGACTCAAATCTAACAGCCTGTTTCTACAAGTTCACAGCATGTTTGACCAGAAGCAGACTGAAATCTGATGCCCAGGTGACCAGAAGAAAAGTCAACCAGTGGTCATCACCCAAGTTCATGTCAAGAGAAGGCATAGTGCATCTGTACTCAAGACTTGAACGAAATCCCAAAATCTCTAAATCCCCAAACGATTGAGGATTGATCTAGGATACTAAATTTCCTAGTATCGAACTCAAAAATCTCTGTAACGGCACTAAGCCTGACACAGCAAAGTAAAAGCAACCTAAATGTCTTAAAATGTGAAACTAAAGAATTAAATTGCATCATTCATGGCACTGTTCGAATGACTGCCCTTCTGCTTTGTTTTTACCCTGAAATTCTCTACCAAGACACAATCCTTTTATTAAAATGGACTTCATCCACTTACGACATTTAAACTTTGATTATCCCGATCTAGAGGTGCTCTTGGCCCAGTTCGTAACTGAGTCCGGAGGTAATTAACAGTAGGGGCTTGCGCCTACTGGAAAAAAAGGACCTACGACAAACAATCAACTCTCGAGGTACTTGGAACCGCATTAGTGCCCTTCGCTCGTTTGGAATGGGCAGTAACGACGGGTCTCAAGATGCTCGAGGGTATCTGATCCGCATTTTCTTCGCCCCATAAAGGACTATCTGATCTTCCGTGGTCGGACTGAAAAAGTGCGAGACACTCATCAAGCATATGAAAAAGATCATCTACATTTTGACTCACATCTCCCCACACTTCTAAATAGATATAGCAACAAAAAATGACCAAAATGAAAAACTAGTAATCACATATTGTTATTCTAAGGTGATTTTAATTTTGTGGAAAAAATTCTGGTTTAGATTTTACAATATCAGGAATATTTCTTCGTCAGTTAAGAGGGCAAGTACCTGAATCTTTGACAATGCTATCTCAGGAATTGATACACAACAAACAAATACTGTACCGATGAAATATTATTTTTCTAACACTATCATATAAATGAACTATGAAATTATATCATGGTGAACAGATCAAACCCTATCCATGTATAAAACTTGCAGTTTGTGTATTGTTATATCTGTATTTAGGTGTAGGTAAGTTATCCTCCACTTATAGATGAATGATATCCTCCACAGTACTCTCCCAACAAAAAAATGAGGAAAAAAAAGGAACAAATGTAAAATATAAATACTTAAATTCCTAACATTTCAATAGGTTTCCAAGCCATTAGAAATATATTAATTTGGTGTGTCGTGAGATGCACGTGCCAGTGCGTCGATACTGTGGTTAGTACAGTAACCAAACCTGGCCGTTGATTCTGCTCTGCTCGATCCTATCTGTTCGATCCTTTTTATGGTGTTCGTCCGATCGATGGCAGTACCTTTCTCTGCACGAACGATGTGAGGGGCCTTGATCGATTGGGAAATCTAGTCTCAAAATAAAAATCTCGTGTCTACCGATCTAATCGTTTGTAGAACAGCTTGAGGGTCGAATCCACAGGGACGGTGTTGGAATGCCGGTCTTTTACTTTACAAAACTAGCTAGACGGTTCAACTCTTATGTGAATTAAGGGTTGCAGGTGGGACTAAATACTAAGTCTAGTTTCAAGGTCAAAACAAAAATTAATGAGAGAGATTCAACAAGTCACGTAATTCTAGGATTTTTGGTTCCTAACACTTCTTCTTAGTCCCAATTCCAGCGGCCCGCTAAAAGAACTTAGGTCGCTAACCTATTAGACTGGTCGTTGGCTACTTGGCGGGCATAGACAACCTCCCTGGTTCACTCAGCGGCCCGCTAGAATTAACGATGTGAACACGAATTGACCTAACTTGACCTTGGATTTGATCTCCCTCTTGTTCTCTCTCAGACTAGTCTTTAATAGGCCTTGGGAAGGTGTAGAAACGCTGAAAATAACTGAAGACGTGCTCTGGATGCACCTGGAGTCGGTAGAAACCGTCGTCCAAATATAGAATTGCTAAATCGGGCGATTTTGCTAATTCTGGCAGTTCCAGGTCTGCGGGCCGCTGGGACTTTCAGCGGGTCACAGGAAAATGTCAGCACTGCGTCCTGTCAGTATTTTGGGCATATCTCATTCATCCGAACTCCGTTTGAGGTGATTCAAAATCCGTTGGAAAGCTTAGAACGAGCTCTTCAACTTTATGGACTCATCCAAGTCATTTCTTATCCAGAATCTGCAATAAATTTAGAAACTATCGTAGTAACTCATTCTTGACACAAAAACTCTAATTAAACTAACCTAAACTCATCTAAACTATGTAAACTCAAGGCAATTGATTTAGTTTGGAGACAAAATGGTACTTGAATGTGCATATGAAATCCACTCATCAGGCCTCATCGGTTTACTATTTCTCTGCAACTGGTGCACGTAAGTTCATGTCATGTCAAGTGGGTCTTATTGTAAACAAATCTGGTGGACAATGTGCAAGCAATCTAAGTTCTCTCCCATTCTCTCTAATTTCTCTGGATTCTTCTCGATTCTTGACCACACCAACCACACCAAATGAAGGAGGGGAAAAGAAAGAAAAAAAAGCGTACGATGCTGCTCTGCTGATGCGACTCCTAAGGCCAGAGAAAGACGACAGCTATCGCTCTTCTTCCTCAAATTATGGCGGCCTCAGATCTCAGTTCGCAATGCTGGTAGTACAGATGAATAGATCTGTTCATATAGACATAGTATAATAAAAATTTTTAAATAAATAACTCGAAAATAATGTTAGATAAAAAAAGTCATAAGAAATAAAATATATATTATAATAACAATAGAAAATTTAAAATAATATATTTAATATACAAGATAATAATTCCAAAATCAAGACAACAAAAAAGTACAACAATTTTCTATGGCTCCGTTTGGATGCGTTGAGAATAAGGTAGGAAGAAGGAAGAAGGGAAGAAATTTATTGGGAAGGGGTAAATTTATTGGGAAGTGTGTAACTTTCGTGAAGAGTTTGGATGGTTAGAAATAAATTTATTGGTAAAAAGTGGTTATTCCTTATTCCTTATTCCGGGAAGAAACCATCCAAACGGAGCCATAGATTTTTTTTTCATAATTTTGCATAACAAGTTCTTTAGAAATATCATTGAGCACTTATTTTTCTTATTTTTAGTGGTAGTTTTTATATAATATTCGAGTTGCATTTTTTATCCTTTGTGGTAGTTTTTATTTATGTCTTAAAGTTCATAAAATATTATATAGACGAATCACGTAATGCGCGAGATTCGCGCTAGTATATATATGCTACAAATAATTTTTCATCCAAATATTTTATTCTATTCTAAGTTTTATCTTAATAAAATTCATTGGGTAGGAGGGAAGAAGACGATTAGCCGTGAACAAATGCTACCTGGGCTCCTATGCGATTTTTTAGGCGTTGTTATGTAATTCAAATCAAACACGACATGTTCAGCTGGGTACTTCAAATTTTTGAGATGGATTACTAACTTCTTGTGGATGTTTTTCTAATTACAAACAAATATAATATCAAATAATTCTTTTTTGAGGTGGGTGTCACCTTGTGGATGTCACCTTGTTTTATGTAGCTTCGCCCCTGTTTTAACCACACTGTGGATGGAAATGTTTTAAGTGCGATCGCTAGGTTACATTCTAGGATGAATGTCTGTGATGACATATGCTTTTTCTTTATTTAGCCATGCTTTGTTTTAACCATAGTTAACATCTTAATCTAAATGTTCCCAAATAACATGAGAATCTTCTAAGTCTACTTAATTTAGCTTTCCACAGTGCATTGAAACTACAGAAAACAGTGCAAGATGATTCACAAAATACCTCTTGACAACATTCGAGCAAGGATGAGCAGCAATCAACCAAAAACTATCCAACGAAGAACAAAGAACCTAAAAGGCTGCAGATGGAAAAAAAACAGTAAATATAATAGCCACAGCAAGGAAAAAATGATGGACATGCCCCTGTAATCTCTAGCATTAGACAGCTAACTCTCTAACGACATGCATCAGGGGTGTTGACCTCTGTGCGTTTCTACACCGACAACCAAAACCATAAAAACGATTTTATAATTTTATATCAAAATTTGCCCTTCTATCTCATCCATGAGCTATCCCTGCACCTGACAACCTACGTGTGATTGGAGAAATTTGAGTTTGTTTTGTTAGGTGATGCAAGCCTACCAATTTTTTATGAACAAAACTTAAGCAAAATAATAGCCCACCAAATTAATCTTAAGATAATTCGAAATTGAACATTAACTCAATCCAATTTACTTTATCGACGATCTATATGCAGCTATGCATTTTTTTTCCTCGTCCCCACAAAATAAAACAATTCTTTAAGATACTATAGAGAAAATAAACTGTGAAAATAAAAGAAAAAGTAACTTTGTCTTTACTAGTGAGATTGTTGTGCATTGATGCAGAAGTGACTGCCACATGCATCCAGTAGTGATCAACATTGATGTAGCTTGACAACATCTCTTTCCAAAGAACTTGTTGCTGCCTCCCAGCTTATTTTTTCCTATCATAAAAAAAGTTAAATATATCTTTAACAATCATAGCCCATAAATCAAGAGCAAAGACTACTGAAATGACATTGGATTGGTATCATGGCACAGAAATGATTAAACTTGAAATAGTTATATAATATATCACAAAAGTTTGCACGAATTAAAACTGCCAATTTTTTTCTGCAAAATAACATAAGAAGTGAAATACCAATCTACATATGGAGTGAAAAAAAAAGTAATGGCGAAGCAATATAGAAATCTTTGGACAAAATAAAAAATAACAAATGGAGGAGAGAGGGAAGAAGACTCTAAACTCATAGATAATGATCGGTGCACATGAAATCGAAAATTATATTTTTCACTAATTCACTAAGCACAGTTATAAAAAATATTTAGTAGAGATAAGGTGTATGGTATTATTTGGATAGGACATACTTGAGCAGCCTTGATCTCATCGTAGGCAGCTACCTCCTCCAGACTGATAGTGAGGTCGACTACTAACACATCTATAGTGGGGATGTGGGATGCTATGCCTATCAGCTTGCCATTAAAAGCTGGGAGCGGAGCACCTTTTACTACAACCTATACATTTTTCAATTGTTAACATATCTGGAAGAGAGTCAGGGATTTCAAATCACATTAAAATTTCATTGGCAGTATTTATTACATTTTCATTCTGTTGTGTGTGTATGTGCATGTAAGAGAGAGAGAGAGTACCTTGGTGGTACCGATGCTGCTGGTGATGATGTTGAAGCTGGCACCACAGCTACATCTCCGGTCCTTGCTTGAGGGTCCATCAACGGTCTTGTGGGTGCCTGAAATAATGAGAAAAAAATATAAAATTGTAAAAAATGAAGCCCCGAAATAAAGTTATGCTGTGAGATAAAGTTGGAAGATGAACCACCAAAATTTTATTGTATTGTGTAGTTTATGGTATTATGTCATTTATAGAAGTGTAGGGACTATTTTGTAAAAGAACAATTATTGATTAGTATAAAATGGAGCCTCTGGCAACAGAGGTCATTATCCCTAGTTTCTCTATCTAAATTTCTCTCTTATTTCTTCTGAACTAATCTACTGAAATTTACATAAGCAATTGTCAGAATTTCCTTTAATATTATATACAAATAAGAGATTGATATATCATATTGTAAAAGTCAAACAAAGAGAAAATAGTAACACTTACCTTACCAACAAAAAAATGAAGAAGAGGCACACGACACGATAGCTCATTTTTACAGCTGAAAGCAACAACATAGAAAAATTCTAATTAATTTTAGCAAGACACGACATTAACTCATACCATTTGAAAGGAACTAATGGGAAAAAATGACTTCAGTTAATAGTAGCACAAAGCAACAAATATTTGAGGTCTTAAGCGTAAATTTAATCATAGATCTGTTGTTGAACCAAAAAAAAAATATGCATCTATGCAGAATTTTGAGGGTGAAGCTGGTTCAACACACCTATGATCTACTCGCGTGAGTTGTTGCATCAGCATAACCCTGAACTAACATTCAGACCGAAGCAATAATAAATTGAATAAAAACATTCAATCCAGAAAACTTGAAAACCCAAGAGCGAACATGGTCTGTTCATGTGAGGTGCTGCATTAGGACATGCTTGAGCTAACATTCAAATTGAAGTTTTTAATTTCAAAAAGGGAATCAGATTGGATGATCTATTTTTTAACCGTAAAAAGCAAGACTTGATATATTTTGATTAATTGCAAACCAACATAGCTGATATGCAAAATTAGCAGTTGAGTACATCAAACATCTGCAGAACCAAGTCAAGGTAAACAATTAAGTGAAAAATTTATCTTTAGATGACTACATCAAAGATTGACATGAATAAAATCAAGTCAGACCAACTTGCTAGAATCACAAAAATAAAGTCAATCTATAATCTGCAATTTTCTGAATTTCCTCAAAATCAAGTCAATCTTCACTCCTCTCTTTTACTCACCTTCACAGAAATCAATACCAGCTTATGATCGATGAACCATCAATCTGGATGGCGAAAATCCGAGCTCGACTGAAAGAGGAAGATGTGATATATTCGTCTGCACAACAGGCATTGAGAGAGGAGAATGGAGGTCTTGAATATCTGGCAACGAAGAGGACCAGCGGTGTTTACTTTTTTGCGCTGAAAATTGGAAATGATGGGGACGGAGAGAGACCGAGAAAAGTAAGGAGACGTGGAACATGGAGAAAAGGCAAAAAAAGGTACAGAGAAGAACGACAAAGCAGGTGGCCAAAAGAGGAAGGAGATATGTGTGACAATACGGATGAGCAACACGGTGAGAAAAGGAGACAGGAGAAGTGAGGCGACACTCTTTGGAAAAGGGCGGTGCTTCGGGCAACAGGTTTTTGACTTAGAGCAACAGAATTTTGTTGCAAATGACTAAATTGCCCTGCGCAAACAAAGATATTATTTTATCGGCTATGAACCATGTCGGTGTGTATGAAATCACAAACTGGAAAATTAAAAGTAGGAATGAATCACAAATTATCAAATCTATAATTCGAAATTAGAAAGGAAAAGAAAAACGATTAATCTATAATATTAATAAGTTGATGCATAATCTATTTTGTGTGAATCAAACCCTCGTTGCATATAACAATAGAAATGATGTGGGAAGAGAGAGATCAGGTTGAGAGAAGGGATAGAGAGAAAGGAGGTGAAGATTACGATAGATCGATGAGAGAGAGAAGAGGGTGGCGAGAGATTGTAAAAGGAGGAGGGATTGAAAGTTAGTGGGGGCAGAAAATCTAAGTTGTTTGAAGAAATACATAAGGGCAAATTAGTCATTTCGAAAAAATATATGTTGCTCGAAGTAAAAAATTTACTGCCCAAAGCACCTCCCTTTGGAAAAAGCGAAGTGAGAGGATGAGATCGATCAGAAGAATCAACGGACGCGATCATTAACCCGAAACGAACGGCCAGGATGAAAATACTATGTTAACTATAGTAACCAGCCCTCCCACACGCAAGTCACGCCTGCCGAGCATTATATATTTCTAATTCTAATTCCTAATGCGTCAACTCTTTGGACCAGGTAGAAGATATCAACTCCAAATCAAGTTTCTCTAGTTTTAGAATGAATATTATGTTGGAGTTATGTCCTAGAAGTCAATAATTTAATGACTTAAATATTAGTTTATGTTTTGGATGATATTTTATCATCTGTTCCTAGGTTTATTATTGACAGATCATTCAGGTTGAGGATCTGAATTGTAGATCTCTGTGGATCATTCTTTAGAATGACAATAATAAATTTAAACGGTCCATAATCTTGATAATTAACAAGGAACATTAATTATCATATAAGATTAGTATGCAAGTTAAGTGATGATTAAGTTCTACAAATCATAGGTAAAGAGTTACCAACTTAATTGCATATGTATATGTTATGGAACATAGTACAGGACTTGACCCAACGAAATAAACATATGGATTGTGTTATGTGTCATTGTTTATTTCGTTATGATTTTGGTTCTAAGTTTGAGATGATTATCTTTTCCACATGAGGATAGGTTCTATAAATCTCGTCTACCGCTGATTCCCGTTAAGGGCTGTTATACGGACTTGATTTATGTTCTCTTGAATTGTGAGGGGAAAAGCTAATCATCAAGAAAAAACGTATGTCCCTCATTAATTCACTTAGTGAGTGACGATATCTGTTTGGGCCCCTTGATGGAGTTGGATCGTATGCGCGCAACTAGGCGATCAACTCTAGATCAAGAAACGTATAATCTGCAAGAATGACACATTCCTATCTTTGATTATACGATGATATCGTGAGACATAAGAATCAAAATAGAGATATACTTATATTCTCTTATGCAGGATTTAAATACTGTAGCAGTACATTATTTATGCGAATTGGGAATCATAACGTGTTGCTAGATACCGCTTATGATTATTGGAATTAAATAGCGATTTAATCCCATGTCCAACTTAGCATAAATCCTCAAAGGGTCACACAGATCGAAATATAACCAAACAGTGCATTAATCATTTATTTGCATCAATGTACTTTTGCGAAAATATGATAAGTTGATTAATTGATTATATGTCGATATAATTAATTAATTCAAACGGATCATATCGAAATGATTTAATGCATAAGCTAATCCCATGGTAATTATTAATTAGTTAATAATTATTCAACACAATTCAATTTAATATAAATAGTTATATTAAATTAATGGGCCGATATTTATTATAGAATAAATAGCCCAAATGAAGAGCACTAAATAGTGGATTGAATGGATTGATTTAATAATCAATTTGGAGAGCTTGCAAAGCCCAAAAGGCCCATTATATGGCCGGCCACAAGAGGTGAGGTAGGTGGGGTGGCATGATGGTAAATAAAGGGAACTTGTTGCTAGGGTTTGAGCATTATAAAAGGACCCTTGTGGAGGCTCTTGCTCCTCTCTCTCTCTTCCCTTTGCTAGGCCGCCACCTCTCTCCCCTCTCATCCACCTTAGCTCATGTGTTGAGCACCATACTCTCTCCACTTAATTAAAGAGAATTAAGAAGGCGAGAACGCGTGGGATTAGCCTAGACCTTGTAGCTTCTAGCAAAGCTTGTAGGTCTTGGTTAATTTCGTGGTGGACTCGAGGACGAGCTTGGCACGAAGGAGGAGCTAGACGCGAGCACAACCACCTACAACCTAGCCGGTTCGAGCCTCTTGATTACTACATCAAGAGAGGTATACCTTGAACCTTCTCTTTGTGTGGATGGCTATGTACTAGATCTTGTTGTGCATGATTGCTTATGGCTAATTAGGAGTAATTAATCATAAAAAATGAAAATTATGCACTTAACTAACATATTATGGGGTATGTGTCTGACTCAAATAATTCTAGCTCAAACTTCTGTCCCAACTATTGATTGTATGCGGCCCTAGAATAGTACATTTGTGTGTGCTATATGATATAGCATTTATATATATGGTATTTGGCCGGACTTAACCCTAAAATCATAACCTAAACTCTTGAAAT
The DNA here is from genome assembly GCA_028095005.1 of Rhynchospora pubera. Taxonomy (NCBI): domain Eukaryota; kingdom Viridiplantae; phylum Streptophyta; class Magnoliopsida; order Poales; family Cyperaceae; genus Rhynchospora; species Rhynchospora pubera. The sequence goes on from CM051461.1 coordinate 117,417,354, forward strand.
TGTGTGCTTTTCAGTTTGGATTTGTAGGATTTGGTACTGCTTTTCGTTTGTCTTTGAATTTCAGGGATTTGAGGTGAAACCAACGCAAATCGGCACCTTTCCGGCAAGTTACAAGTGATCTGGTGCGGACTACATCAACCCTGTGCGACAGACACCTCACATCCCTCTTCTCTGGATGCCACCTGTGCGACTAGAAACTCTCCTGTGCAGCCAACACTTGTCTGGTGCGGCCAACAGCCCTCTGGTGCGGCCAACAACTCTCTGGTGCGTCCAACACCCCTCATGTGCGGCCAACAATCCTCCTGTGCGGCCAACAGCTCTCCGGTGCGGCCTACAATGCATCCAACATGTCCTGGACATCTCCAGTGCGGAGTACAACCCAGCTGTGCGGCCAACACTTGGGCTGGATGACTCATTCCCAGCCCAGCATGCTGCTTTACTCCGAACTGGGCCTGCGTAGCCCGCACAGCCCAAATTGTATCCCGCACCAACCTAACTGTACTCCGCACAGAACCCTAAACCTAAACCATTCCCTATATAAAGCGCCTCCCATGTCAAATGAGGGATCCTTCTCCATCTTCCACTCCCCAGGCAGCCGCCTCATTTTCCACCATTTTCCTCCGTCGTTCCCCGCACAGCTCCATCGTTGCCCGCACAGCGCCACCGTACCCCGCACAACTCCACTTCGTACCCCGCATAACACCAATTTCCACCGCCGATCCACTCTCTGCCATGTCGATTCAACCCGCACTGCCGCCATTGCACCCCGCACCGTCGCCATTGCATCCCACATCGTGCCTCTGGAGCTTGGAATTTCATGCAACAACAGTGATTCCGACCCCGATTTCGACTCTAGAAGCTTGCAAGTAGGAGGAATAGGCTGGGTTACGGTTGTCTCTCTCTTTTCTCTCTTGTTTGCTCGATTATGGAGTTTGTATCTTGCATTTCATCATTTACTTTCAGTTTTGAGCATATGCTAGGCTAGATTGCATTCTCTTAGGGCTTAGGTTAGATCTTGATGTTTGGATTGATGTATGACACTTGATATTTGGTATTTGATGTGTATTGCTTGTTGGATGTTATTTGTGAATACTTGTTTGTGCTTGATTGATTAACTGAACCTCCTATTAGATGAATGCCCACATCTAATCTTGGTCAAAGGTGTAGGTTAGTTGATTGGTTGAACAAGGTGACTTGAGGTAGGATATAAGTCGAAAGATAGTCCAATTGGTACCCGACGGGGAAAAGTTTCTGCTAAGGCGAAAGTCTAGTGGATACCTTTGAATACAACAAGTGAACTTAGGTAGATTAAGCCAACATGCGAAAGTTGAGGGTTAATCGACCTAATGGGGGTGTTAGACTAGGTTCCGGTCCCGATACCATGACTAACAAGCGACAGCTGAGGTCTAGGGAGTCCAAGTCCGGCTATATCTGCATCACTCAAGCCAAAAACCAAGTTATTGAGATGAAACACCATTAACTAAGGGTTGTGCGGGCAACATTGGTGCCTGTGCGGAGTACACATGCCTAATCTGCTGCGCACTAGTCGGTACCGGCACGAAAGTGACCGGTGCCGACGATCCGAAGCCGGACTGAAAGTAAAACTGAAACCCTAGGACACTTTCATTGCATATTTTATCACCAAAATACCAAAAATTGTTAGTTGTTTGTCTCTTAGTCAATTGTCTTTGTTAATTGTTAGTTTAAGCCAAAATCCTTCATTTGATTGTCTAGATTTTGTGAATAAGTAAGGTTTAATACTCAATCTACCGTCCCTGTGGATTCGATCCCTAACCACATCCAACGATTTACCGTACGCTTGCTGTACTTTTAGGACTAAATTAGGGTATTATTAGCTACACATCACTATACTACATGACAGATATCGATTATCCCAAATGCTGTCATTTTTTTTTCTATTATCATTTTTCAGGATCAAAGGTTATTATGTGATTTTGTATGATTTTTTTATGAAAAAAAAACCAAGATGGTATGTTTGCGAGTGTAGAATAATTTTCTTTAGTATTGTTTAAACTAACCATTTTGATTTGTTTGACAGATTTTTAGTTTATGAGTCTGCATCTATATTTCATATTGTAATGGCACATATTTGTTAAATATCGAATCAAAATATTTTTATGATGTTTAACTTAACTGAAAGTTTTTTTTTAATAGAGCATTTTTTATATTTGATCTCAATTCCTTAGCTACATTAGTCTACTTAAGTTACACTACGTGAAATTTTGGCTTCTGTAACGGTTAATAAAAGATATCTGTAACGGTACACGAAACGTTACTGTAGCCCCCGTTACAGAATGTCTAATAACCGTTACAGATCTGTAACGGTTATTAGACAATAACCGTTACAGTAGCCCCTCTTCTGTAACGGATATTATCTAATAACCGTTATAGTATTATGCAAGGGAAATCTGGTACAGCTTTTTGGAGAACATGTGTAACGGTTATTCTCTAATAACCGTTACAGAAGATTGGCTTCTGTAACGGTTATTAGAGAATAACCGTTATGGTATTGTGGATGGAAGGTACATTTGGAGAACATATAACGGTTATTAGAGAATAACCGTTACAGAAGCCAATCTTCTGTAACGGTTATTAGAGAATAATCGTTACAGATAATGTTTATAATAAAAAAAATGAAATTATAGGAATAACCGTTACAGAAGGTCCTTTTTTTTGTTTCGTTTTTTTGATTGGCTAGCCCAATTTGCTAGCCGAATTGGTACCAAATTGGTACCCAATTTACATTAGATAACACATGCAGCATACTGTTACAATCCAGTACTCCAAGAGATGCTTATCTGAACACTCATTAAAGCACGCAACTCTTCATATGATTAACAATTCAAAATTAAAGCACGCAACTCTTCATATTTTCAGTTTCAAACTCATTTGTACTATAAATGACCAAACTGTAGAACCCCACGCCTTTTCAGTTTCAAACTAATTTCTCACTTCTCCCTCCTATCTCTCTACTCAAAAACCAACCATGGAAAACCTTGATCCCATCAGAGTTGATGAAGACAACATCACTGCTCCGGCCAGTGCTGAGATCACCAAATCCATTGTCATCCAAACCATGGAAGGTGTAACTTTGCTTGATGTCATGATAGAGATGAGAAGACGCCTCCCTGCAGGACAACACAGAGTGACAACACTCCTAGAAAACCGATTTCTCATAATCGGCCCCTCTGAGCAATGGCGCGATGAGATGTTTAGAAAAGGCACTATTGAAATCACATATGGAAACAACATGAGGCGGCCATTTCCCATCCTCATTGATCCTCAAAGGGAACTAGACCCCAGAGCAGACAGTGTGAGGCTATGGGTAAGAATTGCTGATCTTCCATTTGGATGGTGCTCATGGTATGGAGCAAACATCTTTTTCCCTTTTGGTACAGTTTTACATGCTGATGCACCAACATACATGGGTATAGATGCCAGATTTGCCAGAGTTGAAGTATTGGTTGAACATAGGGATAGAATACCAGCCTCTCGTGCATTTGAATTACACAGAAGAAATGGAAAAATTGACCTACTTCGGGTTCAGTACGTAGTTGAGGAACCACAAATCAGAAACCCACGTCATGAATACATCAAAGTTTTGCCTAGGATTGAATGGTCCCCTGCTGATGAGGCAAGACTGCAAAGTATCAGTCCACCTGTTAGGGTTGATTCTGGCAGTACTACAACCATGCGACAGAGCAAGAGAAAAGCAAAGAAAAAGGCTGCAAAAACCACAACCCCCAATAATACTCAAGCAAAAAAAAAGGAAGATAGATGAGGTCATCCCCTCAATGATTACTAGATCACAAACCAAGGGAGGAAGCAGAACTAAGGAGACATGAGTTCTCATTGGAGACACCAGGGTAATCAAACCTACAAGCTCTAGTTCTAAAGGAAAAGGAGTACAAGAAGATCTTGAGGCACAATTCAGGAAGGAGATGAAACAGGCTAGGAAAGAGAGCCACAGAGCTCAACATGAGGGCCCAGGGCACACCAGTGGGCCCAGTGTACCCTCTGGGTTCAACCTAAGCTCTCAGGAGACTGATACTGAGGATGAAAAAACTGACACAGAGAGTGACAATACAACACCTACTGAGGACCAATCAGTCGATGAACTCATGAAGACACCCTCAGAGGAGCCCAGCAAGATGTCATTCTCCACAGAAGGTAACTCTACATTTCTTTCTAGTAACAATATGTGCAGAAGTCCTAAATAGCTTAGAGAATAGCTTCTTTCTAGACAATATGTTCAAAAGCCCTAAATAACTTCTTTAGTTTAGAGATTACATAAATCCTAGTTTAGAGAATAGCTCTACATAAATCCTAGTTTAGAGAATACATAAATCCTAGTTTAGAGAATAGCTCTATATAAATCCTAGTTTAGAGAATACATAAATCCTAGTTTAGAGAATAGCTCTACATAAGATCCTTATTTTGTTTATCCTTGTATAATCTTTACATAAATATACATTTAACTTTTTCAATAATTGCACTGACTTGAAAACAGACATGGAAAAAACCTTCATGGATTTGGCAAAGAAGCAGGAAGCAGCAAAGAAGAGCAATGGCTCCACTGATGACACATCCTCTACCTAGATGCGTTTGAATCCGTTGAAAAGTGCGCGCGATTGAGAGTTAGATGAGTGAGGATGATATTTTATTTATACATAACCATTCTGTAACGGTTATTTCCTAATAACCGTTACATAATCACTAAAAAAATAAAAACAAAATTATTTGCCTCTATGTAACGGTTGTTGGATAATAACCGTTACAGAATATAAGAAATCTGTAACGGTTATTATCCAACAACCGTTACAGAAGGTTGATGCATTTTTTTCCCTGACCATGACGGAAATGTTATTACGGTTGTTTCATAATAACCGTTACAGATTTGTGGCGCCAATTTTCCCGCCTAATGCCTCACTATTCTGTAACGGTTATTTCAACAACCGTTACAGAAGTGCCGTTACAGAAGGTCCTTTTTCCCGTAGTGTTAATAAATAAAATAGAAAGATGCTATAAGGGATAACGAAAATATAACAATCTCTAGTTGATAAAAGTTTTTAAATTTATATTAAAATTCGTATTATATTATTTAGTAAAGAAAAGCCGATAAATGACATTCTAAATGTTTGCAATATTTGCAGAGTTGTCTTATTTTGAGAGCTACAAAATAACTTGCTTCTTTTTCTTTGCCACTTTCATCACAGAATAAAAACAAAGTTTGATGATCTTTCACCAAACATGCTTTTAGCATTTACAAGTTACAAGAGCTCCACATAAGATCCGTTGGAAGGGGAAAATTTAGCATGTTCCCATCCAGAACCAGTACAAAAATACCGAAAGAGCTATGTGGGGACTTATTTTGTTTCAACATCAATTTTTTAGTGTGATGGTCTCAACATCATTTTTTTTAGTGTGATGGCTTTATACATTTTATTTTATTTTACCGTAAGTATGGAAGTAAATAAAAAGCAAACTTCGCATTTATTTAATTTAATTGCCTATTTACTAAATTTGAATTAAGCATTTCTTTCTTATTTACTTTAGTAATTTTTAAATGAATGTTAGTTTATCCATGTCAGCAATTACTAGCATCTTACTTTGTCAAATTACAATGGTAAATTATTCCATTTTTTTATACTTACATATAAAGAATTATCAACAGATGAGAGTAATACATGTAATCGGATAATGCTCCACTCCATGGTTGCTCGAACAACTTTTACCTACCAAACAGCGCTAGAGGGACAGCATGGCATGTTATGTCAGAACCTACTAGCTGTGAAGCCAATAGAGTAGATAGGAAAACAAAAATTACCTGAAGCCTGAAGATACCACACGATCGCCAAATACGGACAAAAGCTGGAAAAAATAAATAAATCGATTTTCCATTGGAAATGAGGAGCTATTTAAAAAAAAATGATGTAAAAAACACAAGTATTCAGTAACTTTATATATTTTTTTACATGGAGTCATTGAAAATCCGCGGGTTAAAACTATAAGAATTCGATGTCAAAAACACTGGATCACATATATATTTTAAATTGAAAATACAACCTACTGCATTCAAAAAATAATTAAAAACACAAACAACAGTAATATTTGCGTAAAATATACATTGAAAAATTAGTATATATATTCTACAATGAAAACATGAATAAAATATAAGCATCTTTCTTGTTGGTGAAAAAACATCCCACGTTGATGTACTTGTCTGCGAATCCATTAGTTACGGTCCATTTCTTCAAGATAAAATTCTCTAGTCGTAGACTCTAGCTTAGTTATCAAGAATTGAGTTAGTTTGGTGAATCCTTATCCCATCTCTCGCGGGTCCCGTACCATCCGATTTAATCTGGACATTTTTTTCAGACCTTATAATCTGATATTTTCTAGAGATCATCCAGATTAAATCAGTACTGCACCGTTCTGCGCGAGATAGAATTTGGTTTTTGGTAATTCAAAATCCTATCCCCATTAGTTTTTTTTTTTACCACACATTAGTTGAATTTGCAGTCTCTATCAATCCGCTACTGAGATGTCAAATTGGGGTCAGAGTCGATAAGGAGTGAAATTGACCCGACGTTCAAACAAATAAAAAAAATGGAAAGAAAGAAACTTACGAATTTTATGTGAATTGTCATAGTGTCGAACGGAGTGGTGAAGATTTTTTTTTAAAAAAATTCAACACCGGCTTTCTTTAATACGGCATGTTTGTTGAGGAAGAAGTTGAAATTGGGATCTTATTTCTCGCGCTTATAAATTTTACATTGACATATTGTCTTCTTTGTCAACTCTCTTGTATGAAATCGTAACTAATCAACGAAAGAGATTGGATTTGGTTGGCGTATAGAACACTGAAAACAACAGATCATTAATTTATTTAAGACGGGATCAAATAAGGACAGATTGTTAAAGTGTTAAACTAAGTCAAATTAATCAATAACAATAATAATAACGGTAGTAATAACAATCCTTTCGGCGAGAGTGAGCAAAGTCAAAGTTTGAGGTTTGTATATCATACCAGTAGTGAACGTACCGCCCAAATCAGAATCTTAGCAGCTGAGCTCATCTAGTGAACAATCTTTTATTGGCGTTTGCTCATCAAGCATACGAAAAAGATCATCTACATTTTGACTCACATCTAAATAGATATAGCAACAAAAAATGACCAAAATGAAAAACTAGTAATCACATATTATTATTATTATTATTATTTTAATTTCATCATTTTGAGCGAGATGACTCGGCCCATGAGCGGCCTGCAAAATCCTTTGTCGGAGACAGGAGAGTGGAGACACGCTTATCTTATCTTGTCTACCGACTACTGAGCACTCGTTCCTCAAAAATCTGCTCGCAAATTCCGTAATAGGGATTTGGGTTTGTTGTGGTCTCTCTCTCTCTCTCAATCACTAATCATCTCTCCTATTCATGCTCATTGTACCCAAGGTACTTGTGGAAATGTTCTTTCAAGGGTGAAGGTTGCACGACTGCCTTCTGATCTGCATTTCAGGTGCGTTACGTTACTTGTATCAATTTCAGCTTTTTAGTTGATTCCACTAGTCATCCAAGTTTAGTGAATTCCTATCAATTTGTGATCTAAAACCTTTGGTATATCACTATATCAGCATGCGCACAGACTATTAGAAGGTTCAGATTCCTCCAGAAGATGACAAGATTGGACAATTTTAATAACCAAAATGCATTGTTTTTCACAATCTGTGTTGTTTATGTGCTGTCTATGAATGCAGTGGCAGAAAAATAGACGGGCAGATTGTCGCTTCGACAGACAAGAGTGAAAACCACATATGTTTAAGATGGTCCATACATCGTCTCTTACCCCATTCTCTTCACTGTCACCTACAGCTTCCCAATCCCAATCACAGACCTCACTTGCTTCTCGTCATAGCCTCTGCCTTGTCTGCTACTCAATACCCCAATCCAAATCTCCACCCCACAGAATCACTAAGAAACCAAAACCACCATCCACTACTACCAACTACCCTAGTAAGAGCAATCTTGGCGAGATTCCGATGAAGCCGTCGCAGGACCACTGCAAGCAGAAGGGCAAGCTGGAGCAGGAGGAAGGAAAGCAACACCAGAAGGCGGGTTCCATTTCTACTCAAGAGGCCATTAAACGGTTGCACTTTTATTTGGATTTTCCAGACACTCTAGCGTCGATTCGAGAGTTCAATCAGCTCCTGTCTGACATGGCACACGCCAAAACCTTAAGACATTACCCCTCCATCTTTTCCCTCTACAATCATTTAACACAAACTCTAGGAATTAGTCCAGATAAATATACCTATGGGAACATGATTAATATCTGTGCCCAGATGAATCGGCCAAACCTAGCTTTTATGTTTCTTGGGAGGCTTCTAAAAGAGGGTCACAAACTTGATGCGATAACATTTACTCCACTACTCAAGTGCCTCTGTTCTGGGGATAGGATCTGGGAGGCAGCAGCCATGTTGCTTCACAAAATGCCTAAGCTGGGAGTCGTACCCGATAAATGCTCATATAACATTCTTATCAAGGGACTTTTATCTTATGGTAAGACCGAGTTAGCCCTTCAGTTGTTTTTTAAAATGGTTAAAACTGGTGGTGAGTGTAAACCAAACGTGTTCATATATACTACTATAATTGATGGACTCTGTAAGGAGAGTGATCTCACTAAGGCATTTGGTTTGTATCGACAGATGTATTCTATGGGGGTTAAACCTAATACTGTGACATACAACTCATTAATCGACGGTGTTTGCAAGGACGGTGCACTAGATAGAGCAGAGAAATTGTTGCTGACCATGGTTAATGAAGGGGTCGATCCTAACGTCGTGACATACAACATTCTTATAGATGGTCTGTGCAAGCATGGTGAAATTGAAAGGGCAATGGAAGTACTGCATCGCATGAAATCTGAAGGGCACGAGCCTAATGTTGTGACTTACAACATTTTTATAGATGGTCTGTGCAAGCATGGTGAAATTGAAAGGGCAATGGAGCTGCTGCATAGCATGAAATCTGAAGGGCACAAGCCTGATGTCGTGACTTGCAACATTCTTATAGATGGGCTGTGCAAGCATGGTGAAATTGAAAGGGCAATTGAACTGTTGCATCGCATGAAATCTGAAGGGCACGAGCCTAATGTCGTGACTTACAACATTTTTATAGATGGTCTGTGCAAGCATGGTGAAATTGAAAGGGCAATGGAGCTGCTGCATAGCATGAAATCTGAAGGGCACAAGCCCGATGTCGTGACTTGCAACATTCTTATAGATGGGCTGTGCAAGCATGGTGAAATTGAAAGGGCAATTGAACTGCTGCATCGCATGAAATCTGAAGGGCACGAGCCTAACGTCGTGACTTACAACATTTTTATAGATGGTCTGTGCAAGCATGGTGAAATTGAAAGGGCAATGGAACTGCTGCATAGCATGAAATCTGAAGGGCACGAGCCTGACGTCGTGACTTACAGCATTCTTATAGATGGTCTGTGCAAGCATGGTGAAATTGAAAGGGCAATGGAGCTGCTGCATAGCATGAAATCTAAAGGGCACGAGCCTAATGTCGTGACTTACAACATTTTTATAGATGGTCTGTGCAAGCATGGTGAAATTGAAAGGGCAATGGAGCTGCTGCATAGCATGAAATCTGAAGAGCACGAGCCTAATGTCGTGACTTACAACATTCTTATAGATGGTATGTGCAAGCATGGTGAAATTGAAAGGGCAATGGAACTGCTGCATAGCATGAAATCTGAAGGGCACGAGCCTAGCGTCGTGACTTACAACATTCTTATAGATTGTCTGTGCAAGCATGGTGAAATTGAAAGGGCAATGGAATTATTGCATAGCATGAAATCTGAAGGGCACGAGCCTGATGTTGTGACTTACAACATTCTTATAGATGGTCTGTGCAAGCATGGTGAAATTGATTGGGCAATGAATCTGCTGCATTGCATGAAATCTGAAGGGCACGAGCCTAATGTCGTGACTTACAACACTCTTATAGATGGTCTGTGCAGGCATGGCGAAATTGATAGGGCAATGGAGCTGCTGCATAGCATGAAATCTGAAGGGCACGAGCCTAATGTCGTGACTTACAACATTCTTATAGATGGTCTGTGCAAGCATGGTGTAATTGAAAGGGCAATGGAACTGCTGCATAGCATGAAATCTGAAGGGCACGAGCCTAATGTCGTGACTTACAGCATTCTTATAGATTGTCTGTGCAAGCATGGTGAAATTGAAAGGGCAATGGAACTGCTGCATAGTATGAAATCTGAAGGGCACGAGCCTGACGTCGTGACTTACAACATTCTTATAGATGGTCTGTGCAAGCATGGTGAAATTGAAAGGGCAATGGAACTGCTGCATCGCATGAAATCTGAAGGGCACGAGCCTAATGTCGTGACTTACAACATTTTTATAGATGGTCTGTGCAAGCATGGTGAAATTGAAAGGGCAATGGAGCTGCTGCATAGCATGAAATCTGAAGGGCACAAGCCCGATGTCGTGACTTGCAACATTCTTATAGATGGGCTGTGCAAGAATGTTGAGTTTGAAAAGGTAATAGAATTGGTGCATAGCATGATTCCTCAATGGTACGAACCTAATGCGGTTACTTACAGCAATCTTATAGTTAATCTGTGCAAGAATGGTGAAACTGCAAAGGCAAAGGAATTGTTGTATAGCATAATTTCTAGCATGATTTTTGAAGGTCAAAGCCTGATGTCGTGACATATACCACTCTAATGGATTATTTGTGCTTGACTGGTTAAATTGAATGTGCTAAACAATTGCTGCATGGCATGGTTTCTAAAGGGCACAAGCCTAATGTCGTTATTTACAACTCTTATAAATGCGCTATTATGTAAAAATTGGGAAAGCTAGAAAAATTAGAGTTGCCAAAAAGTGAATACCATGATTTTTTTATGGTCATGAGACCTTAATTGTGACGTATGGCAGTTCAAGAAATGTCATTTTGAGGAGGCAATGATTTGCTGCGTAGCAAGATTTCTAAGGAGCACGAGACCAAAGTCATAACATATGCTACAATTAATAGATATGCTCTGTAATTGGTGGGAGAAGGATAAGCAAAGATACACTATTTGGTCGATTCATTGATAAATGCCAATGATAATTTGTTGATAAGATTTTTTTTGTTATTGATAAATAGAGGACTTGGAGAATGCAGAAGCATTTTGTCAAATGCAATAATAGAATTTTTCGTATGGTTTCACTTTTTGTGTAATCGAGACTTAAATTTTGAAATTTTGACATGCATGCACGTTGTACATGAATGTTTTCCTTATAGTATATATTTAACTGGGTCTCAACTCACTGCATGTATTGCGTGATGTTTTTATGGCCAAGGGATCTGTCAATTTTTTTTTATTTGCTAAGAAATCAAATTATTATATCGTTGCAAGGTCATTTACCAGATTTCTAGTACTTTTGTGTTGCGCTGAAAATTGTTGCACTATCTGATTGATATATTTTCTGGAGAATTTAAAATTTTGTTCTGCACAAGGGTTGATACAAATTCAAAACTATAGTTGTAGTGAATCAAAACAGATGAGTTTATTTCAGATGTATACAAGATGACATCGTGACGAAGTTCATTTTGTATAAAAACATATCGACAATGTTTTTTTTTTTTTTTAAATACTAATTTCGATATGGACTAATATGTTGAGATAGGCTAAATTAGACTCCAGCACACAGAGGGCCTGTGTGCTGAAGTTTTTCAACCGTTGGATTAGGAGATAGATGAGATCTTGGGGTTTGGATTTAGACGCTGAGGGAGCAAAACTAGACTCCGTCTCTCCGTTTTCTCTTTTAATTTTTCCGTTTTCTATCTCTGGCTTTATCTCTCTCTCCTTCTCCCCTTCGTTCTCTTCGAAAGAAGAGAAAACCCTAGCTTTTTCCCTTGTTCTCGTAAAGCTCCCTCACTTCTTCCCTTCTTCTCGTAAAGCTCTCCTCTTTTAATCCTAAAGCTCTCCAACAAATGAAGCGCGCTGTCAGGTTTGGAGTTGGTGACAAGTAATTTGCAGTGACGAAACCTGGCTACCATGTCGGAAGATGCAAATAGCTGGTGACAAGTAATTTCTCACATTCTTTTACCCCAATCCTATGTGATTTTTCCTTGGTAATTTTTTTGGTTCAATTTTTTTTCATTTAGGGTTTGCCCCTTTTTCTTTTGTTGCTATGTTGAATTCTGATGTAATTGTTTGTCGAAATTTGCATGAATTGCCATGGATTTGCGTCTTGTTGTCTAAATTTTGACCTAGAGGTTGTCTAAATTAATTGATCCACTTTTTTTTAAAAATTTTGCTAATCTGTAATTTTATGGGAACTTGTTTGTAAATTTGCAATTGCCACAATTTACTGGTAAGTGACATATTTGAAGGAAACAAAAAATAACACAATTTGCTGGATATGAATTTCAGAAGATGGTATGTATGCCTTCTACTTTCACCACCTATCGCAATTAATGAGACTAAGTCTTGAACCAATTGCAAATAGATGAACCCGAAATAGTAACAATTTACAAAATGCTAAAATAGGAACAATTTACGGTGTTGTTAATCTATGGTATGTAGTTATAAAATAGGAACAATTTACTAGCAAAAGTGCTTGAACCATTACTGTTCCTCTTGCCAGAACCATTATTATTGGGGCAATTTAGTTATATATTTTCCTTAGGCATGCTAAGACCACTAACAGTACCCTTGTTCATTACCTCTTGCCATAATCATTTGCTGTAAGTTGCAAAAATAACGGAGGAGCCTTCCTGTAAAGTTTCAGAAGTAAGGTTTGTCGAGCTTTTTAATTTTAAAGATCTGGTCTATTAATTGGATTTTAAAGGCTTTTCATTTGTTATCTAATCCAGATTTTTTTCATCTTGTTTTGCCTCACAGTTAATTCTCTTAAAAAAATAGAGAATCCGCTGAAAAGAAATCAGGATTCAACATTTTCCTTGCAAATATCAACAGCAGCAGTGTTCAAGACAGATCTGTGAGAAAAAAAATTAATTCAAAGACAGGAGAAGCATGCCATGTCACCTGCAAATATGTAATTTGGCATGTGATTGTATTAGTAATGATTTTGTTGTTAAAGAATTTCTAATATGTAATTTGGGTGTTGGATGGTGCAGTTCTCGTGCTTTTCTTTTTTTGCTTCACATTTCTGAAAACCAACATTCATTTCCTTCAAATGAACAAACGAGATATAGCATCAAACTTATATTTCTTTTCTTAAATGATGTACTAATTTTTCCTGTACCAATATGTTCCAAGTATAAAAGTAGACCAATATATTATGTGCAGCATATAATTAACATACATGGATGCAGTGCATATATGGTACCACAACTGCATGGTACCTGTCTATATGTCTTTACACGGATGTCTAGATATAACATTAGTACTGTATACATACACATCAAGGTACCGAGAAAAACCTAGGATAGGAGCTTGTTTTTAAATTCAGAAAAAGTACAAAGTTTATAGCGGTAAGAACAATTAATTTGAGATGTACAACTCCGTTAATCACCCTCAATGGGACAAATCATACAAGCATTAATCTTTCATCACCTTAGTAGCTACATCCATTTATGTATCAGATACACATGAGTTTAGAAAAATTAAATAAACCTCCAAACAAGTTGATACAATTGTAAGTTATATCTAAGAACCACAGAATCTGACCCATTCCAATCATCACCATTTTCAAATTACACAAATAAGAAGTAATGACAAATACAAGCATCTTAATCATAACCTATAGAAATTTATTCATTCACAATAACCAAGTACTGAATATAACCCTTGTCATACTCTTGCAAACTACCAAAATAGCAACAATATTAATGCAAAAATAATACAAAATTATTTCATAAAAATGAAACAAAATAATTTGTCAATAATGATGAACCTCTCAGGATAGATTTTCCTTATTTTTTTTATTTAGTTCTTCAATGGTAACAACTTCTTGTATACCTGAAATAGAAATAATAAAAATTCCAAGTAAAAAAAAAAACATCAAGAAGAAATGCAGTCTTGCAATATTAACTAAAATTTCTATAATTCTATACTATTTCAAAGAAGGAAAAGAAAGACAAGGATCTAGACAAGGAACAATTAACAGGATTCAAGAAAGCTAGATAAAGGTCAAATAAACCACCATTATCATCCACGACAAGGAACAATTAGCAATGAATTAACATAGTGTATTTATCCTATTCTTAATAAGCTGAGCTTATTGGTTGGCTGACTGAAAGGAAATTACTTTTCTTATTTACTGGTATATGATTTACGTTTACCAGTAACAAAGAGACGAGAGGAATAGAGAAGTACATACAATCTTATTGGTTGGCTCATTGAATGATTTTTCAGTAACGTCCTAATTACAATCTATACTATTTATAGAGAGACTACATACATCCTAATTACATTACAGTGTCCAAATACATTGTCAGGTTAGTTGTGACCAGAGATGGGAGCGCTGGGGTTCTTGATTTAGATTGTAAATCTTGATCTGGTAGCAAATACTATATCGATTCCTAAGGGAAAATTCAATAAATTAAACCAGGACCTTTGCTAAAAAACCAAATTGCAAACAAATTAAACCAGTACCTTTGTTTCACGCTAGACATTTGGCTTGGATTTCGAATCTACAAGAGAGACGATTGGGTATTAATTGTACCTGTCCTGCTGTCCACACCTCTAGCCAACCCACCTCAATCTAGGGTTTCGATTTTTCGTCTCATTGCGAGAAGCGGAGAAGATCGGAGGAGGGTGCTGGAGAGGGCAATTTGCACTTATCGAGTTCGAGCGCTATGTTTTTCTCGGGAGAACAAAGGGGAGAAGAGGAGAGAGCGAGTGACATATCTGAAATAAAAATATGATTAATTTGGTGCGTTAACGGAGAGGAAACGGAGACGATAGCGAAAAATTTTAAAGATAACACCTCCATCAGCGGCATAATCTGGACTCTTGGATTATCAATCGGACGGCTAATAAACTTCAGCACACAAGGGTCCTATAGGCAGATCGTGGCGCCAGCACATAGGACCCTTGTGTGCCGAAATATTATAACCATCAGATCTGAAATTCAATGGCCCAGATCGTGGCGCTGGAGAGGAGATGAAGTTCCGTTTTCTATTGACTTCCCGTTAGATTCCTCACCGTTTGCTTCATCTCTCTCACGGAACGGAAAGAAAAACAAAAGAGCATCTCTCACTTCGGAAAGAAAAAATGAAAGAGTTTTCTCTCGCTTCGCCTCTCTCACGCGAAAATCCTAGCTTGTCAAAGCTCTTCTCGATCAAAGCCAACCACCTCTTCTCGATTGAATTTGAATCTTAGCACCTCGCTTCCATCTCTGCCTGGCTCGGTGAGACATAAAAAAATCGAAACCCTAGATTGAGGTGGATCGGCTAGAGATGTCGATAAGTACAGTAAAACTCCGCGTTTCCTTGTATTCGCTCCTCCCCTTCTTTCAATTTTCTGGTAATTTGTGATTTTGAGTTGTGCAGCAGTTATTGTCGCTGACATAGTTGTAATTTTTTTAATTCTGATTTCCTATCTTTATTTCGTACAGACAAGATTGAAGTAGTGCAAATATTTAATTGCCAAATTACTCTCGGAAAAGCTCAACTTTGTACTGTATGTTTGGTGTCTCATGTCTAGTGCCAACATTTATTTTGCCCACAAGTACTTGATTTCTCCTGCTAAACTGAGATTTGAACAACTGTCAACCATTGAGCAAGTAGATTCTGATCAAGGAACTTCTCCATTTGAATCCAACAACGAAGAAAAGAATAGCTCCGATGAGAACCTATGGAGCCTCTGACAAGGACGGGATCAAATTGGTTGTGGTCACATCAGGATACATGAATTTAACTTGGTACCAAATCAATTATGTAGCAGCAACCCAAACTACTCCCTAATAGCACGTGATAAGGAGTTCAAATTAGTCATATCTGATGCAGAGTTAATTAAGACATAAATGAAATTGATCTTGAGGTCTAAGTTCAAAATTTTTCTTCCTACCTTTACTCTGGCACATTCATTTAAAGTTTATTAAAAGTTCCGATTTTACTGTCAAAACATATAGCTTAGAGGAGAATTAATTCTTTTGTATCAACTAGCTATTATGTTTAATGTAAGAGACAGTTATCATTATGTATGTAAGCTGTATGCTTGTGTTCATTAAATGGGAAGCAGTTTGTCTTCAACAAGCTAGACAACAATTACATTGAAGCAAATTATATAGATAACATGCACTGTAAAGAATAAAACTAAAATTTCCTGGCAATCTAATGACATACTGGTAATTGACTGGTAGCAGTACCAATACACAAGACCAAGGATCGCTGGTGCTCTTCTCCCTCACGTGACTTCACTATCTCTCCATCCTGGCAATCTAATAACATACTGTAATAATACTGTGTACACTGTTATCCCTTTTCCTCTCTACTCTATTACTAAATTGAGCTCGTTTACTTGTTTAGATTAGAAATAATAGATGCCAAATGAGTTTTAGCTTTAATCAGTGACAAATCACATTGAGAATAGCATGTTTCTATTAGAAATAATTACATTTTATCTTTTGTCGTCTTGCGCATCATTGAAAAAAAATTGGAATAAAAAAGAACATAGCTTTCTAGTAAATTTATGATAGAGGAGCATCATATACAACAGAGAGATGAGTGAAAAAAGAAAGTGAAAGAATACATCATACAGTACGACATCATATTTTATACAAGCATTGTATATATTTCATACATGAAATAATTAAAACATAAAGGTACTTTTGTTCTCCACAGACAAAGATCAAAACATGGCAATATAAAGGTACAAAATCATCCTCAACAATCACCTAACTAACTCTTTCTGACAAGCAATATCAGAATTTATCATTTTTACAAAATCAACTCAAAAAGTTATCTGATCACCAATTCTGCTCATTTGTTCTCTTTTTTATTATCCTCTTCTCCATTGGTCTCCTCTTTATCCACAGGTATCATCTTCATCAGTTGGCAAAAAAAACGTCATCGAATATTACCAACAGAAGCCCAAATCCATTTTTGCCTAATTCTCTCTTATCTCAGTAGTTGTTGTCATATAAACAGGACTTTTACTCTACCAGGAATTAACAAAAGAATAGTCAGATACAAGCAAAAAAAAAATATTAAGTAATCGATTAATTAACTACGCTCCTGTTTTTGGTGGAGCATTGAGCACTCGTGCATGTTACTCTAACAATATGCCTTATTGGCTAGAAAAATTTCACCCAGATTGAGTCAATTCATTTAAATAGATTGATTGCAGGAAATTTCACCCAAATTGATTACGGGACATTCATACAAAAATATCAACAAAGGAAAAAGGGGCAAACCTTAAATGAAAAGAATTGAACCAAAAAGGATTTACGAAAGACACAATACACATGACAGGGTAAACGAAGGAGGAAATTACTTGTCACCGGCCATCTGCAACTTCCGACAAGCTACCTAGGGTTTCGTCACGAAGGTGGAAAATTACTTGTCACCGGCTCCAAAATTGACGGCCGTGCTTCGTCTATTGGAGAGATTTAGGATTAGAAGAGGTGGGGAACTTTTTCGATCTGAATGGGAGAATCGAGGGAGCTGTCTTCGTGAACTTTCCTGATTAGAAGAGGTTTTCTTTTGTAGAGAGAACGAAGGGGACGAGAAAAGAGAGAGTTGGAGATTGAGAGGGAACCGTATCCTCTAAGAGGTTGGCAGGATGCCAACTTTCTTTGTCGAGCGTTGGATTAGATCCAACGGTGTGCGTAAAAGAAAAAGAGAAATCGCTAAATTCGCTCCCTATCTAGTTTGCTTTATCAATCAATGTCAACTGGAGACGATCAACGCATTGCAGCGGCGTCGACGCCGCCAGCGCCTCTGGGCCAAACGAGGAAGCCATCGCCAAGCATGCCTTTGGGCCAGGCGGAGACCTTCCACCTCATCGAGGCGTAGGAAGAGAAGTGGCTCGACTTGAAGCGCAGCCAGCTCAAGGCGCACGAGTGGGAAGAGGTCGCGGCCACTGTTACTGAGCGATCTAGTACTGGTTTCGCCGGTCAGATTCCGGCCAAATCCGGTACGAAGTGTCGCCACAAGATCAAGAAGGTTCGTAAGCGGTTCCAACTAGCAATTAATTGGCCTTCGTGGATCGATTTAGAGATTCTCCAGAAGTTTGAATTGGCATTTATGCAACTTTGAAGTGTCTGAAAGCTGGTGTTTCTTCTTTGCTTTGGATGTTTGAGTTGTTTTGGTCACTTTTCATGTTATTAGCAGCAATTTTATCACTTTGTAGGACTTCTTCTAAAAATGAGAAAGTTTTCTATGTGGAGAAAATTTCATGTACTGGCAAAATCAGATCTTTACATTTTTTTTTTGTTTTTACAATATTGCCTATTGTAATTGCAGTTTGTGTGAAGATTTAATGTAATCTTAGCAGTGGTCAGTCTCATAGATACGTAAGGTTTTGGATGTGGGATTTAGAATGGAGCTCATAAAGTGAAGTCATATTGCCTTTTCACTTGTGTATATGATGGCAATCTTAGCAGTGGTCAGTCTCTCGAATGGCAATCGAAGGGAGCAGAGAGTTATAGTTTTTTTTAAGTGGATATGGGAGAAAGAGGGCAGCGGGCAGGTCCGCAGGAAGCAAATTTAGCGATTTCTTTTTCTATTTCGTGCGTACCGTTGGATCTAATCCAACGCTCCACAAAGGAGGTTGGCACCCTGCCAATCTTTTAGAGTGGGCAGAGGATATGATTCCGATTAGGCCTGTCAAACGTGGCTAACGATCACAGAATTTTTGTTGCCCGTTATTGTTTTGTATAAGTAGACGGCACAGATTTGATTGTCGTTAACCACTTTGTTTATCAAACGGTTTAAAATTCAGATTCGTTAACCGTTTTCGTTTAAGTAAACAGCAAAACGATTTAACGTTTAAACCGTATAGAATTTTTTGCGCTCCATTGAAGCCCAGAAATTTTAATCAAAACAAATCATATAAAATGTAAAAAAATCACAAAATATGCCAAACTCAAACGTTTTAATTACATGTCCACAAACATAAACCAAATACTTTGCTCAAATTCTCAGAAAAGAGAGAAAAAATAAATGAACGAAATGGAATTATTATTTGAAAATTGTACAAATTTTCACTAACTTTTTCTAAGAATCAAACTTTCTAGATCTATCAATAAAAAATATTCGACAAATACACCTGCATCCTTAGTAAATCGCCTCTATGTCAACTGTCATTTTTCAAATGGAAACTAGTTTACTGAAAACTGGATCTGGATCAGAGACGGAGGACCTTCCAAGCAACACCTCGATCCAAGATCCGCTCCAGTTTGTGCTTTGCTCATCCTTCAGTCCGATGACCTCTCCCCATCCATACCCCTCGTTAATGGTGGCGGAGGCGGAAGCGCTCAACGGAGGGTAGGGTTTCTACGGAGGCGACGGTCGAGTCGCAGAGAAGCTTTCTTATTGGCCATTGCTAGAGTTTGTAGAGAGACCTGAATTTTTAGTTTATTTTTCTCTGTTTTTTCCTTTATTTTTCTCGAGTGGTGTAAAGAGGAAAGATGGAAAATGAGGAGACGAATTTTTAGGCAGAGAGAGACGAAGAATGGAGCACAAGACTCAAGTTGTCCCCTCGTTTTCTCCGTCCAGTCCCTCTGCTATTTAAAATTCTAAATCCGTGGAATTTTATACGCGAAAACGAAATAACGAAAACGGAACACTCTATTTCATTTACTGTTCCGTTTATGTCATTTGCCGTTTCGTTTCAGTAACGAAACACATTTCGCTGCCGTTATTCATGCCGTTAAGCTTAAACGAAACGGAATAACGTTATGTTTTCTTCCGTTGACAGGTCTAATTCCGATTGGGAGTAGGGTCAAAAGCACAATGAGCAAACGGCAAACTTTATAAATATAACGGAGAGGCGGAGTCAGTTTTGCTCTTTCGCGTCTAAATCCAGACCACAGGATGACATCTAATCTCTCGATCGGACGGTTAAAACATTGGAGCACACAGGTCCTCTATGTGCCGGAGTCTAATTTAGCCTATCTCTATGGGTGTGTTTGGATGAGTATGGAATAAGGAATAAGAATAAGAAATTTCGGTATTCGTGCTTATTCTTATTTTTGTGCAACCCAAACAACACAAGAATAATAAATTTGGGCCCTTATTTCTATACTAACAAAACCATGGTATAAGAATAAGGAATTTGGATAAGCACGCATATCGAAATTCCTTATTCTTATTCCTTATTCCATGCTCATCCAAACACACCCATAGATATATATACATTCTAAAATGAAAACATGAAAAAAATATAGGCATATTTCTTATTGGTGAAAAACATCCCATGTTGATGTACTTGTCTAGTTGTCTGCGAATCCATTAGTTACGGTCCATTTCTTCAAGATGAAATTCTCTAGTCGTAGCTTAGTAATCAAGGAATTGAGTTAGTTTGGTGAATCGGTATCCTATCCCCGCATTGTCCAATATGATCTGGACGGTTATTTTTTTTCAGACCTTAAAATCCGGTATTTTCTAGAGACCATCCAAATTAAATTGGCAGCACACCGTTCTGCGTGAGATAGGATTTGGTTTTTGGTAATTCAAATTCCTATCCACATTAGTTTTTTTTTTTTTGGATGACACGTTAGTTCAATTTGCGGTCTCTATCAACCCACTCCTGAGATGTCAAATTGGGGTCAAAGTCGGTAAGGAGTGAAATTGACTCGACGTTCAAACAAATTAAAATAAAAAATAAAGAAACTTACGGATTTTATGTGAATTGTCATAGTGTCGAACGGAGTGGTGAATAATTTTTATTAAAAAAAAAATCAACACCGGCTTTCTTAAATACGGCGTATTTGTTGAGCAAGAAGTTGAAATTGGGATCTCATTTCTCGCGATTATAAATTTTAATTTTGATATATTGTCTTCTTTGTCGACTATCTTGTATGAAATCTTAAGTAATCAACGAAAGAGATTGGATTTGGTTGGCTTATAGAACACTGAAAATAACAAACAATTCATTTATTTAAGACGGTATCAAATAAGGACAGATTGTTAAAGTGTTAAACTAAGTCAAATTATTCAATAACAATAATAATAACGATACTAATAACAGTCCTTTCGGTGAGACTGAGCAAAGTCAAAAAGTTTGAGGTTTGTATATCATACCAGTAGTGAACGTACCGCACAAGTCAGAATCTTGGCAGCTGAGCTCATCTAGTGAACAATCTTTTATTGGTGTTTGCTCATCAAGCATATGAAAAAGATCATCTACATTTTGACTCACATCTCCCCACACTTCTAAATAGATATAGCAACAAAAAATGACCAAAATGAAAAACTAGTAATCACATATTGTTATTCTAAGGTGATTTTAATTTTGTGGAAAAAATTCTGGTTTAGATTTTACAATATCAGGAATATTTCTTCGTCAGTTAAGAGGGCAAGTACCTGAATCTTTGACAATGCTATCTCAGGAATTGATACACAACAGACAAATACTGTACCGATGAAATATTATTTTTCTAACACTATCATATAAATGAACTATGAAATTATATCATGGTGAACAGATCAAACCCTAGCCATGTATAAAACTTGTAGTTTGTGTATTGTTATATCTGTATTTAGGTGTAGGTAAGTTATCCTCCACTTATAGATGAATGATATCCTCCACAGTACTCTCCCAACCAAAAAATGAGGAAAAAAAAGGAACAAATGTAAAATATAAATACTTAAATTCCTAACATTTCAATAGGTTTCCAAGCCATTAGAAATATATTAATTTGGTGTGTCGTGAGATGCACGTGCCAGTGCGTCGGTACTCTGGTTAGTACAATAACCAAACCTGGCCGTTGATTCTGCTCTGCTCGATCCTATCTGTTCGATCTTTTTTATGGTGTTCGTCCGATCGATGGCAGTACCTTTCTCTGCACGAACGATGTGAGGGGCCTTGTTTGATTGGGAAACCTAGTCTCAAAATAAAACCTCATGTCTACCGATCTAATCGTTTGTAGAACAGCTTGAAGGTTGAATCCACAGGGACAGTGTTGGAATGCCGGTCTTTTACTTTACTAAACTAGCTTGACGGTTCAACTCTTATGTGAATTAAGGGTTGCAGGTGGGTCTAAATACTAAGTTTAGTTTCAAGGTCAAAACAAGAATTAATGAGAGAGATTCAACAAGTCACGTAATTCTAGGGTTTCTGGTTGCTAACACTTCTTCTTAGTCCCAATTCCAGCGGCCCGTTGACTCTCGTAGCGGCCTGCTAAAAGAACTTAGGTCGCTAACCTATTAGACTGATCACTGGCTACTTGGCGGGCATAGACAACCTCGCTGGTTCACTCAGCGGCCCGCTAGAATTAACGATGTGAATACGAATTGACCTAATTTAGTTGACAATTATGTAGGGATAATTGCTTAATTAAGATTCTTAGATCAAACTCTCGTTTTAGGTCTGGTTATCAATTGATTAACCCAATTTCCCTCGTATAGAACCTAAATTTCAACTATCGTTTCTTGGTCTAGTTTCTACAAGTCTGTACCTTTCTAACCTATGAAATCCTTGAATTTTCACTCAAGCGAGCTCTACTTAATGGGTGTAAACAAATCTACTTAAATAATCATGGCATAATCAATTCAAGCAATTCAAGCAAGGTATAAAACACAAAGATATCAAATAAACTAAATAAACATGCAATCAACAACTAAGAATTCGAGTTTACAACCATAGCCCTAGAATAAACAATCAACAACTAAAAGACATCATACAAACACAAGAGAAAATGAGAATAAGGAAAGATTACAACCAATTGCTCTTGCGTGTCGAAATCTCCTATCAAACACGTCTCTTGCTGTCGCAATCAACCTGCTTGGCGCTGTCACGATATGGACTTGAGACCTAACTCTCAAATAACTCAATATCTAACCCTAACTTGACCTTGGATTTGATCTCTCTCTTGTTCTCCTTCTTGTTCTCTCTCAAACTAGTCTTTAATAGGCCTTGGGAAGGTGTAGAAACGCTGAAAATAACTGAAGACGTGCTCTGAATGCACCTGGAGTCGGTAGAAACCGTCGTCCAAATATAGAATTGCTAAATCGGGCGATTCTGCTAATTCTGGCAGTTCCAGGTCTGCGGGCCGCTGGGACTTTCAGCGGGTCACAAGAAAATGTCAGCACTGCGTCCTGTCAGTATTTTGGGCATATCTCCTTCATCCGAACTCCGTTTGAGGTGATTCAAGATCCGTTGGAAAGCTTAGAACGAGCTCTTCAACTTTATGGACTCATCCAAGTCATTTCTTATCCATAATCTGCAATAAAATTAGAAACTATCGTAGTAACTCATTCTTGACACAAAAACTCTAATTAAACTAACCTAAACTAACCTAAATTCATCTAAACTATGTAAACTCAAGGCAATTGGTTTAGTTTGGAGACAAAATGGTACTTGAATATGCATATGAAATCCACTCATCAGGCCTCATCGGTTTACTATTTCTCTGCAACTGGTGCACGTAAGTTCATGTCATGTCAAGTGGGTCTTATTGTAAACAAATCTGGTGGACAATGTGCAAGCAATCTAAGTTCTCTCCCATTCTCTCTAATTTCTCTGGATTCTTCTCGATTCTTGACCACACCAACCACACGAAATGAGGGAGGGGAAAAGAAAGAAAAAAAAGCGTACGATGCTGCTCTGCTGATGCGACTCCTAAGGCCAGAGAAAGACGACAGCTATCGCTCTTCTTCCTCAAATTATGGCGGCCTCAGATCTCAGTTCGCAATGCCGGTAGTATAGATGAATAGATCTGTTCATATAGACATAGTATAATAATAATTTTTAAATAAATAACTCGAAAATAATGTTAGATAAAAAAAGTCATAAGAAATAAAATATATTTTATAATAACAATAGAAAATCTAAAATAATATATTTAACATACAAGATAATAATTCCAAAATCAAGACAACAAAAAGTACAATAATTTCCTATGGCTTCGTTTGGATGCGTTGAGAATAAGGTAGGAAGAAGGAAGAAGGGAAGAAATTTATTGGGAAGGGGTAAATTTATTGGGAAGTGTGTAACTTTTGTGAAGAGTTTGGATGGTTAGAAATAAATTTATTGGTAAAAAGTGGTTATTCCTTATTCCTTATTCCGGGAAGAAACCATCCAAACAGAGCCATGATTTTTTTTCATAATTTTGCATAATAAGTTCTTTAGAAATCTCATTGAGCACTTATTTTTCTTATTTTTAGTGGTAGTTTTTATATAATATTCGAGTTGCATTTTTTATCCTTTGTGGTAGTTTTTATTTATGTCTTAAAGTTCATATAATATTATATAGACGAATCACGTAATGCGCGAGATTCGCGCTAGTATATATATGCTACAAATAATTTTTCATCCAAATATTTCATTCTATTCTAAATTTTATCTTAATAAAATTCATTGGGTAGGAGGGAAGAAGACGATTAGCCGTGAACAAATGCTACCTGGGCTCATATGCGATTTTTTAGGCGTTGTTATGTAATTCAAATCAAACACGACATGTTCAGCTGGGTTCTTCAAATTTTTGAGATGGGTTACTAACTTCTTGTGGATGTTTTTCTAATTACAAACAAATATAATATCAAATAAAATTTTTTTGAGGTGGGTGTCACCTTGTGGATGTCACCTTGTTTTATGTAGCTTCGCCCCTGTTTTAACCACACTGTGGATGGAAATGTTTTAAGTGCGATCGTTAGGTTACATTCTAGGATGAATGTCTGTGATGACATATGCTTTTTCTTTATTTAGCCATGCTTTGTTTTAACCATAGTTAACATCTTAATCTAAATGTTCCCAAATAACATGAGAATCTTCTAAGTCTACTTAATTTAGCTTTCCATAGTGCATTGAAACTACAGAAAACAGTGCAAGATGATTCACAAAATACCTCTTGACAACATTCGAGCAAGGATGAGCAGCAATCAACCAAAAACTATCCAACGAAGAACAAAGAACCTAAAAGGCTGCAGATGGAAAAAAAAACAGTAAATATAATAGCCACAGCAAGGAAAAAATGATGGACATGCCCTTGTAATCTCTAGCATCAAACAGCTATCTCTCTAATGACATGCATCAGGGGTGTTGACCTCTGTGCGTTTCTACACCGACAACCAAAACCATAAAAACGATTTTATAATTTTATATCAAAATTTGCCATTCTATCTCATCCAAGAGCTATCCCTGCACCTGACAACCTACGTGTGATTGGAGAAATTTGAGCTTGTTTTGTTAGGTGATGCAAGCCTACCAATTTTTTATGAACAAAACTTAAGCAAAATAATAGCCCACCAAATTAATCTTAAGACAATTTGAAATTGAACATTAACTCAATCCAATTTACTTTATCGACGATCTATATGCAGCTATGCATTTTTTTCCTCGTCCCCACAAAATAAAACAATTCTTTAAGATACTATAGAGAAAATAAACTGTGAAAATAAAAGAAAAAGTAACTTTGTCTTCACCAGTGAGATCGTTGTGCATTGATGCAGAAATGACTGCCACATGCATCCAGTAGTGATCAACATTGATGTAGCTTGACAACATCTCTTTCCAAAGAACTTGTTGCTGCCTCCAAGCTTATTTTTTCCTATCATAAAAAAAGTTAAATATATCTTTAACAATCATAGCCCATAAATCAAGAGCAAAGACTACTGAAATGACATTGCATTGGTATCATGGCACAGAAATGATTAAACTTGAAATAGTTATATAATATATCACAAAAGTTTGCACGAATTAGAACTTCCAATTTTTTTCTGCAAAATAACATAAGAAACGAAATACCAATCTACATATGGAGTGAAAAAAAAAGTAATGGCGAAGCAATATAGAAATCTTTGGACAAAATAAAAAATAACAAATGGAGGAGAGAGGGAAGAAGACTCTAAACTCATAGATAATGACCGGTGCACATGAAATCGAAAATTATATTTTTCACTAATTCACTAAGCACAATTATAAAAAATATTTAGTAGAGATAAGGTGTATGGTATTATTTGGATAGGACATACTTGAGCAGCCTTGATCTCATCGTAGGCAGCTACCTCCTCCAGACTGATAGTGAGGTCAACTACTAACACATCTATAGTGGGGATGTGGGATGCTATGCCTATCAGCTTGCCATTAAAAGCTGGGAGCGGAGCACCTTTTACTACAACCTATACATTTTTCAATTGTTAACATATCTGGAAGAGAGTCAGGGATTTCAAATCACATTAAAATTTCATTGGCAGTATTTATTACATTTTCATTCTGTTGTGTGTATATGTGCATGTAAGAGAGAGAGAGAGTACCTTGGTGGTACCGATGCTGCTGGTGATGATGTTGAAGCTGGCACCACAGCTACATATCCAGTCCTTGCTTGAGGGTCCATCAACGGTCTTGTGGGTGCCTGAAATAATGAGAAAAAATATAAAATTGTAAAAAATGAAGCCCCGAAATAAAGTTATGTTGTGAGATAAAGTTGGAAGATGAACCACCAAAATTTTATTGTATTGTGTAGTTTATGGTATTATGTCATTTATAGAAGTGTAGGGACTATTTTGTAAAAGAACAATTATTGATTAGTATAAAATAGAGCCTCTGGCAACAGAGGTCATTATCCCTAGTTTCTCTATCTAAATTTCTCTCTTATTTCTTCTGAACTAATCTACTGAAATTTACATAAGCAATTGTCAGAATTTCCTTTAATATTATATACAAATAAGAGATTGATATATCATATTGTAAAAGTCAAACAAAGAGAAAATAGTAACACTTACTGATCGAGGGTGTGAACCAAGGTCAAACAAATAAATCCTTGTACTCGACTAGTCGTTCGTAGTAGAGTAAAGGTGTCGAACCCACAGAGATGGATATGAATATTATTCTTATTATTTCGTTAAATCTAGACGATAAAAATTGAGAAGAGAATTGAAATCACGAGTAGAACAAATTAAATTAAAATAAAGGAATGCAATTGCAAGCAATCGAGAATATGCAAAACAATTAAAATGAATCTTTTTGGGGTTTTCTAACGGATTAAGATAAAATAATAAAGGTGCCTTAGGGTTCGATTTCACTTAGAACTGGCCACAGAGTCGCAAGACCTAGCACTTTCGTATTCGGCCTTGCTAATTCCACTGTGTAAATGCTGTGGTTTACCGTTTCGTTGATTTATTCAAGCCAAGGATCCATCTAGCCAAATCTAACTTCCTAACCCTCCGCTTTCGCCTATTGGGTACGGTATTTAGAATGGGATCTAGTGTTGAATAACCCTCATCGAGTGTATTGCACCCCCAACTTTCGTTGTTCGGTGGACTTACTCGAGTTTACCAATGGTTTTCTACGAGGTATCTAGTTAGATTTTCGCCTAACTAGAAACGTTTACTTTTGGTTAATAATTGGTCGACTTTCGCCATTGACCTACCTCGAAATACTTGCACAGGACTCGATTAATATAATGTAAAGAAGTTCCCAACAAATGCGCGCGTACAAAAGTCGAGCAATACAAGTAGTAAACAGTCCAAACACAAGCAATTTCAATTAAAATCCCAAGGGTAATTGACTTCATCCATCAACAAAACAAATAAACCAAGCAAAACCTAGATCTAAGCTACATCGTTCCCTAAAGCAATGAGTTTTTAGCCTAACATACTAAGAGTAACAGTGCAAATAACAGAATATAGAACTAAACAATCCATAAAAACCAGAAAATAGAGAAATAGTACTAGAAATACACAAATAAACCAGTCTATGAGATAAAACCACTGCCAAATGCACACTAGAAGGTAGGGAATCCGTCGGAGCAGCAAACCACAGCGAAATCTCGAGTCTAACCCCTGTCCCAGTCGCCCAAAACCAAGAGAAAAAGCCAAAAAGTGGATCTGGATCTGCTGGAGAGAGAAGGAGAGAGAAATGGAATGAAGAATGCCCCCCTCTATACATGGAAGGCGCCTATATCATCTCCAGCAGCTGTCACATCAATTCCCCTTCAATTTGGGCGGAAATCGAGGCTTCCAAATGGAGAAAACGCCTCCAGAACGCTGCCAGAACACCTTCCATATATAGCAATTCGGTCCGAATTAGGAGGAATTCGGACCGAATTGATGTCGCTGGATTTCAGAAGATCTGTCTGCACAGGAATTCGGTCCAAATTCAGGGGAATTCGGTCCGAATTGCAGGGTCTGGTTCGCGAAACGCCTTGATTCGAGCGGGGCTGCTTCATTGGGCTGAGTTGGGGCTTGGTCTAGGCTAGGCATGAGTCATCTAGCACCTGAATTGCTGCTTTCCTTGCTGATTTCCTTGGATTCCTACAAATAAGATCAAAGTGCAAAAGGGCAGTGCCAAAACTGGCAAAGAAAGGCAAAAACAGCAATAAATCAAAGCTTTAGTCATGATTTCGATGTAAAGTCTGGTCAAAATAGCAATATAAATATGAGATATCAAATCCCCCCAAACTTAAAACTTGCTTGTCCTCAAGCAAAACTCTAAACTTAGAAGAAATGACAAGACTCAGGCTTACGATCGAAATTGAAATTTGGAGTTTGGAAATTGATTTAGTGCACAGTTCAGTTTGATTTCGATTCACGCTTTTCGAGAAATGCTCAATTGGTGTTCTCAAACTAGGGTTAAGTTGTTTTGATTCTGTTCAGGCAACTCTTGGTCCTAAGGAAACCATGACCGAGAGCTAAGGGTCCTAGCCTCTATTCATTTAATCACAATGCAAACCCGAGCTTGTTCACCCGTTCATTCCCATGACCCGAAAGGTTTTGCAAAAGAATTTTTGTTCAAATTAGAAATCATATAGTGACCCCCTTCTCAAAACAATTTTCGATCTTTCACCAATTTTTGATTCTGCAAGTCGAGTCGTGGGGCTTTGCACCCTAGAGGATTAAGCGCGAATCATTGACTTCGAGTGAGCTACTGGCACATGTCGCACCAGTGGGTTTGGTCTAGTTTCTTTTGCAATTTATTTGTTACGGTCCACTATGAGACTAGCAGGGACTACCCAATCGTCCTCGAGAGCTTTGAGGTATCGATTCCTGACAGCCCGCAACTAGCCCCACCCTCCAAGCTTAGCTACTGGCACATGTCGCGCCAGGGAGGTCGGTCCGGTTTTTACACAATTTTTGCTACTAGCTCCGCCCCCAGAGTTTGTGGTTAAGTTGGTGTAAAGAAGTCTCAACGCTCCTCGTTTTCACAACTATTTTAAATTGTCCAATTTGAGGTTGCTTGTTGGTGATTCAAGCCTTAAAGCAATTTCATACACAAGACAGGGTTCACTTTACAATTTCTAAGGATAACAAAATCTTTTTCAAAATCAAGCGGTTTCACAAGTCCGTTCACTCGGCGAAAGGTTTCAGTTTTGACTAACTTGTGTTCAAACAACTCTTAAGCAACCAAATTTTTGGACCCAAATACCCTTAGTTTTGAAATCCCTCGGCCCATTGGTACTTGAACAAACCCAAAACGCCTCAACAACGAGAGTTTTCGAAATCCCAATCAAGATTTTAAGAAAAGAAGTTAAACACCGAGTTTTTGCAATGAATCAGCGTCAAGAAGAGCTTAGCTGTGCATAAAATCAAGTTCTCAACCCTCAAAATCAGTTAAAAACAATAGTGACTCAGTTCAGAAGAATCAGGGAAAAATTCGGACCAAATTCAGACGAATTCGGACCGAATTGGACGCTCTGTCAAAAATCAGGCAAGCAATTCGGACCGAATTCATCTGAATTCGGACCGAATTAGAGGTTCTGTCCAACAAATTTTTCAGCAGAAGCAGGAATTCGGTCCGAATTCTGAGCAATTCGGTCCGAATTAAGGGTTCTGTTTTGCGAAAATGTTCCTATCATGCAACAACTTCGTTTTTTCTTTATACAACTTTGCATTTTCATAGGAATGGAAACGTACCTCATCTAGCTCATGTAAGTCTAGGATTCTCTTTTGACCTGCTGCGTGCAAGTCCATATTGAGGGTGCGGATCGTCCAAAGCGCTTTGTGCTCGATCTCAACCGGTAAGTGTCACGGCTTGCCGTACACCAATTTAAAAGGGCTCATGCCAATCAGAGTTTTGAAAGCGGTTCTGTATGCCCAAAGTGCATCGTCGAGCTTCATGGCCCAGTCCTTTCGTGTTCGCGTCACCGTCTTTTCGAGAATGCTCTTGATCTCACGGTTTGAAATTTCGACTTGACCACTCGTTTGCGGGTGGTAGGGAGTTGCCACCTTGTGCGTGACCCCGTGTCTCTTTAAGAGGTTGTCGAATTGACGGTTGATGAAGTGCTTGCCTCCATCGCTTATCACGATCCTGGGGACACCAAAACGAGGAAAAATTATCCTTGAAAAGAGTTTGATTACCGCTTTTGAGTCGGCTGCCTTGCATGCGATCGCCTCAACCCATTTGGATACGTAGTCGACTGCCACCAAGATGTACTCATTTCCGTAGGAGGAAGGGAAGGGCCCCATAAAGTCGACGCCCCAAACATCGAAGACTTCCACCTCTTGAATCGGGTTGAGAGGCATCTCGCTCCGCTTGGATATGTTGCCCGTCCTTTGACACTGATCACAAGACAAAACAAAAGAACGAGCATCTTTAAATAAAGTGGGCCAGTAGAGACCAGATTGCAATACCTTAGCGGCCGTCTTGGAGAAAGAGGCATGTCCGCCATAAGCTGAGGAATGGCAGTGAGCGAGAACGGGTCGGACTTCCTCGTAAGAAATGCATCTGCGATAGACATTATCGATGCCCAACTTGAACAGGTAGGGCTCCTCCCAAAAATAGTACTTGGCATCCGATTTGAGCTTCTTTCTTTGTTGGTAAGTCATTTCGGGAGGCAGCGCACCGCTAGCTAAGTAATTGGCCAAGTCTGCGTACCAGGGTGTCCTGAATTCGGACCGAATTGGCTGGAACTCGGTCCGAATTCCAGGCTGAGAAATCCTGTCGGCAGCTCCAGAGGAACGAATTCGGTACGAATTGAGTGGAATTCGGTCCGAATTCTGGCATGAGAAAATTTCTGGAATTCCAGAGGCTTCAATCCGGTCCGAATCAGGAGGAATTCGGTCCTAATCACCATGAATCATCATCAGATGTTCGTCTGGGAACGATTCGTTGATCGGTAGCTCTTTCTCTTCGCTATTTTCAACATGTAATCGTGACAAATGGTCGGCCACCGAGTTTTCTGAGCCCTTTTTTGTCCCTTATCTCGAGGTCGAATTCTTGGAGGAGTAATATCCACCTTATTAGCCTCGGTTTCGCATCTTTCTTGCCTAAAAGATAACGGATTGCAGCATGGTCTGTGAACACTATCACTTTTGACCCCACAAGGTAGGATCTGAATTTGTCGAGGGCAAAGACGATGGCAAGCAACTCCTTTTCCGTGGTGGTATAGTTCAGTTGAGCTGGGTCAAGCACCTTGCTCGCGTAGTAAATAGCCACGGGTTTCTTGTCTCGCCTTTGACCGAGAACGGCTCCCACCGCATAATCACTGGCGTCACACATGAGCTCAAAAGGCATGGACCAGTCCGGAGGTTGCAATATTGGTGCGGTGATAAGAGCTTTCAATAGATTAGAGAGGCGGCAAAATCGATAAAGCATGGAGACAATCATCATTGACAACAAAATCGATATCTTTTATCAATAGATTAGAGAGAGGTTTAGCAATTTTTGAGAAATTT
Source organism: Rhynchospora pubera (assembly GCA_028095005.1). Taxonomy (NCBI): domain Eukaryota; kingdom Viridiplantae; phylum Streptophyta; class Magnoliopsida; order Poales; family Cyperaceae; genus Rhynchospora; species Rhynchospora pubera. The sequence continues at coordinate 117,449,145 of CM051461.1, forward strand.
TTGATAAAGCGACGGTAGAAGCCGGCATGTCCCAAGAAACTTCGCACGTCCTTTACGTTGGATGGCATTCCGAGCTTCTCGATCACTTGAACTTTCGCTTTGTCGACCTCGATTCCGTTTGCCGTGACCACATGTCCCAACACGACTCCCGTCTGTACCATGAAATGACATTTTTCCCAATTCAAGACAAGATTGACTTCTTCACAACGCTGCAAAACTTTAGAGAGGTTAGTCAAACAAACGTCAAAAGAAGTACCATAGACGGAAAAATCGTCCATGAATACCTCCATAACATTCTCAATCAAATCAGAAAATATGGCCATCATGGCACGTTGGAAAGTTGCTGGTGCATTGCACAGCCCAAAAGGCATTCTCCTATAAGCAAATGTACCGTATGGACAAGTGAATGTGGTCTTTTCTTGGTCATCAGGGTGGATGGGTATTTGGAAGAAACCAGAATAACCATCTAGGTAACAAAAATAAGAGTGAGAAGCAAGTCTTTCGAGAAGTTGGTCGATGAACGGCAAGGGAAAATGATCCTTGCGAGTGGCAGCATTGAGTTTACGGTAGTCGATGCACATGCGCCATCCCGTCACCATTCGGGTTTGAATCAGCTCGTTTTTCTCATTTTTCACCACGGTCGTCCCACCCTTCTTTGGGACGACATGGACTGGGCTGACCCACTTGCTGTCCGAGATCGGGTAGATAACTCCAGCGTCGAGGAGCTTGAGAATCTCCTTTTTAACAACCTCTTTCAGGTTGGGGTTAAGCCTCCTTTGAGCCTCGATGGTTGGTTTGTGGTCGTCTTCCATCAAGATGCGATGTGTGCAGAAGGATGGATGGATGCCTTTCAAGTCCCCAATTGAATACCCGATCGCCTTTCGATGTGCTTTTAGTTCCTCCAAGAGCTTCCCTGTTTGCTCATCATCCAAAGCAGCGTTAATAATAACAGGGTAGGTTTGATTTGGTCCAAGAAACTCATACCTTAAAGTGTCGGGCAGGGGCTTTAATTCGACTTGGGGTGGCTGACCAGGGGTTGGAATTCGGTCCGAATCAGGAGGAATTCGGTCCGAATTCTCACATGAGAAAATTGCAGAAATTCCAGAGCCATCAATTCGGTCCGAATTGAGTGGAATTCGGTCCGAATTGATGGTGTTTTGTGGTTCTGGCTCTTCTATCGTCTCTCCAGTCGATTCCTCCACCGCTATTACTTCTTGTATTTCGCTAAGGAACTCGTGGTAAGTCGTGAGAGCATCAAGGTACCGGTCTTCGAGTCGCTTTTCGACCGGAATCTCCTCCACATCGATTTGGTAGCAAGACTCGAGCTGGTTTGAGCATTTCATAGCCTGGTCGATTGAGTATTCCCATTGCTCACCACCGACTCTTACCAGAATGGTCCCGTCTCTTATGTCCATCAAGATACCTGCAGTTCTAAGGAAGGGGCGTCCCAAAATGATGGGAACATCCTCGTCTTCCTCCATGTCCATTATCACAAAATCACCAGGTACAAAGAATTTACCGAGCTTGACTGGGATGTCTTCGATCTCACCGATGGGCAGTCGGATTGACGAATCTGCGAGTTTGAGAGTGGTGTTTGAAGGTTTCAATCTCCCAATGCCGATCCGGTCGAACACGGATTTGGGCATCAAACTCACGCTTGCCCCATTGTCACACAGGGCCCTTTTTATCTGAGCTCCGCCAATAGTGCACGGTATGGTGAATCTACCCGGATCGTCCATCTTAACGGGCATCTTCTTTTGAATCACCATGTTGCAATGCTCTGTAATCCCTGCACTTTTGAACTCTTCTAAAAGAAATTTGTGAGTAATCAGATCTTTTAAGAATTTGGCATAAGAGGGAATCTGAGTAATTGCATCAGTGAAAGGAATGGTGATTCTCAAACCCCTAATTACCTCTAAGAACCTTTTGAACTGCTCGTTTACCTTTGCCTTGGCCAATCTTTGAGGAAATGGAGCCCTTATGCGCTGATCGGGGGCCTTCAGCAGTGGATTTGGGGCAGATGTACGTTCGGCCCCTTCGAATTCGGCCCGAATTGGCTCTGATTCGGTCCGAATCAGAGGTTCTGGAATGCGCTGCGCAGCAATTCGGTCCGAATTAGATGGGATTCGGTCCGAATTCGCTTCAGGTCCAGCTGCAGATGCGACCTTCGGCTGAACTTCTTTGGGCATAGGTGGGTCCTTGTATTGGGTGCCACTCCTTAGTGTGTGCACTGCGTTGATCTCTGCGCGAGGGTTTGGCTCGGGTTGACTTGGGAGCTTCAATTGCTCGCGGGTGTTTTGAGATGCAAAGAACCCCTCGATCATCTTTTCCACTCGCGAGGCGGCTCCGGCTTCTTTTTGGAGTTTGGCCATTCCATCAAGGAGTTTCTCATTTAAGGCATTTTGAGTCTCAACAAAGTGTTCGAGCTCAGGTGTAACATAGGGTTTTCTTTGAAAATTCTGCCCTCGATCGTTGTTGGGCAGGGGGCCTCGATTTTGATTCGGTTGAGGTGGGTTTCCAGGACGGTTGTTGTATATCCTCCTCGGGACAAACCCGCAGTTTTGGAAGTTGCCTTGGTTACCACCTGTCTCATTATTCCCGGCGACTCCTTGGTACCAGTTACGGACATCCTCGAAGGAATTGACTTTCTCCGGTGCTGGGTCGCCATACTGGAGAGGGCAATCTGGAGACTTGTGCCCTTCCTCCCCACACACTCCGCACTCTTTCGAGAGCAAGTGGGTGCCACTAATTGATTGCATCTTAGCAAGCTCAGCCTCGAGATAAGCGATCCTATCGCGAGTGTCTTGGACTTCCTTAACCTCGTGTCGAATTGGGTTGCCTCTCGACGGGTTAGGTGCTGGCCAATTGTAGTGCAGCACACATCTCTCAATAGCTGCGCGTGCTTGCTCCGCATCGAGCTGTGTGAAACTTCCACCTGAAAGAGCATCAACATTCACTTTAATACCATCATAAAGACCGTAATAAAATGAATGGATGGTTAACCAATCCTGAATTCCATGGTTAGGGCAAGAATTCTCTAGGTCTCTAAATCGTTCCCAAGCTTCCCTATACGATTCATCACCCCTTTGTTTGAAATTTGTGATTTCCCTCCTAATTTCAAAGGCTCTTTTTGCTGGAAAATACCGTTCGAGAAAAATCCTAGCCATGGCTTCCCAACTATCTATTGACCCTCTTTTCAGTGTGTTGTACCATTTTTTTGCCTTATCCCTAAGAGAAAAATGAAACAAGAGAAGTCTAATACAATCCGGGGAAACCCCGTTAAATTTCAACAATTTGGTGCAATCAAGAAAAGCTTGTAAGTGTGCATGCGGGTCCTCTTGGTCAGCCCCGTAGAATTGATTTTGTTGCACGAGCGCGACATGCGCAGGGTTGATCTGCATGTTGTTTGCGGCGATTCCTCTAATAACAATTGGTCCATCTACGTCTTGGACTCGAGGGGCAGAGTGCTCGCGAAGAGTTTTGTGTGGCCCCTGAGCTTCGTCGGGATTAACTGGTGCTCCATGGATGCTACCGCCGTCATTGAAATTTCCATTGCGCTCTTCCTCGAAGACGAGTCGCTCTTGCTCGAGGGCGAGTCGTTCTTGGAGAATCCTTTGCTGTGTGGCCTCTAACTCAAGGCGTAGAGCCTCAAGTTGCCTAGCTTCATCAGTTCGATCGGCCATTGGAACGCTTGTTCCTTCGCCCGTCTGCAGATTCTGCAAGAATTCGGTCCGAATAGGTTGGAATTCGGACCGAATTGGACCCTCTGGAATTTGCTGAGTCTCGATTCGGACCGGATTGGGCGGAATTCGGTCCGGATTCGGTGCTGGTTGTTGTTGCTTCTTCCCCTTGCGAGCAGCGACTTGCGTTGTGCTCGAGCTAGAAGCTTCGTGAGGGTTATCTCCCTTACCCCTTAGGTTGTATTCGTGTGGAATTTGGGGTTGGATGTTTCTTGACCCTCTAGCCAGCGTTACCCTACACACAAGAGATTCAACAAAAAAAAAGTACCGAATGAGTAAAAAGAATAAAAGAATGAGTCTAGCCTCTAATTACTTTAATAAGAAATAATATCATAACGCCATCCCCGGCAACGGCGCCATTTTTGATCGAGGGTGTGAACCAAGGTCAAACAAATAAATCCTTGTACTCGACTAGTCGTTCGTAGTAGAGTAAAGGTGTCGAACCCACAGAGATGGATATGAATATTATTCTTATTATTTCGTTAAATCTAGACGATAAAAATTGAGAAGAGAATTGAAATCACGAGTAGAACAAATTAAATTAAAATAAAGGAATGCAATTGCAAGCAATCGAGAATATGCAAAACAATTAAAATGAATCTTTTTGGGGTTTTCTAACGAATTAAGATAAGATAATAAAGGTGCCTTAGGGTTCGATTTCACTTAGAACTGGCCACAGAGTCGCAAGACCTAGCACTTTCGTATTCGGCCTTGCTAAGTCCACTGTGTAAATGCTGTGGTTTACCGTTTCGTTGATTTATTCAAGCCAAGGATCCATCTAGCCAAACCTAACTTCCTAACCCTCCGCTTTCGCCTATTGGGTACGGTATTTAGAATGGGATCTAGTGTTGAATAACCCTCATCGAGTGTATTGCACCCCCAACTTTCGTTGTTCGGTGGACTTACTCGAGTTTACCAATGGTTTTCTACGAGGTATCTAGTTAGATTTTCGCCTAACTAGAAACGTTTACTTTTGGTTAATAATTGGTCGACTTTCGCCATTGACCTACCTCGAAATACTTGCACAGGACTCGATTAATATAATGTAAAGAAGTTCCCAACAAATGCGCGTGTACAAAAGTCGAGCAATACAAGTAGTAAACAGTCCAAACACAAGCAATTTCAATTAAAATCCCAAGGGTAATTGACTTCATCCATCAACAAAACAAATAAACCAAGCAAAACCTAGATCTAAGCTACATCGTTCCCTAAAGCAATGAGTTTTTAGCCTAACATACTAAGAGTAACAGTGCAAATAACAGAATATAGAACTAAACAATCCATAAAAACCAGAAAATAGAGAAATAGTACTAGAAATACACAAATAAACCAGTCTATGAGATAAAACCACTGCCAAATGCACACTAGAAGGTAGGGAATCCGTCGGAGCAGCAAACCACAGCGAAATCTCGAGTCTAACCCCTGTCCCAGTCGCCCAAAACCAAGAGAAAAAGCCAAAAAGTGGATCTGGATCTGCTGGAGAGAGAAGGAGAGAAATGGAATGAAGAATGCCCCCCTCTATACATGGAAGGCGCCTATATCATCTCCAGCAGCTGTCACATCAATTCCCCTTCAATTTGGGCGGAAATCGAGGCTTCCAAATGGAGAAAACGCCTCCAGAACGCTGCCAGAACACCTTCCATATATAGCAATTCGGTCCGAATTAGGAGGAATTCGGACCGAATTGATGTCGCTGGATTTCAGAAGATCTGTCTGCACAGGAATTCGGTCCGAATTCAGGGGAATTCGGTCCGAATTGCAGGGTCTGGTTCGCGAAACGCCTTGATTCGAGCGGGGCTGCTTCATTGGGCTGAGTTGGGGCTTGGTCTAGACTAGGCATGAGTCATCTAGCACCTGAATTGCTGCTTTCCTTGCTGATTTCCTTGGATTCCTACAAATAAGATCAAAGTGCAAAAGGGCAGTGCCAAAACTGGCAAAGAAAGGCAAAAACAGCAATAAATCAAAGCTTTAGTCATGATTTCGATGTAAAGTCTGGTCAAAATAGCAATATAAATATGAGATATCACTTACCTTACCAACAAAAAAAATGAAGAAGAGGCACACGACACGATAGCTCATTTTTACAGCTGAAAGCAACAACATAGACAAATTCTTATTAATTTTAGCAAGACACGACATTAACTCATACCATTTGAAAGGATCTAATGGGAAAAAACGACTTCAGTTAATAGTAGCACAAAGCAACAAATATTTGAGGTCTTAAGCGTAAATTTAATCATAGATCTGTTGTTGAACCAAAAAAAAATATGCATCTATGCAGAATTTTGAGGGTGAAGCTGGTTCAACACACCTATGATCTACTCACGTGAGTTGTTGCATCAGCATAACCCTGAACTAACATTCAGACCGAAGCAATAATAAATTGAATAAAAACATTCAATCGAGAAAACTTGAAAACCCAAGAGCGAACATGGTCTGTTCATGTGAGGTGCTGCATTAGGACATGCTTGAGCTAACATTCAAATTGAAGTTTTTAATTTCAAAAAGGGAATCAGATTGGATGATCTATTTTTTTAACAGTAAAAAGTAAGACTTGATATATTTTGATTAACTGCAAACCAACATAGCTGATATGCAAGATTAGCAGTTGAGTACATCAAACATCTGCAGAACCAAGTCAAGGTAAACAATCAAGTGAAAAATTTATCTTTAGATGACTACATCAAAGATTGACATGAATAAAATCAAGTCAGACCAACTTGCTAGAATCACAAAAATAAAGTCAATCTATAATCTGCAATTTTCTGAATTTCCTCAAAATCAAGTCAATCTTCACTCCTCTCTTTTACTCAACTTCACAGAAATCAATACCAGCTTATGATCGATGAACCATCAATCTGGATGGCGAAAATCCGATCTCGACTGAAGGAGGAAGATGTGATATATTCGTCTGCACAACAAGCATTGAGAGAGGAGAATGGAGGTCTTGAATATCTGGCAACGAAGAGGACCAGCGGTGTTTACTTTTTTGCGCTGAAAATTGGAAATGATGGGGACGGAGAGAGACCGAGAAAAGTAAGGAGACGTGGAACATGGAGAAAAGGTAAAAAAAGGTACAGAGAAGAATGACAAAGCCGGTGGCCAAAAGAGGAAGGAGATATGTGTGACAATACGGATGAGCAACACGGAGAGAAAAGGAGAGAGGAGAAGTGAGGCGACACTCTTTGGAAAAGGGCGGTGCTTCGGGCAACAGGTTTTTGACTTAGAGCAACAGAATTTTGTTGCAAATGACTAAATTGCCCTGCGCAAACAAAGATATTATTTTATCGGCTATGAACCATGTCGGTGTGTATGAAATCACAAACTGGAAAATTAAAAGTAGGAATGAATCACAAATTATCAAATCTATAATTCGAAATTAGAAAGGAAAAGAAAACGATTAATCTATAATATTAATGAGTTGATGCATAATCTATTTTGTGTGAATCAAACCCTCGTTGCATATAACAATAGAAATGCTGTGGGAAGAGAGAGATCAGGTTGAGAGAAGGGATAAAGAGAAAGGAGGTGAAGATTACGATAGATCGATGAGAGAGGGAAGAGGGTGGCGAGAGATTGTAAAGGGATGAGGGATTGAAAGTTAGTGGGGGCAGAAAATCTAAGTTGTTTGAAGAAATACACAAGGGCAAATTAGTCATTTCGAAAAAATATATGTTGCTCGAAGTAAAAAATTTACTACCCAAAGCACCTCCCTTTGGAAAAAGCGAAGTGAGAGGACGAGATCGATCAGAAGAATAAACGGACGCGATCACTAACCCGAAACGAACGGCCAGGATGAAAATACTATGTTAACTATAGTAACCAGCCCTCCCACTCGCAAGTCACACCTGCCGAGCATTATATATTTCTAATTCTAATTCCTAATGCGTCAACTCTTTGGACCAGGTAGAAGATATCAACTCCAAATCAAGTTTCTCTAGTTTTAGAATGAATATTATGGGGTATGTGTCTGACTCAAATAATTCTAGCTCAAACTTCTGTCCTAACTATTGATTGTATGCGGCCCTAGAATAATACATTTGTGTGTGCTATATGATATAGCATTTATATATATGGTATTTGGCCGGACTTAACCCTAAAATCATAACCTAAACTCTTGAAATTGTGTGCTTTTCAGTTTGGATTTGTAGGATTTGGTACTGCTTTTCGTTTGTCTTTGAATTTCAGGGATTTGAGGTGAAACCAACGCAAATCGGCACCTTTCCGGCAAGTTACAAGTGATCTGGTGCGGACTACATCAACCCTGTGCGACAGACACCTCACATCCCTCTTCTCTGGATGCCACCTGTGCGGCCAACGCTTGTCTGGTGCGGCCAACAGCCCTCTGGTGCCACCAAGACCTCTCTGGTGCGGCCAACAACTCTCTGGTGCGTCCAATACCCCTCATGTGCGGCCAACAATCCTCCTGTGCGGCCAACAGCTCTCCAGTGCGGCCTACAATGCATCCAACATGTCCTGGACATCTCCAGTGCGGAGTGCAACCCAACTGTGAGGCCAACACTTGGGCTGGATGACTCATTCCCAGCCCTGCATGTTGTTTTACTCCGAACTGGGCCTGCGTAGCTCGCACAGCCCAAATTGTATCCCGCACCAACCTAACTGTACTCCGCACAAAACCCTAAACCTAAACCATTCCCTATATAAAGCGCCTCCCATGTCAAAATAAGGGATCTTTCTCTCCATCTTCCACTCCCCAGGCAGCCGCCTCACTTTCCACCATTTTCCTCCGTCGTTCCCCGCACAGCTCCATCGTTGCCCGCACAGCGCCACCGTACCCCGCACAACTCCACTTCGTACCCCGCATAACACCATTTTCCACCGTCGATCCACTCTCTGCTATGTCGATTCACCCCGCACTGCCGCCATTGCACCCCCGCACCGTCGCCATTGCATCCCGCATCGTGCCTCTGGAGCTTTGAATTTCATGAGACAACAGTGATTCCGACCCCTATTTCGACTCTAGAAGCTTGCAAGTGTTAGGAAATTGCCCAATTTTAATTTTGTGACTAATTACTATTAATTAATCCAATTAAAACACAAGCAACACGAGATCTAGTACTTTAAGCAATAGACACAAAGAGAAAGAGGAGAAATCGATACCTCCCGCGAAATCGTATTCGCGGGGCTCGACCAATGCATGGGAATCGATGGCGTGCCTTCTCCACCGTCTCCACCACGTCACGTAACCGCCCTCGAGTCCACCAAGGAGGATTAATCACGTTCTACAAGGTACGTGCTAGCGTACCCAAAGAACAAGCCTAATCCCTATGGTTTTCTCTCTTGCATCAATCAACAACCTTGATTTAGTGGAGAGAAAATAGCTCAACACATGAGCAAAAGAGAGAAGGAGAGGGTGAAAAGTGGCGGCCTCATGGGAGGAAATGAGAGGAGAGAGAAAGCTAGGTGGAGGCTCTCATAAGTGGTCCTTATATAGAGCACAAAACCTAATTGACCTCTTGCATATTTACAACTATGCCATCCCACCTACCACCATAATGGGCAGCCACGAAATGGGCCTTTATGGGCCATTTAACCCCTTCATTTGGACCATTAATTCATATAATTAAGGTCCCTCAACTTTGCTCTTTAATTGGGCTATATATTTGCTATTTAAATAACGGCCCAATTCATCAATATAACCATTTATATTAATAAGTGTTGAACTAAATTAATTATTAACTCATTAATAATTGTTTTAGGATTAGTTAATGCATTAATTTATTTCTATATGATTCATTGACTTAATTAATTATAACGGTTCGCAACGGTATATAATTAATTAATCAATCTTATCATATTTCCACAGAACTTACTGCTGTGAATAAATAAATAATGCACTGTGTGATTAATGTCCTATTTGTGTGACCCTTTGAGGATTTATGCTATGTTGGCCATGGAATTAAATCGTTATTTAATTCCAATAATCATAAGTGGTATCTAGCAACACGTTATGATTCCCAATTCACATAAATAGTGTACTGCTACAATATTTCAATCCTGCATAAGAGAATAAATATGTTTCTCTATTTTGATTCTTATGTCTCACGATATCATTGTATAATCCAAGATAGGAATGTGTCATTCTTGCAGATTATACGTTTCTTGATCTAGAGTTGATCGCTTAGTTGCGCGCATACGATCCAACTCCATCAAGGGGCCCAAACAGATATCGTCACTCACTAAGTGAATTAATGAGGGACATACGGTTTTCTTGATGATTAACTTTTCCCCGCACAATTCAAGAGAACATAAATAAAGTCCGTATAGCAGCCCTTATCGGGAATCAGCGGTAGACAGTATTTATTGAACCTATCCTCATGTGGAAAAGATAAACATCTCAAACTTAGAACCAAAATCACAACGAAATAAACAATGACACATAACACAATCCATATGTTTATTTCGATGGGTCAAGTCCTGTGCTATGTTCCATAACATACACATATGCAATTAAGTTGGTAACTCTTTACCTATGATTAGTAGAACTTAATCATCACTTAACTTGCATACTAATCTTATAAGATAATTAATGTTCCTTGTTAATTATCAAGATTATGGACCGTTTAGATTTATTATTGTCATTCTAAAGAATGATCCACAGAGATCTACAATTCAGATCCTCAACCTGAATGATCTGTCAATAATAAACCTAGGAACAGATGATAAAATATCATCCAAAAAACATAAACTAATAATTAAGTCATTAAATTATTGACTTCTAGGACATAACTCTAACAGCAAGTAGGAGGAATAGGCTGGGTTACGGTTGTCTCTCTCATTTCTCTATTGTTTGCTCGATTATGGAGTTTGTATCTTGCATTTCATCATTTACTTTCAGTTTTGAGCATATGCTAGGCTAGATTGCATTCTCTTAGGGCTTAGGTTAGATCTTGATGTTTGGATTGATGTATGACACTTGATATTTGGTATTTGATGTGTATTGCTTGTTGGATGTTATTTGTGAATGCTTGTTTGTGCTTGATTGATTAACTGAACCTCCTATTAGATGAATGCCCACATCTAATCTTGGTCAAAGGTGTAGGTTAGTTGATTGGTTGAACAAGGTGACTTGAGGTAAGATATAAGCCGAAAGGTAGTCCAATTGGTACCCGACGGGAAAAAGTTTCTGCTAAGGCGAAAGTCTAGTGGATACCTTTGAATACAACAAGTGAACTTAGGTAGATTAAGCCAACATGCGAAAGTTGAGGGTTAATCGACCTAATGGGGGTGTTAGACTAGGTTCCGGTCCCGATACCATGACCAACAAGCGACAGCTGAGGTCTAGGGAGTCCAAGTTCGGCTATATCTGCCTCACTCAAGCCAAAAACCAAGTTATTGAGACGAAACACCATTAACTAAGGGTTGTGCGGGCAACATTGGTGCCTGTGCGGAGTACACATGCCTAATCTGTTGCGCACTAGTCGGTACCGGCACGAAAGTGACCGGTGCCGACGATCCGAAGCCGGACTGAAAGTAAAACTGAAACCCTATGACACTTTCATTGCATATTTTATCACCAAAATACCAAAAATTGTTAGTTGTTTGTCTCTTAGTCAATTGTCTTTGTTAATTGTTAGTTTAAGCCAAAATCCTTCATTTGATTGTCTAGATTTTGTGAATAAGTAAGGTTTAATACTTAATCTACCGTCCCTGTGGATTCGATTCCTAACCACATCCAACGATTTACCGTACGCTTGCTGTACTTTTAGGACTAAATTAGGGTATTATTAGCTACACATCACTATACTACATGACAGATATCGATTATCCCAAATGTTGTCATTTTTTTTTCTATTATCATTTTTCATGATCAAAGGTTATTATGTGATTTTGTATGATTTTTTTATGAAAAAAAACCAAGATAGTATGTTTGCGAGTGTAGAATAATTTTCTTTAGTATTGTTTAAACTAACCATTTTGATTTGTTTGACAGATTTTTAGTTTATGAGTCTGCATCTATATTTCATATTGTAATGGCACATATTTGTTAAATATCAAATCAAAATATTTTTATGCTGTTTAACTTAACTGAAAGTTTTTTTTAATAGAGCATTTTTTATATTTGATCTCAATTCCTTAGCTACATTAGTCTACTTAAGTTAATAAATAAAATAGAAAGATGCTATAAGGGATAACGAAAATATACCAATCTCTAGTTGATAAAAGTTTTTAAATTTATATTAAAATTCGTATTATATTATTTAGTAAAGAAAAGCCGATAAATGACATTCTAAATGTTTGCAATATTTGCAGAGTTGTCTTATTTTGAGAGCTACAAAATAACTTGCTTCGTTTTCTTTGCCACTTTCATCACAGAATAAAAACAAAGTTTGATGATCTTTCACCAAACATGCTTTTAGCATTTACAAGTTACAAGAGCTCCACATAAGATCCGTTGGAAGGGGCAAATTTAGCATGTTCCCATCCAGAACCAGTACAAAAATACCGAAAGAGCTATGTGGGGACTTATTTTGTTTCAACATCAATTTTTTAGTGTGATGGTCTCAACATCATTTTTTTTAGTGTGATGGCTTTATACATGTTATTTTATTTTACCTTAAGTATGGAAGTAAATAAAAAGCAAACTTCGCATTTATTTAATTTAATTGCCTATTTACTAAATTTGAATTAAGCATTTCTTTCTTATTTACTTTAGTAATTTTTAAATGAATGTTAGTTTATCCATGTCAGCAATTACTAGCATCTTACTTTGTCAAATTACAATGGTAAATTATTCCATTTTTTTATACTTACATATAAAGAATTATCAACAGATGAGAGTAATACATGTAATCGGATAATGCTCCACTCCATGGTTGCTCGAACAACTTTTACCTACCAAACAGCGCTAGAGGGACAGCATGGCATGTTATGTCAGAACCTACTAGCTGTGAAGCCAATAGAGTAGATAGGAAAACAAAAATTACCTGAAGCCTGAAGATACCACACGATCGCCAAATACGGACAAAAGCTGGAAAAAAAAAATAAATCGATTTTCCATTGGAAATGAGGAGCTATTTAAAAAAAAATGATGTAAAAAACACAAGTATTCAGTAACTTTATATATTTTTTTACATGGAGTCATTGAAAATCCGCGGGTTAAAACTATAAGAATTCGATGTCAAAAACACTGGATCACATATATATTTTAAATTGAAAATACAACCTACTGCATTCAAAAAATAATTAAAAACACAAACAACAGTAATATTTGCGTAAAATATACATTGAAAAATTAGTATATATATTCTACAATGAAAACATGAATAAAATATAAGCATCTTTCTTGTTGGTGAAAAAACATCCCACGTTGATGTACTTGTCTGCGAATCCATTAGTTACGGTCCATTTCTTCAAGATAAAATTCTCTAGTCGTAGACTCTAGCTTAGTTATCAAGAATTGAGTTAGTTTGGTGAATCTTTATCCCGTCTCTCGCGGGTCCCGTATCATCCGATTTAATCTGGACATTTTTTTCAGACCTTATAATATGATAGTTTCTAGAGATCATCCAGATTAAATCAGTACTGCACCGTTCTGCGCGAGATAGAATTTGGTTTTTGGTAATTCAAAATCCTATCCCCATTAGTTTTTTTTTTACCACACATTAGTTGAATTTGTGGTCTCTATCAATCCGCTACTGAGATGTCAAATTGGGGTCAGAGTCGATAAGGAGTGAAATTGACCCGACATTCAGACAAATAAAAAAAATGGAAAGAAAGATGTCTCGCACTTTTTCAGTCCAACCACGGAAGATCAGATAGTCCTCTATGGGGCGAAGAAAATGCGGATCAGATACCCCTTGAGTCCCCTAGAATTCGAACACCACTACCCGTTTTACGAACGAAAGATAGCAATGTGACCCTAGGGACCTCAAGAGTTGATTGTTTGTGTGTAGGTCCTTTCCTTCCAGCAGGCGCAAGCCCCTGCTATTAATTACCTCCGATCTGAGTCCGAGTTGGGAATCAGACAAGAGCACCTCTAGATCGGGAATAATCAAATGATTAGGCATTAAAAGCAATCGGAGTCAGTTTTATTTTATTTTGATGACTAGCGTTTAGTGGGGTCTAAATGAAGGCAACACAAAATAGTCAAGAATTGAAATAATGCAATGAAAACATTCAATATCAAACATGAACAATGAAAATTATTGCACTAGGTCAGATTCTTTGGTCACAGTTTTGAGACACTTTGGGTCGCCTTGGGTTGACTTTACTTTGCTGGGTTGGGCTTGGTGCCGTCACTCAGATTTCTTGAGCTTGATACTAGAAAATTTGGGTATCCTAGATCAGTCCTCAATCGTTCGGGGATTTAGAGATTTTTGGGATTTTCGTTCAAGTCTCGAGTACAGATGCGCTGTGCCTCCTCTTGACAAAAACTTTTGTGATGCCATCGGTTGACTTTTCTTCTGGTCGCCTAGTCAACAGAATTTGACTTTTGAGTTTTAAATTTTTAAGTTTGAATTCTTGAGTTTTGCTCTTGAAATTTGGACTTTTAAAGTTGCACTTTTAAATTGCCTTTTGGAATTTGAACTTCTGAGTTTGGACTTTGGACTTCTGAGTTTGCGCTTTAAAGTTCGCACTTTTAAGTTTAAACTTTTGAATTCGGACTTTTGAGTTTGCACTTTTCAGTTTGTATCTTCTTTTTATTTTGGAATTTTAAATTTGGACCTTTAAATTTGCATTTTTGAGTTTTCATTTTGAATTTTTATATATATTTTTTTCACCTTTATTGTGATATTTTTGTTGTTTGTTTGTAGACTATAGCGTTTGATTGCACCTGTTGTCTAGAATATATTTTGTCCAAGTGTACTTGTTGTCCAGAACATGAAATGTTCAAATATACCCGCTGTCCAAAACATAAATGTTCAAACGATTTTATTCAATTTCCTTAAGGAACTTAATTTTTATTTAACCATGTAGATTTATTATTTTCCATTATGGTCATCCTTTTAAACTTTAATTTTGAAATTTTTGTGCTTTAGTGTTTTGGCATGACATGATATATAAAAATATTCCTCATATTTTTCTTGACATTTTGATATTTTGTGAGAATTTTTCTGAGAATCTAGCTATTTTTAATGTATTTTTGAAGTTTTCTATTTCTGGAAAAGGTTCTGATTGGTTGGCCCCTGGCTGTTCGCTATTCTGCTCGTCAGAGACTCGCTATACGATTTTCGTCACAGAAGATCAAAGGGCCGCTGGATTTGAGTTGGTTCAATCATTTGGTCTATACCCGTGCCTGTGCACCATGTTCATCTCTCTCTTTTCTGTTCGAACTCGTATCCCTCCTCCGTTCTTTCTGAGCAGCGATTAGGATGGCTCCAGTATGCGCCAATGACGGACCCCGGCTGCTGTCCCGCCTGTAGCTAGGTCGAGGAGCATCGTGCTGGCACCATGAGGTTGGTTACGTTATCCGTTTGAGTCGCGTTTGAAGATTTGGGGCGTTCTGACTGCTGGTTTTACTTGGTCTGCAACAACGGCGAAGAGTGACTGACTGACGTGGTTCAGTGAAGAATTGTCTAGACGAAGGCACGATGAAGCATCTCGAGAGCATCAAGGAGCCTCCTACACATTCAATTTTATATTGCCTTTCCTAATTTGAGGTGATATACATTGACTTTCTTTTGGTCTGACAGGCCTATGAGCTGAAATGCAACTTTCGTGTGTAACTCACCTTATGTATATTTTTCACTTTCCTTCAAACATTTTTTTTTATTCATTTCATTGATCAGGTTAACTAGTATTTAGACATTAAGTACTCAATTTCACCTTTATCTTCATTCTATTTGTTGACCGTATATATATGACTTGGAACTTCAGGTCAAGATTGCAGCACACTTGTCCAGATAATTGAAATGAAATTTGGACTAATGATGCTAATTTTGTTAACACCGGCTAGTGATCATTTATAGGGCCATCTTGTTCATTTTGGACCCTGACATTCCTTCGTTTTACAGAACCTTCTCAATTTATGTTTTTTCCTTTTGGTACCATTTTGGAGTTCAGACAATCTCATACAGTCCAACTTTTATCATATTCACATATAACTTTTATGCTGAGACTAATTCACTTTCCTTTTCTCCTTCGTGTAACATAGTTTCACATACCTACTGGTTTTAATTTCTTTCAGTTTCTCTTACACTCTTAGTTCGCCATAAAGCAACTCAAATGCTAACTTAAACAGTTATTGATGCTGGATGACTTGAATTCAAACTATTGATGTTCTGACTTAAGGGATGCAACTTCTTCACACTTTTAAAGGGCATGCCAATTATAAACAAGATATATAGCTTTGAAACCTACTGACTTTACTTCTTTTTTTTCTATTTATTTAGCGTGTCTAAATACCAACCTATCATGTCACCACTACTACATAATTTTCACATGACCTTGAAATTTTCCCTAATGACAGAAACCATTATTCTAGAGACATGAACTCCAACTTCAGATTTGCTCTTAAACAGAAATGAGGGAAAGAACAGTTCACTACACATTTTACTTGGGGGGGGGGGGGGGGGGTGACAACTTGATATGCATATTTCTTAAAAGAAAGGACTCCTATCTGCATTTTTGAAATGTATTTTTGACATCTACCTTTATGTGGACTTGACTTCTTTGTCTTTTTGACAGAATAACTTTATTTCAACTCTAAACTTAACCATTTTACTATGACAAGAGCTTAATCTACTGGAACTTGATTAATTAAGAACTGTGTGCATGACAGAATCAACAAACCATAATGACAACTATGACATATGCTGAACAAAACTGAAAATCAGAAGCTAACACGGTATCCATGGAGGTGGAATCTAGGTCACACCCTCCATAGAACCAGCAACCTCTAATCACATACTGACAGTAAGAAACTTATGTTAATGCAAGCTACTCCTATATGCATGACATTAAAACCTGACTTAGAAGCAACTCTTTTTGTCAAGAACTCATAATACTCACTGTTTTTCTACATGAGACATGGACTTTTTATTCTGAGAATATGAACTTTAACTTCAGACCTACTCCTAGACAGAAATGAAGAAAAGGACTATTAAGAAAATTTTGATATATTTCTTTTGTTTAGAACCTGACATAACCCAAACTCATATTTTGGACAACATTTCTATATTTTTTTGTTTAAAACCTATTTTATTTAAAACAAGCCAGATTAAAGTTTTTGTTTGTATTTTTCTCTGAAAAGAACAACTTTAGATTTGTTTCTACCCCCTTTTTTTTATGAAGACGAGATGTATGTGTTTATATACTCTTTTGATCCATTTTTTTTACTTTGGCAGCATGACATGTTATTGAGATGTTTTTATTATTTTGTCTTGAGCCATGCTAAGGCTGACGTTCTTGACAATCAAGCCATAGCATGCTTTAAGACTTTATTTGTAAGAACCATTAAAGATCACCATGAACCATGGCAACAAGGTGATACCAGGTCGGCGTTCTTGACAACCAAACCCTTAGTGGTACCACCATGCTGCCAGACTTGTAGCTTCGTCATAGTTGCAGCTTCTCTGTAGCTGGAGAACTCCTTAACCATGGAGTAGAAGAACTCCTTTACCATGGAGTGTAAAATAACCACGTAAAGAAGACAGGTAAAGTTGTTTATTGAGGTGTTTAGTCTGGATACAGCAAGAACAATTGCAAAGAAGTTTCAAACAAGCTAAGTATATGCACTCGAAGAGAGAAAAGGAAATTTTTATTCATCAACAAAAGAATAGTACAATTGTTTTCTTTTCTACCTTTTTCTTCAAAATTCTTTTTTTTTTTACAAGTCTTTTCCTAAAACGATTTTGGCAGCACCTTAGTGTGTTTCTCCAAAGTGCCGCCCTTAATCTTCCATCCGAGGCTTCTTTTATATGCATGAGTTAGGTTTTGCTTCTCAATTGACCTTGCCATGTGGCATCTCCTCAGATTTTCGAAATCTGATCAAGGGCTGAGATGTTGTGATGGAGAACCGCCTTACTTTTCCAAGCTTTGCTTCACTTCTTTCTTCTGCTGGCCAATTGCACTCACCAATAGTACTTTGACATGTGGAATGGGATTTGGCACAGTGGCACGCCATCTTGGCTCACTGCTTTTTACTTGGTGCTATGTTGGCTCACGCTTTGATTCTGAGTGAGGATAGTTGCTGTTTGTTTATATGCCACCTTGATTATAATTCTCTTTGAGCTTAACATTACAACCCAATTTTACCAATTTCGACTTGAAAGAGTTTAGAAGTGTGGTGGCATATGACTATTGGGTCAGTGGATCTGACATGTGGGGCCATATGCCATTTGGCAATTGAGTGGTATGGAGTATAATTGCTACTGTCCCTTTAATCACCATTACATCTGGAGAGACTTATCTTGGCGCCAGAGATGGGAGACACAAGGACTGTTGTTGGCAAGCATCCAATGGCTTAACCTGATCCAAGGGTTGAGATCTAGGCGGCAGAGTTAGGTTTAATGAAGATGCATTTTCATTCCAATTACATCCCCATTCCTTTGATTTCTATCTGATGGCTGATATAGCTGCTTTGGGGGCCAAGCAATCTCCATCTTGTCTTCATTTGCGATTTAGAGAACACATGGAGGGAGGGGACCAGTGAGAGCATGTTTTATGTCTTTTTTACTTGCTGCTTTCCCTCAAGTGCAACTGAGATTAACGCTGCCTCCAGTGAATTTTGAACACTTCTTTTGATCATTACAACTTCACAACGCTTTGTTTAGCATGTCTTAAGCACTAATTACATTTACAAATGACTGTTAGGCATAATTAAACCAGCACTCAACCATGCCGTGCCACTCAATTAGTGCTTCTACCTCATTGCTTCATTTTGGTCCCAATTGAACGCATATTCTTACTCTCAGGACCTTCACAAGTGTGTATGCACAAGCACAATGAGCTTCCATGCCTCCTATGGCTTCAATTTCATTTTCGCCATCTCACTGCCTCGAGCTTTCTTTGTCAAAATTGGTGTTATAGGGCCCATAATAGGGATCAATATTGGTACCGCTGTGTTCTCCTTAGTCTGTGCTTTCCAATGGTATCAAGAATTCTGACAATGGTGGAGGGAATCGTCGGATTGGGTTTTGTCAGAGGCGGAGAGGGCTTCGTCTCCGATTCTTTTTTTCAGTTCTTTCCGTTTAATTGTGGGGCCCATGGATGAGACCCAATGGCAGCTTGCCATTTGTGAGGAAGTGGACTGCCGACAGGTAGGGTCGAGTGCGAGAGAGCCAATCATGGCTCGACACTTGTGAAGAGGTCGATGGGCAGATCAGGTTGGAGAAGAAGGTTGTTGTCCGAACCTCTCCATTTCTGTCTTAATGGAGCTGTCCATTTTCAGCTTTTAATTGAATTTCAATAATTGTTTGATTTTTTGCTCTTCTTTGAAAAATTAATTGGAGCCTTTCTCTTTGTTATTTCGGCATAAAATTTAGCACACTTCTTCATAAAAATGCGGAGCACCAGATGGTCATGAATTTTCCATTTTTAGAATTTTAGATTAATTAAATAAATTTTCTAAAGTTTATAGAATAATTCACATAATTAATTTATTCACGCATCCTTGCTGCTTCCTTCTAGCTTCTTGCTTGTCCAATCATCTTATGATATTTTGTCACCTTTTTTTTATTAATATTGAATATTAAATATCAGATTAACACAGTCATATGGTGAACTGTCTTAATATTAATATTAATATCAATATTATGGCTTTAATCCAGGTGCGTCTTTCGCTTCAAAAATTGACCCCGTCTCTCTGAGAATCTGGACCCGACATACGTTCATGGGCCCCATTTTCACCGCCTTGCAAATTATTGAAATTTTCTCATGTGACAAAAATTAGAGGTAAACAAAAGAAACTTACGAATTTTATGTGAATTGTCATAGTGTCGAACGGAGTGGTGAAGATTTTTTTTTTTTAAAATTCAACACAGGCTTTCTTTAATACGGCATGTTTGTTGAGAAGAAGTTGAAATTGGGATCTTATTTCTCGCGCTTATAAATTTTATATTGACATATTGTCTTCTTTGTCAACTCTCTTGTATGAAATCGTAACTAAGGGTGCGTTTGGATAGGTGTGGGAAGAAGGGAAGAAGTATTGGGAAGTGTGTAATTTTGTGAAGAGTTTGGATTGTTTATAATTTTTTTTCTTCCCATCTTCCTTCTTCCTCTTCTTCTTCTCTCATCCAAACGCACCCTAATCAACGAAAGAGATTGGATTTGGTTGGCGTATAGAACACTGAAAACAACAGATCATTAATTTATTTAAGACGGGATCAAATAAGGACAGATTGTTAAAGTGTTAAACTAAGTCAAATTAATCAATAACAATAATAATAACGGTAGTAATAACAATCCTTTCGGCGAGAGTGAGCAAAGTCAAAGTTTGAGGTTTGTATATCATACCAGTAGTGAACGTACCGCCCAAATCAGAATCTTAGCAGCTGAGCTCATCTAGTGAACAATCTTTTATTGGCGTTTGCTCATCAAGCATACGAAAAAGATCATCTACATTTTGACTCACATCTAAATACATATAGCAACAAAAAATGACCAAAATGAAAAACTAGTAATCACATATTATTATTATTATTATTTTAATTTCATCATTTTGAGCGAGATGACTCGGCCCATGAGCGGCCTGCAAATTCCTTTGTCGGAGACAGGAGAGTGGAGACACGCTTATCTTATCTTGTCTACCGACTACTGAGCACTCGTTCCCCAAAAATCTGCTCGCAAATTCCGTAATAGGGATTTGGGTTTGTTGTGGTCTCTCTCTCTCTCTCTCTCTCTCTCAATCACTAATTATCTCTCCTATTCATGCTCATTGTACCCAAGGTACTTGTGGAAATGTTCTTTCAAGGGTGAAGGTTGCACGACTGCCTTCTGATCTGCATTTCAGGTGCGTTACGTTACTTGTATCAATTTCAGCTTTTTAGTTGATTCCACTAGTCATCCAAGTTTAGTGAATTCCTATCAATTTGTGATCTAAAACCTTTGGTATATCACTATATCAGCATGCACACAGACTATTAGAAACACATAATTTGATTAATTAAGCCTTTTTGTTCATTGTCTAAACTTAATTATTGATTTTCTTGCAATCACAGTACGTATATAGGTTAGATCTTATATGACATTTGATTAGTAGAGCTGCTTTTATAACTGTTATTAGAAGGTTCAGATTCCTCCAGAAGATGACAAGATTGGACAATTTTAATAACCAAAATACATTGTTTTTCACAATCTGTGTTGTTTATGTGCTGTCTATGAATGCAGTGGCAGAAAAATAGACGGGCAGATTGTCGCTTCGACAGACGAGAGTGAAAACCACATATGTTTAAGATGGTCCATACATCGTCTCTTACCCCCCTTCTCTTCACTGTCACCTACAGCTTCCCAATCCCAATCACAGACCTCACTTGCTTCTCGTCATAGCCTCTGCCTTGTCTGCTACTCAATACCCCAATCCAAATCTCAACCCCACAGAATCACTAAGAAACCAAAACCACCATCCACTACTACCAACTACCCTAGTAAGAGCAATCTTGGCGAGATTCCGATGAAGCCGTCGCAGGACCACTGCAAGCAGAAGGGCAAGCTGGAGCAGGAGGAAGGAAAGCAACACCGGAAGGCAGGTTCCATTTCTACTCAAGAGGCCATTAACCGGTTGCACTTTTATTTGGATTTTCCAGACACTCTAGCATCGATTCGAGAGTTCAATCAGCTCCTGTCTGCCATGGTACATGCCAAAACCTCAGGACATTACCCCTCCATCTTTTCCCTCTACAATCATTTAACACAAACTCTAGGAATTAGTCCAGATAAATATACCTATGGGAACATGATTAATATCTGTGCCCAGATGAATCGGCTCAACCTAGCTTTTATGTTTCTTGGGAGGCTTCTAAAAGAGGGTCACAGACTTGATGCGATAACCTTTACTCCACTACTTAAGTGCCTCTGTTCTGGGGATAGGATCTGGGAGGCAGCAGTCATGTTGCTTCACAAAATGCCTAAGCTGGGAGTCGTTCCAAATAAACACTCATATAACATTCTTATCAAGGGACTTTTATCTTATGGTAAGACCGAGTTAGCCCTTCAGTTGTTTTTTAAAATGGTTAAAACTGGTGGTGAGTGTCAACCAAACGTGGTCTCATATACTACTATAATTGATGGACTCTGTAAGGAGAGTGATCTCACTAAGGCATTTGGTTTGTATAAACAAATGTATTCTATGGGGGTTATACCTAATATTGTGACATACAACTCATTAATTGATGGTCTTTGCAAGGATGGTGCAATAGACAGAGCAGAGAAATTGTTGCTGACCATGGTTAATGAAGGGGTCGATCTTGATGTCGTGACTTACAGCATTCTTATAGATGGTCTGTGCAAGCATGGTGAATTTGAAAGGGCAATGAAACTGCTGCATAGCATGAAATCTGAAGGGCACAAGCCTAACGTCGTGACTTACAGCATTCTTATAGATGGTCTATGCAAGCATGGTGAAATTGAAAGGGCAATGGAACTGCTGCATCGCATGAAATCTGAAGGGCACGAGCCTAATGTGGTGACTTACAGCATTCTTATAGATGGTCTGTGCAAGCATGGTGAAATTGAAAGGGCAATGGAACTGCTGCATAGCATGAAATCTGAAGGGTACGAGCCTGATGTCGTGACTTACAGCATTCTTATAGATGGTCTGTGCAAGCATGGTGAAATTGAAAGGGCAATGGAACTCCTGCATCGCATGAAATCTGAAGGGCACAAGCCTAATGTGGTGACTTACAGCATTCTTATAGATGGTCTGTGCAAGCATGGTGAAATTGAAAGGGCAATGGAACTGCTGCATAGCATGAAATCTGAAGGGTACGAGCCTGATGTCGTGACTTACAGCATTCTTATAGATGGTCTATGCAAGCATGGTGAAATTGAAAGGGCAATGGAACTGCTGCATCGCATGAAATCTGAAGGGCACGAGCCTAATGTGGTGACTTACAGCATTCTTATAGATGGTCTGTGCAAGCATGGTGAAATTGAAAGGGCAATGGAACTTCTGCATAGCATAAAATCTGAAGGGCACGAGCCTGACGTCGTGACTTACAACATTCTTATAGATGGTCTGTGCAAGCATTGTGAAATTGAAAGGGCAATGGAACTGCTGCATAGGATGAAATCTGAAGGGCACAAGCCTAACGTCGTGACTTACAACATTCTTATAGATGGTCTGTGCAAGCATGGTGAAATTGAAAGGGCAATGGAACTTCTACATAGCATAAAATCTGAAGGGCACGAGCCTGACGTCGTGACTTACAGCATTGTTATAGATTGTCTGTGCAAGCATGGTGAAATTGAAAGTGCAATGGAACTGCTGCATAGCATGAAATCTGAAGGGCACGAGCCTAATGTCGTGACTTACAACATTCTTATAGATGGTGTGTGCAAGCATGGTGTAATTGAAAGGGCGATGGAACTGCTGCATCGCATGAAATCTGAAGGGCACGAGCCGAATGTCGTGACTTACAACATTTTTATAGATGGTCTGTGCAAGCATGGTGAAATTGAAAGGGCTATGGAGCTGCTGCATAGCATGAAATCTGAAGGGCACGAGCCTAATGTCGTGACTTACAGCATTTTGATAGATGGTCTGTGCAAGCATGGTGAAATTGAAAGGGCAATTGAGCTGCTGCATAGCATGAAATCTGAAGGGCACGAGCCTGATGTCGTGACTTACAGCATTCTTATAGATGGTCTGTGCAAGCATGGTGAAATTGAAAGGGCAATGGAGCTGCTGCATAGCATGAAATCTGAAGGGCACGAGCCTAATGTCGTGACTTACAGCATTGTTATAGATGTTCTGTGCAAGCATGGTGAAATTGAAAGGGCAAAGGAGCTGCTGCATAGCATGAAAACTGAAGGGCACGAGCCTAATGTCGTGACTTACAGCATTCTTATAGATGTTCTGTGCAAGCATGGTGAAATTGAAAGGGCAATGGACGTGCTGCATCACATGAAATCTGAAGGGCACGAGCCTAATGTCGTGACTTACAGCATTTTGATAGATGGTCTGTGCAAGCATGGTGAAATTGAAAGGGCAATGGAGCTGCTGCATAGCATGAAATCTGAAGGGCACGAGCCTGATGTCGTGACTTACAGCATTCTTATAGATGGTCTGTGCAAGCTTGGTGAAATTGAAAGGGCAATGGAGCTGCTGCATAGCTTGAAATCTGAAGGGCACGAGCCTAATGTCGTGACTTACAGCATTGTTATAGATGTTCTGTGCAAGCATGGTGAAATTGAAAGGGCAAAGGAGCTGTTGCATAGCATGAAATCTGAAGGGCACGAGCCTGACGTCGTGACTTACAGCATTGTTATAGATTGTCTGTGCAAGCATGGTGAAATTGAAAGGGCAATGGAACTGCTGCATAGCATGAAATCTGAAGGGCACGAGCCTAATGTCGTGACTTACAGCATTCTTATAGATGTTCTGTGCAAGCACGGTGAAATTGATAGGGCAATGGAACTGCTGCATAGCATGAAATCTGAAGGGCACGAGCCCGATGCCGTGACTTACAGCATTATTATAGATGGTCTGTGCAAGCATGGTGAAATTGATAGGGCAATGAATCTGCTGCATTGCATGAAATCTGAAGGGCACGAGCCTAATGTCGTGACTTACAACATTTTTATAGATGGTCTGTGCAAGCATGGTGAAATTGAAAGGGCAATGGAACTGCTGCATAGCATGAAATCTGAAGGGCACAAGCCCGATGTCGTGACTTGCAACATTCTTATAGATGGTCTGTGCAAGAATGTTGAATTTGAAAAGGTAAAAGAATTGGTGCATAGCATGATTCCTCAGTGGTACGAATCTAATGCGGTTACTTACAGCAATCTTATATTTAATCTGTGCAAGAATGGTGAAACTGCAAAGGCAAAGGAATTGTTGTATAGCATAATTTCTAGCATGATTTTTGAAGGTCAAAGCCTGATGTCGTGACATACACCACTCTAATGGATTATTTGTGCTTGAATGCTGAAATTGAATGGGCTAAACAATTGCTGCATGGCATGGTTTCTAAAGGGCACAAGCCTAATGTCGTTACTCACAACACTCTTATAAATGCGCTATTATGTAAAAATTGGGAAAGCTGGAAAAATTAAAGGAGTTGCCAAAAAGTGAATACCATGATTTTTTTATGGTCATGAGACCTTAATTGTGACGTATGGCGGTTCAAGAAATGTCATTTTGAGGAGGCAATGATTTGCTGCAAGATTTCTAAGGAGCACTAACATATGCTACAATTAATAGATGTGCTCTGTAATTGGTGGGAGAAGGGTAAGCAAAGATACACTATTTGGTCGATTTTATTGATAAATGCCAATGATAATTTGTTTGGTCGATTCATTGATAAATGCCAATGGTAATTTGTTGATAAGATTTTTTTGTTATTGATAAATAGAGGACTTGGAGAATGCAGAAGCATTTTGTCAAATGCAATAATAGAATTTTTCGTATGGTTTCTTTTTTTTTTTTTTTTTTTTGAAGGCTAGGTGGCAATTGCCACACCAGCAATTTCATTAAAAAAGATCAAATTACAAAGTACACGGAAGAGAAAGAAAAGAAAAGAAGAAGACAAAAGGAGTAAACAAACAATTAGCAAAAAAGATAAAAGAAAATTTCACTAACAATCTAATTCTAAGCCATTTTCTTCCAAACTTCAATGGTAGCACAAATCTTTCGTATGGTTTCACTTTGTGTAATCGAGACTTAAATTTTGAAATTTTGACATGCATGCACGTCGTACATGAATGTTTTCCTTAGTATACATTTCATTTTTTTTTTTTTGCTAAGAAATCAAATTATTATACCGTTTCAAGGGCATTTACCAGATTTTACTTTTGTGATGCGCTGAAAATTGTTATACTATCTGATTGATATATTTTTAAAATTTTGTTCTGCACAAGGGCTGATACAAATTCAAAACTCTAGTTGTAGTGAATCAAAACAGATGAGTTTATTTCAGATGTATACAAGATGACATCGTGACGAAGTTCATTTTTTATAAAAACATATCGACAATGGTTTATTTTTTTTTAAAAAAATACTAATTTCAATATGGACTAATATGTTTATTACAAGAAACGCATAATGGTAAACATAAGAATTTGAAATAATATTTCTCAATGCATGTTTTCGCCATATAAAAATTAAAACAAGAACTGATAAAACGGAAAGTAAAATCTTTGCAAAATACTGATGGCTGAGTTATATTTGTCATTGTTTCTTCATGTTTATCCCAAATGTTCAACAATCATTTCATATCCCCAGCGTAAAAACTCTCGTGCAGTAGTAAATGAAAATTTTAAGTAAAGGACTACCAAATCGTTGATATAATTTTTTTTCAATATTATATATTCACGCCAAGATTTTCTAAATTGGTAGTTTGGTAGAGCTGAAAAACAGCAGTCCGTTTTTAGCCTCTTGATTTCGAAAAACTAACTTCAACATGATAAAATTTTTTACTTTGAAAAATCACAAGTGATGTGATGTTTTTGACTAACGTTGAAGTACAACAATAAGCTTTATTGGGTAAAAATCTCTGGTCAACATTACTGATCAATTTAAGTATTTTAGGTCTAATTTTGTAGCATTAATTCTGTTTGTAACAGATGGGATGTACTTAATAGAGGTGGACCGGGTTCCGAGGCCAGGCGGGTATTGGATCCTGTCAGGTCCACCGATCAGGTGGAAGCAGTACTACAAAGGCTGGCAGAGAACAGAAGAGGATTTGAAACAAGAACAAGATGAAATTGAGGATCTGGCAAGCCGACTGTGCTGGAAGAAGGTAGTTGAAGAAGGAGATCTGGCCATCTGGCAGAAGCCCATCAATCATGCTGAGTGCATTAAAGACCGTAACATCCACAGGAACCCGCCAATCTGCGACAACAACGATCCTGACTCGGCATGGTAAGATGAAACATGTAGAAAGGTTCAGCTAGTTTGTACTTTGTAGTAGTATTGGATTGTATAGCGAGCCTAAATATCATGAGGCCCTACAAAGAACATCAAGTATAATGAGCCTAGAAATTGCAAGGAAACCATGTGTATACGAAAGAGGTACTATCAGGTTCCATCTGGTGGCAAGGCCTATACCATCCTAACCGGTACATTAATAAACTGGAGGTGCTAATCCTTTGCTCTTAAGAGTACCGTAGTATATGCTTCCTAAATTTTTTTTTATTTTAAAATTTAAAAATACTACTTCCTACAATTTACAGATGAATGTAAAGGTTTGTATGTTGTCCACTTCTTTCTAATCGGTTTTTGAAGGAGCTGATTGTGTGTTTCTAATACCACATAGGTACAAGAAAATGGACACTTGCATCACACCCCTACCTGAGGTGAATAGCCCGACTGATAGTGCTGGTAGGGGTGGGGCCCTCGAGAAGTGGCCCCAACGTGCTACCTCAGTCCCTCCAAGGATACGCACTGGGTCTGTCCCTGGAATCACTCCAAAAATATTCCAAGATGACACCAAACTATGGGAAGACCGGGCCAACTACTACAAGAAGCTAATCCCACCTCTGGCCAAGGGTCGTTTTTGTAATATCATGGACATGAATGTGGTCCCAACTGGTATAGGGAAGGACGCACTAGGAATAATCTATGAAAGGGGTTTTATAGGCACATACCAGGACTGGTGCCAAGCATTTTCGACTTATCCGAGGACATATGACCTTATACATGCCGATAGTGTTTTGAGTATCTATCAGGACAGGTAATGAAATGCTCCAATCAGCACTACAGTTCAATTATGTTTTTTTTCTGAGGGAATTTTCATATATTTGTTGGTACATTAGTGTTTAATATGAGTGATTCATACCTATAGTGAACCAAATCAATGCATACTGACACTTGACCAAACTCATACAGAACCCAGCCTGCTACATTCTGGTATTAATAGTAATAGGGTACTTGAGATGAAATACGGGTACCAATTTGCCATTAATAGGGTACATGAGATGAAATACACTCCCAAGTGAGATAAACGGCTGAAATAAGGAAAAGGAGTCCGCATTGATTGGTAATCAATGTTGTTCTCAAACAGGCATATCTGAGCTGTATACTGTCAGGGCCAATGATGACTTTATTGCATCAAAATCTGACAGTAAAGTGCTTCTTATAAGGCGTGACTTGACTCGTATCCGGCAAGTCTAGGAAAGAGTACTTGCTCTTTCGTTTCTTTTAGTTTTTTTTTTAAAATTAATTGCATACTTAAGCATAATCTGCGTGAAATTCTTCTAAATTTACCTTGTATGTAAGTACATACTAAGTGACCAAATATTATAATTGTAAAATACCTCTCTCAGAAAAGTCGACAAAGTTCATCAAACCATTAGCTGAGTTGAGAAATCTATAGTATATATATATATATATATATATATATATATATATATATATATATATATATATATAGAGTAAATCTATTGTGAACCATGGTTCATATAAGCTTCCGTGCACCATGACCGTTTTGGTCGGTGGTTTCACAAATTGTCAAATCTAATTTAACTAACCCAATCTATATATTGAAATCTCATAGCAAACAAAATTTTACAATTTTTGAAATTTTTTTACTATTTTTTTCGAATTTTTTAACACTTGCCATTTTTTGCTATAAATATACTAATTTATAAACAAAAAATGGCAAGTTTTAAAAAATTCGAAAAAAATAGTAAAAATTTCTAAAAATTGTAAAATTTTGTTTGTTATGAGATTTCAATATATAGATTGGATTGGTTAATTTAGATTTGTCAATTTACAAAATCACCGATCAAACGGTCGTGGTGCACGGAGCGCTCTATGCATCATGGCTCTATATATATATATATATATATATATATATATATATATATATATATATATATATATATTTTATTATTAATTAAATCCCGTGGGTGTTGGGGACCGTTTTTTTTTTGGTCAGCGACACGGCATCTAAGCCGTTGTTTATTTTTGCTAAAATCTGATCGTCGAATTTTTCCTCATTTTTAAACCTAGCAATGTCTGTGTCTCTCTCTCGCTACTCGGCTCCTTTCTCTCTCTCTCTCTCTGCCTCCTCCGTCGATCTTGCGCACGGCGCACCACCTCTTTTCGAATCTTGCACGTCCTCTTCTATGCCGAATTCTCGCTGTCTCTCCGCCTCCTCCTCCTCTCTACCAACCGCGGCCCACCTCCTCCCGACGGTACCCCTCTTCTTTTGCGAATTTACGGTATATCAAAACCCTCGCCAAATCTGCCCCTTGTCGGTCCTGCCCACAACAAATCCTCTGCTGGTCGTCCGCCAAATCTGTCCTTGACCCCTTCATATATCACTGGCTACTCCTCGAAATTGATTGCGGTATTGTTTGTACTGTTCCTTTTGATCACGTTGGAAATATTTTCTGCCAATTCTTTTAGTTATCCTGTGCCTAATTATTTCATGATAAAATTTCTTTCATGTAGAGTAGATATCATAAAATTTTGAAGGTACAGGTCGACCTTGGTACCAAATTGCTGGTGTGATTAGTAAGAAATTTTTGATCTTCCAATAGATGATAATTGAATTTCTATTTTTTCGCGTAACCTATTAATTCTATTTTCAAAATATAATATTAGAATTTTTATTTGGAAAATTGTTAGATTCTGATTTCAACTCAATGGATTCTACTATTGGCTTAAAAAAAGAGGCAATTGATATGAAGGAAGTCGGGGAATACATATTTCTAGAAAGAGTATACCAAATCCTTGCTTCATTTGTAGTACATATTTGGATTATTTTGGTGATTTCACTGATACAATGAATACTTGAGGATCCACAATATATTGTACAATGTCATTTGCATATAAAGATGGCCACCTGATTAGTTATTACGTTACATATTTATATTTTTTTCACTGTTTCATGTACCTCTTTAATATATTAACAAATTATCTATTTAGGATTTTTGTTCATGTTTGATACTAAATTTTATTGATATGCAAGTTTTTTAGTGCATACTGTCAATGAGTAAAGCTTTTAAGTACATTTTGACATCACTATTAGATTTGAGAAAATACAATTTTGCCCTTCATGCATAGTATTATCTCTTAATTGAAAATGTACTAGAGAAAAATAGTACTGTTTTTATTTCTCTTTTTGTTTACTTTATCAATGGTTTGAATCCAGTCAGAAAAGACCTGGTTCATTTCTTTACATCATGATATGAACTAAACAATCTATTTGGAAGAAAAATATACAAACATTTTAATAACAGTACAATATATTGTTTAATCATTTCTTAACTGCCATGCAACAAGCCCACAAGAAATACAGACATCTTGCTACCGATTCTGCAAGGAATACCTCTCTTTGTGTTGTTTTCATTTTTGGCACCTCCAACTGATCATTATACACATGTTCTGGTAGAAGAGAAACAAAGAGGTTTAAGTCAAATTGACAAACTTAATGTTGTGCAGAAATTGAGACATCTCCATTTATTTTGTTTGGTTGATGATGCCATTAATGCGCTGATTTTAATGTTTGGCTATAGTCGTTGAAGTCTCTTCCATACTGTATAACTCCCATTGAAAAACTTAGACAATTTTGATTCAATGTACTGGTACCAACTTTATTCTTAATACGGTGACCTGTGATACATTTAAAATTTTGCTATGCCAAACGATAATGTCTTTTCATTCTTAAATTTTCTTTCTATATTTTTGGTTTATTTGCATTAGCTGCCACAAGTCATTCCAGTAGAAATGACAGAAAAGTATTAGTATGAATTGATATATTTTTTGTTAGAATTTATAGGTACAAAAGGACTGCCAATATGTGCAACTCGGACATGGCTTCCTCTCCTATTTGTCCTATTATATTCATTTTTTTTACACTGAAATTGTGGTAAAAAATAATTTTTAAAAGTTAAAATTTGATTTCCATCGAGATTTCTACGTGAGTTTTGGATAGTTACCATAATATATTTGTTTGTCAATATATCTGGTACAGTGGACCAGATTGGGACTGATATATTGTTTTGCTGGATCCAAGTCATCCCCAATCAGGGCTTATTTATGTATTATATATATAAAACATACAAACTCTTAGCATTAAGATGCTTTGAATTTGCAATTAAATAGAACACAGACATTTTGAGATGAAAATCTATTAGAAAAACCAATTTGACCTTATCCCTCCGTAGAAAAATGATTATTTTATTATTTATTTTTTATCATTGGCAATAAACATTGAATGCTTGAGGTGACCTAACTTTTATGAAAATTTATGTTATGATGCAGTGAAGTGGCACTATATGGCTGCAGTCTTCGACAAAACCACCATCATTTCGGGTCAGATGGATTTGGTTAGAAGACCTGTCCACGCTCCTCTCAAGTCTGTTTTTGTTACCGAGTACCAGTATCTTTGATGTGGCATGGTGGAATATGCACTGGAGCATGGGGCTAGAATCTCTCTAATAATGCTGAATTGAATGTTTATACTTCATATAAGCTTGATTTATTCAAAAAGTGAAAAATTTTCCTCGCTTTTTGCCTGAAGGGGAATGGCTAGGTTTATTAATACCGATCAAATGTATGATCGCTCTATTTGAATTTCTTCAATTGCTTATATGTTTTTTTTTTTTAAATTCAATGTATATGGATGCTAAAGCAACTTATGTATGATGCTTATGCACTTAATATTTTACAGCTTATGTGAAAAGAAAAATTATGGCGTTTTGCCTTTGCACTTATAAGCATGTCGTACAGGATTTAGACTTAATGACAAATTATTAGTGATTCTTAAAATTGAAATATAAAAAATCCGCTAAGGCGCGGCGAAGCCGCGTTTTCCCACCTAGTGTTCAATTATTTCTGAACATTTATACTACTAATCTTTTTATATACAATGCCCTTACACCTAAATACAGATATGACAAGCAAATTTTTTATTAAAATGAGGATATATCTATATTGAGATGAAATACGCTCCCAAGTGCAACAGGTATAAGTTATAATTCAGTTTGTTAAAATTCCATTTGCTTGAACATTTGAAAGTTCTTTTCGCAGCTGATAATGTTATTATTTTTTCCTTTGTGTTTAAAATTGGAAATTGATTAATGTCATTTGTTTTGCCATCCTTGATATCGCTAAATATAAAGTGAACATATACATCAATCAAATTGAACATATAGACGATCTAAGTGAACACATACAAACGAATAAGTTCAATGAAAATAAGTTGAATGTGCATGTAAAATTCTGAATAAATGATGACAACACATATTTATTTGTAAGTGTTCACTTAGATCGTCTATATGTCCACTTTGTTTGTTGTATATATGTTCACTTTATATTTAGTGATGGCAGGGATGACAGAACTGATGGCAGTTATTATTCCTGTTTAAAATTTATAGGCGATTCCTTTCCTTGTTGGATGCCCAAATTGTTTTAGGAATTTTCTTAACCATTATTGTGAGATGTCGTGCTCTCCAAATCAAAATCTCTTCATTAATGTCACTTCTACCCAGAAGGCTAGTAATTTTATTGGTTAAATCATAGGCTCCTGTCAGTGCCAACTTGTACATAAAAAATTGATATCACTGTATACTGAACCTCTTTGTATTTCTTTGCAAGCTAACAATACACAAACTGTTTCAAGTATAGACTTCTTTGTGACTTGCATGTACAGAGAACAGTTGTATAATTCTTGCAAGGATATCAAATTTGGGAGCTTGAATACCATCGCCATGGATTTTATAGGAGGCGGTGCTCGCAACTACCAAGGTACAGTTTCTTACGATAACAAATTCTTTCATTTGTAGTCTCAAGATAGTGCAACTACCTGATTTTATTCCATTCATGTTGATTGGGTTGATTTTTTGTGTTTGTCCTCATTGAAGGGATTTCATTCGAGACAGTCCCCCTAGAAAGAAAAACTGTAACTTTAATTTTCAAACATTTTATTGTAGAGTGGTTTGCATTCATGGGTAAGATGGCAAGCCCAGATACTACTATAGGTTCGGTTTGGATGGTGTTAGGAATAAGAAAATAGTCTCTTCCTAGGCGTAAATTTATTTCTAACCATTTAAATTTTTCATAAAGTTACACACTTTCTAATACTACTAGGGTTGGACATCGAGCTTCGCTCGATCTAAAAAAGATATATAATATTTTATGCGAGTCTGCTAATATTTATATATATTTAAAATGAAATATTGCTATTCGTTTGACATCAAATATATAGCTCCATAGAATTGGACCCATGCAACATTGGTAGAGACATTCTTTTATTTAGCATATGCTAATATTTAATATTTATTTACTCTATGTTTCATCTGCTGCAACTTGTTGGTTACAATTTTTCTTCTTTCTTTTTTGGATAACTTTCATGTTAATATATCACTTCTTCTTCAGTTATGATAGAATTTGGATATTTTTGTTTCTATCCATATTCTACAAACATAATAG
Source organism: Rhynchospora pubera (assembly GCA_028095005.1). Taxonomy (NCBI): domain Eukaryota; kingdom Viridiplantae; phylum Streptophyta; class Magnoliopsida; order Poales; family Cyperaceae; genus Rhynchospora; species Rhynchospora pubera. Next base: position 117,482,391 of record CM051461.1, read on the forward strand.
AAATTACGTAACTAAATCAATTTAATAAAGCAATCTATAAATTCAAAAAATGGAAAAATCGTAACATAGCAATAATATAAATTATACAAATGTGTCCCGGGCTTTAGGTCGAATACATCTTGAATTAAGGTGAAATTATATCAGTCAAGAGTCAAGACCCAATAGGTGCATAAATGCCATATATACAGTGAATCAACAAAGAAATTAATCATCAGCTTGTACCGTCAAATTAACACATGATGATTAATAATTGGTCAATTACAACACCCGGAGATTAAATTGGTGACATGTCATACCTCCATGTCAACCTTAGCTGCATTTGCCAACCGATCCAAGAGCATGTAGGTTATTGAGGTAACACTCGTTATAGTTATGAAAATTAAGAACAATTATCTGCTATCTTTTTACAGTCTTTTCCACAAATCTACTATCTTCTTTAATTATGTGTCGCTGGCAATGTCTATGAAATCACTCAGCTGCACAAAGACAATGCCTCAATTTAAGATAAATTTGTAGTGCACTTCTAATATCCATTCGACCATACTGTCTTATTTTTTCTTTCAATTCTATAGGAATTTTGAAGCAGGAATAAGCTGTGACCCCTTGTAAAAGAAAAGATGCTAAACCTGAGGATGCTACGGTGAGTAATATCTTTCCTTGTGAACGAATAAAAGCTGTAACCGCTTGCCAAAGATAGATTTTTCCTGTGCCCCCTGCACCGTAAACAAAAAAAAGACCACCTTTATTTCTGTCCACCGACAAAACAATTGTGTCAAATGCATTTTTTTTGCTCGTTGTTCAATCCAGAAACCAACCTATATTTTTCTGCAAATTGATAAATGATGTTTTTGTTACATGATATTTGATTTGTGCTTTGTATTATGTTCCACGTTTGATGCTTTAGTTATCCAAAATTATTAAAGGTCGATAAAATAGATGCCAAGAGAAATAACATATTACCAGTTCTCAAGCAAAGAAGAATAGACAACCACTTTTATCTCTCTCTTTGTTGTGCCATACCATGTAGCCTCTCGCACCTTGAACGTTGAAGTGCAAAATCTTCACTTTCTTTTTCAGACTGGCCTTCCATTATAAGAAAATTAAACCAATAACAAAGGGAAATAAATTCTTAGCTTCTTGTCCACACAAATAATTGGGTTATGCTGTTTAAACAAATAGCCAAAAAAAACTAAATAAATTGCTAAATTTTGTGGTTTTGGCTCCTCACTGTTACCATAGACAACCAAAATAAGAACAGAACTCTATAACGAAAAACCTATCTTCACAGAGGCTAAACATATGAGGACTGCAATCGGAAAAGTACCTCGCTGCTGGATGAGAGAATACATGAGAGGGTATGGACATCTCTCTTCTTTGGCTAGGATCAAAAAGAGAGATCTGTTTTGTCTCGTTTCACAAATCTGAGTTGATGTTAACAACTTCATGCTGTTTGGAAACCGACTCAACCGGATTCTTCGTGGCGGGTCTAGCTGCAGATAATCATGGAGGAAATTGGTTGCCAGATATATTCATTGCCAGCTTTCAGGAAAAATAATTAATCAAACGTTTGGATATTAAAAATATTAGAAATGTACTGCATAAGCCAAACTCATGGAGAAGAAAATGAAGGAGCATCAACCAAAAATTATCAAATACTGGTACAATGCCATTCATGTCTCAGTTTTTTCATTTCTTTTTTGGAAATATGTTGCAGTTTAGCAGAGCTTTTAGGAGATAAAAACTCTCAAGTACCCTATTACTATTAATACCAGAATGCAATAGGATGGGTTCTGTATGAGTTCGGTCAAGTGTCAGTACACATTGATCATGTAAACTACAGGTGTGAATCAATCAGATTCAATAGTTATGTAACAACTATCCTATATATGAGGAAAAACATACAAAAGCAATATACATAAGAAAATCAATTTATGGAACACAAAATAACTTCATTGGACCACAACATTAATTCTGTTTGAATTCGCACTTGAAGCACAATTAGAAAGGAAATGAGAAAAAAGTAGGACATTTTTACAGCTGACGTGGTAAGATCATGAAAAAAGGACTCCTATTGAATCAAATGTCAAGGTAAGCTTAATAGCACCAACAAACACAAATGAAATTACCTTAGTTTGCAGCTCGATTTTTTAGAATGGCAGAAGAAGGGAGAATAAAGAGCGCGCCAATAGCCATCTCTTTTCTTCAAGTGCCAAAACCTGAATCGCAATTTTAAAAAAATTGATTTTTTTGAATATTAATTGATAATAGTAACATAAGAAGGAATGAGATATAGTTGTATTGGCAGAAGAACCCACACAAATATATATAGCTAAATTAATTGAGAATGCAAACGTATGACATTTGAGTTCCAGAATTTATTATTTAATAAATAGAGATTAATGGGCAATAACTCAATGATGTGAAGGACCAACAACTATTAAGTACAATTGAAACGTCAGCAGTAATAAATAACATGAAACGACAGCATTTGATGAGCAAATCAAAAGAAAAGTAAAAATGAATCCCCATACTTATCAAGCTGTGAAATTTTGCCGTTTATGTTGCCAAAACTGTCAAATTTACCTCTTAATTGACCAACTGTTGAATTATCAATGGCATTTAATTTCATCTTTTTATGATGCTGATACATCAGGAAGTTGGCTCTGCACATATGACTTTCAAATTAACCAAGACCTGAATATAAGTTTCAATTTTCAAAAATATTTAATTATTTCCAATTCCATGAAACAAACTACTGATTTTATTGATTTTATTCCATGAAACAAAGTACTGCATATATGTTGTATGCGAGATAAAGTACTATGATTTTAGATTAATTGAATAAATAATAATAAAATCTAACCTCATAGAACCGCTACAAACAATAAGCTATAACAAAAAGAAAAATAGATCTTTATAGTTGAGATTTTAGATTAATTAAGTGGATAAAGAAGATGAAAAAAACTCTTAAGCACAAACAATTTAAAATTGCATACCTGATAGTAAAGTGATTGTTGAGTTGCTAGGGTTTGGATGCCGATCTGCAAGTCATTGTGCAAGAACTATGCGTTTGGCTAGAGAAGGATGAGGCAGAAGCGGCAGGGATGCGTTTGATGTTGTAGAAGGGGATGAGACTACCGGGGAGGGACTGGAGGAGGAATCTGAGTTTTGGGAGGACGCAATGAGAAGAGAGATAGCAGGGGTGAATGGGATGGAGAGGTGGCGGAGGGGAGAGATGGGCGTGGAAAAGCAAGGTTGGTGCGGAGGAGAAGAGGCGGGGACAGAAGGAAAAGAGAGGCGATGGAAAAAAGGCTGGGGGCGAGAGATTGAAAAGAAAAACCTAAACGGCTGGGATCTGTTTTATAAAATCAACGGATAAGATCTGTTTTCGGGGGTGAGCATGTACGTTGCTTTAAAATTAACGCAAAAAAATCAGGCAGATTATATTATACTACTGTTGATGATTCCTCCTATTTTTCTGATTCCTAAGCGATCCAAACGAAACCATAAAGAATTATCAAAAGATGGGAGTAATATATGTAATCAGATAAGAGGAGGATTCCGGTGCCATCAAATTAGAGTGCCACCAAATGTCACATATCAAAAACCGTTGAATCTAAAATTGATAAACGGTCTAGATCTCCTCTTCGTTAAAACCATCTCTCTCTCTCTATCCCTCTGTGAAATGAAAAAAAAGAGAGAACGGAAGGAAACCCAAATTGCTTCCCTCTCCGGCCGTTCTTTTCCACCATTGACAGCTCGATTTCTCCTCGAGTCCCACCTCTCTGGCTAGTTCTCTCCTTCCCCGTCACCTCTATCTCTCTCCTCCCTACTTTTGTCACTTCTGCTGCGACTCCAATAACTCTCGCTCGAAACCCTAAATTTCTCCACCACCGAACTGGTCCTCTACCTCAAGCAACGAGTTTATAAACTCGCACAAGTCAGGACCTCTCGGTCTTAGTGCCTCACCTCTTGAAATGGTATTGCCTCTTCTCCCTCTGACACGCACATACACGTACGCAAACTGGTTTAGTTTTGGTATACTGGTTTAGTTTTGGTATACGCTACCAATCAATACTCTTAGGAATTATTGTAAGCCATCAACAATTCAAATTTTAGCTTCTACAGAGCATCAATAGATGAAATTTTTAACACCACATATGGTTGTGCTAGCACTTTTTTCCAATTTCCAAACGATATTCAAGTCTGACAAATCGACCTTGTGGGGATTAGTGAGACTGGTGGTGCATAGCGCCTACTACAATGGTACCTCTATTTCCAACATTTCCCTTCTTGCTTACTTAAAACAATAGCATCTAAACTGCAAATTGAGTAACAATTACGGCCAAAAGAAAATTGAATAATTTATTAAAGTGTTATTATCATCTTTTCATGCTTACTAGGCATGTTAGCAAAGTATGACACTAGACTTGTTTTATTACCAGTAGACCTTGATTGGTCGAAATGGTAGAAGAATAATTGATCCATGTTACCACTTTGATATATGCTAGAAGAACAATGATGGTTCTAAATAATGGTTGTAAAGGTGACCTTTTCTAATGTAACATTGAGATTTTTAACTATCTATTATAGCTGATACATTTACTTTCTGATATGTGTTAGGAGAATGATATAATGACTCAAGAGATGACAGTTGAAGTATCATGGTGAGGCAAATGAAGAGCTAGTGGAAATGCAAAGCTGCTCTAATTCTGATAGCACTTATGTTATTTTTTTAATACCAGAAATCATTTAAGTAACATAATTGTAAGCTAAGAGTATAGACAAATTTCAGCAGTTTTTTTTTTCCCATTTTGTACTTTGATGTAATAAGTATTTGACATTTTTTTTCAGAGAAAAAAAACAATGTTTATTTCCTGATGATTGTATAGATTATACTTGTAAGCATTTTGAGGGCAAAATATTCCCATTTAATTTATCTCAGGAATGACATACACATCTAGTACTTGTGACAATATACAATGATGGTAGGTCCAGTTGTTACAATATAGTTATACATTATAAATTCTGAGCTTATCATTGATCTAAAATACAATACTTTTTTCTAAGGAAGTCACTTACACATCAAGTCAGTGTTACATACAAAAGATCCATATTGATAATTAGTTCAAGCTTACATTCATTTTATATTCTAGCTAATAAAAAAACAAAAATATACATTCAATAATCAAATTGTAACAACCAAAAAACTTGATATCATGGCACCAAGCACGTACACCAAAATATGTAGCCAGCAATTAGTTACCTGAATCTAAAAAAAATAAAATTAATGTTAGAGAAGTGTATACATGTAAGTAAAAAAACAACAGTGTATACAATTAATTTAGCCTAAATTGGACTCAATAATAATTTCCAATTCTGACCCTATTAAACTTTGCTAGCCCTCAATTATGCAATCCGCATCGTAAGTTTTTGTATGTAGCATCACCCAATCAATACTCAATCAACTACAAGTAATATTCAGGAAGCATTAAAGTTTTATCTTAGAGAAAAAGAGTGACGTGACAAACTAGCACATTACCCATCCATATAGTAGCACAATCTCCTAATCTTCAACTTGCAAGCAATATAAAGTATATTATTTAATATAAAGATGCACCACAACTGTAAAAGCATATTATAAATTAATAACAGGAAACTTACATACTTCATTAAGTAGCTCACAGGTTCTAATATCGTGGCCAAGTACATTGCAATTAGAACACTTTCGTCTTCTTTTCATCGAAACTTCAACTCCACTCATTATACGACCTTTCGTGAGACCTTCATAGATTCCTTTGGTCGACCTTTTGTTCTAGAGATAACTGAATCTTGCAATGGAGTATGATCATTAAGCTCTTGTTCTCTTGGTTCTTCAATTTTTCTCATGCTAATTGGACATTCCACTGCAACCACCTTGTTGTATGTTTCTTCTATAGAATTCACTATCAACTGATAGGTTTCCTCTGATGTGTCTAAATAAGATGACAAATGGTTTACCATACGGTAAAATATCATATTTCTCAAAACCAAAGGCAACTCATCACAGTTTCTTTGAACTGAAATATCCATGTCATAAATCACTTATGTCGTCCAACGAAGCAAAATGAAATGAGCAGGAATTTCTTCAACATCCCTTTTATGAAGTACTCCTAAGATATGTCGACACAAGATACCTTTAAACTCAAACAAATAGCATTCACACCAGCCGTTTAGTGAATCTAGATTAATGTATACAAGACACTTTCTTTCTGGTTTTCTGAAACATGACACCTCATAGATAGTGTAAGTACCATCCATTCCAATTTCAATAGTCCGCATGTAGATACCTGCAGTAAGCTCATCCTGGAATAAGTTAAAGACATTCCTTGTGTACACTGTGGCTCCATGAAGTTCTAAAGGAGATTTAGCTTTGGTTGGAAATTTGTACTTGGAGACATACTGCTCATCTTGCTCATCTAAGTAACGACACTCAAGAGCCTTTTCATACTTGATCACAAACTCACGCAAAGTAGTCCCATTGTTGACAAATGAATCAAAGAATGAGTGCATGCTCTCGCTTCTTTGTGTCGTGTTCATGCCAGCAAAAAATATAATTCGATTATAAACCGGAATCCATGAGTGTCGTATTTCATACAATCCAGTAAGCCATGTATTTCCCTCTAGTTTGTATCTCTCTATTATGGTTTTCCAATCTTTTTCAAATATCTTAGGAGAGATTGAATCTCTAATGCAATTTGACATTTCCTTATGAAAACTAGATCTTGATTTGCACATCCCAATCTTTGAAGGAAACTTATTAGTGATGTGCCACAAACATAAACGGTGAGTAGTTCCAGGAAAGATCCTTTTGACAGCATTTCCAATTGACTGATCTTGATCGGTGAGAATCGCTTTTGGTGCTTTTCCATGCATGGCCTCTAACCAAGTTGTGAAAAGCCACACAAAACTTTCTTCCTGCTCGTCTTAAATGCACAGCCAAAAAAGATAGATTGTAGGTGGTTATTAACTCCAACAAAGTTAGCAAATGGCATCTCATATTTGTTAGTTCGATAGGTTGTATCAAAAACCACCACATTCCCAAATTTTTTATAATAAAGTCGTCCCCTAGCTTCTACCCAAAAGAAATTAATCATCCTGTCCTCCTTGTCACAATCAATTGCATAAAAAAAATTAGGATTCTCATTTTGTTTTCTTCTACAATATTCTACAACAGCTTGTGCATCGCCTATGACAAGATCTTTCCTCTTTTTATCTCTCATGTGGTTATAACAATCCCTTTCGTTAAAATTCATGCCATCCATGTTACCAAGTATTGTTGGAACCTTTCCAATTAGAAGACCAGTCTCATTAAATTTTTCTACAAGGTTCTTAGCCACTACTAGCATGCACCTATTAGGTATAAGATAACATTTACTCTTAGGATTTACCATGTTGTGATTGTGATCATTACTGAATTTGTGTGTCATCCATGCATTTTTCTTCTTGTCCCATTTGACAACTAACATGGCTTCACATCCACATCTCCGAGTTAGTGTTCTTCTGTCCTGTTCTTTTGCAAGAGAAAGCTCCTTTTTCTTTTTCTCTACACAAAATCCTTGACAAGAACACACAAATTCTCGACTTGATATGCTTCCTCTCCTACCAGGATGAGTATTTCGTATCCGAACAGTGAATCCATTGGCCTTGGCAAAAGCTTTGTATAATTCTTCAGCTTTTTCTAGAGATGTGAATACCATGCCTTCACAAAATTTCAGACCATCAATATTCTGATCAGTATGCTCGATGTTGTCAGCGTCAATTCTACCACTCTCAGACCCCACTTCAATACCAAACTTACCAATATCTTCATTCAATTCTTTGATATTAAAAACCTCTTCATTATCCTTCGATAGCACTGGCTCCTAATTAAAAAAAAACAGCAACAAATTGAGTAAAAGAAATGAAACTTATCACACAAATTACAACGTACCATGCGTTATATCAAATTTACAATTCCAAATTATTTAAAAAATAAGAACCAACCAAAGATCATGTATTGAAATAACGACACAAACATCAACAGCAAAAAAAAACTGAAGCAAGCTTTCTAAACTTGTGTGTGTCAAAGGAGGAAGAGGCAATACCATTTCAAGAGGTGAGGCACTAAGATCGAGAGGTCCTGACTTGTGCGAGTTTATAAACTCGTTGTTTGAGGTAGAGGACCAGTTCGGTGGTGGAGAAATTTAGGGTTTTGAGCGAGAGCTATCGGAGTCGCGGCAGAAGTGACAAAAGTAGGGAGGAGAGAGATAGAGGTGACGGAGAAAGAGAGAACTAGCCAGAGAGTTGGGACTCGAGGAGAAATCGAGCTGTCGATGGTGGAAGAGAACGGCCAGAGAGGGAAGCGATTTGGGTTTCCTTCCGTTCTCTCTTTTTTTCATTTCACAGAGGGATACGGAGAGAGAGACGGTTTTAATGAAGAGGAGATCTAGACCGTTTATCAATTTTAGATCCAACGGCTCCTGATATGTGACATTTGGTGGCACTCTAATTTCGTGGCACCGGAACCATCCTCATCAGATAATCCTCCACTCCATGGTTGCTCGAACAACTTGTGCCTACTAAACTGCGCTAGAGGGACAACATGGCATGTTATGTCAGAACCTACTAGCTATTAAGCCAATAGAGTCGATAGGAAAACAGAAAATTACCTGAAGCCTGAAGGTACCAAACGATCACCAAATACGGACAAAAGCTGTAAAAATAAATAAATCGATTTTCCATTGGAAATGAGGAGCTATTAAAAAAAAATGATGTTAAAAACCCATGCTGTTAGTAACTTTATATATTTTTTTTACATGGAGTAATTTAAAATTCGCGGGTTAAAACTATAAGAATTTGATGTCAAAAACATTGGATCACATCTTTTAAAGTAAAAATACAACCTACTGCATTAAAAAAAATAATACACTAAGTTGAAAATAAATAAAAACACAAAACAGTAATATTTGCGTCAAATATACATTGAAAAATTAATATTGTTTGACAAATTCTACATCAAACCACTTTTTTTTAGAGAAATGATAATTGTCATTGTTTGAACAAAATGAACACACAAAACAAAACAGACAAGGTGAACATATGGTCAAAAGTGAACACATACAAAAAAAAAAATTTTGCAATCCCTTGTTCAGATTTTTATATGCCTATTGAACTTATTTTTATTGGTTTATTTTTTTTGTATGTGTTCGTTTTGATCATTTATATGTTCAACTTGTCTATTTTATGTGTTCATTTTTGTTCAAGCAATGCAGTAATCAAATTTTTTATATAGTTTAAGTTTAAAAATATATATTTTTTAAATTAAAAATTTATATGATTGTTGAGAGGTCAAATTATATTTTTCCAGTCCAAGTTGCGTAATTCAGCTGCACTAATACGCGGAAAAGGGACACAAAATGTGCATTTACAACTTTTTTTATATATTTTAAGCACACAAACCGCAGGTAAATGCGAATTTATTAATGTGGAAACGCATGTTGCATTGTTGGCTTGCTACGGTGTTAGACATATTAAATATGAAAAGCTTGATATGAACTAGTCCTAATCTCGCACGTTGCGCAATTCATTCTTATCTGAATATGCTATGAAATGGTTTCTTAATAAGAGTGCATATGTTATGGAATTTTTTTTTGTAAACAGACATGCAATATTTGAGGTCTTTATTACCATAATGGAATGTATAACCATGTGGTCAAGATTGATAACCATGTGTACATGTTGATGGTTGTGTTATGTTGTTGGTGTTTAGTTCTGTATTTGCAAGAAGTTCATTGTCATTGTTTCCTGCTGTGTTTTTTATATTTACAGTGTGGTTTTTTTGTATAAAGCAGTATCATGGGATGTTATTTTTTTTTTGTGCAAGAATCACTTTGTTGCTTTCTGTTGTTAGTTCTATTTGTCGTACATTGTGCTGTGGTGTTGTGCTTGTTTGTCTAGGGTTGGTGTCAAGTATCATGACATGTGTTGTGTTTTGTGGAGTATTTTTGTTTTTTCTAACGTGTAATATTGTAGCTGTGTATGGGTGTTGTCCTTGGAACCACTGGTACTTTTATCTGTTTTCAGTATATGAATGTGAGTACAATTACAGTTGAGGGATTTACAAAAATCAACAGTAGTCGATAACAAATAAAATCAATAAGTACTCCAATTGAGTGTTTGTAAGTATTGACTATCACTGATATGGCATATTACAGATATGGCATATTCTGTCAAGTTAGAAGCTTCTGCACTAATAAGTGTGAATCACACTATATTACAGAAGCCATGCATATGGATTGATCACACATGCAATCCGAATAAAGTAAGTACTACAGTCATTACATTAAGGCACATATAAATTGTTAGGAAATGCACAATTTTAATTTTTGAAGCTAATTACACTTAATTAACCACAAACAAGTGCAAGGATCTAGTGCTAAGTCAATCGACACAAGAGAAGGTGTAGGAGAAATGTACCTCCCGCGAAATCGTATTCGCGGGGCTCAACCACGGCATAGAACTCGGTGGCGTGCCTCCATGCGCCTCCTCCATGCGCCTCCTCCATGTTGGCCTCGAGTCCACCAAGGAAACTAACCATTCTCATAGGTCCTATGCTAGTAGGAACTAGAGGAATGCTAATCCCTTTGCTATTCTTGAATTAATCCAATATTCAATTTAGGAATAGCTATTCTCAACACATGAGACCTAACAATAATCAATGGAAGAGATAAAACAATTTTTCTCTCTTGTAAATGGCAGCTAGAGAAGGAGGCAAGAGGAGGAGAGAGAACTAGGGTTGGAAGGCACCAACTAGTGGTCCTTATATAGAGATCAAGTCCAACCTTCTTACCTCACTATTTACTCTTTTGCCACTCACCCTAGGTCGGCCTAATTAAGGGCCTAAATGGGCCATTTCCATATTTTATTTATTATCTCTCAAACCAAATATATCAAATATATAATGGGCTTTTTCAATTGATTATTATTTCGGCTCATAGGCTAATTAAATTAAACCTATTTATTCAATATAATTCCTACAATTATATTAAATTTTGTTGAGCATAATTAATTATCAAATTATTGATAATTACTTTAAGATTAGCATATGTATTAAATTAATTTCTATATGATCCTTTTGATGTAATTAATTATAACGGTTCGCAACGGTATATAATTAATTAATCAACTTATCATACTTTGCATTCTCCTATGCAAACAAATCAATTAATACACTGTATGGTTAAAGTCCTATTTGTGTGACCCTTTGAGGATTTATGCTAAGTTGGACATGGAATTAAATCGTTATTTAATTTCAATAATCATAAGCGGTATCTAGTAACACGTTATGATTCCCAATTCGCATAAATAATGTACGGCTACAGTATTCAAATCCTGCATAAGAGAATAAAAGTATTTCTCTATTAGTCTATTTTGATTCTTATGTCTCACGATATCATCGTATAATCCAAGATAGGAATGTGTCATTCTTGCAGATTATACGTTTCTTGATCTAGAGTTGATCGCTTAGTTGCGCGCATACGATCCAACTCCATCAAGGGGCCCAAACAGATATCGTCACTCACTAAGTGAATTAATGAGGGACATATGGTTTTCTTGATGATTAGCTTTTCCCCGCACAATTCAAGAGAACATAAATAAAGTCCGTATAGCAGCCCTTATCGGGAATCAGCGGTAGACAATATTTATTGAACTTATCCTCATGTCGAAAAGATAAACATCTCAATCTTAGAACCAAAATCATAACGAAATAAGTAATGACACATAACACAATCCATATACTTATTTCGTTGGGTCAAGTCCTGTACTATGTTCCATAACAATAACATATATATATGCAATTATGTTGGTAACTCTTTACCTATGATTAGTAGAACTTAATCATCACTTAACTTGCATACTAATCTTATATGATAATTAATGTTCCTTTGTTAATTATCAAAATTATGGACCGTTTAGATTTATTATTGTCATTCTAAAGAATGATCCACAGAGATCTACAATTCAGATCCTCAACCTGAATAATTTGTCAATAATAAACCTAGGAATAGTCATAACATAAACTAATATTTAAGTCATCAAATTATTGACTTCTAGGACATAACTCCAACATAAATGCCCACAGATAAAGACCCGCTAGACAAAATGCACCATCATTTAGTAAGAACATAGCTAATGCCTAGAAGCAATACTAACCAAAAGGTGGCTCAGCAACACTTAGTAACAGCCCAACTAATACCTACCAGAAGCAGTACCCAGAAGGTGACTCGGCAACATTTGTGGGGCTCCAAAAGATGAATTTGTACTGCGGTGTGTAGTTCTGTTTACGACGATGATGGCCCAGCTTATCCTCTTGGTGGAGTTGTTGTGCCTGCCGCATGTCTATAATTGCAATGAAATTGTCATTGATATGCAAGGGGCGTGTATTAGATCCGATGCCGTGATATGTGCCTATGCGCACAGATATTAGTTTTAGTGGGCAGTGTGGGCTGACCTCTGTATGTTGTCTGAAGGAAGGTCTTCAAATTCCAGCTCTCTCTTTGCATTCTTCATAAGAAGTTCGGGAGTGCCTTCTTCCTTTGCAAGATTCCTATTCACGGGATTAATAATAACTGTTTAGAAAGTGAATTAAACAATAGATGATTTATTTTTTAACAGAAGTCTATGATATACAATTTAAATTTGATTGCGGATAGAAATTTTTTCGCTGTGTTTAACCTGTCTTTTAAGATCCATATATATACTCTGGTCTGTTGAGCCATCCTTTCTCGCAAGTATAATTTACATCCTGGCAACCATGATATATAATTTCAACCACACTGTGGATGGAAATGTTGTAAGTGCGATCGTTAGGTTACATGCTAGGATGAATGTATGTGATGACATATGCTTTTTCTTTATTTAGCCATGCTTTGTTTTAACCATAGTTAACATCTTAATCTAAATGTTCCCAAATAACATGGGAATCTTCTAAGTCTACTTAATTTAGCTTTCCACAGTGATTTGAAACTACAGAAAACAGTGCAAGATGATTACCTCTTGACAGCATTCGAGCAAGGATGAGCAGCAATCAACCAAAAACTACCCAACAAAGAACAAAGAACCTAAAAGGCTGCAGATGGGAAAAAAAAAGTAAATATAATAGCCACAGCAAGGAAAAAATGACGGACATGCCTCTGTAATCTCTGGCATCAGACAACTAACTCTCTAACGACATGCATCAGGGGTGTTGACCTCTGTGCGTTTCTACACCGACAACCAATACATAAAAACGATTTTATAATTTTATATCAAGATTTGCCCTTCTATCTCATCCATGAGCTATCCCTGCACCTGACAATCTACGTGTTATTGGAGAAAATTGAGCTTGTTTTGTTAGGTGATGCAAGCCTACCCATTTTTTATGAACAAAACTTAAGCAAAATAATAGCCCACCAAATTAATCTTAAGTCAATTAGAAACTGAACATTAACTCAATCCAATTTTCTTTATCGACGATCTATATGCAGCTATGCATTTTTTTTCCTCGTCCCCACAAAATAAAACAACTCTTTAAGATACTATAGAGAAAATAAACAGTGAAAATAAAAGAAAAAGTAACTTTGTCCTTACCAGTGAGATTGTTGTGCATTGATGCAGAAGTGACTGCCACATGCATCCAGCAGTGATCAACATTGATGTAGCTTGACAACATCTCTTTGCAAAGAACTTGTTGCTGCCTCCCAGCTTATTTTTTCCTATCATAAAAAAAGTTAAATATATCTTTTAACAATCATAGCCCATAAACAAGAGCAAAGACTATTGAAATGACATTGGATTGGTAACATGGCACAGAAATGATTAAACTTGAAATAGTTATATAATATATCACAAAAGTTTGCACGAATTATAACTGCCAATTTTTTCTGCAAAATAACATAAGAAATGAAATACCAATCTACATATGGAGTGAAAAAAAAAAGTAATGGCAAAGCAATATAGAAATCTTTGGACAAAAAAAAATAACAAATGGAGGAGAGAGGGAAGAAGACTCTAAACTCATAGATAATGACCGGTGCACATGAAATCGAAAATTATATTTTTCACTAATTCACTAAGCATTGTTATAAAAAATATTTAGTAGAGATAAGGTGTATGGTATTATTTGGATAGGACATACTTGGGAGCAGCCTTGATCTCATCGTAGGCAGCTACTTCCTCCAGACTGATAGTGAGGTTGACTACTGACACATCTATAGTGGGGATGCGGAATGCTATGCCTATCAGCTTGCCATTAAAAGCTGGGAGCGGAGCACCTTTACTACAATCTATACATTTTTCAATTGTTATAGGGTATGTTTGGTATCATTGTTGAATAAGCCTTATTCCGAATAAGGCTTATTCGGGATGAAACCAAACGCGTCCGGAATAAGCCTTATTCGGAATAAGGACTTATTCAAGGCCTTATTCTAATTCTACCAATATGGTGGAATTAGAATAAGACCTTGAATAAGCCCTTATTCCGAATAAGACTTATTCCGGACGCGTTTGGTTTCATCCCGAATAAGCCTTATTCGGAATAAGGCTTATTCTAACATAATACCAAACACACCCATAGAGTAATTCCAGTGGAACTTGAACATATTTGGAAGAGAGTCAGAGATTTCAAATCACATTAAAATTTCATTGGCAGTATTTATTACATTTTCATTTTTGTTGTGTGTATATGTGCATGTAAGAGAGAGAGAGAGAGAGAGAGAGAGAGAGAGAGAGAGAGAGAGAGAGAGTTCCTTGGCAGTACCAGTGCTGCTGGTGATGATGTTGAAGCTGGTACCACGGCTACATCTCCAGTCCTTGCTTGAGGGTCCATCAACGGTCATGTGGGTGCCTGAAATAATGAGGAAAAAAATAAAATTGTAAAAAATGTAGCCCCGAAATAAAGTTATACTGGGAGATAAAGTTGGAAGATGAACCACCAAAATTTTATTGTATTACTTAAGAGGATACATAATTTTCCCATGTAAATTTTATAATTTTTAATATAATTTTATAACAAAAACTAATCTAAATTGCCTCCATGCTCAACATGACTGAGGGAACTAATCTACTAACATTCAAATTGAAGTTTTTAATTTCAAAAAGGAAATCAGATTGGATGATCTATTTTTTAACAGTAAAAAGCAAGACTTGATATGTTTTGATTAACTGCAAACCAACATAGCTAATATGCAAGATTAGCAGTTGAGTACATCAAACATCTGCAGAACCAAGTCAAGGTAAACAATCAAGTGAAAAATTTATCTTTAGATGACTACATCAAAGATTGACATGAATAAAATCAAGTCAGACCAACTTGCTAGAATCACAAAAATAAAGTCAATCTATAATCTGCAATTTTCTGAATTTCCTCAAAATCAAGTCAATCTTCACTCCTCTCTTTTACTCAACTTCACAGAAATCAATACCAGCTTATGATCGATGAACCATCAATCTGGATGGCGAAAATCCGATCTCGACTGAAAGAGGAAGATGTGATATATTCGTCTGCACAACTGGCATTGAGTGAGGAGAACAGAGGTCTTAAATATCTGGCAACGAAGAGGACCAGTGGTGTTTACTTTTTTGCGCTGAAAATTAGAAATGATGGGGACGGAGAGAGACCGAGAAAAGTAAGGAGACGTGGAACATGGAGAAAAGGCAAAAAAAGGTACAGAGAAGAACGACAAAGCAGGTGGCCAAAAGAGGGAGGAGACATGTGTGACAATACGGATGAGCAACACGGAGAGAAAAAGAGAGAGGAGAGGTGAGGCGACACTCTTTGGAAAAAGCGAGGTGAGAGGACGAGATTGATCAGAAGAATCAACGGACGCGATCACTAACCCGAAACGAACGGCCAGGATGAAAATATTGTGCTAACTATAGTAACCAGCACTCCCACTCACAAGTCACGCCTGTCTAGCTTTATATATTTCTAATTTCTAATTTTTTTTTAGGAAAAGTGGTCTGAGATAGGCCTCCATTGAAAAATAAAAAGTCAATACAATCATCCAACATCCATACTACATACTAAACAAAAAACCAAAAGGGCAGAGAATCTGCCAAACTAAGAGACCTGATTACCCAATTACCAAGACACTCAAACAAGAACAACACAAGCCAACACAAAACTAAACCCTTTTTAACAAGCACACATAATCAAAACACTGCAAACAGACTACTTCTGACACTTAGAAGACTAGACCAAACTGAGATTGTTGATCAATCCAATAAGTCTTCATCATCAGAAGGATGCCCATCATCGCCCTTATCCACAACCTGTCTCTATAGTTCGGCAATATCCCTGAAGCTTGCTTCCATACCTATATTAAAACCTGTCCAAAAGTGAATAAGGCTCAATATGCAAAAATACAAAGAATGAGTATTAGTTCCTTCACTAGAGTTGAACAAACGCCTATTCCTCTCATTCCACTGTGTCCAGCATAGAGCAGCTAAAATAATCTTAGTATAAGTTCTTTCAGAAGCACTTAAGCTATTTATATTACCCCAAATACTATCAAAACTGGATAAACCTAAATTGATATTTCTAATATTGAACATATTAAATTTAATCCAAAAGGTCCTAATAGAAGGGCAATGAACAAATAAATGGTCAACACTCCAAGAATTCTGACAAAATTGGCATTTATTAGGTCCTTGCCAACCCCTAACCATTAAGTTATCAAAAATAAGAATTTTATTATGCACTGCCAGCCATAAGAAGCGTCTAAATTTAAGTGGAATTTTAAGATTCCAAACTGAATGTTCTAAGATACAATTGACACCCTCGAAATTTAGAAACTTGTACAGGGATTTCACTATGAATAATCCATGTCCTTCTAAATTCCAATGGATGCTATCCTCTAAATTAACATTAATGCCTAAATTATTCACAATGCCTAAAAGAGCTTCCTTTTCAACCCTGACTACTCTAGAAATACCTCTAGTTAGGAGGTAATTATTATCATTATTATTATTATTCCAAACTTGAGCTAAAGTCAAATGATCTTTTTTTCTAGACTTAGCATAAATATTTGGAAAGGCCCTAGCAATTAAAAAGTCTTGATGCCAAGTATCATGCCAAAAGTTTGTCTTTAGGCCATACCCTACCAGTTTTTTTACTACAAACTTTAAAAATTGGAAACAGATACTGCACATCCTTCCAAAAACGAGAGAATCCCTCCAAACCATACTTACCCTGATACTTACAAAAAATCAACTCTTTCCAAATTCCTTTATGCTCAGCATGCATGTAATTCCAAACCCACTTACCCAGTAAAGCTTAATTCATTTGAGAAAGATTTAAAACTCCCCATCCTCCAAACTCCTTCGTCCTACATATTAAATCCTACTTCACCAAATTGTATTTCCTGGTACCATTACCTTGTAAGGAACCCCATAAAAATTTTCTCCTAATTTGATCTATTTTAGAGATAACCCAACCAATTTTAAAAAAAAAGAAAGAAAACCAAACGACCACCTAAGGAAAGCAGGTTACCTTTCCATTTAGATAACTTATTTCTAATTTTATCAATTACTCTATTCCAATCAGATCTACCAGGGTTTTTCCAATGAAGAGGTAAGCCCAGATAGGTGATTGGAAGTTGACATCATTTACAACATAAAATACTAGTTGTTAAATCCACTTCTTCATTAGAGAGATTAAGGGGAATAACCTCTGATTTGGAGAAATTAATCTTAAGTCCAGTGATACTCTCAAAGCATTTTAAAGCCCAAGAGATCTTCTGCACCATAATTGGGTCAAATTTACGAAAAAGCAGGGTATCATATACATACTGCAAATGCATAATTTTACCCCTAGCCTCAACCTAAGGACCTAAACCATCAAAATGATGAAAATTCATACCATTTTTAAGTATTTTGGTCAAACCTTCAAAAGCAGGGTATCATTTGCATATTGTAAATGCATAATTTTACCATTAGCCTCAACCGAAGGACCTAAACTATCAAAATGATGAAAATTCATACCATTTTCAAGTATTTTGGTCAAACCTTCAGCTGCTAGAATGAATAACTAAGGAGAGATAGGATCTCCCTGTCTCAATCCTTGCTTACACTCAAAAACCTCACCACTTCCCCATTGACTATTACTGCAGCAGTACCTCCTTGCAAGATACTCTTATTCCAATCTATCCAGATAGAAGAAAAACCCCTTTATCTAAGAGAACAAAAAAGGTAATCCCAATTAACTTTGTCAAAAGCCTTCTCAAAATCAAGTTTAAAAAAAATTCCTTTATCTTTATGCACATGAACATAGTGAAGTAATTCATGTGCAGCTACATTACCCTCCAAAATAAACCTACCTTTAAGAAAAGCACTCTGATTTGACTTAATAATTCTGGATAGGACTGGAGATAATCTATTTGCTAACACTTCTGTAATAATTTTATAACTACAATTCAAAAGACTTATAGGTCTATAGTCCCCGATCTTAGAAGCATCAGAGGACTTAGGAGTAAGGCAAATATGAGCCTTATTAAAAAAAGTCATATCCAACCGTCCTAAAAAGAAATCATTAAAAATGCTAAGAAGGTCTTCCTTAAGTAATTCCCAAAAAGATTGATAAAATATGATAGGAAAACCATCATGACCTGGAGCCTTCTCAGCACTCATCTGAAAAACAACTTTCCTAATTTCTTCTATAGAAAAAGGTTGAGTTAAGACAGCATTGTCCTCCTCATTCACTTTTTCTTCTTCTAACCAAATATTATCTCTAAAACAACCCTTAGTATTATTAGAGACTCCAAACAGATTCTTATAGAAGGCAAAAGCATGTTGCTGAATAAGAGCAGGATCTCTAGATTCTCTACCCTCAATCAACAAATGAGTAATAACATTTCTATTTTTCCTAATAGTAGCTGATCTATGAAATAATTTTGTATTAGAATCCCCTTCATGCAACCAAGTTATCCTAGCTCTTTGACGCCAACAAGTTTCCTCATTAGCATAAATGTCAAACAACTCTTTCTTAGCATTAAAGAAAGAATCTAACTCATCCTGATCTAAAATCCTATCTTCTAACCTATCCTCCCAAACCTTTATATTTAAAATCAGACTTTTCGTTTTATCTAAAACTACTTTATTTAAATTCCTACTCCAACCTTTATACTTATTTCTTAGAAAATTATTTTTTCTACCCCAATTATACCTTTTATTAAAACCCAAAGCATTACTGGGCCACCAAAGAATAGTTCTTTCCACAAAATCATCCTGCCTAAGCCAACTTTTTTCAAACCTAAATGGGGGTCTAAACGCCAACTCATCTAGACCCACATTAAAAACTATAGGAGAATGATCTAAGAAAGATCTAGCTAAGCTAAAAGAGTTTGAGTTTGGAAAAGAAGCAATCCACTCCTGATTAACAAAAAACCTATCTAGACAAGCAAATTGTCTACTATTTCCTCCTCTTGCTCAAGTAAACTTCCTATCCAAACAACGAAAATCTAACAAATTAAAATTATCAATCCACTGATTAAATTTACTAATATTAGCTACATTAAAAGAAATCTCTCGCCTTTCGGACCTCTTTCTAATAGTATTGAAATCCCCACTAATGACCCACGGTCCCGTACAGAGCTGACCTAATTTATTAAGTTCATCCCAATAAGCTGGCTTTAGGTTAGCCACCACAGGGCCGTAAACATTGGTGAAAATAAAATCAATATTGTTATTCCTATTCACTAGCTTAACTGATATGGAGTTAATCTCAACATACCAATTACAAATTCTATAAATATTAGAATTAATCCCTACTAGTACTCCACCTGAAGCACCCTTAGCTGGGATAAAATTCCAAACAAAACTAGCAGCTAAAGAAGATAAGTAAGACCTACCAAATTTACTCTTTTTAGTCTCTTGGATATTTATAATATCTATTTTCTCTAATCTAATAAGGTCAGCAATATAACTTTTTTTATTACACATACCTAAACCTCTAGCGTTCCAAGAAATAAACCTCATTGATGAACTATTGAGGAACCCACGGGTTGCAAGACAACCGCATTACTCAAAGCATCTAAGGTACCATGCAAAAAACTCATCAAATTAACCGTATTAGAGTGTTTAATTGACCTTATAAAATCCAACCTATTTTCTAAATTATCATCAATAAAAATACCCACATCATCAAGTAACTCTAGAATCTGACTATCACTTAAACTACAATACGGTAATAAAGAAAAATGAGGAATACATGGCGGTAACTCTGGAGGGCTTGGTGCAGTGTCCAATTCCACCTGAGCGTCAGCTCCATCCTCAGCCACATTCAGAGTAGCCTGTCCCTCTGCCACTTGCAACTGAGTCTGAGACACCCTAGGAGCCAACTTCTGAGTTTCCTGAGACATAACCTTAGCTTTTTTTGCCAGAGAAGAGACACTATCCTCCTCCTCCACCCTTCCCACTGAAGCTGTTTTTTTATTCTTCATCTTCAACTGAGCCGCTAAGGCTCTATTCCTAGCCTCCAACAATTCCATCTGAAGAAGCAACTCCTTGTTATCTAACTCAACAGTCTGTCCTCCTTGAAGATTATCAGCCAGACTATCTGACAAAATAAGATTGACCTCCTCCTTCTTAGTGAAGACTGATCTCTAACCCTTTTTAGGACCATTAATAACCATCTTCAGAAGGCCCTTCTCCGCCATTTTGTTGATTATATCAGACATGCTATTCACATCACATGAGTAAGTCACGCCAGGCTCAAAAACCAATTCAGAACCATTCATATCCTCCTCATCAAGAATGACTACCCTCTCTGTCTGCTTGATCTGTTCAAGCAGAATTTCCACGCTGTGTTCCTCACTGTCACCATCAGAAACATACTTCTGAACCCTACTAGTTTGCCCCGTGCCTTTCCCTGACCGCCTAAACTCCTCACTCCATTTCTGAGCATGGCTCTCCTTAATGGCTTATTTAAGCCTAGCAATTTTAGCTTCTTTACTCTGCAGCAACTTCTCCTTCCCCTTAGCCGACAAATCAGCTAAAGATAGAGGAATACCCACCACTTCCTTCTGACCAATAGAAACTCCAGTATTCAGCTTCTTAGCTTGTGATCTAGTCACCACACCAGGGCTGGATGGATTAGGAGGAGGGGAGTGATTTGCATACTAGGGGTATCAGTGAGAGGGGCAGAGAAGATTTGGGGGTGAGTAGGAGTAACAGTGGTAGAGGGGAAATTTTTGGTGAAAGTCTCAGCAATTGCAGGGTTAGGTGTTAGTTGAGTGCATAATTTTAATTTTTTATGGTTAATTACTCTTAATTACCCACAATTAAGCATGCACACACAAAGGAACTAGTACTAAGCCATTCACACAAGAGAAAGGGTTCAAAGATGTACCTCCCTTGATATCGTAATCAAGGGGACTCGAACCACGGCTAGATGAAGGTGGTGCTTGCTCCTTCGGCCTCCTTGTCGAATCTCCTCGAGTCCACTTGGTATTAACCAAATCCTCAACAAGAGCTATGCTAGTAGCTTTGGAGGAGATGACTAATCCCTAGGAAACTCGTTCTTCTAGCAAATCAACTAATCAATTTGAGGAAGAATGGGGCTCAACACATGAGCAATAGGGAGAGAAGAGGGAGGAGGTGCCGGCCACAAAGGGAGGGGGCGGCTAGGGTATGTGGGAAGAGAGAGAGGGGGATTTGAAACCAT
Source organism: Rhynchospora pubera (assembly GCA_028095005.1). NCBI lineage: Eukaryota > Viridiplantae > Streptophyta > Magnoliopsida > Poales > Cyperaceae > Rhynchospora > Rhynchospora pubera. The sequence continues at coordinate 117,504,112 of CM051461.1, forward strand.
ACAACTCTTTATATAGTGTGCTAACCCTACCTACCTCACACCATGTATTTACAACATTGCCACTCCACCTACCACCTTGTGTGGCCGGCCACAATAAGGGCCTCTATGGGCCTTGTGTTGTGTATTATGGGTCCACTCAATCAATCATTAAATGGCCCTTTCTTGTTGCTCCCAATTTGGTTCCCTATTGGGCTTTTAATTAACTATTTAATTAAAGCCTTTTAATATGCATATGTGTTGAATAAATAATTATTAACTTAATAATAATTATTTAGGGATTAGAAAATGCATTAATTTATTTCTATATGATCCCTTTGATTTAATTAATTATAACGGTCTATAACGCTATTTAATTAATTAATCAACTTATCATATTTTGCAATACCAATTATTGCAAATAAATAAATAATGCACGCATGGTTAAAACACCAATTTTGTGTGACCCTTTGAGGATTTATGCTACGTTGGACATGGAGTTAAATCGTTATTTAATTCCAATAATCATAAGCGGTATCTAGCAACACGTTATGATTCCTAATTCGCATAAATAGTGTACAACTACAATATTTCAATCCTGCATAAGAGAATAAAAGTATATCTCTATTTTGATTCTTATGTCACACGATATCATCGTATAATCCAAGATAGGAATGTGTCATTCTTGCAGATTATACGATTCTTGATCTAGAGATAATTGTATCAGTTGCTAGCAAACAATCTATCTCCATCAAGGGGCCCAAACAGATATCGTCACTCACTAAATGAATTAATGAGGGACATACGGTTTTCTTGATAATTTAGCTTTTCTCCTCACAATTCAAGAGAACATAAATAACGTCCGTATAGCAGCCCTTATCGGGAATCAACGGTAGACGATATTTATTGAACATATCCTCATGTGGAAAAGATAAACATCTCAAACTTAGAATCAAAATCATAACGAAATAAATAATGACACATAACACAATCCATATATTTATTTCGTTGGGTCATGTCCTGTACTATGTTCAATTAACATAAACATATGCAATTAAGTTGGTTACTCTTAACCTATGATTTATAGAACTTAATCATCACTTAACTTGCATACTAATCTTATTGATAATTAATGTTCCTTGTTAATTATCAAGATTATGGACGCTTTAGATTTATTGTTGTCATTTACTACTAAATGAAACCAGTGATCTATAATTCAGATCCTCAACCTGAATGAACTGTCAACACATAAATCAAGGAACAAATGATATAAAATCATCCATGACATAAAACTATAGAAGTAGCCAAATATGATTGGCTTCTAGGACATATCTCTAACATTAGGATGAGTAACTGAAGGGGTATTGAAGGTTGCAGTAGGAGTATTGTTATTACTAGAAGTAGCCTTTCTCTTCCTAATCCTCTTTCTTTGTTGCTTAGAGATATGATTATTCGGTTGGTGCACTGGTTAGGCTAGTGGTATCACATTAGAAGGTATCGATGCAGGTGGAATGATGGATTCCAATCTGGCTTGATCCTGAGGGGTTAACTCAAATCTAGAGAGCTTCTTAATAGATTCATGGAACTCTGAACGAATAACCTCCTTTTCTACTACAAAATGAACTTTAGCCAACATCACCTCACCCGATTTCTTATGGATCTCATATCTTCTAAAAGGAGGTATCATACCCCTTTCTCCTACCTCCACCAAAACTCTATAAAACATCCCATCAAATCCCATTAAAGAGGTATCATCAGCCCATCTAATTTGACCAAACTTAAATAACTTTCTAACTCCATTCCAATTTCTCCACCCATAAGGAACATCAACCATTCTCACCCAATAAGTTTCAGACTCTACCACATCTTTAAACTCAGACACCAATCTCAGTATAGGAAAGTTTCTACGTACCAGATTGCTATCAGTGATCGCAATGCTTTCGGTCCGAAACATCTCCTCACACCATTGAATCGACAAGCCTACTATCTTAAATCTTGATTTGTCAGGATGATCACCCTGTGCTGCTCCAGTGGGAGGCAACTGCGCAACTCCATCATCACATCTACCACCGACAGTCGAGAATCGGCTTGAATAACAACACTTCTTGCTACCTCAGCATTAATCTCTACATTCTCATCTTCCTCATCTACTCGGATCGGATCCTGACTCGCCATGATCTCTTTAGCGACAATGCTAGAACTAGATTTAGGAGAACTAGATCTAGGGTTTGTGGAAAGAGGAAATGGCGGAGCAGACGAAGGAATATTTAAAGAAGATAAAGAGGAAGAAGGGATGGGAATGAAACCGTCAGACGACTTTACGAGCCCCTTCTGATTTGTACATTTATTGGAAGTATGACCTGTACAATTACACTTAAAACAAATCAGAGGTTCTCTGCAACCAGTCTCCATATGACCTTTTCCACCACATCTCAAACAGTAACCTGTCATTTTGCGAATCAAGTTGCCCTTCTTCATTTCAGTCGGATCAACATTAACCTTCTTGAAATGAATAGACAGAATCTTGATTTTTCGACTAGCCATATTCGAGTCTAACTTAGAGACATTCCTCACTGCCTCAGCGAAAGAGGCTAGACGCAGCAGTGAAAGACAAGGGACTCTCCATTTAAACCCACTACCGGAGAAGTTCCCCCAAATCTATCAATTAAATTCCTAGCATAAAGATTAAAACAATCATTCTCTGAAGGAGCCGAGAACAAATGCAACATCCTCCAAGTTCTCTCCATCTTAAAGCGCCGAATGCACCTTAAAAGATCGGAGATCACCGGAGAAGAAAGAGTAAAACAAACTTAACGAGAAACACTAAGGGAGAGAGTCTTGGAGAATCTTGGAGCAGTTTTTTTTTTTAGGTGGAGAGTTTTTTCTAATTTCTAATTCTAATTCTAATTTCTAATTTCTAATGCATCAACTCTTTGGATCAAGTTTCTCTAGGGGTGTGTTTGGTTCCGCTCGTGAACATCCTGTTCGCGAACAGTGACTGTTCGCGCGAACCAAACAACACGCGAACAATGACAAACGCGAACAAACCCCTCTGTTCGTGGTTCCCCGATTTTCACGAACTTCTCCCGAACTTCTCATTTGCCTTGGCTGTTCGTGGCCTTTTCGTGGGCCGGGCTGTTCATCCCTTGTTCATGTTCTTACCAAACACACCCAGTTTTCAGAATGAATATTATGGGGTGTGTGTCTGACTCAAATAATTCTAGCTTAAACTTCTGTCCCAACTATTGATTGTATGCGGCCCTAGAATAGTACATTTGTGTGTGCTATACTACATGACAGATATCGATTATCCCAAATGTTGTCATTTTTTTTTGTCTATTATCATTTTTCACGATCGGTAAGAGCACTTGGCTCTCTTCTAAGAGGTCCAGGGTTCAAGCCCGCATGCTTGCGATAGGCTTGGCAAGCCAGCGTAAAAACTCAGCCATATATACAAGAAATGACCAGGGTCGGGGTGTCATTTCTAGCCTACCCCAACTTGTTTGGGATAAAAGGCTTAGACTTTAGACTTTAGACTTTTAGATCATTTTTCACGATCAAAGGTTATTATGTGATTTTGTATGAGGAGTTATTTAAAAATAAATAAATAAATCGATTTTCCATTGGAAATGAGGAGCTATTAAAAAAATGATGTCAAAAACAAAGTATTCAATAACTATATATATATTTTTACATGGATTAATTGAAAATTCGCGGGTTCAAACTATAAGAATTCGATGTAAAAAACACTGGATCACATATTTTAAATTCAAAATACAACCTACTGCATTCAAAAAATAATTAAAAACACAAACAACAGTAATATTTGCATAAAATATACGTTGAAAAATTAGTGTATATATTCTAAAATGAAAACATGAATAAAATATAAGCATCTTTCTTGTTGGTGAATAACATCCCACGTTGATGTACTTATCTGTGAATCCATTAGTTACGGTCCATTTCTTCAAGATAAAATTCTCTAGTCGTAGACTCGTAGCTTAGTTATCAAGGAATTGAGTTAGTTTGGTGAATCCTTATCCTGTCTCGCGCGGGACGATGCAGCGCACCATCCCGTACCGTCCGATTTGATGTTTTTTTTTCAAATCTTATAATCCGATATTTCTAGAGATCATCCACATTAAATCTGCACTGCACCGTTCTGCGCAAGATAGAATTTGGTTTTTGATAATTCAAAGTCCTATCCACATTAGTTTTTTTTTTTTGGACCACACATATTAGTTCAATTTGCGGTCTCTATCAACCCACTACTGAGATGTCAAATTGGGGTCAGAGTCGGTAAGGAGAAATTGACCCGACGTTCAGACAAATAAAAAAATGGAAAGAAAGAAACTTACGGATTTTATGTGAATTGTCATAGTGTCGAACGGAGTGGTGAAGATTTTTTTTTTAAATTCAACACCGACTTCCTTTGATACGGCGTGTTTGTTGAGGAAGAATTAATGCTTGTTTGCTAACTTTATTGATATAATTGAGAAAAAGAATTAATGCTTGTTTGCTAACTGTCAGTGCTTAGACAATGCTTTGCAGCAATTTCCTTTTATGTTGTCCAGCATTTTTTTTTTCTTATATCTACTTGTTAGTTGTGCCTAAACCATGAGTGGCGAAAATATTTCCTAATATAATTTAACCTTTTAGTTACTAGAATTTGGTACAAAACCTAAATTTCACAGAATCCAAAGATATAGTTTTATTTTATTTGTCGATCTAAACTCCACCAGGAGTTTCCAATAAGTATCTCTCAAGTTTATGTTTTTGTCAATCTAAAACCTCCTTCAACGAGGAGGAATCGATGAACAATCTGGTACTCTTCGTGATGCTTGAAAGCGCGAGAAGACGAAACTGATGTTGAATGCGTGAAATACTGAGTGAACCGCAATAGATCTGAGATTTTTGGTTTGTTTTCTTTTCAAAATTTTGCTTTCAAGAAAGAGAGAAGGAGAGAGAGGGAGAGGAGTGGCGTTGGACTGAATGGAGTTGTGTCCTTTCTTTTCAAAATTTTGATCTCACTTCCTATTCTAACATCTAGTCGAATTAATTAATCTTACTTCCATTTAGAATAAGCCCTTAATTCTAAATTATTTAGATTATTTCTTAATTTAGATTAACGAATAACTCTTATTCATGACTATCCAAACAGAGCCTAACAGTGTTTTAATTACCCGGATCAAATACCGGAAAAACCGGATACCGGATCCTAGTCCGGTATGAAATGACTCAAAACCCGCACTCTCTGTCTTTGTACTGAACACATACCGGTAAAATACAGGAAAACCACAACAAGCACAGTTTCGGTGCCGGTATTCTCTTTCCTAATTTTTCCACGGAGCAAATCGAGGCTCGCAGTCGCAGCCATTGAGAAAGTTGAAACTTATTTTCTTTGGATAATTGGTAATTACCATCCCACTGTTTTCCATCCAAACCATCCAAACAGCGCTGCATGTCAGGATTAATATCATCAAACAAATTAAATAAATAATAAATAAAATCAATAAACATGCTTTTACCATGCCAGTGTGACACGTCCCCCACGATCCGTGGCCTTTGTTGGCAGCCAATCAGAGCGGCGCATTTGTTGGTGTCGATTCGGACATTTTAAAACGAGTAAGATCTGTCCGTTCAACGCAGCAAGAAAGAGAACAGTTTGGCGCAATCTAAACCGTCGGATGGAAGTGGATGTCGGTCTAAATTTTAATTCGTCTCTTCTCTGCCATAAATACCTCTAGACAACACTGTTTGGTGATTTTTTGCTTTTTGACGATATGCTTGGTGTCAATCCGGATTCACTGTTGCGCGACACGCGGTGTAGCGCACTACGAGCCGTTTGATTTTGATCGGACGGTTCACTTTTTACGGGCCTATCAATCTAGGTTGCATGTACGGGGCTCCCTTGTCCATTGGATCTTGATCAGACAGCCAGCATGCCGCGCAACATTTTGCTTGGTGTTACTCTTGAAGCGAAATTAATAGGTTTTTTTCTCTCTCTTCGTATTTCTCTTTCTTTTTATTTTTTAAATTAAATTAGTTTAATTATTTTCAGTTAGTTCGATTCGTTGCAAAGATAATTGATAATCGATTGATGTTAAGCCTTAAACCTAATCTCATTCCGCGTAGTTTTATTAAATTAGGGTTAGAATTAGAATTAGGATATTCGTTGATTCGTCCTAATTTTTTTTTCCTCGCCTTTATGAGATCCGTAAGTATTTCAGGACCAATCTCCGTTTCCACACAGGTACAGATATAAATCAATCTATTTCAAATTAAGAGATCATATTGTTAACTCACTTTAAAAATTGCACAAATGTTATGTTAGATGTCCTAAAAGATCATCTTATATTTAATTGTAATGTCATTGCTAGCACATTTTTATTCATGTGTATTTCTACAAGTGTTCAGTTAGTTTCTTTATATGTTATGTTAAATGCATCTATGGATGAGATTATATTAATTGGACATGTTTAGTATTGTTGTCACACTTTAATTCATGTGTATTTATATAAGTGTTCAGTTAGTTATTTTATTTATTATACTTCTTGCATCTAGGGATTACTTGTGCAAATGTTTACTTACTTCAAATTTTGCACAAAGGATGTGTTAGATACTGCAAATGTTATGTTAAATGACATAAGGGATCATCTTGTGTTCCATTGTCAGAAACTGTTTTCTGCATAAAGTTGCTTGAAATGATTATTTAGTATTAAATTGTGATCTATTTATCAAATTAAGAGATCATGTTGTCAACACTTTACATATGTATTTGTATTCATATTGCGTAGGTTTGAGTTGCGGTTCGATCGAGTTGGTGCGGCGTTGTGTGTTCGTTCTCCACCAACATTCAGATTTGTAGCAAACTAAACATTTGTCTAATATTTGTATGAATCGTGCTAGTTTTATTTTCTGGATTTGTTAAAATTTGGATTGCGTTAGATTGATAAAACTGATCATGTTGTTTTAGGGATTATATTATTGTTCTAATCTTATGGATCATATTAATATTTTTTTAGTACTAGTTGTTGTGTTTTTTGTTGGTATATTATGAAGCTATCAAATCGAACTTATAATGTATGTTAAATCATCTCTTGTGCTAATAAAATAAATTTAAATTGATGTAGTGTTTCTAAATCTGTCGATTGAATGCGTGAAAAAATGATGTAAAATCATTAATATGTCACTTTATAAATATATCAATGGGGGTTGCTAGTGTCAAACATATAGGACACGTACACTTGTCCAACGCGATGAAATTTTAATTTTTAAAATTGAAATGGCCGATCCAAACCGCACAAATTGTTATGTGTAATAAAATCTTCATGGAGACCAAATTTTATATTTTTTCAAATTTTTTTACTATTTTTTTGGAATTTTTCAATATGCTCAATCTAAAAAGTTCTGAACCCTTCAATTTTGAAAATTCGAAAAAAATAGTTAAAAAATATGAAAAAATATAAAATTTGATTATCAAAGATATTTTAATATAGAGATCATATTGAGCGGTTTGGATCGACCGTTTGAAATTTTAATGTGCTACGTTTGAATCGTGTTTGACGTCCTATATGTTTGATTCAAGCATTACTCTATATCAATTTGAACACTTAACGCAAATTAATCCATCTCTTATTGTATTTAGTTCAAAAACTGTTAAACATTTAAGTCAATTCCTTAAGGCATTAAACAGAACACGCTGATGACGTCAGCGCATGGAAAAATTGGGCCTGGGCGCCCAAAAGCCCATTTTTTTGTGGCTGGATGAGGATGGATGGTTGGATGGTTTATATCATTCCCGCTTTCTTTGTACTGTCCGTGGAACAAAGACCCAGAGGTGGTGGGCCATATAAAAATTTTGCACATTAGACCTCCCTTTTATAAATTTTAAACCTCTTTTGTTTATAAATTTCTCCTCTGTCATAAATATTTTTTTTATTTCATCATTTTGAGCGAGATGACTCGGCCCATGAGCGGCCTGCAAATTCCTTTGTAGTTTCTATCTACTCCATTTTTTCCTCTACACGGAGACTGGAGGCGCTTATCTTATCTTGTCTACCGAGTACCGACTACTGAGCACTCGTTCCCCAAAAATCTGCTCGCAAATTCCGTAATAGGGATTTGGGTTTGTTGTGGTCTCTCTCTCTCTCTCTCAATCACTAATTATCTCTCCTATTCATGCTCATTGTACCCAAGGTACTTGTGGAAATGTTCTTTCAAGGGTGAAGGTTGCACGACTGCCTTCTGATCTGCATTTCAGGTGCGTTACGTTACTTGTATCAATTTCAGCTTTTTAGTTGATTCCACTAGTCATCCAAGTTTAGTGAATTCCTATCAATTTGTGATCTAAAACCTTTGGTATATCACTATATCAGCATGCACACAGACTATTAGAAACACATAATTTGATTAATTAAGCCTTTTTGTTCATTGTCTAAACTTAATTATTGATTTTCTTGCAATCACAGTACGTATATAGGTTAGATCTTATATGACATTTGATTAGTAGAGCTGCTTTTATAACTGTTATTAGAAGGTTCAGATTCCTCCAGAAGATGACAAGATTGGACAATTTTAATAACCAAAATACATTGTTTTTCACAATCTGTGTTGTTTATGTGCTGTCTATGAATGCAGTGGCAGAAAAATAGACGGGCAGATTGTCGCTTCGACAGACGAGAGTGAAAACCACATATGTTTAAGATGGTCCATACATCGTCTCTTACCCCCTTCTCTTCACTGTCACCTACAGCTTCCCAATCCCAATCACAGACCTCACTTGCTTCTCGTCATAGCCTCTGCCTTGTCTGCTACTCAATACCCCAATCCAAATCTCAACCCCACAGAATCACTAAGAAACCAAAACCACCATCCACTACTACCAACTACCCTAGTAAGAGCAATCTTGGCGAGATTCCGATGAAGCCGTCGCAGGACCACTGCAAGCAGAAGGGCAAGCTGGAGCAGGAGGAAGGAAAGCAACACCGGAAGGCGGGTTCCATTTCTACTCAAGAGGCCATTAACCGGTTACACTTTTATTTGGATTTTCCAGACACTCAAGCATCGATTCGAGAGTTCAATCAGCTCCTGTCTGCCATGGTACATGCCAAAACCTCAGGACATTACCCCTCCATCTTTTCCCTCTACAATCATTTAACACAAACTCTAGGAATTAGTCCAGATAAATATACCTATGGGAACATGATTAATATCTGTGCCCAGATGAATCGGCTCAACCTAGCTTTTATGTTTCTTGGGAGGCTTCTAAAAGAGGGTCACAGACTTGATGCGATAACCTTTACTCCACTACTTAAGTGCCTCTGTTCTGGGGATAGGATCTGGGAGGGAGCAGTCATGTTGCTTCACAAAATGCCTAAGATGGGAGTCGTTCCTAATAAACACTCATATAACATTCTTATCAAGGGACTTTTATCTTATGGTAAGACCGAGTTAGCCCTTCAGTTGTTTTTTAAAATGGTTAAAACTGGTGGTGAGTGTCAACCAAACGTGGTCTCATATACTACTATAATTGATGGACTCTGTAAGGAGAGTGATCTCACTAAGGCATTTGGTTTGTATAAACAAATGTATTCTATGGGGGTTATACCTGATATTGTGACATACAACTCATTAATTGATGGTCTTTGCAAGGATGGTGCACTAGACAGAGCAGAGAAATTGTTGCTGACCATGGTTAATGAAGGGGTAGATCTTGATGTCGTGACTTACAGCATTCTTATGGATGGTCTGTGCAAGCATGGTGAAATTGAAAGGGCAATGGAACTGCTGCATAGCATGAAATCTGAAGGGTACGAGCCTGATGTCGTGACTTACAGCATTCTTATAGATGGTCTGTGCAAGCATGGTGAAATTGAAAGGGCAATGGAACTGCTGCATAGGATGAAATCTGAAGGGCACAAGCCTAACGTCGTGACTTACAGCATTCTTATAGATGGTCTGTGCAAGCATGGTGAAATTGAAAGGGCAATGGAACTTCTGCATAGCATAAAATCTGAAGGGCACGAGCCTAACGTCGTGACTTACAACATTCTTATAGATGATCTGTGCAAGCATGGTGAAATTGAAAGGGCAATGGAACTGCTGCATAGGGTGAAATCTGAAGGGCACAAGCCTAACGTCGTGACTTACAGCATTCTTATAGATGGTCTGTGCAAGCATGGTGAAATTGAAAGGGCAATGAATCTGCTGCATCGCATGAAATCTGAAGGGCATGAGCCTAATGTCGTGACTTACAACATTCTTATAGATGGTCTGTCCAAGCATGGTGAAATTGATAGGGCAATGGAACTGTTGCATAGCATTAAATCTGAAGGGCATGAGCCTAGTGTCGTGACTTACAGCATTCTTATAGATGGTCTATTCAAGCATGGTGAAATTGAAAGGGCAATGGAACTGTTGCATAGCATGAAATCTGAAGGTCATGAACCTGATGTCGTGACTTACAACATTCTTATAGATGGTCTGTGCAAGCATGGTGAAATTGAAAGGGCAATGGAACTGCTGCATAGCATGAAATCTGAAGGGCACGAGCCTGACGTCGTGACTTACAACATTCTTATTGATGGTTTGTGCAAGATTGCCAAAATTGAAAGGGCGATGGAACTGTTGCATAGCATGAAATCTGAAGGGCACGAGCCTGATGTCGTGACTTACAACATTCTTATAGATGGTCTGTGCAAGCATGGTGAAATTGAAAGGGCAATGGAACTGCTGCATAACATGAAATCTGAAGGGCACGAGCCTAATGTCGTGACTTGCAGCATTCTTATAGATGGTCTATGCAAGCATGGTGAAATTGAAAGGGCAATGGAACTTCTGCATATCATGAAATCTGAAGGGCACGAGCCTAACGTCGTGACTTACAACATTCTTATAGATGGTCTGTGCAAGCATGGTGAAATTGAAAGGGCAATGGAACTGCTGCATAACATGAAATCTGAAGGGCACGAGCCTAATGTCGTGACTTGCAGCATTCTTATAGATGGTCTGTGCAAGCATGGTGAAATTGAAAAGGCAATGGAACTGCTGCATTGCATGAAATCTGAAGGGCACGAGCCTAACGTCGTGACTTACAACATTCTTATAGATTGTCTGTGCAAGCATGGTGAAATTGAAAGGGCAATGGAACTGTTGCATAGCATGAAATCTGAAGGGCACGAGCCTGATGTCGTGACTTACAACATTCTTATAGATGGTCTGTGCAAGCATGGTGAAATTGAAAGGGCAATGGAACTGCTGCATAGCATGCTATCTGAAGGGCACAAGCCCGATGTCGTGACTTGCAACATTCTTATAGATGGTCTGTGCAAGAATGTTGAATTTGAAAAGGTAAAAGAATTGGTGCATAGCATGATTCCTCAGTGGTACAAACCTAATGCGGTTACTTACAGCAATCTTATAGTTAATCTGTGCAAGAATGGTGAAACTGCAAAGGCAAAGGAATTGTTGTATAGCATAATTTCTAGCATGATTTTTGAAGGTCAAAGCCTGATGTCGTGACGTACACCACTCTAATGGATTATTTGTGCTTGAATGGTGAAATTGAATGGGCTAAACAATTGCTGCATGGCATGGTTTCTAAAGGGCACAAGCCTAATGTCGTTACTTACAACACTCTTATAAATGCGCTATTATGTAAAAATTGGGAAAGCTGGAAAAATTAAAGGAGTTACCATGCATGTATTGCGTGATGTTTTTATGGCCAAGGGATCTGTCCAATTTTTTTTTTTTTTTGCTAAGAAATCAAATTATTATATTGTTGCAAGGGCATTTCCCAGATTTCTATTACTTTTGTGATGCGCTGAAAATTGTTATACTATCTGATTGATATATTTTCTGGAGAATTTAAAATTTTGTTCTGCACAAGGGCTGATACAAATTCAAAACTATAGTTGTAGTGAATCAAAACAGATGAGTTTATTTCAGATGTATACAAGATGACATCGTGACGAAGTTCATTTTTTATAAAAGCATATCGACAATGTTTTTTTTTTAAAAAAAAACTAATTTCTATATGGACTAATATGTTTATTACAAGAAACGCAAAATGGAAAACATAAGAATTTGAAATAATATTTCTCAATGCATGTTTTCGCCATATATATAAAAATTAAAACAAGAACTGATAAAACGGATGGTAAAATCTTTGCAAAATACTGATGGCTGAGTCATATTTGTCATTTTTTCTTCATGTTTATCCCAAATGTTCAACAATTATTTCATATCCCCAGCGTAAAAACTCTCGTGCAGTAGTAAATGAAAATTTTAAGTAAATGACTACCAAATCGTTGATATAAATTTTATTTCAATATTATATATTCACGCCAAGATTTTCTAAACTGGTAATTTGGTACAGCTGAAAAACAGCAGTCCGTTTTTAGCCTCTTGATTTCGAAAAACTAACTTCAACATGATAAAATTTTTTACTTTGAAAAATCACAAGTGATGTGATGTTTTTTACTAACGTTGAAGTACAACAATAAGCTTTATTGGGTAAAAATCTCTGGTCAACATTACATTATGCAATGCACGTGAGAAATAATAGCTTAATTGGTTGAAGGTTTTCATACAATTTCTTTCAAAGTAACTGATCAATTTAAGTATTTTAGGTCTAATTTTGTTGCATTAATTCTGTTTGTAACAGATGGGATGTACTTAATAGAGGTGGACCGGGTTCTGTCAGGTCCACCGATCAGGTGGAAGTACTACAAAGGCTGGCAGAGAACAGAAGAGGATTTGAAACAACGATCCTGACTCGGCATGGTAAGTGATCGATGGGGAACCAAGTCTCAAAATAAAAACCTCGTGTCTACCGATCTAATCGTTTGTAGAACAGCTTGAGGGTCGAATCCACAGGGACGGTGTTGGAATATTAATCTTTTACTTTACTAAACTAGCTAGACGGTTCAACTCTTTTGTGAATTAAGGGTTGCAGGTGAGCCTAAATCCTAAGTCTTGTTACAAGGTCAAAATAAGAATTAATGAGAGAGATTCAACAAGTCACGAAATTCTAGGGTTTCTGATTGCTAACACTTCTTCTTAGTCCCAGTTCCAGCGGCCCGCTGACTCTCGTAGCGGCCCGCTAAAAGAACCTAGGTCGCTAATCTATTATACGGGTCGCTGGCTACTTGGCGGGCATAGACAACCTCGCTGATTCACTCAGCGGCCCGCTAGGATTAGCGATGTGATTGCAAATTGACTTAATTCAGTTGATAATTGTGTAGGGATAATGGCTTAATTAAGGTTCCTAGATCAAACTCTCGTTTTAGGTCTGGTTATCAATTAATTAACCCAATTTCCCTCGTATAGAATCTAGATTTCAACTATCGTTTCTTGGTCTAGTTTCTACAAGTCTATACCTTTCTAACCTATGAAATCCTTGAGTTTTCACTCTTGGAAAGGACTTAACTCTCGTTAACTAGTCCTGGTTTAACCTTTCAGTTTACAACCTTCATGTTAATCATAATTATGTCTAATAATCTAAGTTTATTTGGACTTAACCACCTAGCAATTAAGCGAGCTCTACTTAACGGGTGTAAACAAATCTACTTAGACAATCATGGCATAATCAATTCAAGCAATTCAAGCAAGGTATAAAACACAAAGATATCAATTAAAACTAGATAAACATGCAATCAACAACTAAGAATTCGAGTTTACAACCATAGCCCTAAAACAAACAATCAACAACTAAGAAACATCATACAAACACAAGAGAAAATGAGAATAAGGAAAGATTACAACCAATTGCTCTTGCGTGTGTCGAAATCTCCTATCAAACACGCCTCTTGCTGTCGCAAATGACCTGTTTGGCGCTGCCTCGATCTGGACTTGAGACCTAACTCTCAAATAACTCTATGTCTAACCCTAAATTGACCTTGGATTTGGTCTCATTCTTGTTCTCCCCCAAAACCTCCTCAAACAGGTCTTTAATAGGCCTTGGGAACGTCTAGAAACGCTGGAAATAACTGAAGACGTGCTCTGGATGCACCTGGAGTCGGTAGAAATTGCCATCCAAATATAGAATTGCCAAATCAGGCGATTCTGCTAAATCTGGCAGTTCCAGGCCTGCGGGCCGCTGGGACTATCAGCGGGTCGCAGGAAAATATCAGCACTGCGTCTGGTCAGTATTTTGGGCATATCTCCTTCATCCGAACTCCGTTTGAGGTGATTCAAGATCCGTTGGAAAGCTTAGAACGAGCTCTTCAACTTTATGGACTCATCCAAGTCATTTCTTGTCCAGAATCTGCAATAAAATTAGAAACTATGGTAGTAACACATTCTTGACACAAAACTCTAATTAAACTAACATAAACTCATCTAAACTATCTAAACTATGCAAACTCAAGGCAATTGGTTTAGTTTGGAGACAAAATGGTACCTGAATGTGCATATAAAATCCACTCATCAAATCCCCCCAAGTTTAACCTTTGCTTGTCCCCAAGCAAATGTCTATCTTAGAAGTATGGTTTGGCTCTAAACTCAAACAATGACTTGAGACTTACAAGTTATGAAAATTCTTAACATGCACCAATATCTTGATTTGATTGAATTATTTAAACAATTTTACAAGCTTTTTCAAATTGAATTGAGTTGTCCCAAACGACCCACGCTTACCCCACGGGTGAAACACTTAGGATACTTGTAACTATTGTCCATAACTTATCTTGTTCAATTCCTAAACTTGTTGATTTTTCAAAATTTGACAAATGACTTGGCAAAGAGATTCGGGATCACACCCTACCAACACAAATAACATGTCATACCAAATTATTTCACAACCAAGCTTTTGAGTACTTAAACCGCTTTATTGATTTTCGAAAACGCATTGGAAATCGAACTAAAGTGAGGCGGAAAAAAGGGTACAACTCCTCACCCATTCTATTCCAAAGTTTTTGGGTTGGACTTTTTAACTTTTCTCCCGGGGCTAGGAGGTTTTTCCCGCGGTGGAGAGGTTAGCCAAATTACGGTGGATTTATTTTCGAGATTTTTCTCGTTTTTTTTTTATGTCATGAGCCTTTCTGTTTTTACTCATGATTTATGGAAGTTCTTTTATCCACCATAACCTATAGCTTCCCGCAATGTCCATGGCATTGCACGCTTTTTAGTTCCCCTTTTTATTTACTTTCTTTTTTATATACAAGGGTGTGTATTTACATCTTCGACTTTTAATAAACTTGAAAACAGCGGTTGTTTGACTCTAGACTTAGTGTTTATTTCCTTAGTTGACGTGCATTTGGGTCGGTAGAATCGATCTTGACAAAATTTGGAAATTAGTTCGATTGGTGGTTGTCTTGGTTACCGATTTCTAATTGGTCAAGTCATTCATACTACTTATCAAATCATCAAATTTAAGTTTCAATCAAGATAGATTATGATACAATACCTACTCATTTCCTAAGGTCACAGGGGCTAGTCGATCAATTAGATGACCCACAAGTCAAATCGAAAATTTTTCTAAAACTCCCTAAATAATTCATTCAATTCACGATATCAAAACTTGTTAAGCATCTCCTAACTTACCTAAATGCAATCTATATGAAATTATCATGCAATAAGACAATTCCTAAATGAAATGCATAATTATACCTGTCAGTTCCAGTTTCAGCTACCCACAGGTCTTTTCTGCTACCCACCGAAAATCTCTGCTACCCACCGGACTTTTCTGCTACCCACCGAAAATCTCTGCTACCCACCGAAAACTTCAGCGGGCCGCTGAGACACTCGGTGGGCCGCCGATACTGGGACAGATATGAAATTAACACCTAAAATGCATGATGCAAACCTAGATACAACTCCTATTCTCTCCCCCCAAGTTTAAAACTTTGCATTGTCCTCAATGCAAGGAAAACATAACTTAAAAGAGAGAAAGGAAAGGAAACTCATCAAATTATTGTAGTGGTTATGAAGTTCGCATAGGGGTTGGTGCGACTTGCAAAACGGCTTGTATGCTCCTTCATGGTGTATCCCCCAAATTTGAGCTCTTGCATACAATTCGTGTAATGGTGCTTCCAAAAGCTGATTTGTCACTTTTCTTCAAACCTAAAACCAACAACAACAATTGATAAGTTATAACTAACTAAAACTAATTTAATCTAAATTAATCTAAACGAGAGAAAATGAAATTTTTGGGCCTTGGGTTGCCTCCCAAGAAGCGCTTGTTTTGGGTCACTAGCTTGACCACCTTGCATTTACTCATCTTATCTTCACTTTTCTCCCTCTCCACGCATCATAGTTCTCCCAAAAGTGATTGAGCGGGTCCTTTGAAATATGTTTGGAGTGTTCTTCTTTGGATGTCATCTTCCTTGGCTCGATTATGATGTGATACTTGATTTGTGGTTTGTTGTCTTCCATCACATCAAGTTTTTCCAAACATCTTTTAAGAGTGCTCGAGTCGAATTGGTTGAACTTCTCATTTGTGTTGTCGGATGCCTCGACTTTGAGAGTAGTGTCACCATCTTTCTTCTCTTCAAGTTCATCATTCATGTTCTCAATTGGAGGATGCTTCAATTCCAACTCATTAGATTTGACAATTTCAGCCCTAAACAATCTTTGTGGAAATGGAATTGGAGGGATATAGAGAGGAGGTGGTATGTACTTTGGTTCATCAAATTCCTCTTGTACATCCCTATTCTCAACTTGTTTGCTTTCAGTTTTGTTGGTATCTAACCAAATTTGGGTCTTCTTGAAACTAGAGTTTTCAAATTCACAATCACTATGCAAAGCCAATTCATTGTTTGGTTCATTGTGTGGTCTATATGAAGAATTTTCAGTCTCTAACATCCTTTGATGATTTGTAATGAGAGTATTGAGAGAAGATGATATGGATTTCATTTCTTTCAAAAGTTTCTCATTAAATTCGATTTGGTTTATTTTAAACTCTTCAAATCTTGATTCAACACTTGACATTTGCGTAGATGGTCGAAAATTATCAAAACTAGGAAAAAAAGTAGACCTATGTGATAGGCGGGTTTCACATCGAAATATTCAACCCTTTTAGGCCTTAATTTCAATTAAATGTTTGTGTTTTAGTTAGATTTAATGCAATTTAGGTTAGAAATATGGTACTGCTATTTGCCCTTGTCTAATTTCAGGTTCAGTGATGATTTGGAGCAAAATTGGGCCCAAGGAAGTGTTCAAACGGAGCGAATCAGAGTCCAAGCGACTGGAGCAAAGGAACAGGGTCAAACCAGACAAGTCCCCTGTTCTGGCGACCCGCCAGGATTTCAGACGACCCGCCAGGAATCCAGGCGACCCGCCAGGATTCCTGTCGACCCGCCAGAACATTAACAGACCTGTCCAATTTGGTGAGATATTTCTGGCAGAGCATTATCTCTATTCTTGGACGAGCCAGACATGATCTCCACCTATGGGAACCGCCTTTGAGAGTTATTTAAACATAGGGAGAGCTCCAGAAAGAAAAGTCGAGTTTGAAGTCAGTTTAGAGAGAGAGAATTCGAGAAAAGATAGCAGAATCCCCCAGCTGCCTCCTGTCGACCCGCCAGGATCTCAGGCGACCCGCCAGAAGACAAGCTGAGAGTTGTTTGCTGTTTGTTCTTGTTGTAAACTTTCTCTATTATCTGTCTTTGATGTTTAGTTTGCTGAAACCTTTTATCTTTATGCTTAGTATGACGTTTAGTGAGTAGTTTAGTTTAGGGGCAATTGTAGGGAACCATGACTTGGTAGATTAATGAAGTTTAATTTAGTTTTCTATTTCTTTCTAAGTTGCTTTGCTTTGCTTGAGTTTATTTGCTGAAATTGTGAATTGAATTGAATTGATTTGAAGGTTTGCTCACTTGGTTAGGCCTGACCTCGTAGATTAAGCAAATAGAACCCTAATCTCAAAACAATCTCTATTCTCAAACCTTAGGATAGTTAGTATACCCAAAAGGTGAAACCGGAACTTAGCCGAGAGGTTTATTCCCTCCTAAGATCGAGAGATCTAGGATATCCTACCGAATAGTTAAAGCAAACCCTAGAACTTAAGCCAAGAAACGAGAGTTGAAACTTAGGTATTTAGGGAGGTTAGAGGTTAAAACTTAGTAATACCAAATCAAGAACGAGAGTTAGTATTTGGACCAGAGTTTAAGCCAAAAACCTGAACTTAGAGAACTTAGAAACTAATTAAACTGAATTGTCGTACTGTTCTGGCGACCCGCCAGGAATCCTGTCGACCCGCCAGAAATCCTGGCGACCCGCCAGAAATCCTGTCGACCCGCCAGGATAGTGCCTGGAAGTGGAACCCGATCAATTGACCCTAGTTTAAGTCCTTAATTCGAGTTTAGACCTTTTCCTTAAAATTTAGAGTAATTTAGACATTAATTAGAACTTAGAATTAATTCTTTTAGTTTAAATTCAACCCTTTTTAATAAATTAATTAACTTTTTAACTTGTTTACCCTTAGATCAATCGAACTAAATTACTTAAAGTCTATAGTTTAGATTAACCGTCCCTGTGGATTCGATCCTCAAGCTATATTGCATTAGATTAGATTGAGGTTTAATTTGACCCAGGTTTTACCTCCGATCAAATTTGGCGCCGTTGCCGGGGACGGTGACTAGATTTAAGTTTAGGTAATTGAGTTTTATCGATCCTTTGTCTTTTCCTCTTGTTTCCTTGTTTGTAGGAGTACACGCTGGCCGGGAAGAAGAAGTCTAAGCAACCTCAACCCGCAAGCGAGTGCAAGTACTTTACGAGGAGCCAAGCCAAGAGCGACGAGACCCCCCGACCTTCCGCTTCGTTTGTTTCCCAAACCGTTCGTTTTCCGGGAGAACAAATAGAAGCTAAGGAGGCCACAACTTCGACTTCATCACCTATTTCGACTCCCTTGCTGGTTTACCAACGAGGAAGGCGAAATCCATCAGCTCGATTCACGAACCAACCACCAGGACCAATCCAGGCGACCCGCCAGGATTCAGGCGGACCCGCCAGAAAAGATCCTGAGGAAGGTTCGAAAGACGCAGACGACGCGAAACCAATGGCAGACCTGAACGGGAACCCACCTATTGGTCCAGAAGGAGACGGGCCGTTGATAGTAGATCCAGCCATTATTCAACGAGCCCTTGATGACGCTAGGGAGGCAGCAAGGATTGCGGCGGAAAACCGACCTTTGAAGGAGATCGGGGCCCCAACCGCAAACAATGTCCGACTTGGAGTCAACCCTCCCCAAGCTCGAAGGACTCGCGATCTATTCTTCAACCCATCTCTCATTGCCCTTATCCAACAGAACCAATTTAGTGGGAATCCAACGGAAGACGCGAACAAGCATCTGCAGCGATTCCTACGGAATTGCATCACTCTCAACCTCGAAGAAGTCGCTCCTGATATAATCCGGTTAACTCTTTTCCCTTTTTCTCTTAAAGACCAAGCGGAGGATTGGTTGAATAGTTTCAATAGTAACCCGTTTACCTGTTGGGATGATTTGGCCAAGGCCTTCTTGGAAAGGTTCTATCCTAGAATCAAAACCACATCGATCGTGAGGGAGATAATTGGGTTTAAACAGGAAAGTGATGAAAATTTGTTTGAAGCTTGGGAACGCTTTAAGGATTTGTTGAGAATGTGTCCTCATCATGATATAGGCCAGGATAGACTAATTTGTAGTTTCTATGACGGTTTGAACCATCAAACTCGTCAAAGTGTTAACTCAACTGCAGGTGGGTCTCTTCTCGACCTAGGGTGTAGGGATGCAAAGGCGCTTATCGAAAGCATGGCAAGCTCTCAAACCAATTGGTCGGTAAGAGAGAAGAATTCCAAAGGAGGGATGATAGAAGTGGACAAATCGACCCATTTGCAAGCTCAACTGGACGCCTTGACCACAATGATGAAAGAAATGAAAACCAAACCTATGGAGGCAGTCCAGAAGTGCCAATTCTGTGAGGAGGAAGGACATACAGCAAAGGCATGCTACTTGGTAGCAAGAGACGAGCCCGTAGCCGATGTAAATGCGATCATGGCACCTCCGCCCTTCGCGCCCCAGAATTACGTGTACCGAGACAAGAGAAACCATCCTGGGCTATCCTATGGCAATCCAAGCGGGTGCGCGAATCCAGGGCAAGCTCAACCACCACCACAAAACAAGCCTAACAACAACGCTGCGAGTAATAACAATCAGGTTAGTTACTATCAGCAACATAGGAATTTGGTGGACAAGTTCATGGCAGATCAAACGGAGTGGAATCATACGGTATTTGATGAGATGAAGCAAGTTCGCGAGTCCTTGCAATTCCTCATTCAACAAAGCAAATTGGCAAACCCTCAAAGCCAAGGAGCTTTAACGAAGACCGGGATGTTTCCAAGCCAACCTGAAGTGGACCCCAACGGAGAGGTCAAGAGTGTCACACATCGACTAAGGAGTGGAACGGAGTACGATGGGCCCAAGAATCCCGACGAATCGGTCTCAGGACCAACCCAGGCGGACCCGCCAGAAATCCTGGCGACCCGCCAGGAAATTGCGCAGGACACAGAACCCTCGGGACAAAGTCAGGCGACCCGCCAGAATTCAGGCGGACCCGCCAGAAAAGGTCCTGAGACTCAGAAAGACAAGACCGAAGCCCCGATTCAGACCCGCTATGCCCCAGAAGTCCCATATCCTCAAAGGCTGGCCAAGGCAAAGGAAGAGAAGGAATACAGCAAGTTCATGGAGATAATGTCACAAATCCAAATCTCCATACCTTTCACCGACATGTTGACCAAAATGCCCTCCTATGCTAAGTTCCTAAAGGATATTTTAACAAACAAGAAGAAGCTAGAGGACGTTAGCATTGCTGTAACACATGAGAGCAAATCCGTATCAACCAAGAAACTTCCCCCGAAGTTGAAAGATCCAGGGAGATTCACAATCCCATGCAAGATTGGGGAGGCAAACATCAAGCGAGCCTTGCTAGACTTAGGAGCAAGCGTGAGTCTCATGCCCGAATCAATTTTCAACAAGCTGGGTGTGGGAGAATTGAGGACCACTCGGATGACATTGCAACTTGCAGATCGATCAACCCGTTTGCCCTTGGGAATTGTTGAAGACGTACCACTTCAAGTTGGAGATATTGTGGTGCCATGCGATTTTGTGATTGTAGACATGGAAGAAGACCCCGAGGTACCTATTATTCTTGGTAGACCATTTCTAGCAACAGCTGGTATTTTTATCAATTGTAGGAATGGAAAGATGCTCGTGAAAGTAGGAGACGAAACAGCCGAATTCGAAGTAGAAAAAGCAATGAAGCTGCCCAACCAAGTAGATACTTGTTGCATGGAGGATTTGCTTGATGAAATGGTACAAGAAGAGTTCAATTCGGCGGTAACGAGGGCCTACACCTACCCCATCGACAACCAGGAGGAATGGGATGCTTATTTGGCTAGTTTGGAGGAAGAACCAGGCGCTGAAGAGGAAGTTGACGCTCTCAGGACAGTTTCTGGCGACCCGCCAGAAATCCTGGCGACCCGCCAGGAAGCCAGCCCTGAACAACCAAAGTTGAATCTGAAGCCTTTGCCCTCTAACCTCCAGTACCAGTACCTGGGGCCTGATGAGACATATCCGGTGATAGTGAGTGCACATTTAAGCAGCGAAGAAATTGAGAAACTTTTGAAGGAATTGCGATCCCATCGTAAGGCTATAGGTTACTCGATTGATGATTTGAAGGGCCTAGATCCGAGCATTTGTACTCACCGGATTCTCATGGAAGATGATTGCAAGCCAACCATTGAGCATCAAAGAAGATTAAATCCAACCTTGAAGGAGGTGGTGAAGAAAGAAGTTCTCAAGCTACTTGAAGCCGGGATCATTTATCCCATTTCCGACTCCAAGTGGGTTAGTCCGGTTCATGTGGTGCCTAAGAAGGGAGGTACTACGGTGGTGAAGAACGACAAGAATGAGTTAATCCAAACTCGAGTGGTCACGGGGTGGAGAATGTGCATTGATTATCGAAAGCTCAACACCGCCACGAGAAAGGATCATTTTCCCCTTCCATTTGTTGATCAACTCTTGGAGAGACTAGTCAATCATTCTTATTTTTGCTATTTGGATGGGTATTCCGGGTTCTTCCAAATCCCCATTCATCCAAGCGACCAAGAGAAGACAACCTTTACATGCCCGTATGGTACCTACGCTTACCGAAGGATGCCATTTGGGTTGTGTAACGCCCCAGCCACTTTCCAAAGAGCTATGATGGCAATATTCTCCGATTTCATTGAAAAAGACATGGAAGTTTTCATGGATGATTTTTCGGTTTATGGTACAACCTTCGATCATTGCTTAGCCAACTTGGTTAAGGTGTTGAAGCGGTGTGAAGAGGTGAATCTAGTGTTGAATTGGGAGAAATGTCACTTCATGGTTCGCGAGGGGGTGGTACTTGGCCACGTGATTTCATCTCAAGGGATCTCAGTTGACAAAGCGAAAGTGGAAGTCATTGAGAAATTGAGGCAACCAACATGCGTTAGAGACATTCGAAGCTTCTTGGGTCATGCCGGTTTTTACCGGCGGTTCATTAAAGATTTTTCTAAAATTGCAAAACCATTAACTAATCTCACTATGAAGGATGTTGAATTTGACTTTGACGATGATTGTGTTAATGCTTTTCGCAGGATTAAAGAAGCTTTGGTGGTAGCACCCATTCTCCAACCGCCCGATTGGACGTTACCTTTTGAATTAATGTGCGATGCGAGCGATTATGCAATCGGAGCAGTTTTGGGACAGAGGCGTGACAAGAAACCCTATGCCATATACTATGCAAGCAAAGTCTTAGATGCGGCTCAAGTGAACTATACCACCACCGAAAAGGAGTTGCTTTCCATAGTGTATGCATTGGACAAATTCAGATCATATCTTGTTGGATCGAAGGTGATTGTCTATACCGACCATGCTGCCATCAGATATCTCATGACCAAGAAGGACACCAAACCCCGCTTGATTCGATGGGTGCTCTTACTTCAAGAATTTGACATAGAGATCAAAGACAAGAAGGGCACGGAAAACCTAGTTGCAGATCATTTGTCCAGGATCCAAGTGGAGAAGACGGAGGACCAATTGATGCCCATAAACGATGATTTACCAGGCGAGCAGCTGCTCTCAGCACACATTCTGGCGACCCGCCAGGATTCATCCCGACAGACCAGCCAGACGCGTTCACCTCCAGGCGACCCGCCAGGATCCAAGCGGACCCGCCAGAGTGCCATGGTATGCAGATTTCGCGAATTTTCTGGCAAGCGGGATCAAGCCTCATGGGTATTCGTCCCAGCAATTCAAGAAGTTCCGAGCCGATTCAAAGTATTACTATTGGGATGACCCGTTCTTGTGGAAGAGAGGAGTAGATGGTATGTTTCGAAGATGCGTGCCCCTAGAGGAAGTAGAAGATATTCTTTACCAGTGCCACTCGTCCGCTTATGGAGGACATGCTTCCACCGACAAAACCGCTTCGAAGGTTCTTCAGTCCGGTTTCTATTGGCCATCGATTTTCAAGGATGCAAGAGCCTTTGTTCTCAAGTGTGATCAATGCCAAAGGGCGGGGAACATTTCTCAAAGACATCAAATGCCTCAAAATCCGGTGCTTGAAGTTGAGATATTTGACGTTTGGGGAGTGGACTTCATGGGACCGTTTCCGCCATCCCTTGGGTATGAATTCATCCTTGTAGCCGTTGATTATGTGTCCAAGTGGGTAGAAGCAATTCCAAGCAAGCATGCCGACTCAGCCACGGTGAAGAAGCTCTTCAATAAGGTGATCTTTCCCCGATTTGGGATCCCAAGAGTTGTCATAAGCGATGAAGGAAAGCATTTCATAAATCGACAGTTTGATAATCTCTTGAGAAAATATGGTGTTACTCACAAAGTTGCTACACCATATCATCCACAAACCAGTGGTCAAGTTGAGGTGTCAAATAGAGAGATCAAGAATATTCTGCAAAAAACTGTGGGTAGCACGAGGAAGGATTGGGCATTGAAGCTAGATGAAGCACTTTGGGCATATCGAACTGCCTACAAAACTCCAATAGGAATGAGTCCTTTCAAATTGATCTATGGAAAGGCTTGTCACTTACCGGTGGAACTAGAGCACAAGGCTTATTGGGCAGTCAAGACAATCAATTGGGATGCACAAGCTGCAGGAGAGAAGCGAATTTTGGATTTGCACGAGTTAGATGAGATCCGTATGGATGCCTATGAGAATGCTCGGTTGTACAAAGAGCGAACGAAGAAGTGGCATGATAAACATATCCAACGGAGAGTGCTCAAGGAGGGAAACATGGTCCTACTTTTCAATTCAAGGTTGAAGCCGTTTCCAGGCAAGCTTAAATCAAGATGGTCTGGACCGTTTCGAGTGAAAAAAGTCTATCCTTATGGAGCAGTTGAGCTATGGGGAAATGACGGGAGCTATTTCACTGTGAATGGGCAGCGCCTCAAGCTATACATCCAAGGACAAGAGATGGAAGAGTTGGTCTCGAAATCACTCGTTGATCCGAGACCCGAAGAGACGTAGAAATGAGGGGTCGAGCTCGAGACCTTAAACGAGCGCTTCTTGGGAGGCAACCCAAGGATTTTATTTTAATGATTTATTTTATTTCAATTTATTTACTTGCGTTGAAAAATTGAGAAAAACACAAAAAAATTAGAAAATACGAAAAATACAAAAAAATTAGGATTTAAATGGTTTATTCTGTGGTTGATTTAGGTGAAAAATGCACTCAAGCGGACCCGCCAGAGTTTCAGGCGACCCGCCAGAGAAAAAGGCGACAACATAAGCTCTCAGGATGATTTCTGACGACCCGCCAGAAATCCTGGCGACCCGCCAGAAAAAGAGGCTGAATGAGGGGCTGTCGGGACGATTCCTGGCGACCCGCCAGAAATCCTGGCGACCCGCCAGAACTCATGTCGGCAAGAACCCTAATAACTGACCATGTTGCGACCCGTTTGACCCGTTACGCGTTTTGTAACTGACTCAACCCATTAAACCCCTCTCTCTCCCTCTCTCTCTCTTCCTAACCGACCCCTCCATCTCCTTCTTTCGACCCTCTCTCTCCCTCTCTCAATCGGACCCGCCGAAACCAAGCCACACCACCGAAACCGACGACTCCGACCACCTCTCGACGAACGGAGACCGTCTCTCGCGTCTCCTCGCCGCCGAGAGCTTGTCTACGCCTTCAATTTCGACCCTCTCCTTCGGATTTCACCGCGGCACCACCAACCCTCTTCTCTCTCTCAAACCTTCGCCGTGTCGCTTCGATTCTCCAAGGTAATCTCTTCCCTACTCTCAAAATTCACTTGTTCAACTTTCAAGAACCTTCCGGTACCGCGAATTTCTCGAAAAACCGCAAAACCCGTACCAACCTAGATTATGGCGACCCGCCAGGATTTGTCCCGAACCACCATCGTTTCCAACCATTTTCTGGCGACCCGCCAGGAATCCAGGCGACCCGCCAGAAACCCTCCTGAAAGCTAAACCCTAGCCAATCTCAGTCATGCCTCGCGCCAAGAACCCTACCATCGGTAGCATGGCGAAGCGCCTCCGCTCCGCTGTTACCGGTGCTAGTTCCTCTCGAAAAAGAAGCCATGACCCTACCCCTTCACCATCAAGTTCCGAGGCCTCTCAATCCGCGACCCGCTCCGCTTCTCGGTCCGGATCTGATTATATGGAAGAAGAAGAGGATGTGGTCGGGCCGATCATTGCTGACTCACAAAAGATGGCCGATGCCATAACATATTTCAGCAGCAAGAGGATTGAGAACACCCGAGCCGTAGACCTGGACATTCTGGAGAGGATAGGTGTTTTGGAACAGTTTCTGGCCATTTCTGAAAAGGGGGGGATTATGAGAAAATTCTGGGATATCAAGAGGCCCGCCTACAAGAGGCTCACGGTTGAGTTTCTAGCCTCTTTGTCCATTCAAGAAGAGGATGAGGTGTTTGTGATGAGGTACCGTCTCCTTGATACCGATTATGAGACTGATGCCCTAGAATTGTGCGAGTATATGGGATTCACGCCCGGTGGAGAGTACAAGGGAAAATACTCAAGCAATCTTTGGGGGCAAATTTCTGGAGACACGGGTAAGGCGGGAGAGCAACCAAAAGGAAAGTTCATCCAGCATCCTGTCATTCGGATAATGCAGAGGGCCCTTAGCAACACTTTGTTTGCAAGAGGAGAGTCTTCTTCAAAGATTAGGAAGGAAGAATTCATGGTAATGACACGGATGTTGCATGGAGTTGCAAATTACTCCAAGCTGGATTTGGGAGTAATGATGATGAAGTACTGGGAAGGTATTGCGAAATTAAGAAGGAAGGGAGAAGGACAAGTTACCATTGGGGGGTATGTGACCTATCTTGCTGAGATGGATGGTATCCCTTTGGCACGACTAGAGGATCTGACCGAGTGTACTGCTCCTTCTCTAATGGATGCAAAGTACTTGAGGCAGATTGGGTTCTTAGTTGGCCCGGATGATGGGCCTTGGGCATGGAAGAATGAGGTTAGAGAGCCCGTGCCACTGCCACTTAATGACAATTTCAGGTTTGGGGACCGATTCACATGGCTACTACCCGAGCCCAACGAAGGAGCGGACATACCTGATGCTCCTATGCCACCACCACCGCAAGAGCATGAGCAAGAAGAAGAGCAAGGGCCGCAGCCGTTTGGCCAGTACGGGATACCAACGTACCAAATGCCGCCCTATGCCATGCCTCAAGGAGGGTTTGATGCGGGTGGTTCATCTTCCTATGCACCGCCACAAGAAGAGTTCAACTATGCATCTCTTTGTGCTAGTTTGAACAACCTAGCTCGCCTCTCGAATGAATCGATGGAGCTAGGAAGGAGAATAAGTGACAAGTGCGATGCAATTGAAAGGGAACAAGCGGAGGCAAGGCGAGACATCAACCTCCTCCTCCAACACGAAAGAGAGAATGAGGTGGCTCGTGGACGGGTGAACGAGATGTATGATTGGTTCTTCCCGATCTATGGACAGCAGCCACCTCCACCGCCTCAGTGAGATTTGATGACCGGAAGGTCGGCACGACAATTTGTGAGTATCCTTCACTTTTCTTTTATTTTTCTCTTTTAAATTTTGTTTGTTTGTGTTTGCTGGATGCAATTGAACAAGTTTGGGGAGGGGGATTTGGAAATTTGATGGAAATGCACATGTATCTAGGAAAATGCATCATTTCATGTAGGAATTAACACTCTCGGGATCATTTCAGGCGGAGCCGCCAGGTTTCTGGCGGGCCCGCCAGAGATTGAACCTTTTTGCATTGCTCTCGGAACAGATTCAAGCGGACCCGCCAGGATCCTGGCGGGGTCGCCTGAAAATTTGGCTTGAGCGTTTTTCATTTAGATTTGTATATATTGCATGGTTAATTCATATAATTTGCATTTAGATAGTTTAAGGAGATAATTAGCATTAATTAGGATTGAAATTTGAGCAAATTATGAAATGAGTATGACTTGGAATTGAAATTTGAAAATCTGCATTTGGATTTAACCTAACTTAATGCACTCAAGGATTAAAAGCAATTGAAAAGCATTGAGCATGACTTGTCTCGTAGTTCTTTAAGTTCAATTGAGTTTTAAGATTTTAAAGTTTGCATTAAAATTCTAGATTTCGGTTTATTTGGCATCCACACTTAAAACTGAATACCCGAAATGCCCTTAGATCGATTCTTGCAACACGAAATTGAGATTCAACAAAAGAAATTTTGGCAAGAGTTAATGAAATGTCACATTGTTTTTAAGTTTAATTAAGTGTTAATAAAAAAAATAATAAAAAAATAAAAAAAAAATAAAAAAAAAAAAAAATCAGAAAAATCAAAAACAAAATAAAAAGGGGAACTAAAAAGTGGTGCAGTGCCATGGACACTGTAGGAAGCTATAGGTACTAGCGGATTAAAAGAACTCCATAAACCATGGGTAAGAAACAGAAAGAGACTCATGGTATAAAAAAAGAAAGAGAAATAAAGAGGAAAAATCCTCTAAAGTTAAATCCGCTTTTATCTGGCTGACTTCTCCGCCTCGGGAAAAATCTCCTTGCCCCGGGAGCAAAATGTATCTTTAAGTTTAAATTGTAAAGGTGAATTGTCTTAACTCTTGCTTGATTGAATTTGTTGGGCTAACGTTTGTGATGGGAGGGTGTGATCCCGTATCTTGATTATTAATGCAAATTTTAGGAACTTGAAAACCAATTGGGATTAAAGAAAAACGGGGTAAGTCATGATTAATGATGGTCAATTGTTTCGAGAATTGTTTGTATAAAGTCATGGTCACTTGGACTAAAATTGATTGAAATTGGATTTTGAAAAATTGTTTTGACATGCTCAATTTTGAAATTGCTCAAATTTTGATTTTAATTATGCTAAGGACCCTTCTTAGACTTAGAAAACAGACATTTGAATTGCAATTAAGTCCTAAACTATCTTTCTAAGTTTGAATTGTTGCTTAGGGACAAGCAAGTTTAAGTTTGGGGAGATTTGATAGGCGGGTTTCACATCGAAATATTCAACCCTTTTAGGCCTTAATTTCAATTAAATGTTTGTGTTTTAGTTAGATTTAATGCAATTTAGGTTAGAAATATGGTACTGCTATTTGCCCTTGTCTAATTTCAGGTTCAGTGATGATTTGGAGCAAAATTGGGCCCAAGGAAGTGTTCAAACGGAGCGAATCAGAGTCCAAGCGACTGGAGCAAAGGAACAGGGTCAAACCAGACAAGTCCCCTGTTCTGGCGACCCGCCAGGATTTCAGACGACCCGCCAGGAATCCAGGCGACCCGCCAGGATTCCTGTCGACCCGCCAGAACATTAACAGACCTGTCCAATTTGGTGAGATATTTCTGGCAGAGCATTATCTCTATTCTTGGACGAGCCAGACATGATCTCCACCTATGGGAACCGCCTTTGAGAGTTATTTAAACATAGGGAGAGCTCCAGAAAGAAAAGTCGAGTTTGAAGTCAGTTTAGAGAGAGAGAATTCGAGAAAAGATAGCAGAATCCCCCAGCTGCCTCCTGTCGACCCGCCAGGATCTCAGGCGACCCGCCAGAAGACAAGCTGAGAGTTGTTTGCTGTTTGTTCTTGTTGTAAACTTTCTCTATTATCTGTCTTTGATGTTTAGTTTGCTGAAACCTTTTATCTTTATGCTTAGTATGACGTTTAGTGAGTAGTTTAGTTTAGGGGCAATTGTAGGGAACCATGACTTGGTAGATTAATGAAGTTTAATTTAGTTTTCTATTTCTTTCTAAGTTGCTTTGCTTTGCTTGAGTTTATTTGCTGAAATTGTGAATTGAATTGAATTGATTTGAAGGTTTGCTCACTTGGTTAGGCCTGACCTCGTAGATTAAGCAAATAGAA
This sequence comes from Rhynchospora pubera, assembly GCA_028095005.1. Classification (NCBI taxonomy): domain Eukaryota; kingdom Viridiplantae; phylum Streptophyta; class Magnoliopsida; order Poales; family Cyperaceae; genus Rhynchospora; species Rhynchospora pubera. The sequence goes on from CM051461.1 coordinate 117,533,409, forward strand.
CCCTAATCTCAAAACAATCTCTATTCTCAAACCTTAGGATAGTTAGTATACCCAAAAGGTGAAACCGGAACTTAGCCGAGAGGTTTATTCCCTCCTAAGATCGAGAGATCTAGGATATCCTACCGAATAGTTAAAGCAAACCCTAGAACTTAAGCCAAGAAACGAGAGTTGAAACTTAGGTATTTAGGGAGGTTAGAGGTTAAAACTTAGTAATACCAAATCAAGAACGAGAGTTAGTATTTGGACCAGAGTTTAAGCCAAAAACCTGAACTTAGAGAACTTAGAAACTAATTAAACTGAATTGTCGTACTGTTCTGGCGACCCGCCAGGAATCCTGTCGACCCGCCAGAAATCCTGGCGACCCGCCAGAAATCCTGTCGACCCGCCAGGATAGTGCCTGGAAGTGGAACCCGATCAATTGACCCTAGTTTAAGTCCTTAATTCGAGTTTAGACCTTTTCCTTAAAATTTAGAGTAATTTAGACATTAATTAGAACTTAGAATTAATTCTTTTAGTTTAAATTCAACCCTTTTTAATAAATTAATTAACTTTTTAACTTGTTTACCCTTAGATCAATCGAACTAAATTACTTAAAGTCTATAGTTTAGATTAACCGTCCCTGTGGATTCGATCCTCAAGCTATATTGCATTAGATTAGATTGAGGTTTAATTTGACCCAGGTTTTACCTCCGATCACTATGATATGGTTGAGACACTAACCCATTATTGTCCAAAGCAAAAGAAGGAAAATCATTCAAACCAGAATCGCATGTCTGTCTGTTGAGGTTCCAGCGGGTCGCAGGATCTCCCAGCGGGTCGCTAAAACTGGCAATCATGTTTTGTGCTTCAGGTTCCCTCCATATGAATCTCGAACGGTTTGTTTGACAGTCAAAAGGTTCGTCGAATCCGATGAGGTTGCTGAAGTTCTGGTTTTCTCCACATGCAATATTGATCGTGTTTTGCACGGTGTGAAAAGCACGGTCAAATTCACTCATGTTCGCATTAAGTCCAAATTGCCTATTCATGTGGTTGATTTTCTTCCAATTATCCTCCGCCTCTTGCTCGCGTACCTGAAAAGAAGGAAACATGGTGATAGAATTTTTTTTGGTTTTTTTTTTATAAGATAAGACAAAATAAGTAAGATACAAGGATACAAGGGTGTCTATGCTAAATTACTAAAGCAAAATACCAATATTCGAGCAAACCATCCCCGGCAACGGCGCCAATTTTGATCGATGGGGAACCAAGTCTCAAAATAAAAACCTCGTGTCTACCGATCTAATCGTTTGTAGAACAGCTTGAGGGTCGAATCCACAGGGACGGTGTTGGAATATTAATCTTTTACTTTACTAAACTAGCTAGACGGTTCAACTCTTTTGTGAATTAAGGGTTGCAGGTGAGCCTAAATCCTAAGTCTTGTTACAAGGTCAAAATAAGAATTAATGAGAGAGATTCAACAAGTCACGAAATTCTAGGGTTTCTGATTGCTAACACTTCTTCTTAGTCCCAGTTCCAGCGGCCCGCTGACTCTCGTAGCGGCCCGCTAAAAGAACCTAGGTCGCTAATCTATTATACGGGTCGCTGGCTACTTGGCGGGCATAGACAACCTCGCTGATTCACTCAGCGGCCCGCTAGGATTAGCGATGTGATTGCAAATTGACTTAATTCAGTTGATAATTGTGTAGGGATAATGGCTTAATTAAGGTTCCTAGATCAAACTCTCGTTTTAGGTCAGGTTATCAATTAATTAACCCAATTTCCCTCGTATAGAATCTAGATTTCAACTATCGTTTCTTGGTCTAGTTTCTACAAGTCTATACCTTTCTAACCTATGAAATCCTTGAGTTTTCACTCTTGGAAAGGACTTAACTCTCGTTAACTAGTCCTGGTTTAACCTTTCAGTTTACAACCTTCATGTTAATCATAATTATGCCTAATAATCTAAGTTTATTTGGACTTAACCACCTAGCAATTAAGCGAGCTCTACTTAACGGGTGTAAACAAATCTACTTAGACAATCATGGCATAATCAATTCAAGCAATTCAAGCAAGGTATAAAACACAAAGATATCAATTAAAACTAGATAAACATGCAATCAACAACTAAGAATTCGAGTTTACAACCATAGCCCTAAAACAAACAATCAACAACTAAGAAACATCATACAAACACAAGAGAAAATGAGAATAAGGAAAGATTACAACCAATTGCTCTTGCGTGTGTCGAAATCTCCTATCAAACACGCCTCTTGCTGTCGCAAATGATCTGTTTGGCGCTGCCTCGATCTGGACTTGAGACCTAACTCTCAAATAACTCTATGTCTAACCCTAAATTGACCTTGGATTTGGTCTCATTCTTGTTCTCCCCCAAAACCTCCTCAAACAGGTCTTTAATAGGCCTTGGGAACGTCTAGAAACGCTGGAAATAACTGAAGACGTGCTCTGGATGCACCTGGAGTCGGTAGAAACCGCCATCCAAATATAGAATTGCCAAATCAGGCGATTCTGCTAAATCTGGCAGTTCCAGGCCTGCGGGCCGCTGGGACTATCAGCGGGTCGCAGGAAAATATCAGCACTGCGTCTGGTCAGTATTTTGGGCATATCTCCTTCATCCGAACTCCGTTTGAGGTGATTCAAGATCCGTTGGAAAGATTAGAACGAGCTCTTCAACTTTATGGACTCATCCAAGTCATTTCTTGTCCAGAATCTGCAATAAAATTAGAAACTATGGTAGTAACACATTCTTGACACAAAACTCTAATTAAACTAACATAAACTCATCTAAACTATCTAAACTATGCAAACTCAAGGCAATTGGTTTAGTTTGGAGACAAAATGGTACCTGAATGTGCATATAAAATCCACTCATCAAATCCCCCCAAGTTTAACCTTTGCTTGTCCCCAAGCAAATGTCTATCTTAGAAGTATGGTTTGGCTCTAAACTCAAACAATGACTTGAGACTTACAAGTTATGAAAATTCTTAACATGCACCAATATCTTGATTTGATTGAATTATTTAAACAATTTTACAAGCTTTTTCAAATTGAATTGAGTTGTCCCAAACGACCCACGCTTACCCCACGGGTGAAACACTTAGGATACTTGTAACTATTGCCCATAACTTATCTTGTTCAATTCCTAAACTTGTTGATTTTTCAAAATTTGACAAATGACTTGGCAAAGAGATTCGGGATCACACCCTACCAACACAAATAACATGTCATACCAAATTATTTCACAACCAAGCTTTTGAGTACTTAAACCGCTTTATTGATTTTCGAAAACGCATTGGAAATCGAACTAAAGTGAGGCGGAAAAAAGGGTACAACTCCTCACCCATTCTATTCCAAAGTTTTTGGGTTGGACTTTTTAACTTTTCTCCCGGGGCTAGGAGGTTTTTCCCGCGGTGGAGAGGTTAGCCAAATTACGGTGGATTTATTTTCGAGATTTTTCTCGTTTTTTTTTTATGTCATGAGCCTTTCTGTTTTTACTCATGATTTATGGAAGTTCTTTTATCCACCATAACCTATAGCTTCCCGCAATGTCCATGGCATTGCACGCTTTTTAGTTCCCCTTTTTATTTACTTTCTTTTTTATATACAAGGGTGTGTATTTACATCTTCGACTTTTAATAAACTTGAAAACAGCGGTTGTTTGACTCTAGACTTAGTGTTTATTTCCTTAGTTGACGTGCATTTGGGTCGGTAGAATCGATCTTGACAAAATTTGGAAATTAGTTCGATTGGTGGTTGTCTTGGTTACCGATTTCTAATTGGTCAAGTCATTCATACTACTTATCAAATCATCAAATTTAAGTTTCAATCAAGATAGATTATGATACAATACCTACTCATTTCCTAAGGTCACAGGGGCTAGTCGATCAATTAGATGACCCACAAGTCAAATCGAAAATTTTTCTAAAACTCCCTAAATAATTCATTCAATTCACGATATCAAAACTTGTTAAGCATCTCCTAACTTACCTAAATGCAATCTATATGAAATTATCATGCAATAAGACAATTCCTAAATGAAATGCATAATTATACCTGTCAGTTCCAGTTTCAGCTACCCACCGGTCTTTTCTGCTACCCACCGAAAATCTCTGCTACCCACCGGACTTTTCTGCTACCCACCGAAAATCTCTGCTACCCACCGAAAACTTCAGCGGGCCGCTGAGACACTCGGTGGGCCGCCGATACTCGGACAGATATGAAATTAACACCTAAAATGCATGATGCAAACCTAGATACAACTCCTATTCTCTCCCCCCAAGTTTAAAACTTTGCATTGTCCTCAATGCAAGGAAAACATAACTTAAAAGAGAGAAAGGAAAGGAAACTCATCAAATTATTGTAGTGGTTATGAAGTTCGCATAGGGGTTGGTGCGACTTGCAAAACGGCTTGTATGCTCCTTCATGGTGTATCCCCCAAATTTGAGCTCTTGCATACAATTCGTGTAATGGTGCTTCCAAAAGCTGATTTGTCACTTTTCTTCAAACCTAAAACCAACAACAACAATTGATAAGTTATAACTAACTAAAACTAATTTAATCTAAATTAATCTAAACGAGAGAAAATGAAATTTTTGGGCCTTGGGTTGCCTCCCAAGAAGCGCTTGTTTTGGGTCACTAGCTTGACCACCTTGCATTTACTCATCTTATCTTCACTTTTCTCCCTCTCCACGCATCATAGTTCTCCCAAAAGTGATTGAGCGGGTCCTTTGAAATATGTTTGGAGTGTTCTTCTTTGGATGTCATCTTCCTTGGCTCGATTATGATGTGATACTTGATTTGTGGTTTGTTGTCTTCCATCACATCAAGTTTTTCCAAACATCTTTTAAGAGTGCTCGAGTCGAATTGGTTGAACTTCTCATTTGTGTTGTCGGATGCCTCGACTTTGAGAGTAGTGTCACCATCTTTCTTCTCTTCAAGTTCATCATTCATGTTCTCAATTGGAGGATGCTTCAATTCCAACTCATTAGATTTGACAATTTCAGCCCTAAACAATCTTTGTGGAAATGGAATTGGAGGGATATAGAGAGGAGGTGGTATGTACTTTGGTTCATCAAATTCCTCTTGTACATCCCTATTCTCAACTTGTTTGCTTTCAGTTTTGTTGGTATCTAACCAAATTTGGGTCTTCTTGAAACTAGAGTTTTCAAATTCACAATCACTATGCAAAGCCAATTCATTGTTTGGTTCATTGTGTGGTCTATATGAAGAATTTTCAGTCTCTAACATCCTTTGATGATTTGTAATGAGAGTATTGAGAGAAGATGATATGGATTTCATTTCTTTCAAAAGTTTCTCATTAAATTCGATTTGGTTTATTTTAAACTCTTCAAATCTTGATTCAACACTTGACATTTGCGTAGATGGTCGAAAATTATCAAAACTAGGAAAAAAAGTAGACCTATGATATGGTTGAGACACTAACCCATTATTGTCCAAAGCAAAAGAAGGAAAATCATTCAAACCAGAATCGCATGTCTGTCTGTTGAGGTTCCAGCGGGTCGCAGGATCTCCCAGCGGGTCGCTAAAACTGGCAATCATGTTTTGTGCTTCAGGTTCCCTCCATATGAATCTCGAACGGTTTGTTTGACAGTCAAAAGGTTCGTCGAATCCGATGAGGTTGCTGAAGTTCTGGTTTTCTCCACATGCAATATTGATCGTGTTTTGCACGGTGTGAAAAGCACGGTCAAATTCACTCATGTTCGCATTAAGTCCAAATTGCCTATTCATGTGGTTGATTTTCTTCCAATTATCCTCCGCCTCTTGCTCGCGTACCTGAAAAGAAGGAAACATGGTGATAGAATTTTTTTTGGTTTTTTTTTTATAAGATAAGACAAAATAAGTAAGATACAAGGATACAAGGGTGTCTATGCTAAATTACTAAAGCAAAATACCAATATTCGAGCAAACCATCCCCGGCAACGGCGCCAATTTTGATCGATGGGGAACCAAGTCTCAAAATAAAAACCTCGTGTCTACCGATCTAATCGTTTGTAGAACAGCTTGAGGGTCGAATCCACAGGGACGGTGTTGGAATATTAATCTTTTACTTTACTAAACTAGCTAGACGGTTCAACTCTTTTGTGAATTAAGGGTTGCAGGTGAGCCTAAATCCTAAGTCTTGTTACAAGGTCAAAATAAGAATTAATGAGAGAGATTCAACAAGTCACGAAATTCTAGGGTTTCTGATTGCTAACACTTCTTCTTAGTCCCAGTTCCAGCGGCCCGCTGACTCTCGTAGCGGCCCGCTAAAAGAACCTAGGTCGCTAATCTATTATACGGGTCGCTGGCTACTTGGCGGGCATAGACAACCTCGCTGATTCACTCAGCGGCCCGCTAGGATTAGCGATGTGATTGCAAATTGACTTAATTCAGTTGATAATTGTGTAGGGATAATGGCTTAATTAAGGTTCCTAGATCAAACTCTCGTTTTAGGTCAGGTTATCAATTAATTAACCCAATTTCCCTCGTATAGAATCTAGATTTCAACTATCGTTTCTTGGTCTAGTTTCTACAAGTCTATACCTTTCTAACCTATGAAATCCTTGAGTTTTCACTCTTGGAAAGGACTTAACTCTCGTTAACTAGTCCTGGTTTAACCTTTCAGTTTACAACCTTCATGTTAATCATAATTATGCCTAATAATCTAAGTTTATTTGGACTTAACCACCTAGCAATTAAGCGAGCTCTACTTAACGGGTGTAAACAAATCTACTTAGACAATCATGGCATAATCAATTCAAGCAATTCAAGCAAGGTATAAAACACAAAGATATCAATTAAAACTAGATAAACATGCAATCAACAACTAAGAATTCGAGTTTACAACCATAGCCCTAAAACAAACAATCAACAACTAAGAAACATCATACAAACACAAGAGAAAATGAGAATAAGGAAAGATTACAACCAATTGCTCTTGCGTGTGTCGAAATCTCCTATCAAACACGCCTCTTGCTGTCGCAAATGATCTGTTTGGCGCTGCCTCGATCTGGACTTGAGACCTAACTCTCAAATAACTCTATGTCTAACCCTAAATTGACCTTGGATTTGGTCTCATTCTTGTTCTCCCCCAAAACCTCCTCAAACAGGTCTTTAATAGGCCTTGGGAACGTCTAGAAACGCTGGAAATAACTGAAGACGTGCTCTGGATGCACCTGGAGTCGGTAGAAACCGCCATCCAAATATAGAATTGCCAAATCAGGCGATTCTGCTAAATCTGGCAGTTCCAGGCCTGCGGGCCGCTGGGACTATCAGCGGGTCGCAGGAAAATATCAGCACTGCGTCTGGTCAGTATTTTGGGCATATCTCCTTCATCCGAACTCCGTTTGAGGTGATTCAAGATCCGTTGGAAAGATTAGAACGAGCTCTTCAACTTTATGGACTCATCCAAGTCATTTCTTGTCCAGAATCTGCAATAAAATTAGAAACTATGGTAGTAACACATTCTTGACACAAAACTCTAATTAAACTAACATAAACTCATCTAAACTATCTAAACTATGCAAACTCAAGGCAATTGGTTTAGTTTGGAGACAAAATGGTACCTGAATGTGCATATAAAATCCACTCATCAGTAAGATGAAACATGTAGAAAGGTTCAGCTAGTTTGTACTTTGTAGTAGTATTGGATTGTATAGCGAGCCTAAATATCATGAGGCCCTACAAAGAACATCAAGTATAATGAGCCTAGAAATTGCAAGGAAACCATGTGTATCCGAAAGAGGTACTATCAGGTTCCATCTGGTGGCAAGGCCTATACCATCCTAACCGGTACATTAATAAACTGGAGGTGCTAATCCCTTTGTTCTTAAGAGTACCGTAGTATCTGCTTCCTACAATTTTTTTTTTATTTTAAAATTTAAAAACACTACTTCCTACAATTTACAGATGAATGTAAAGGTTTGTATGTTGTCCACTTCTTTCTAATCGTTTTTGAAGGAGCTGATTGTGTGTTTCTAATACCACATTGGTACAAGAAAATGGACACTTGCATCACACCTCTACCTGAGGTGAATACCCCGACTGATACTGCTGGTGGGGGTGGGGCCCTCGAGAAGTGGCCCCAACGTGCTACCTCGATCCCACCAAGATATTCCAAATGACACCAAACTATGGGAAGACCGGGTCAACTACTACAAGAAGCTAATCCCACCTCTGGCCAAGGGCCGTTTTCGTAATATCATGGACATGAATGCCGGTTTCAGGTCTTTTGCAGCTGCATTGGTGCAGTATCCTGTATGAGTCATGAATGTGGTCCCAACTGGTATGGGGAAGGACACACTAGGAATCATCTATGAAAGGGGTTTTATAGGCACATACCAGGACTGGTGCCAAGCATTTTCGACTTAATCCGAGGACATATGACCTTATACATGCCGATAGTGTTTTGAGTATCTATCAGGACAGGTAATGAAATGCTCCAATCAGCACTACTGTTCAATTATGTTTTTTTTTTTCTGAGGGAATTTTCATTTGTTGGTACATTAGTGTTTAATATGAGTGACTCATACCTATAGTGAACCAAATCAATGCATACTGACACTTGACCAATCTCATACAGAACCCGGCCTGCTACATTCTAATATTAATAGTAATAGGGTACTTGAGATGAAATACGGGTACCAATTTGCCATTAATAGGGTACTTGAGATGAACGGCTGTAATAAGGAAATGGAGTCTGCATTGATTGGTAATTGAGGTTGTTCTCAAGTCAAAATGCAGTTCAAATGGAGTCTGCATTGATTGGTAATTGAGGTTGTTCCAAACAAGCATGTCTGAGCTGTATACTGTTACTCTATCTGGGCCAATGATGACTTTATTGCATCAAAATGTGACAGTAAAGTGCTTCTTATAAAGTAATTTCCACCCATACTTTTTTTTTTTAATTGCATACTATGCATAATGTGTGGGAACTTCTTCTAAATTTACCTTCTATGTAAGTATATGCTAAGTGACCAAATATTATAATTGTAAAATACCTCTCTCAGAAAAGTCGACAAAGTTCAGCAAACCATTAGCTGAATTGAGAAATGTTCAATTATTTCTGAACATTTATACTACTAATCTTTTTATAGACAATGGCCTTACACCTAAATACAGATATGACAAGCAAATTTTTTATTAAAATCAGGATATATCTGTATTGAGATGAAATACGCTCCCAAGTGCAACAGGTATAAGTTATCATTCAGTTTGTTAAAATTCCATTTGCTTGAACATTTGAAAGTTCTTTTCGCAGCTGATAATGTTATTATTTTTTTCCTATGTGTTTAAAATTTATAGGCGATTCCTTTCCTTGTTGGATGCCCATCATGTTTGAGGAATTTTCTTAACCATTATTAATTGTGAGATGTCGTGCTCTCCAAATCAAAGTCTCTTCATCAATGTCACTTCTACCCAAAAGGCTAGTAATTTTATTGGTTAAATCATAGGGTCCTTCTGTCAGTGCCAACTTGTACATAAAAAGTTGATATCACTGTATAGTGAACCTCTTTATATTTCTTTAAATTTTAAGTCCATGATGCTCACAAGGAAAGCAATTACCAGCCCAACTACATCTCTAATCAAGCAATTGAGGTTACTCATGACAAATTCATGGATAAATATAACACGCGACAAAAGGCACTGATATTTTGTGGACTTTAGGTGTTGCGATATTCTGGTACCATGCTAATAAAATGCAGAAATGATACATGTACCAGTTTCAATCAAGTTTAAATGGCAGCATGACAATCTAGTTCATGATCATACATAATACAAAAACAAAGGGAAGGGCTGAAACATAGTACTTGTTTATATATTATTAAACACAATATTATTAGTTAAAACTCAAAGAGATAGGTAAGTTCAAACAATTTTAAACTGTCATTGCAAAATTAACATGTGAGAGAACCGTTACAATTTCTCTCATCACAAAAATTAGAACAAAAACCAAACAAAAGATAATATAATCTCACTCTCGCTCAACCAATAATACTATCTCAAACCCCAAAATTAACAAAAAAATATATCTATAATCCTAAAGCCCAAAACTTGATTTTACCTCATCGTTTCAAATCTCTCTCATCAACCCATTTCCAATAGTGGCGCTTGACTGTTACTGCCTTCCCTTCCGACTCCTCTCCAGTTATGTCGAACGGATCCTCTCCAGTCTCCTCCGTCTCAAACTCGCCTTCGTCCGGTATCCCCTGTACCACCTTCGCCTCAACCGAGTGCAAAACATACCGCGCTCTCAGACCAGGATACGACAGCGACTCTCTCTCCTCTACTCTGACATTACTGGACCCATCCAGTATCTCAACGACCACAGATTCACCGAGCTCCTCCCGCACTGCCCGAGCCACGGCTTCCTCGATCGACTCCAAAGGCTTCATCTTTTCCGACAGAGGCCGGGACCTTTCGCGAACCGATCCATCCGACAAAAGCTGTTTCGACTCGACCAAAACCAACCCTTGCGAATTGCGTATGTTGATAGAGGCAACGTGAACAGTTCGAATTAGGGTTTCATCGGACAAGAGAAGGGAAGTCTCGCCTTGGGAGATCTCGTGATAGAGATTGTGAATGGTTTTGGTGCCAGGTACAGAGCCCCACGTGGCGAGAGAGTTGTCTCGGAGTCGAGGGGAGAGGAAGGAAGAAAGCGAATCGGGGGAAGTGAAGGTGAGAGGAGGTGAATGGAGGGGAGAGGGGTGCATGGGGTAGAAAGAGAGGTGGCGCTTTTTTCTGAGAGGAAAGGGACGGTAATTGTTGTATTTAACGATTGCGGAAACGGCGGCGGCGACGAGAGAGAGGAGGTTAGGAGGGGAAGGGTAAGGTGAGTTAAGCGAGGTGAAGGGAGGGTAGCGAGGCGGAGGTGGAGTCATGGATTAGAGAAAAGGGGCATTTCAATAGTGGTGTGGTGTGGTTGAGGCGGCGAGCGGAGAAGGAGAAAAGGGGAATTGTGGATTTGTGGTTAAGGTCTTCGAGGAGAAAGATAATATTATTATTATTTTATTTTATTTATTTTATTTCGTATTGTGTTCTCCATTGGTCCACGTTGAGCGTGTACTTCACCAGTTAAGTTGTTGTGTGGTTTTCCTCTCCATTTTTAAAGTAAAAATAGAAGCCGTTAATCCATTCAAATGTCGAACCGTGTCTAATTAACGGAATAGAACGTTACATCACCGCTTGGAGAAATGGAGGCCAGTTTTCTGGAAAAGAAAAAGGAGTTCCAGCGAACCTGGTTCGGTCAGTTCGTAGGATATTAAATTTTGTTTCACTGGAATATGGGTCCCATTCCCATGCCATCCCTCTTCGATTTCTCTGGTTGGAACCGGTGTACGTAATAATTTCTCTATTTGCTTCTCCGCGTGGAGCAGAAAAGTCTAGAAACGAATTCGGTTCAAGGGTTTGGAAAGCACCAGTTCTTGCGGCGACCGGGCCAATCGACCAATCGTCTTCTCCGATCGCTTTTTTCGGGTAAGATTTCTCTCCCTTCCAACCAAAGGTGGCATTTCTAGGGTTTCCTCTGTTAAATTTTGGAATCACTCGATCAATTGTTCTCCAAATTAGTTGTTATTAGGACGATCAAAGAGGGAGATCTGTACCTTTTTTTGGGTATTAGTTTTACTTGAGAGAGGCAAAAGAGAGCGACTTTGTAAGCTTCTCATATCTCCTTACCCAGAGAAAAGGGAATTAGATCTGGAATGATAATAATTTGTTATTGTTGCTATGTAATAGAATAGAGGGGTTTATTGTGAGCAAACAAGATGGATCTGGAGACGGAGAATAGGATTGCCAAGGCACTGATTGAAGAGGCACGGAGAATGCGCACGGAAGCTGAGAAAGAAGGTGTTGATGCGTATTTGCGTAAACCAGGTGTGCGGGCTCGGCCGAATTCACGTTTCCTCACTGCTACTGTCCTTGGAGTACAACAAGGTGTTGCTATATTCCTTTTTTTAGTTTATGTATTTAGTGTGTGACCTTTGCAACTTGACTGGGAGACCTTTCTAATTGGGTCTTTACCTCGACTATACTGGACCTGGGTTGTGTACTATGTAACTGCTATATTGGCGTCATGAAATTGTACTGGATGGAGTATCTGCAATTGCTAGATACTTAAATAGACCTGTATGTACTGCGAGCTATCCATAAATAACACCATTCTGGGTATCTTCCAATAAAAAAAAAGATACAATTGGCAATGCCTTCTGATTCTATTATGTTGTTATATCCTGCATGGTTAAATCTGCCTCTTTTTTCTTGATTGAATGCATTATTGAATGGTTGTTATTGTTGATTGTGGGATGTTGTTTGGCAAGTTAAAAGCTGTCGGAAAGACAAACTTCAAATGACCTCATGTTTGGTTGACATTTTAGGTGTATGAGATGTGTTCTAGGAACTGTTGAACTTTCAATGACCTCAACTAAGAAAAACTGTAAAGATATGTTATCCAGGATTCCGTGTTCTAACCTTAACTAGCTTTGATTTTTGTCGTGGAAAAAATGCAAAGGCCAAATACATGGGTACTTTTCTTCGGATGGACCAATGACTTTTTCATTTTATTATTTACACTATATTATTTTTCTTTTCTTTTCTGATTTCAGCAAATCGAGTAGTCGAGGTAAATGAGATGTGGCGTGCCAGGAAGAAAGAACAAGAGTTACAAAATAAGCATAACAGTAGATCGAAAGAGAGAAGTAAACACCATAGTGAATTCTTGAAAAGAAGTTCTAGTGATAGGAGTGAACATGAGAGAGGATATCATGGAACCTCTTGTTCGTCTCGCAGTTCTGACCATACAGACTTCTATGCAGATGGGGATCGACGAGGCTTACAGGATGATGAAATTGAACAGTTCCTTCGTGCAAGGTTAGATTTTCTTTACATATTTTAATTTTTTTTTTTTCTAGAAATAGTGCAGAAAGAAATTTTCAATTCATTTTTTATTTCTTATATGCTGTGGTTAGTTTTGTTTCATGCAACATGCATAATATTGCCTAGTGTGATGTTGCCTTTCGGTATCAACTTGTTGTTGTTGTATATGCTGTGCTTAGTTTTGTTTCAAATATGTTAATTGGCATAGGAAATAATAGAAGTTTAAAAGTTAAGGCAATATTATGCATGTTGCATGATACCGAAAGGCTACATCACATTAGGTGTTATGAGTACCAGCCAAATAAGTTCTGACTTCTGACAGCAAGTTGGTACTAGTATCTGACATGACATGACACACACACATCTGCAGTACTTTTCAACAGGAATTGTTTTTGAGTTATACAGTTGTGATTTGATTTTCTCTTACTGAGGCTATATATGGTATTTCAGGGTAAAACGGGGAAGAGGTGAGATAGGTTCGAGAATGGATGAGCCTGGTCCATATCTTCATCCAACGGATCTTAGTGATAGCTCCAACGTACAATTTGAACATGAACAAGCACGAAGGGTTCTTGGGCCTGAAAAGCCACTTTCTTTGAGATCTTCTTCAGAAAAGAACAGGAAAGAGAAAAGCTCCTCAAAAGATAAGAAGAAGAAGGAGAAGAAGGAAAAGAAGGAAAAGCACAAACAAAAGAAGAGGAAAGAGGAGAGATCTAAACACCGTCACAAAAGCAGAAGTGAATGATATTTTGATTAAGAATGAATTTTCTCCTTGTATTCTGCTCCGGTATTGTTTGTAATGTGCTTTGTGTATCAAAAGCAAAGAAGAGAACGTTTTGCAGTAAAGAAGTTCCAAGCGTGTATTCTGAATTGGATGGGTTTGCAGCAAGAGATGATTATGAAGCTGAAGAACTGTTTTAGATTACAGAAAATTTTGCTGTTGTATAATGATCTGATGTGTAGAATGGATGGTTAATCTAGCATGGAAATGTAAACTTTATACTTCGCACTGTAAACTAGTGTAGCAGGGATAAGTGTTTTCTAATTGCAAACTATTTTAATGTCATCTCATTTCCTTTAGCATAAGGGCATGAACATAGAAGTGGAGTTGGTGATTGGTGCTCAACATTGACAATTTCGTCTCTCCCCCTTTTTTTTGGGGTTGTTTTCTTTGACTGTTTTGATCAGTTACTCGGAAATTGGCAAAATCTGTACTCTCTTTGTGTTGGTCAAAGTTTTTCTTAGAAAAATTTAATGTATGATGAGCATATATTTTCGTATTTAATTTGTAGTGATATATCTTCTTTTTACAAACTTTTGTTAAAAATGCAAACTGAGAACTATGAGATAGTTTAAGATTTTGTTCTGCTTCTCTTTTCCCCCGTTTTGACTTTGTTGTTTTTTCTTAAAACATTATTATATGGCTGCATTTCCGATTTTATCCCTTCTTAAATTTTATAATAACTATTAACAGCTTAGCTGGAGATCCTATCTTATCATGGACTCCGTTTGGATGGTGTGGGAATAAGAGGAATAAGAGAAAAAGTATTGGGAAGTGTGTAACTTTGTGAAGAGTTTGGATTATTTATAATAAATTTGGAAATATGTAGGAGCTATTCTCTTATTCTTGCATCCATCTAAACGGAACCATGGAGAGAAAATGGATCCGTTCGGAGTAGTTGGTTTGGGCTAGCCTGATAACGCAATTTTCTATTCTTTTTTATCCATATTTAATTTGTACCTTTTTAGTCAGACAGGAAGCCCAACCCAAAATTTGTTCGCGACTTGGGGCACAAGACCGGCGTACTTTAATGACACGTCGGATTCTTTCCTTTCTTCTTCTATCGTGAAATTAGTTGCTATTGAACCGACAAAACTATCCAAATATGTTCTGAAAGATTTATTACGGAATTGGGAAATAACTATCCTTGCACAAGCCGCTTTCAAGTTTCAATTAAAAAGTTACGAGAGGCATATCAAGTTGAAGCTCCGCTACTCACCAAGTTTTCAGCTTTAAGGCTTAATCTGTAGGTATCTTCCATTCAAAAGAAAATCTGTTAGTTTCTAATCTAATTGGCTGTATAGTTTGCTTTTGTAAGTGGTAATTGAAAGAGTGAATGCTTTTCTAAGTGCTTTTGTAAGTGGTAATAAGCATGCTTATTTGGTATTTGTTTCCTACAGTACATCTGAATAGTGAATGCTCTCAAGGTGTTTGATAAATTGCCATACGAATATCTTGCTTCTGTTGTGTGGGCCAGTGCATTTATAATGTAAATTGTGCAGTAAGTAATAAGCATGCACTTCGTGTTTTGTTGGCACTGGGCAATTCAGATAAATCAAACCATAATTATTTCCTAATGATTAGTTTGGACCCCCTATACATGAACAAAGTTAGGTCAAATCTTTTGAAGAAGTTATCTGTGTTTTCCATATGTATGTAAGTTACGATAAATTCAGAGTGAGATTATGTTGAAATTTGAAGAAAAGATATGCGCCATATCCTTATTTATTTTTTATTCAATTGCAGCTATGTTGTCTACCAACTGGTTCCATTAAAGTTTCTATGAATTGCTGTTAGTTCCGATTTTCTTATTATATTTATGAAGTATTAGCTTCTGTTGTATAAGCTCAGTCTAAGTTTATATTGGCTGGTCAATATTTATGATTGTTATTAATTTTTAGTCTTAAATCTAATATTGTAGGTAGATCTGATTGTATACCTATAGTTTCTTCTGTTGACTACCATTTTGGTACAGAAAAGTTTGCTCATATATGATGCATTTAAGGCATCCTTTTTGTTTTATAAAGCAAGTCTGCATATATTTGGTTTTTATTCTTTGGAGACAACAAATAATAATTATAAAAGCTTCCTGATCTCTTAAACAGTGATTATGCTCATTCACCATTTAAAGTGATTTTTGTTATATATCTAGAAAGTAGAATTATTACGATAAGCTGGTCTGGCAAGTACTGGTTCTTAATTATGTGCACTTTGTTGGAAATTAGTAAGAGTCGATAGATTTGTTTTATTTGAATGAAGATTTCTGTTTGTCTATAAATTCAGTTCACAGTCTATCAATTTTCCACCAAACGTGCCCAAATACGATTATTAGCATTTAATCTTGATAATTGATTACTATGTGTAGAAAAATCAGTGATTGAACCAGGTGACCCACTTGTTTAACCGGTGAACCAGTGACCTAAAGCTTCACCAGGTCATTGTCCAGTTTGTTATCATATTACTTTTTAGAAACCATCTTTACTTATTGTTATTATTCAGTAATTTTTAGTTGTTGGGAAGAGAGTTAGAGATGGTAGCATCTGGCTTTTTGTGGAAGCTTGTTAAAAGTAGTGCTGTAGGTGGTTTGTTGACGTTAGCTTTTGCAGATCGGTACGTAACAGTTGTACCTATTAGGGGAAGTTCTATGCATCCCACTTTTGCAGAATGCGACAGTACGTTTCCTGTATCACTATCAGGTAAATCTTTCTCTTTTTAAGGGTAAATGAGTCTCTCTCTTTTATGAGTTTTAGTAATGTCTTTTTTCCCCCCAAAGAAATGCACCTACTTTAGAGAGCTTGTCATTTGATCGGGATGGAAAGGAATTGTTTTGCATCCTTACTTTGTTATTCTTAGTTTTCTTGCCTGTTTCACATAGGCCTTTGTGAGTCTGGTCTCAATTGAGGATTAGTCTCTGATTCTTGCTGAAAAGGGTAATGAAAGTCGGTCTCTCTACTGCACCTGTTCAGACTGTTCCAATTAGATTTAGGATTGTGGTGACATAAAAAGGCCAGATTTGTTTTAACGAGGAAGAATTCTAATGAAATTCACTAATTAATATAATCGGAATAGGTGATCTTGCATTGCTTGAGAAAAGTTGTCTAAGGAGATATGAGTTTTCTCAAGGAGATGTGATTGTATTCAGGTAAATACATCAATTCTAAAGCGTTATATATGTGCTTTTGTTAGTTTGAAAGGGTTAAGAAAACTTGAGAGTGTCCAAATATAGTCCAGTGGACCCTCTCAAGTTTAGATGTAATTCAAATAAATTGTACTTCTCTGTCTAAAAGTCTAAGCCTTTTATCCCAAACAAGTTGGGGTAGGCTAGAAATGACAACCCAACCCTGGTCATTTCTTGTATATATGGATGAGTTTTTATGCTGGCTTGCCAAGCCTATCGCAAGCATGCGGGCTTGAACCCTGGACCTCTTAGAAGAGAGCCAAGTGCTCTTACCACCTGAGCTACTAGACCACATGCAAACTATCTCTGTACAACTAATAAATCGTGATCATATTCTGATTTAAATTGTTCACCACAAGCAAACTTTTAAAAATTTAACTTCAATAGAATCTATCTGAAACAAACAACTAAAGTTTTAATTAGTTATGTCTTACTTAATTGATTTTCAGATCTCCTAGTGATCACAAGCGACATGTGATTAAAAGAATTATCGGTTTACCTGGTGACTGGATCCAAGTGCCTGATACATCGGAGGTAATAAAGGTTCCAGGTGGCCATTGTTGGGTTGAAGGCGATAATTCGTATTTAAGCTTGGATTCACGTTCTTTTGGCCCGGTACCTCTTTCTTACCTGTTATCCATTTCATGTCTCTGGCCCTTGAAAACTGTGTCAGTAGTGCTGGTGTTAAAATATATCACTGGTACAACTTCTATATGGATGAAAATGCATCCTGAAACTAAAGTATTAGCTTGGTACCAGTACATTGTGGTACAAGTGTTTTTTCTGAGTACCTTGAATGCATTCTTACTAACAAGGAACACAACAAGTGGTGCACCGCAGCATTTTGTATGCCTTAATTATCCTAGTGTGTAGTGGCACAACTCTGAAGATCATCCTAAAACTAAAGTGGTGGAGATTACAGTGTGTACTGGTACAACTCATATATGGATGAAAATACATCCTGAAACTAAAGTATTGGCTTGGCACTAGTTCATTGTGTACAAGAGTAAAATCTGTTTTTTCTGTGTACCTGGAATTGATCCTTCCGAACACAGAACCCTAAAGAAAAAGACTGAAAATTCCATAAATATCTGGTACATAACATTCCCAATTTTGATGCATAAAGTAGACCAAACAATTGCAAGTTTAAAATTGTACTGCAGATTCCTATGGGCTTGATAAGAGGAAGGGTAACTCATGTAATTTGGCCACCTCAAAGAATTGGACGAGTGGAGAGAAAGGTACCAGAAGGTCGAGCGCCACTTGCTTAATTTTTTTTTCCCATATTAGTTGTTGCTATACCTTTTCATTTTTTTATCCAATTTTCCTCAAGATTCTTTTGGTTTTGGCAAACAGTGACCATCAGTAGTTAGCTACTGTTGACCTTTCTTATGAGGATGAAATTTCAGCATTCTGAAAGTACTTTTGTTAAAATTTTGCAAAAGGCGGTCTCTTTTAAGATTTGATTGATGCTTGTAATTTTCGATAAAACAAAAGTTGCTTTGGTGTTTTTAAGTATAGTATTGTGCCAATATCTTCAAGAGGTACCGACACAGTTTGAATGCCTTGTTGCTTGCTCGATTTTTGAGGTTGATGGTTCTTAATTTATTTTTCCCACTTGTGAAACTTCTTCTAATGCATCAAGTTGCACCAAAAGAATGATGGGTTGGACCAGACAATCCCAAACTTTTAAAGTCATACTCTTGGTTTTAGTGGTACAATATAATTACTGGTGCCACATGATATATAGGTGGCTTCCCTCTCAAATAAATATCGATACAAAATTGTTGGTACATAGACAGATAAGGCAGTCTAGCGTGAAGCGTAGCAAAATTTGTGTGCATTGGGGAATTGAGGTCATCAAAAGAGGTTTAAATACCGGGTATCGATAGAACAGTTGCAAAAGAGGTTTAGATACCAGGGGTTGCTTAATACTACGATAATTTTGGTGAAACGCTCTGTTAAGCATGTCCCGTTCGAATTAAGAATTCGATTATCAACACAATGAATTCATCTTTTCTCCCTCCTTTGCTCTTGTGATACTAATTTGTTTTAAATATATATGGAAGAGTAAAATATGCAACACCAAAAATAACGAAATTACTGTTAAGAGTGAAATATATAATGAAGAGTAAAACAAAGTACTTAGTAGTAGTGCCAAAAAGGGTTATAAAATTTAAAAAGAAAATTTCCATTAAATTTTTTTGGAATGTAGAGTAATAATTAGAAAAAAAAAAGTGACTTTAATTTAATATAACAAATAATAATAATAATATATTTCGATGTTATGCGTAACTTGCATAAAGCAGATAACAATAAATCAACGCCATTTTTTGTTCACTATTCACTATTCAGTCATACAAAACCAACGGAGAGGAAGCGAATGTACACTTGTACCTGCCAACTGTAAACTAGTGTAGAAGGGGTTAGTGTTTTCTAATTGCAAACTATATTTGTTCTCATCATGGATAATTTCTCCACTCCTCTCCCTTTATTTTTTTGTTCTTTTCTTTTCAAGTTTTGACTAGTTACTCGAAAATTGGCAAAATATCTATACCGTTTATGTTGGTCAAAGTCGTGCTGAAGGAGAGAAATTCTTATATGATGAACAGATCCTCTTATCAGCCGGTTTTGATAAAATGGTTAGATTTCATTTCATTAGAATTATTTTTGTCAGGATTTTGTGGATCCAATGACATGGAAATTCAAATCAAATAACATCAATCCATTCATTTTGATAAAAAAAATTTCTAATAATATGTAATCCCGTGTTAAAAAAAAAAAAAGCGATTCTAATCTGGCCTTATAGTTTCCCAATGAAGTTTTGTTGACGTGTTGTCTCAACTCTCAAGAACTGTAATAATAATTGGCATCTGGTTTCCAATATTTTTCGGCCCATATTTACTTACGCTTTCTTACTCGGCCCGTAATTCCAACCAGTCCGATCAGCCTATAATTAATCCAAACCCGAATCAATCTTAAAATTTGTAACAATTGAAACAGCCCATTTTATTTAGAATAATAACAATGATCGCCGTTTAGGAATTTATGGAGTAAAAATTGAAACGCCAAAATCTGCCTCTTTAGTAAATCAACAGACTAGCAGATTGAGAAAATTAGGAAGCTGATTCGAATTGCAAACGGCTAATAGCCGTTAATCTATTTCCTTGTATATCAACCTTCCCCTCCTCTAAACAACAAGTAAACAAATCCTATAAAGCACAGCCAAATCTTTCGAAAGATTTACTCTCCGATTTCAAAATCTCCATTAGATAGTTAAAATATCTCAGGATCAAATAGATATAGATCATGTCCAGCTCAAACTCAGTTGAAGGCAGTTACAGTAAGAGATGTGCAGCATGCAAACACTTAAGGAGAAGATGCGCTGAAGATTGCGTTTTAGCTCCGTATTTCCCAGCAACTCATCCTGAGAGATTTGAATGTGTTCATAAAATATTTGGGGCTGGAAATGTGGCTAGGATGCTGAAGGTACTTTATTGTTAAACATACAGAAATATTATGGCTAGACTAGCTACAAGTAAAAAAAAAATAGAAGATTGAAAAAAAATAGAGATAAGCATATAAAACACATTGTTAAATATGCATGAGGGTGTACTTTGGTCATGCTGTCTGGAACTACAAATTCTATGACTAATTAGATGAGCATTAAATAAAATATATATTGTTCAATAATCTCGTTCCACAGGGGGGAAAAAAACTATTGTTCAACAAACTCATAGATCAAGTCTGCATTAAATTTATATTTAAACTGGTAATGAGCTAGTTAGCTAATTGCCACAAAAGTACTTAATTAATGGAATCTGGTTGTCATATGCGAATAAAATTATATAGAGTGCTTTTGCTATTTTATTAGGATGCGGAAACTTAACTAGCTTTTCTGCGTGCCCATAGAGAATTTCAATAAATTAAGTATGCACTCTTGCAGAAGGGGAATTTCCTATATTAAAATTCTAGAACAGTTCCCTAGACAGTTGCTATCTAGTTTCTCCAAGGACCAAAAGTAAATAAATAAATAAAATGCTTGAACTGTTCAAAGTTCTGAAAGTGCTTTTTCTTTCCCACCTCACTCAAACCTTGCATAAATTGACCTTTTGACCATCATCTATAGTAAAAAGTGCTCAATCTTTTTTGTGTACTCATGGATCGGATCGATTTAATATAATTACTTCGTTAAAATACGAATTAAATGGCATATTTAATTTATGGCTTTAAAGGTACATCTGAATGTTACTTCTAGAGATTACGTGACTGTTTTCAAATTTGCCAACCAGGGAAAAGAAATGTACTTAACCAATTTTAAAAAATTATAAAACTTCCAATTTGATAATGAATATATATGTGATAAGTTTCATTAATTGCTTCCTTCAGAAATAACAAATTTTGATACTCGTAAACCTTCTTTGTATATTTCAATATTTAACAAGTAAAAAGGCAACCCAAAGATTTCTTTCATCATAATTAATTTAATGGGTATTAATAATTTACTAATGTATGTAGGCAATCCCAGTCCAAGAGCGGGCCCAAGCTGCAGACTCACTTTCCGCAGAGGCATACAGGCGAGTACAAGACCCAGTTTATGGCAGCACAGGAATTGTGATCCAAACAAACCAGGAAATTTCTTCCACTCAGTGCGAGTTGGCAAAAATCCGAGCTCAGATCTCAATGTATGAAGCTCAAATGGCAACTGAACAACAGCCGCCGCCACCCGGACTGCCGCAACAACAAGGTTCTCTTGGTTCACAAGAGAACATGCCCATGTTTGAGCCGAATGATCCATTCAATTTTCTTAACTAAATTTTGTTCATCAACATTTTGTACTGGTGATGCTTAAATTTAGTTGATTCGCCTCATCGGCAGCCAGTCAAGTAGGAGTTGTCGAGCTTGATGGTTATATTTAACTTAAATTTCTGGTTATATATTGTTACATGCTACTTCGAATAAATTTCTCTACTTTTCTTGTTCCAAGTTTCTTCAAACAGATCTTTTATAATTTGTTGTTGTCATATCGTTAAATAATAGTTTTATTTTAACAATTCTCCCCGGACTTTAAAGTGAAGGCCCAATTTTACTATTTCTCCAGTGTCCACCGAAAAATTTGGTCGGAAAGAAGCGATTCTATTGCAGTTAAATTGGGTTCTTAGACCTGTTTCAAGACAGCTTCGTGATTTTTTTATCTGGTCCGATTGTCCGATGCTTATCATTAATACCCCTTATTAACAACATGCCACGCGTAAATATTATATTATGTTGTGCATATTTAAACGCAAGTAATGCTCAAATTTGTATCCTTCTCATCATCATCATGACACATCATCATGCACGACATATTTTCTGATTCATCTCGTCATCGTCGTTGTAATAATAATAATAATAATGACAATACTAATACTAATAATAATGATAATTAATTTTTTAATACTAATAATATTGTAATAGCTGTAATATAATATTGAAAAATATAATTAATAATAATAATAATAATAATTAACTTGATTGTAGTAATAATGCAAGCAATAGTGATAATAATCATTATTATATTATTATAATAATATAAACCCTTAAGAGCACTGATCTCAAACCACTAATTCACCCAAAATGATTAGTTTATTTTTTAGTTAGTGTAAAGTTAGCACTAACTTTTATTAACCTCAAATGTCAATCAATAATGAGATCAACGTTAAATTTCGCCCAGAAGTTGCGAAAGTTGACAGTGCACGCGACTGTGGACCTCAGCTTATCCTACAAAATATGGAGCTGCCGAGCTGGTCTACACTGTGGCATATGATATAAGTCCATCTGAAGGCATAATGTCAATCAATAACGCAACCACAGAATCCAGCTACGAAAATCTAACTTATTTGAACTAATAGTCTTATTCAACTACAAATCAGTAAAAAGGCACGACAGAATAACAGAACACCAAAAGCTTATATTAATCCATAATTTCACAATAATAAAAAAAAAACCAACCCCGCAAGGACATAAATAACCACCCTCATTTATAATTTAAGCCATGACTATCCACAACAAAGGAAATAACAAGCACATAATTGCATTAACGGCTGTCCAGGTCGCCTTTTGTGCTGCATTGGTACTCTTCTCAGCTAAAAAAAAAAATTATAAACCACATTAGCATAATTCAAACAGATGCAATTAGTCAGAGTCATTAATAGAAGATCTTTGGCAAAATTGAAGGTGATCTTATATATGTTCCTCAACAAATTATGTGTTCATACTTAATTTTCTTTGTCTCCACAGCAAATACAGCATCTCGGTTAAAAAATTTGTCTAATTGGTTCATTCAACACAGATTAATATGTCAGTACGAATTTTAGAAGTGTTATTATGTCAAGACAATGATCCACTGAAATCAGTCGGCTATAATAATGACACTCACCAAAATAATGACACTCACCTAAAGCCTGTTTGAGAATAGTCAACTTTGTGCTAAAAAAAAATGGACTCAAATATTGACATGAAAACTTAAAACACCAACCTGGGGTGCTCTTTGATGTAGTTGATGAAGAACTTGTGCTTGGTGCTGCAATTACAAGTCAAACACAACAAAACAGCCCAATTAGATTACTTTTTCGTGTGCAACCTAAATCTGTTCAGCCTTAGAATAGTACATTTAAAATCCTCAATTACTTCAATAATCTTTATATTTACTAAACAGACATTGGAGTGTCAGTACATAAAGTATAAGTGTAACCCATTTCTAAAGGAGATCAAATATTAGCATTACAGCTAATCCAACCCAATTTTAAGTCCTGTCAGAAAATGACAAGCATATTACCATATAATACAGTTTCCATATTTCCAATATAATTTGCGAAAACACATTATTTACATTTAAAGGAGAAAAAGTACATTAGTTTAAAATTTTTGGAGCCCAGTGCTAGTTAAAAGTATTTTTGGAATTTTTGCTCAGTACTAGCTAAATGTTTCAACAAAGTTGGTGCCATTCCAAAAGCAAACAGAGAGTAGGTCATTTTTCTTGACAAAAATGAAATTAAATTCGATTGTGACATGTCCTAAACAAACTAATATACACATTAAAAAATCAATGATTTCCTCAAGTCCTACTGTCCTAGCACAATTTGAACATAAATTCAAGCTCTTTAGCAAGTTCTCTCACAATTCAATCAAAAAGAACCTCAATTTCAGCTTTCGAGCCTAATTGTATTTGTCCAAACATAAGTCTAACAAATCAAAAGGTGTTTCCCGCTTAAACAACAAAAAGACAGGGTTGATTTGCCAAAACATAACGTGTTTTGACACCTAATAGGCTAATACTGATAGATTCGCCAGCACACTAGACCTTAATTTCAGCCACCTTTCCCTTATTTACTATATCAAGTTGTACTGACATACAAATTTTCAAAAATGTTTGCCTTTTTTTTCTCAATCAGGGGTCCATCTCATTCACTTTTAATGCAATTTTCTATTAGCAGGCCCCACTCCACAGATCTCTTAAATAAAAATAAAAAAAGATACTTTTCACGAATGCAGATTAATCCATTTCATTACATCAAAATATCACTTACTAAATTAGGAATTATAAGCAAAAATAAAAGAAAAGGAGAGAAATTACAAGTAGTAGGAGCGGCGGAGGCGGCGGCTTTGGAGCAAGTGGAGGCATCAGCCGACGCGTTACAACTCTTGGCCAATCGAAGCCCCTGCGCTGGATCGACATTGAAGGTCTTGAGAAGCTCCTTGTTGTTCAAGAGATTGCAAAGACACACGGTTTGCTTCACGGCCGCGTCTCTCAGCGGCGCGCAACAAGTCTCAGGCGGCGTCGCCGTCGAGTTCAGGTAGTTGGCGCACGGCGCCAAGCTGGAGACGCATGGAGGTAGGTCTTGGGCAATCGCCGTTGAAGCTACCATGGCGGAGATCGCGATGAAGAGCGCCAAGGTTCTCGAAACGAATGCCATGGATGGATCGAGAGAGAGGGAGATTGAGATGGTAACTGTGTTTCTTTGTTTTATTTGCGAGTAAGAGAGCTAGAGAGAAGAACTATTGAGCAACTGAGATGCGAATTAATAAAACAAGGATTATTTAATATAAAAATTCAGACACCAAAAAATTTAATACAAAAAATTATTTATTTTTTTTTTAATAAAAAGAAAGTTCCAACGCGTTTATAAACCGCGCCTCCCTCTCTCCTCTCGAACGCGTTTTATAAACGCGTTACAGGCCCTAAAACGCGTTTATAAAACGCGCTAGAAGCCTGAACTTTCGGAATAGTTAAAACGCAATTAACGCGTTTATAAAACGCGCTAGAAAGCTTTTTACTCGTTTATAAAACGCGCTAGAAGCCTGAACATTCCAACTTCTATCACTTCGATCAAACTTTAGTCATTTCAATCGAACTTTAGTCATTTCTGTCTATAAGTTTGTGAATTTATAACCGCGTTATTTGAAGTTATATAAGACTATACATTCTCGCAGAATTGAAATCGTCCACAACAGATTATCTCTTACAATTTAAAAACCTATCAATCAAATCCAAAAATGTCTACAATTACAATATATGTCAACCAATGTCCAACTTTTGGTGCTTCCTACTTCCACATCGGTTGTAGTATGCATACCACATTTGCTGAAATTCGAAATGAATTATACAGCAGGCTACAGATTTTAGAAACCCAGTACACTTTGAATATCCATGGTCGTTACAATGAAATTGTAAATGGGAGATATGAATCACTATTTCTTCCTGTAAATTCTGAAGATCAATGGCGCCTTTTTTACCACGAGACATTCGAGACGAGAGGGTTACCGATTATTGAGTTGCATGTTGATTTCATCCCCGTATATGGCACGGGACCAGATCTAAACCTAACACCCCTTGACGAGCCCGGTAGCAGTGAGCCAAACACTTCCTTAAACCTTATGTGTGGCCAGCAATCCACCCCTTACCAATACACTGGCGAACAGTCCGTTCCTACGCAAGACAATAACACATCAGGAGATGAAGTCGAGGTTGCCGATGGTGATGAAGATGAGGGTCCGGCGACTTACTCCGACCTTCCTACCGGAGAAGAATATACCGATGTGGATGACTTCTCCGAGAGAGAAATGTCTTTTTATTCAAACTGCGACCAGCCATACGTTTCAGGAAGGACGGACTTGCACCATCCTGTAAGTGAATTGTGTGATATTTCCATGTTTGAGTATGCTGGTATGCCGGAGCGTAGTTTAGGGCCACAAGGCGAACTTGCTGTTGGTAAACGATTCGGTTTCAAAAAACAATTAATTCTAGCTGTCTGTGATGTTTCATGCAAAACAAATCGAGAAGTTCGAACGGAAACTAGCAATAAACAAAAAATTGTAATGGTTTGCATGCAAAAACCGAATTGTAAGTGGCGATTGTATGGTAGACGTGAGAGTTATAATACAAATTGGAAGATCTTTACCAATCCAAATGAGCATATTTGTTCGAGACCCCCGGGCCAAAAAGGTCACGCAAACCTTACAGCTAGTCTCATTGCCGAACACGTTAGGGATGAATTGAAAAAAAATTTGGGAAAAAGTGTCCAGGACATAGGAAGCCTCATAAGGGCTAGATATCCACGTATTGAACCGACTTATAATAAACTATGGCGTGGGAGGGAGCGAGCGTTGGAGCAATTGTTTGGGTCCTGGGAAGGGGCCTACAATAAACTTCCACGCATCCTGGAGGCAATGAAGGCGACAACCCCAGGAACGAAATACACAATAGTTTCTTGGCCTACAAACGATCCTAACGTTGGCGTCTTCAAGATGGCAGCCTGGGCTTTTGGTCCGTGCATAGAAGCGATGAAATATGCCAGACCTGTTATCTCAATTGATGCTAGTTTTTTATCGGGCCGATACAAAGGTAGATTGTTCTCAGTGTGTGGTTATGATCCAGAAAATCGATTAATTCCGGTTGCATTCGGATTGGGCGAAAAAGAAGATAAGGATACTTGGGGATGGTTTATGTCTTGGGTTAGATGTGAAGTTTTAGGCCGGAACACTAGATACTGTGTCATATCTGACCGTCATAAGGCAATAAAAGCGGTATTTGCATCCGTAGATTACGGTTGGAATGCACAAGGTGCGCATGCAGTAGCGATTCATCGGTTCTGCATGCAGCATGTTGCGGAAAACTTATGGAAGGAGGCTGGCGGGTCACAAGATGCTGATTTGAAAAACTTTTTCAAATGTAGACTTGCTAACAAGAAAAACCCTAGACGTTTTAGAGAGAATTGGGGAGTTCTGAAGGAAAATAACCTGAGAGCTTATCAGTACCTAAGAAATTGTGGTAAAATTAATGAAAATGACAACAACGAGCGGCCAAAACTATATAAATGGGCTCAGAGTTTTGACAAGGGGCATCGGTGGGGTATAATGACGAGTAATGGATCGGAGAGTCTGAATAATGTGTTTAGAATAGAGAGAAGATTACCAGTGACAGCATTTATAGAAGGCACGTGGTATAAATGTGCCAACTGGATGAACAAGCGAACACAAGAAGCACTTCAAAGGTTGAGTTTAGGAGAAAGATGGCCGGAAGGAGTAAAGAATAAATTGATCAAGCATGATGGAAAATCACGTAAGTACTTAAATAAAACGCGTTAAAAGGCTTTATCTTTTTATAAAACGCCCAATTCTCGCATCTCTCATTCTCACCTCTGAATATCATTCTCATCTCTCATTCTCACCTCTCTCATTCTCACCTCTCAATGTTAATAAGTGCAAAATTGTAATAAGAGACTTTCCGGTGGAATCTGTTATTATGTACGAAGGTCGGCCCAGATGGACAACTCGCTAACTTCATCATCATCTGAGGTAGACCAACACTCTGCTGCCTACGATCATGGGTAATGGGCGGTAGAGTTCTGCCGACCCAATTAGGGAAGAACTCGACGACTGTCGAAGGCTCTCGCAGAATTGGGCAACTGTCCAAGAGTCTCCGCAAATCGTTGTTTTCATATTAATGAGAATTATTGTAATGAAAATTGTTATTAATTTAAAATCGTTGTTTTCATATTAATGAGAATTATTGTAATGAAAATTGTTATTAATTTAAAATCGTTGTTTTCATATTAATGAGAATTATTGTAATGAAAATTGTTATTAATTTAAATCGTTGTTTTCATATTAATGATAGTTATTGTAATGAAATTTTTTTTTAATTTTTATATTAATTAGTTGTAAATATTACATATGAAGTTCATATTTTAATTCATACAATAACATAAATTCTAGATATGAAATTCATATTACAAATTAAATTTCATAGAAAATAAAATAGATAAATTCCATTATTCTAGCACAATTAAACTCTAATTTTTCTCCACTTCCTTAACCTCTTTATTCTTCTCCTCCTCCTTATTCTCACTAGAACTCTCATCTATTTTAACCCCCATACTAAAATCAGGGCTCCTGCCACATCCTGGAGGGAAACGACGTACAGCCGAGACGGCCCTTCTCTTCAGAGGGCCGTAAAATGGGGTCCTTTTTGCTCCCACATGAGATGTTCCCTCTCCCACCTTGGATGTTTCCTCCCCCATCTTATTATTGTTTTGAGCCTTCTCCATTTCTCAAATTTCTGATTTTACGTGTCTTTTGTTTGTGATTTTGTGATACGAAATAGGAGAACGAATTGAGATATATATAGGCAATTATTTAGCCGTTTATAAAACGCGCTAGAATAGGGGTCTAAAACGGTGCTCAAACAAAGTATCACGCTGCTCAAAAAGTGGACTCCACCTTTTAGCGCGTTTATAAAACGCGTTGGATTCCTTGGAACGCGTTTTATAAACGCGCTAAAAGGTGGAGTCAGGTAACGCAGTTAAACAGGCTGACAGCCTGCGAAAGTATTGAATTCCATTAACTTAGCCCTTCGTACGCGTTTATAAAACGCGCTCAAACCTTATTACGCGTTTTATAAACGCGTACGAAGGGTTGAGTCTATAAATAGTCCTCCTTCTCCGCAAATTCACGTCGAAAATTCAGAAATCAAAAACCAAAACTTTAGAGAAGTTACGCAGAGAAAAGAAACCGAGAAAACATAATGTCAACTAAACCACGTCATGTTTGTACCGGTGTGCTTCTACAAGGAGATGGAGGAATAAGTAAACGAGATATTCTTCGGCACGTCTACTTGCACTATCCTTCCGACAAATTTTACGTGAAGGTTTTTCAACGCGACGTTTTTGAAGTCAGAGGGCCGAAATATTGGACGGATGCAGTTAAGAGGGATGGAGGATATCATGTCCGACGTGGAGATGGAATCGTTTGGTTGCGTTTGCAACAGGCATGTCCTCCTGGGTTTGAAAATCACCCGTTAAATGGAAATGACATATATCATTTGGACTGATTATTAGGTTTTCTATAATTAGATGTTTTTATTATTGTGTGTTCTATAATTAGGTTTTCTATAATTATATGTTTTTATTATTGTGTGTTCTATTATTATCTGTTTTCTTTTATGTTTTAGTATATGTATTAATTCGTGTAGTATATGTGTTGTAAGTTTTATTATCTAATTTATTTTAGTTTTTATTTTATCCATTTTCATTTTTATTGTGAAATTCGAAATATTAATATTAATAGACTTAATATTTATTTAAATTATATTAGACATTACAACTCAATGAACATTATAACAAAAAACACAATACAAATTAAAAATTACAATTTATTAAAATTTTGAACCACACAATACACAACAAAAAAAATTACAAAATGCATAATATTAAAATTTTGAACCACATAAAAAAAATTGTAGAGGATCCATTGCTAAGGGTGGGAAGAGAAAACATCACCGCAACTTATAGAAAAGAGTCGGGCGACTGATTATCACCTTAACCCCCTCTTTTTCTGAGACTTGGATGAGGATGACTCCATGTATGCAGATTCTGTTAGGAAGTGTGTAATTTTCGATTTTTATGCTAATTACAAGTTAATTAAGCCATCGAAACAACACACACAACGAATCGTGCACAAAAGCCAAGTTAACACAAAGAGATTAAGGTGGAAATTATTACCTCCCGCGAAATCGTATTCGCGGGGTTCGATCCTACGGCATGGGAATCGATGGCGTGCTTCTCCTTCGTCTCCAAATCACCTCGAGTCCACCTAGAGATTAACCAAGGTCTAAATCGATTCGTGCTAGCGATTCGATTAGAACGAAGCTAATCCAAGGTATTCTCTCTTCTTCCTTAATTAACATTTTAATAGGTGGAGAGAATATGCTCAACTCATGAGCTAATGGAGGGAGAGAGAGGTGAGGTGGCGCCGGCCAAGAGAGGGAGAGAGAGGGGCGGCTAGGGTTAGGGAAGAGAGAAGCCTCAAATTTTGCATCTATACATCTCTATATATAGTGCATGATCCCTACCTACCACCAACCATCTATTTACAAGATTGCCACTCTCACCTACCATTAGGGCCGGCCACATCATGGGCTCATATGGGCCTCTCATCTCATTTAATTAGGCCTCTAATTCACATAATTAGAAGCTACTCCAAATGCTCTTCAATTGGGCTATACATTTAATACATAAATATTGGCCCAATAAATTAATATAACTATTTATATTAAATTGAGTTGAACTAAAATAATTATTAACCAATTAATAATTATTCTAGGATTAGCTAATACATTAATTTATTTCTATATGATCCATTTGACTTAATTAATTATAACGGTATATAATTAATTAATCAACTTATCATATTTCCGCAATACGCACTATTGCGAATAAATAAATAATGCACTGTCTTGGTCAAAACTCTATTTTGTGTGACCCTTTGAGGATTTATGCTAAGTTGGACATGGAATTAAATCGCTATTTAATTCCAATAATCATAAGCGGTATCTAGCAACACGTTACGATTCCCAATTCGCATAAATAGTGTACTGCTACAGTATTTAAATCCTGCATAAGAGAATAAAAATGTTTCTCTATTTTGATTCTTATGTCACACGATATCATCGTATAATCCAAGATATGAATGTGTCATTCTTGCAGATTATACGTTTCTTGATCTAGAGATAATTGTATAAAGTTGCATGCAAACAATCTATCTCCATCAAGGGGCCCAAACAGATATCGTCACTCACTAAGTGAATTAATGAGGGACATACGGTTTTCTTGATGATTAGCTTTTCCCCGCACAATTCAAGAGAACATAAATAAAGTCCGTATAGCAGCCCTTATCGGGAATCAGCGGTAGACGATATTTATTGAACCTATCCTCATGTGGAAAAGATAAACATCTCAAACTTAGAACCAAAATCATTACGAAATAAACAATGACACATAACACAATCCATATGTTTATTTCGATGGGTCAAGTCCTGTGCTATATTCCATAACATACACATATGCAATTAAGTTTGTAACTCTTTACCTATGATTTGTAGAACTTAATCATCACTTAACTTGCATACTAATCTTATAAGATAATTAATGTTCCTTGTTAATTATCAAGATTATGGACCGTTTAGATTTATTATTGTCATTCTAAAGAATGATCCACAGAGATCTACAATTCAGATCCTCAACCTGAATAATCTGTCAATAATAAACCTAGGAACAGATGATAAATTATCATCCAAAACATAAACTAATAATTAAGTCATTAAATTATTGACTTCTAGGACATAACTCCAACAGATTCTCATCCAAGGATGCCGGCTGCGGTGTTATGGCTCGTAGACCCAGCCCAACAAACCGTCCTCTACACGTAATAACAGATTCCACAGGAAAGTTTTTATTTTAAAGTTGGTGGAATATTAATAGCCATAAGGATTGTGTGCGACTCTGTATCAGTGAATAAGTGTGCCGCATACAACCCTTATGGCTATTAGTTTCGCACCAACTAATATTATTTTGCATTCCACCATCTGACTCTTCTTTTCCTCTCATTTTTTTCTTTTTTTCAGATCTTTTCTCTTTTTTTTTTGATTTTGGACGACAGAAGGATGGGTATTTATATGGAAATTAGATCTCTCGAACGCGTTTTATAAAAGGGTAAGAACTCTTCTTACGCGTTTTATAAACGCGTAAAATCAGAAAATAACGCGCAAACTCAGAAACTTTCGCCGCAATTACTGCAGCTTTTAGCGCGTTTTATAAACGCGTTTTAGGGCCTGTAACGCGTTTATAAAACGCGTTCGAGAGGAGAGAGGGAGGCGCGGTTTATAAACGCGTTGGAACTTTCTTCTTATTAAAAAAAAAATAAATAATTCTTTGTATTAAATTTTTTGGTGTCTGAATTTTTATATTAAATAATTTCGGTTAATAAAAACACTCCAAAATAAATTTTAAAGACTAAAATATCCTGTTCGGCGAGGATTTTAATGCGGGGTGTTAAAAATTAACGAAAGGGTATTTTGGTCTTTATATAGTTATTTTGAGTGTTTTATCAATTCGGGGTCAGTCGGTTTACATGTAAATTGTCTCGATTCTTTGACGGCCTCTTTTGTGTGTGTATCGATTGTTTGTGTCGGTTTCAGGGAATAAAAAGTGTAATGAGTTGAAATTTTGTATGATTTGGGGTCGAATAGACCCGCCACACGGTAACTAGATCCCAGGAAAAGGCTTCTTTTGTTGTGTAATATAACGCGTGATGCTGATGCGATCGGATTCTCTGTGGATGGAACGAAAGTTTTTTCCCGTCATTCATAGAAATAACGAAAGTAAATGAGATCTAATTTGCTTTTGACCCCACTTATCAGTAATAGAAAGCTCGTTTCGTTGTTTTATCATGTATCAGTGAATCAAGCAATATCTGTTGGCATCATTTCCTCTTTTTTGAGAATGAATGGAGATGAACAGCATTGAAGGATGGAGCATGGTTTTGAGGTTTTCTGACCGTATCCATCCGTCCTCGTCTTTCGGCGAAACTGGAGAACAGGAAGTTTGACCAGAGTTGGTTCCAAACGGAGAGAAACTAAAATTGTATGAATTCTCATATTTATTGTTTTGGTCGAGGTGGCGGGTGCGGCGGAGTGGTCCGTAGGCCAGGTGACAGCGCCTGAGCCGCGGAGTCTGGTGGCAATGGGAAATGCTACGCGGCCTTGCTAAATTTCCCCAGAGGATTGTGCATTATAATTTAAAAGTTTTTTTTTTTTTTGTTTGCTGATACAAATTTCAGTAGTTCCGTGGTTTACAAAATTGCCAAAGTAGAAATTAATTTTGTGTATAATTAAATTTTTCAAGTTAAATTTTAAGGGAACTTGCAAAAAATTTTCTATAATAATTGGCACTTCGTAATTAGGGTGCATGCAATAAAAAGAAAGGAAATTGATTACTGCCATCTGCAGTTTTGTCATCTCTGTCATCGCTAAATATAAAGTGAACATATAGACGATCTAAGTGAACACATACAAACAAATAAGTTCAATGAAAATAAGTTGAATATGCATATAAACTTCTGAACGAGTGATGACAACACTTATTTGTTTGTAAATATTCACTTAGATCGTCTATATGTTCATCTTATTTGTTGTATATGCTCACTTTGTATTAACGATGGCTGGGATGATATATTTTCCGATGGCACTTATAATTCCTGAAAAAGAAATATTTGTAGTAATGTCGAATTGTTTGTCCGTTTTTATTTGCTATTGTAGGATGTTTTTTGCATATTGTTCCTCACCACTCACTAAGAATTTTATTTTTTGATGCGTTTCAGCTTCAATATGATTCTTAAGCAAATCCATATATTATTATAATTTTTTTGGTATTCACATGCAAGAATTACTATACAGCTGATAATATCATTTATCTCCATGCACATCTTTAAATTCTAAAATGGCATTAATTTGTGCTCAAAGTTTTTTTTTAACTAATTTATATTTCTAAAAGTCTAAATAACAATCTTTATTATTGATTTTAATGGGCGTGTTTCACACAATGAATATTACATAATGCCACATTATATGTTTTCCAAAGCAATTTTCGCGTGTAATTTTGCAAGCAAAATGACTGTACTTTTGGAAGTGCAAACATTGTGCAAGAAGAGAAACAAAGAGGCGGTCCTATCATATGTTTTGCATTCGTCGGAATGCTTTTGTTTCCAGTGTACAAGGTGCAACGCAACAGCAAAATATTAATTGGGCATAAAAAAAAGGCTGGAGATCCAAGAACTTAGCAGAGTTATTCAATTGTCCTAGCTGTAAACATTGGGAAAAAGGCATTTTAAATAACAAAAAAGGGATCAGATATACCTGCAACAAAGTCTTGTTTTTTCCTTTGAAATGAGAAACAGCGTTACGGCTGCATAATGTCTAAAACGACCAAAAAAATGGTCATTTGCGTTAAACGTTTCGTTTCGTTTTGGACGAAACGATCGAAACCACAAAAATATATATGGACGAAATCATTTCAAACTTTCGTTAACCGTTCAGTTTTTGAAATGCAACCAAAATCATTTAACCGTTTTGTTTCGACGAAACGAAACAAAAGGACGGTCGAAACAGTAACAGTTTTCACCCTAGAGTGTAGCCGTGTAGGCTAGTCTTGTTCATATCATAAATTATTGAATGGGCTTCAGTTGGGCCTCTTGTAATGTAAATTTTAAAAAATGAGGCCTGGGTCTACACTTGTTAAATACAGTAATACAAACTGTCATGTTGAACTCTATTCAGTAGTTTTTGAATCTCAAAAATTCACATAATAAAAATATGGTTTGAAATGTTCAAGAATGAACATAAACACAAGGGAATTCCTTGCATCCATAGTTCTGCTTTCTATAGATGCTCATACAACAAAAGGAATGTTATTGCTAGTCCTGTCAAACGTGTATAAAAAACATAGAATATGTACAAACTGTTTCCGTTTTGTTAAGGTGCACAGTATAAAGAATCCAATTCGTTAACCGTTTCATTTCTAACACGGCACAAGATTTCGTTTCGTTAACCGTGCTACTTCCGAAAATACACGTATAACGGTTTGAAATGAGACTAAAACGGTCGAAACGGTACATTTTGGTGTTTCGTTTGTTGTTTCGTTATTGAAACGAAATGAAAAATTGTTTCACTAACCGTTTAGTTTCAGCTGTACCAAACGGCAAAACGGTAAACAGCAGCTGTTGACAGGCGTAGTTATTGCATCCACTTGTATTAATAAATTAAACTGCTGAGAACGCTGTTATTAAGTTTTCATATCTGAAGTGGTAATATTATGCACAAAAAAATTAAGCTGAGAACAAAGCATATGCTGTCTGATCGGCCAACCTGTCCTTTGCGCAGAATACAACACTTCCCATGTGAATACTGAACAAAATGGTACTCTTCTGCAATTCCTCACAGTTTGCAGAGAATATCCAATCCCCTTGAGTACTTTTTTTGATTGACAATCCCCTTGAGTACTTGACCAGTCCAATACTCAAATTATAAACTGAGTTGCCGATCTGTGTTTAGATTTGTACTGTGAGAGATCTGTACTAACTTTGAAAATTTTTTATATTTAAAAATATAAAATTAAAATTTTTAAAAAATTGGGAATTTTGAATTTGGAATTTGAAAATTTGAACAATTTTATTGTTAAAATTTTTAACAGATTATGGACAGGGAAAATATATTGCTTACTTTCTTTTTTGTCGTATCAATTTTCAACTCCTTTCTTCGTATTAAAGGGTGGGTTAGCAGGTTAACGGTAGCCTTTCAAATCCCATCCGGTCCTGTTTGGCTAACTGGGTGTAAGACTGTAAGGATTTAGAGCTCTAACCCTTGAACTCAAATCAAGTGCCGCGCGGCACCGTGCAGCGCGCAATCTGAGCCGTCCAGATTAAATCTAATGATCATGGGTGCCCCGTGCATGTAACATGTGCCATAAGGCCTGAAAAAATCTAACCGTCCAGATCAGATCGAACGGCTCGGATCGCTGAGCGGCACGTGATAAGGATCCCTAACCCTTGGGTTAGATTAGACTAACCGAGTAACACCAAACGCATACTAATTAATTTAAACATTATAATATTTGAAATTAATAGTACATATATTTTCCATTATATTGTTGAAGATTGTGAATAAAATGTAATTTACTTAAAAAAAATCAATTTCTATTATAAATAAATTTAATCGTCAATATATATTACTTGTCAGCAATAAATACTTAATTCATTGATCTGAACATAGGCACGCCCCCAGAAGGTTGGTAGTCAATGCCGACACGACATGCCACCTTAGTATGACTATTGTCAAAATTAAGTCTATGTTCCGTCTTCCTAGCACTCATTTTTTTTTTGGGTCTGTTTTACACCGTTTCTCACTTCCCTTGAACCTTAATTCAAGCTAGATAGCCTTAAAGTCTTGCACCTTTCCCCCATTGTGTTTGAATTACAATTTGTCGGCTGATAAATCGGTTGAAAACCTTAACAAAAAGAGAAATTAATCATTTTCTTAGAAGTAAAGCAAAACAATTAGTTAGTTGTTAGTGAATAGATTACAAAATAACAGGTGAAAAACTTGTCTTTAAAGGCGCAAATCACTCCCTTGCCTCATAGGAATTTTTAGCTTTTCAACCCAAATAGATATTGCTAATTTGTCTGTTTTCGAAATACCTAAGGTACTGAACAGCTCTAGATTTATCTTGGGTTATAAGAAAAGTGACGAAGGTTTATGTCAAGTCTGCATCTTCTTAGGGTGCGTTTGGATAGGTGTGGGAAGAAGGGAAGAAGAGAAGAAGTGGGAAGAAGTATTGGGAAGTGTGTAACTTTGTGAAGAGTTTGAATTGTTTATAATTTTTTTTCTTCTTTCTTCCTTCTTCCCCATTCTTCTTCTCTCATCCAAACGCCCGATAATAACATTGCATTTGAACCGTCTAATTAATGAATTTAATTTTTATTCTGATAGAAAGAGATGTAACATTTTTAGCCATCTAAATAATATATTGATAACCGTTAGAAAAAGTGTGTGGAGCCGTGTTGTTATGGTTGCAACGGCCCAATTCAACTTTGGGACGGCCCGGTCCAACTCTGGAACGGACTGGTTTGCTGGGCAAACGGACTGCCTTGTTGTGGTTGGGACGGCCCGGTCCAACCAGTTGGGACGGCCCGGTCCAACTCTGGATCGGACCGTTCCAGACAGCAGTTATGAATCTGAAATGTCTATTTCCAGGCTGGCTATTTATACCCCTCTCTTCTGAAGCGACTCTAAGGTTGGATTTGGTGACTTTTGAGTTAACCACCATCCTAAAGAGACCAGAGAGAGATCAGAAAGAGAGAGGAGCCATCCTATTGCTTGGAGAGCAATATGAAGCACACGCACGAGTCGACCGACATCTGGATTCGTGAAAGGTGACGCCAAGCCCTGTCTTGAGGTTGTGGTGTGCCAGTTGCATACGGAGGAAGACCAAGAGACAAGGAGGAGTTGCAGCAAAGCTTTGAGAAGAATCTAGACAATCGATCAACTTCCGCTGCGGTATATCTGAACTCTATGCATGATTATAGGTTAGATATACATATTAGGTCAAGGATCGACTAAAACTTACAATAACCATTAGCAAAGTGAATAGTTTTAAAATTTAAATATAACGACCTAAATATTATTTCCGTTAAATACTGAAATGATATAAAATCGGTTATGTTTGACTTTTAGATGTAAATTTGAGAAAATTTTGTGCCAAACCATGCAATCACTATAATATTTAAAATATATATATTTGGTTACTGAGCTTTTTATGGCGATGATTGAGCAAATTTCACTCTTTTTGTCAAACCGTCATTTAAAAAAGAAACAAGCCTCGTACAACCCTAGTCATTGTCTTTTTGCTTAACTTCTTGCCAAATTAATGCATCGGCAGAAAAAAGCGTATCTGAACAATTCATTTCTAGCTGAATGAATTATGTATTTGATCCTTTCTAGAATGTCCTTTGTTTCATTAGCTTAATCGGATAGTAAGAATTTTGATCGTAGAGTGTTACTTAGCCGTAAAAAGCTGCCTTCAGTATTAAAGAAAAAAAGTATTTAGTTTTCTTTCTTATCTAAATTATTCGATCTACAATAGACTACTGGATCCAGATTTGGAGTTGAGGTTTTCTGATCCGATTCATTTGTTTTTTGTTGGGGATAGTGAATATTCTTTCTTACACCACGCTCTTAAAATGCGGAAAAACACTAAAGTTTGATTTTTTTTTTAATGCTATACAAACTATTATTTCATGTAAAACCAATAGCACATACTCCCATAATCATTTCTTTTCTTTTCTCCACAAGGTCTACCTTTTTTTTAAACATAGGTCCATACCTCCATTTCTTTTCTAAAAAGTCTCCGTTTGGATACGTGTGGGAAGAAGGAAGAAGAAAAGAAGAGAAGAAAATTTATTATAAACAATCCAAACTCTTCACAAAGTTATACATTTTTCAATATTTTTTCCCACATCTTTCTTTCTTCACACACCTATTCAAACGGAGCCGAAACGAAAAACAACTGTAACACTAATTCAAAATAAATAAAAAAAATTGCATAAAAGTAAAAGGAACAATGATTAGGCTAATCAAACCCTTTCTTTTTTGGATGATTTCCCGTAGGAAACCCATGCCTTTGTCTAGGGTCTCTGTCCATACTATATAGCCTATATGTTACGAGTAACTGAAATAGAGGCCCCACATATTTGAGGACTTATATTTTATGCTTTGGGCCCTACCTTTCACTGGTTGGAGCAGAGATGGTTCCATAAAATGGTGACAATGTGATTTGGATTTTGGGGGCTTTAAATGAAGTGTGGCCCATACAAGTGGCGCCGGACTGTTGTCCCGGGTGGTACACTGTACACAGTTCACACAAAAGAACAGTGGCAATGGCCAAGTGGGCCAATTGGCAAATCATCCATTTCTATTTTTTCCTTTTTTTTTTGACAAAAAAATGGTTAAAAGAAATGAATTAGGAACTTAAAATCCATCTTTTGAAACATTGTATTTTGAAACTCGAACTTGAAATAACAAAATTGATCTTAATGTGGACAACATGTTTTATGTGAATATAAAGAACCAGAACAATGTTATAGCTAATTGTCGGATTTTACTTTATTAGATGGTTATTGCATTATTAAAAAATTGAGTTTAATCTTGTGAGTAATGCTTTCTTTCACATCAGCTAAAAACTAATATTTAAATTTTAGCTTTCGATGAACTTCCGCAACATCTTAAATGTTAGAGATATGTCCTAGAAGCCAATCTTTTTGGCTACTTCTATGGTTTTATGTTATGGATGATTTTATATCATTTGTTCCTTGATTTATGTGTTGACAGTTCATTCAGGTTGAGGATCTGAATTATAGATCACTGTGATTCATTTAGTAGTAAATGACAACAATAAATCTAAAGCGTCCATAATCTTGATAATTAACAAGGAACATTAATTATCAATAAGATTAGTATGCAAGTTAAGTGTTGATTAAGTTCTCTAAATCACAGGTTAAGAGTAACCAACTTAATTGCATATGTTTATGTTATTTGAACATAGTACAGGACATGACCCAACGAAATAAATATATGGATTGTGTTTTGGTGTCATTATTTATTTCGTTATGATTTTGATTCTAAGTTTGAGATATTTATCTTTTCCACATGAGGATAGGTTCAATAAATATCGTCTACCGCTGATTCCCGATAAGGGCTGCTATACGGACGTTATTTATGTTCTCTTGAATTGTGCGGGGAAAAGTTAAATAGTCAAGAAAACCGTATGTCCCTCATTAATTCACTTAGTGAGTGACGATATCTGTTTGGGCCCCTTGATGGAGATAGATTGTTTGCTAGCAACTGATACAATTATCTCTAGATCAAGAAACGTATAATCTGCAAGAATGACACATTTCTATCTTGGATTATACGATGATATCGTGAGGCATAGGAATCAAAATGGAGATATATTTTATTCTCTTATGCAGGATTGAAATATTGTAGCTGTACACTATTTATGCGAATTGGGAATCATAACGTGTTGCTAGATACCGCTTATGATTATTGGAATTAAATAGCGATTTAACTCCATGTCCAACGTAGCATAAATCCTCAAAGGGTCACACAGAATTGGTGTTTTAACCATGCTTGCATTATTTATTTATTTGCAATAATTGGTATTGCAAAATATGATGAGTTGATTAATTAATTAAATAGCGTTGTAGACCGTTATAATTAATTAAATCAAAGGGATCATATAGAAATAAATTAATGCATTATCTAATCCCTAAATAATTATTATTAAGTTAATAATTATTTATTTCAACACATATGCATTTAATAGGGCTTTAATTAAATAGTTAATTAAAGGCCCAATAGGGAGTCAAATTGGGAGCAACAAGAAGGGCCATTTAATAGGTGATTAAGTGGACCCAAGAGGCAATGCACATAGCCCATGAAGGGCCCATAATGTGGCCGGCCATAGCATGTGGTAGGTGGGATGGCAAAGTTGTAAATAGGTGTTGAGAGGTAGGTAGGGTTTGAGCTCTATATAAAGGGGTATATGGTAGCAAATCCCCCTCTCTCTCTCTCCCACAAACCCTAGCCGCCCCCTCCTCTTTGTGGCCGGCGCCTCCCTTCTCTCCCTCTCCATTAGCTCATGTGTTGAGCCCCCTCTCTTCCTCAAATCAATTAGTTCATCTGCTAGAAGATTGGGAAAGCTAGGGATTAGGCATTTCCTCCAAGTTA
Source organism: Rhynchospora pubera (assembly GCA_028095005.1). Taxonomy (NCBI): domain Eukaryota; kingdom Viridiplantae; phylum Streptophyta; class Magnoliopsida; order Poales; family Cyperaceae; genus Rhynchospora; species Rhynchospora pubera. Next base: position 117,573,894 of record CM051461.1, read on the forward strand.
CTAGCATAACTTGTAGAGGATTTGGTTAATACCAAGTGGACTCGAGGTGATTCGACAAGGAGGCGCGAGCTAGACGTGAGCACAACCACCTACAACCTAGCCGGTTCGAGCCTCTTGATTACTAGTTCAAGAGAGGTATACCTTGAACCTTTCTCTCTTGTGTGAATGGCTCAGTGCAAGATCCGTGTTTGTGCATGATTGTTTATGGATAATTAGTAGTATTTAATCATAAAATGAAAATTATGCACTCAACTAACATTAAACCATATCAAAAAATTTGAATCATATTTTAAAAACTGTTTTCACTTTTCACTTTTTATATAATTCATAGTTCTCATTCCGGTTTAACATGACAAAACTTGATTTGTCAACAAAAATATTTGTAATTTTCTTAAATGACAACTAGAAAACGCTTAATTTTTTATAAGATGTATTTAATAATCAATATACGATCAAAATATTAGCAAAAGGTGGAAAAATTATGTAAGATTTTTCGATCTGCAGAATTAAAATTGGAAAAAAAAAAAAAGAAACCATTCCTATCAGGATCAGGTGGCTGGTTTCACCTCTTTTGCACGCATCTTTATACGAGCCCAAGACGATCTCTGTACGCTGCCTCTGCCGTGTCACGTGACCAGAGCGGTCCTCTTTTGGAAAGTAACTCCTTTCACGATTAGCCCCTGCAGATGTTGATATTTCTGGTCAGTAGCATAAAAATACTTCTTCCCAATTTGTCGCGAAGATGACAACTAGAAAAGAGAGGGACTTTGCTATGATTATTGCATACGAGATAAGCAGATAATTCCTGTTTTCTTGTCATCGTGCTTGATACGATTAATTTCTTTCTTTTTTTAATAAACAACATCATAGCTTTAAAAACACCTCTGATAATTTTTTTTGTGTGAATCAGTCGGAGTAGATTACTTGCTAAAATTCGAAAAAATATAAAAATTGATTTCTTGTAAGTTTTCAATATGGAGAACATATTGAACGGTTCGGATCGGTCATTTGAAATTTAAAAACGTGAAAACGATCGTATTGGACGGACCAATCCGTCCTATATATAGGACACTAGCAATTTTCTTATTATTTAGCTCTTACTAATTTAATTACAATTTTACTTTCTTAAAATTTTTTTTATTTTTGAAAGCAAAAGTAAAACATTCATTTATAACTTATTTGGCTGAATTGAATCTTAAAAAAAAAAGGAGGTTGCAAGTTAAGGGAACAGTCAAATAAATAAAATGATTGGGAATTAAAAAGTTATGGGATGTTAAACAATGTACGTATCAAATATAATGCCTATTTATTTTTAACAAAGAAATTCAATTTCATGTAAAATGAAATTAATGTAGTTATGTTTATTTTTTACTACATTTAAAGGCGGCAATGATTACATATTTCAAATAAAACGATGTGAATGATCTTTAACATTGTTCTTTAATTTGTTGAATACAGTTTTAAATTATTATATTATTGCTTAAAATTTTAAAAAATATTTTGGATGTTTTCAAATTTAAATGATCATGGTTTTTTATATGCGCCAGGTTAGAAACGCAAATTTACATACTTGAATTACAACCCCATCAATTATATATAATAACCAATGTAATGACCCCAGTCCTGATGTGCCAAACCCTCACCGAAATACCGAATCCACCGTACCAATTCCTAAGGCAATAACAGAACTTCAATATTTAATTATTTAACCAACTTAAGTTAAAACCTCCTCAAGTCTCTCACAGTCCCACTACTCCCACACAAACAAAAAAAAGACTCCCACACAAAAAAAAACTCACTCTTAGAACAATTCACTCTCAAAAAATGGCCACAATCCCCCATCTCCTTCTCCTCCTCACTCTCTTCATCTCCACCGTCCATTGCGCCACGTCATCTCCCCCCACCGACTTCATCCGCTCCTCATGCCGCATCACCCGCTACCCTGACCTCTGCCTCCAATCACTCGCCACCTATGGCCCCGCTGTGCACCGCAGCCCTCGTGAACTCGCACGGTTTGCTCTCACTGTAAGTGCCGACCGGGCCCGGTCAGCTGCTTCATTCGTTAGTCAGCTTTGTGACAAATCGAACCAAGCGCATTACCGTGCCGGCGGCCCGGTGCGTGATTGTCTCGAAAACATGGCTGATAGTGTGGATCGGTTGAAGGAGGCGGCCGATGAGTTGGCACGCATGGGCCGGACAAGTTCGGCTGGGTTTAAGTTTCATATGAGCAATGTGCAGACATGGTGTAGCGCCGCTTTAACGGATGAGAATACCTGCCTTGACGGATTGGGGAAGAATGTGGAGCCCACAACCCGGTCCGCCATAAGGAAGAAGGTGGTCGAGGTTGCGCAGGTCACGAGCAATGCGCTTGCGCTGGTTAACCGGGTTTCGGGCAGTAAGTGATTATCACCAGGGTAGATGCATGGCTGTTATCTAATTATATATATCTCTGTCTTTTGTAGTTTGAGTTGTGGTGTTTTTGGTTTAGTAAGTTGAGTTGTTGCAGGGGGAATTAATGATGTATGATTAGATTTTGGTGGGTTTAAGGTGGCAGCTAATCAGTAAGGTACTAAGATAATGTCGTTTTTGTAAGATAAATGGCTTGATATATACATTGTGTGATAATTAACGATTTTGGTAAGTTCTTTTTTTTTTTTCCTGGATGGATTGGTGGAGGATTAAAATATATTTTCCGCAAATCAAGGTTTTGTTATCAAGTAGTCGTTGATTTAATTTATCTACTGTTAGAAATTAAAATATTAATTCTTCATAATATTTCTTAATTAATTTCCAGGATCATGTATTTCATATAAATAATAAATCATAATAGAAACTTACAGTTTTGAAGGGCAGAAAATGGTCTTAGGCGGAAATTTCTGACTTTCTTTAATTTCTCCTTAGCCAGAATGATGGCAATAATGTTTTTCTCTTTTCTGCCTATTTTATGAGTTGGGAGAATGTTTGCAAAAGGGTGCTACTTAATGGCAGAAAAAAACATTAAAATAGACTAAGGCAATTAATGGGATCAGAATTTTAATGAATCTGGTCCATTGGATTTTCCATCAAAATCCAATGCACCCTTTAGGTAATTTTCATAAATGAGTTTGGTTTATATTTAATAATATAGGCCACATTAATGTTATAATTAATAATATTAATTATAACATTCTCCCATTTGGCCTATAAAATATCATAATGAAACACAAATTCAGAATTGGCCAATAAAAACTTAAACCTTGTTCAGTTCGAAATACCAAACTAAACTAATATAATCAAAATAACTATAACTATTATTTGATCCCTATTAATTATAGCATTGGTATTCTTCCCAACAAATGGTTAATACGATTCATTTGATCCACTTAAGTAAATTTGCTTAATTTAAACATAATGCGCAACGTAAGAAATAAGCAAATTTCATAGTTCAAAGTCAAACTCATAATTTGAAGCTTCACATCATAACTTAATACATAATTCAATACAACAAAATCATAATTAGCAACCAGACCCGTGCCGACAAAAATGGGTGGTTATACTTTAATGAGAGAATTAGCTAACATAATTCTCAACTAATATGTTATATTTTTATAGTCATATATTTGACTTTGTATTTAACAACAAGATATTTAATATCAAACCATTATACATGTTACTTAACTTGTTGTTATTAAAAGACAAAATAGCAGTCGCGTTATTTCAAAAATAAGATAAGTGACCTTATAATATGCCACAAAAATTCTGCTTGCATAGCGGAAGATGTCATTATAGACTGCTTATCACTCTTCCATAAAATTAATCGTCATGTATACAAGCATAAATAAATAACCTAATGTGAATTTCTTATTGACTAATAAAATATCATCCATGTACAACATGAGAATGATAAATTACTCCCACTAACTCTGAAATATATACATTGATTTATAATATTTTCTATAAATCCAAACTTGACCCCATCAAATTTGAGATATAATTTAGAAAAATTAACATTTCATCATCGCTGCCTTTATTGATAATTGCAGCAGAATCTTTTCATAATGTCTGGTTTAATTTCAAAATACCAAGACAAATCTCAATTGGTTCTTTTCAAGTTGGAATAATTAGTTTTATTCAATGCTGTAAAATTCAGGAAAAATAAAGTGGTTAATAGTCGACTAATATTCACATGGCATAATAAAATTAAACTGAAATGAATAATAAAAATGCCAAATAATATTTCAGTTTTAACATAATAGTTCTTCACATTTAATTTATATCACCGTTGGGCAGAAAATAAATTGAAGATAATGAGACAATTCTATTTAATAAACTATAATATCAATTAAAGTTGTTCAAATTAACATCCTTAATATTTATTAAATATAAACATTATAGTGATATGTAAACTAAAATATCACAAATAATAAAATAGAATTGAACAACTATAAATGGAATAAAAAATTCGTCAATCTGAAATCAATAATAAAACGTCCAAAATTTCAGTTTTGCACGATAGTTGTTCCATAAAAATCAATTTGTATCACCGTTAGGCAGAAACAAATTGAATCGTAAATGAAATTCCGCTTAATAAATTAAAATTGTCAATTAAAGTTGGTAAAATTGACATTTATAATTTATTAAATGTGAAAATAATAATATACCACATAATGTATAATTTTATAAATTATAATGGCAATTAAAATTGTTAAAATTGACCCTTCATAATTTATTAAATGTAAAACTTTTTTTTGTGATATATATAAATAGAAATATCACACAGTTCCTTTAATAAAATGGTAATTACAATTAAAGTTGTTGAAATTAATAATGACCAAATTATTAAAAGTAACTTAGTATGGTTTAAATTATTCATATGCAAAATTAATAACAAACTTCTATTAAGCCGTTTGTATACTTTAAGTGCACATGAAACCATAAACTTCTATTATACAAATCAGTCGGTGAAAATATAATAGAAAATTATTTTAAAACAACAGATTCCATGATTAACATGATAGGTAAATGACGTAATAACAAATCCTTAAATAACAATAATTGGATCCATTATTAAATAACGCCATGCGTATGCATAAATAGTAAATATCTTTTGTAAACTCCATTTAATGAGTAAAATAATAATAAAATGGAGTAACGATTCCATCTAAATAGCACATATATGCTTGAAAATATGCATATAAGATTTGCTTAACAAAAATCTCCATGTACGTAAAGTGAGACCAGGCAAAATAGAATGATATTAATCGATTATTGAGACCATTCCCCAAAATAGCAAATGCGCAAGTGCGCAAAGTAAGGGAGAGAAGAACTTTTCAGATGGACTAGATGTGTATATAATAAAATCATATACTTAATAAAATTATCATATACAAAACCATTAATTACGGTTTTTTTTATATTACATGATAACCTTCATAAATTAGGAAGTAACCTTTAAATTCTAAACTAAACTAAATGATAACCAATAATTCTATGTAAATATGGTCATTTCATTTTTATGAATCCCACGTGATGAATCGCTTAAAAGAAAATTAAAGGCCAATAAACGGTGATATTATATAGATCAAATATAGTACGTTAATGAAGAGGAAGGAAGTGTACCCATCAAAATTTTCTTAATTGAGCCGTGGGGACCAGAAAAGTGCATATGCGTTCAGAAAAAAAATAAAATCTATGCACGGATAATCTACAAAGCAGGCCTAAAAACATCGGTCCTTACTTTATCCAAGCCATATAAACAACTTTTGTACTCAATCGAGGAGAAGGAAAAATGAATAGATGCATGTTACTATCTTGATTCAGTCCAAAGGGTTTGAACGATTTTACTATCTAACTCATATCAGAGCCTAGATTAATGGGATCAGAATTTTAATGAATCTGGTCCATTGGATTTTCCATCAAAATCCAATGCACCCTTTAGGTAATTTTCATAAATGAGTTTGGTTTATATTTAATAATATAGGCCACATTAATGTTATAATTAATAATATTAATTATAACATCTACTACTATTAAGAATTTTATAATAGTATATATTGAGCTAAATTGTTTTTTTTTTCCTCTTTCGATAGTTAACTATTAGTTGACAATACAATGTGATTGGTTCTCTGATTTATATTTCTTTTAGAGTTTTATTATCCGGATCAAAACTTTTGTGCATAATTTTTTAAGTTTACTTTACTCATCCGTGGTGGATATTATTGTAAACATTCCACATCTTATTAGAAACATCTAAAAAATTTACTACAAACTGCTGATTCTAAAAATAAAAAAATATACCGTATATATTGTTAGACTGATTTTACTAAAGTAAGAAATTATCTAGAACGCCACGATAAAAAAAAAATTAAAATTTTGAGCGACCTATTTATTGAATCGTTGCGATACTTGCTATAAACAACCGATATTAGCAAAAAGAAATTGTATTACTAGAAGGATCTTGGTCGTTTTACTTTCTTTTTTTTTATCAGATTCATAATGGATAGGTTTGAATTTAACAACAAGATAACCATATTGTTCCGATAAATTATTGAATATATTTTTGAAATCTATATGTAATTAATTTCTAATATTGATTTGATTCGGATCCAATTTCCAGATGATAGATATCCATTGACAACCCTAACTTTTCTAAATTGATTGCATTATCTGGAGCTTTTAGAAATTAGAAACTTGTCAAACGGGTCTATTGCTTTTTTTGTAAGCATACAATTAGACCTGTCAAACGTTCATAGTGTTAACGGAAATGAGGTCTTACGTTTAACGTTACATTTAGGGAACGAAAATGAGTTGTTCTTACGTTTAACGTTACGTTTATTAAACGTAATGGTTTTATCTTCCGCTTAATGTTACGTTTTTTATAACGGAATAAACGTTAAAAACGTTAAAGTTTTGTTTCCGTTTTTTCCATGCAGCTGGTTAAGCTATCAAAAACTATTTTACAAATTTTAACAACTAACATAGCAATTTTGTAAGCACCAAATTATAATACATCAAAGCAAAAAAATATATATATATATACTAAATATAACAAATTACAAGCTATCAAGCCAAAAAGAGTTAACAGATCTCAGACCATGAAGCCAAATAGATCTCAAGCTATGAACTGAAAGCATATACTACACAATAACACAGTTACACAAACCACTAGACCAGAGCATACTGCATAGTACATAAACTAGAGCATACACTTCTTTGAATTCAACTTAGATCTCAAGCTATTCCTCAGTTTATCCAATCTCAGCCAATGGCTTAATATAAAATCATAAAACACATTGATCATCATAGGAAATCACTGCTTGAGATCTAAGGAGCCAAAGAGTTGACACAGCTCCAGGCTTCAACCACGCAATTACATTACCAACTATTGCAAATGCCAAAATGCCAACTTGCCAAGCATACAAATAAGTACATAACACAATAATACAAGGAGCCAAAGAGTTAACACAACTCCAGGCTTCAACTGTTCCAAAATGCCAATGTGCCAAAGAGATAACCAACTGTCCAACATGCCAAAATGTCATTGCCAAGCATATATCTGAACCAAAATGATTGAGACTTTGAGAGTACCTCACCAAATCTCGTACTAATTGGTGGCAATGCCATCCCCATCAGGTACTGCTTAATTGATGTACCAGTACCAAAAATACCAAAATAAATGTACCAGTATCAGTACCAGAAAATAAAAACTCAAGAGGAGATATACCAAAATAAATGTACCAGTACCAGAAATTGTGGCTTAGCAAGCAGCAAGCAGGCGATGAGGCAAGCACACCCCAAAACACACCTCGTCTTGCTTCCAGCTTTACCCCCAATCAATTGTATGGTATCAAACCACACACAAAAAAAAAGAAAGAACAGTTATAAATAGATCAACAAAGGCCAACAAAAAAGTATGTAAAAATAAAAAAATTATTACCTGAAGAACACCACCTCTCCCTGACTCCCTAGACTCCCTTTCCTCTATCTCTTTCGCTGTTTCTTTCTTTTTCTGCCTCTAACTCTCTCTCTCTCTCTCTTTTCCTTTTCTTTTTCTGTCCCTTTTTTTTCCTTCAGGATCCATATATACAAAATCAAACAAAACTTCATCATTGTTCATCAGTAATCATGACTATAGCTACTTAGCTGCAATTCATAGAGAAACAGAAACGGCGATGGAGAAGCAAGAGAGAGAGATAGAGAGAGACACGAAGAAAGAGAGGAGCAGCTGGTGTAGACGTGTGTGATCTGGCTTGCCATCGTCACGCTTGGGTCGACGAGGCGTCACAGACCACAAGGTTGCCATGGACAGTGTGCTGTGAGAGAGGAGAGGCGAGGGGGCTGAGAGAGAGAGAGAGGTGAAACGATGAAGCGTGGAGACCCAGCGGCGCAACCTAGGGTTTATCCCCTAGTTTTCTCCGTCGCTCCTCTGCAATTAGACCTATTCCATACTCCAGCAATCTTATTAATATCCATACTAATATCAATTGTATCGAATTATAACGTTAAAACGTAAATATACGGAACGGAAATAGCATCTGACGTTTACGTTCCGTATTTCAGCGGAAATGGGCTGCCATTTTCACTTACGTTCCGTTGGCCCATACGTAACCAATTTGGGCTCCGTTTAACGTTCCGTGGCCCGTTAACGGAACATTAAAACGTTAAAACGTTCACGTTTTGACAGGTCTACATACAATTAAGTCTCCTTAACGCAATACACATGCGTCTGTTGAAGAATCAATTATTTAAATGGAATAATGAACATTTAACACACATAGATTCTAACAATTAGGGAGGCAGTGTGTCAATGTGTGGCTCGTTTGTTGTGGGTCCAGGGAGAATTGATTGTACAGTTTTCAGATTTAACCGTTTCTAGCGGCACATTCAAACATTTGTCAATGAAAACAGATGTACTATTACACTGTTTGGTCAGGATTGTTGATTAAGCAAGTCATTAAATGATATACGAATATAGGATCCTAAAATCTGCATAATCTGCATTGCTGTTCATTGTTTGTAATAAGCTGTGTCATAATTATTGAGAAAGAATAGCAATTAGCTAGCAGCATTTAATTAATATCCATGTGTGCATACAGATACTGGTAAGGTTGTTAAGAAAGCACTTAGTGACAAAATTAGGCAGGTTTTCTAGTCCAAGATTTTTGGCTGCTTCAGTTCTTACAAAATGGTCACAGAGCAAATTGGGTTCGGATACTACCTAGTTATTTGTTTGGATATTGGATAGAATGGTTCTCATTATGTCTCATCTGTCCAATTCAAATGGCGTGTTTTTTTTTTTCTTTTTCAATGAATTCATGAAGCAATTAAAAAGTTAAATTGGATCTAAATTGTTTGATATAAAATTGAATTGAATAATTCAAGGTATATTGGAATCATCCAATAAAATATGTACAATGGAAGAACAGGAATGAGTTTCTACATCTCAAAAGCATTCTCAGTTGGTGAACTAAATTAACGGGAACAAAATATAACAACAATAATAACTAAAAAAAACAACCCACATATACACAGATGCTTTTAAAATTATTATTCTTTTGAATATGGACATATGGTAAAATGTTATCCTTGTACTTATCAATTGGATTCAAGTATTGCTTGTACTTCTAAATTCATAATTTTAATTTAATTTTCTTCATTAAAAGTGCTTAATTTTTCCAAAAAGTTAATTTCTAATTTATGAGCAATTGTACAGTTTGGAGATACCAAGCATATAGATTATAGAGCTGAAACTGAAAGTGTTTGTTAGTTTTCCAATTGTGAGGATTTATCATTTTATTGGTATGGAAGTATGGAGCCAGACCACCAGACCCTTGTATTCTCTTCGGCGTTTTAGCAGGGAAAATAGACTGAGAAGTGAGAACTGAGAACCTCTCCTTTCACTAATCACTAGCATAACTGTGGCAGGCAACTAGAGCCAGTGGGGCCCACATAAAAAAGTATACTAGGCTCCTTTTGCTTTCTTCGTAGGGAAGCCTATGGTGACCTGGATCTCCCCTTGTTTGATTCAATTCAATGATTCAATCATTTCAATGCGTTCTTTTTCAATATATTTTGCCCCAGTTATTCATTTTTTCACAAAAATTGCAACTTACACTGTTGTCTGTTGCACAGAAAAGCGAAACTGGAAAAGGTTCATCAATATGACCGAAATTAATTAATATAAAAATTTCGACCCAAAAAATTTTAATATACAGAATTATTTTATTTTTTTTTTAATAAGAAGAAAGTTCGAACGCGTTTCAGAAGCGAGTATTTGAATTCCTCTCCGTACGCGTTTATAAAACGCGCTCCAACCCTCCCAACGCGTTTTATAAACGCGTACGAAGGGGAGATGCTGTCCACTTTCCTCTCGTTTGTCAGAGCTTCGTACGCGTTTATAAAACGCGTTGGAAGCCCTAGAGCGCACTTTATAAACGCGTTCGAAGGTATATTATTTAATTTTTAGGAAAAAAAGTACAAGCATGCTCTGATAAAGACTGCAAAAGACATGACAAGATTTGATTTTACAATGTCATTTTTGAACTGCTGAAATTATTTATAAAAGCAGTCATTGTTGAATTAGAATGCACAAACACCCACTACCTCCTTCTTGTTAAAACCTTCAGTACAATGGACAAAGGAAATAGCTCTAACTCAAATAATGATGTTCCAGACTATCGAAGAGCAACCCGCATTGAGTATTGGCCAACTTTCTACCATTACCCTGCCAATAAAAATCAACCAGAAAACGGAGAATACGAGGCAATTTGTCGCTCTTGTTATCGCATTTTGAAATACAACATCCATGAAGACACGACTGAAGAGGGAGACGTGCTCGAGTTAAAAATACACTACCAATGGCACATTAATGGTGGGCCGGAAAGAGAACAGAAGGTGTACCAGGAGCGGTGATGGCGGGAACACGAAAAGAATCTGAACCGACAAAGGCGATATGACTGGTACAAAAAATATTACACAGAACCTCAACCCATCCCCCAACAACAACCGAAACCCTACCTCTCGTCTGAACCAACTCACTGGACTGTTTACGAGAAAATATACAATTTTAATGGAGACCACACAGTGACCTGTACAAGGTGTGCTCAAGTTTTCAATTACAAAGAAAACATATTGCGTGACCACTACCATGAGCACAAACGTCACGACGAGAATGAACAAAGAGCTCGGGACATAGAGACGCAGAGGATTATTAAAGAAAGAAATGAAGAAATGGATCGTAAACAAAAAATTAGGGAAGAAGAGGCAAGGAAAAAAAGGCTCAAAAAATCAGAGCAAAAATTGAGAGAAATGAATAAGAGGGATGAACTTCGACAAATTGCGGCAAGCCGAATGGCAGAGATAGAAAAAGAAGAAACCGAAGCGGCTTTTTGGAACGAAGCCGCTCAATTCGTTGACAACAGTGTTCCGAGTAATCAACAAGAAGATGATGCTGCTTTTTGGAACGAAGTCGCTCAGTTCGCTGACAACACTGGTGCGAGTAATCAACAACAACCGAATGATGAAGATGAGCAACCATGGTGGGATGAAATTCTACAACATGTAGATAGTCAAAATCTCTAAATATTTATATCATTGTAATATTTATGTGTTTTATTATTATGGTTGTTAATGTAATTTAGTTGGAATTGTTAATGCAATGTTTTATTTTTATGGTTGTCTTTTATTTCCTCTATTTTTTGTAGTGCTTTGCACTAAAAGTTGTGGTTTTAATGTGTTGACGTTTAATGGATAAAAGTTGTTGTTTGGAGTATTTCATTTATTGGCGTTTCAATACATAAACGTTTATGTTTCAAGTAGTGCTTTGCACTCCGAATTTTCAAGTCATAATAATACACAAGTCAATCATCACAAGTCATAATAAACAATCCAATAAATACACAAGTCAATCACAAGTCATAAACGAAAAATAGTCAATCAACATCAGTAATACACAAGTCAATCACAAGTCCATAAACGAAAAATAAAATCAACATCAGTAATACACAAGTCCATAAAAAAAAACTGTCATCATCAGCAATAAAATCAGTCCATCATCATAACTAATGCCGCCGCCTCCTCCTAGGTCCCGAAGGTGAAAATCTGTCAATCACCTTCACCGCACGCCTATCTCGTCCAGCCGGGGCAGTAACGTCTCCTGAGTCAGTGGACTCTGTATCCCCATCGTCCTCCTCCTGGAGGTCCTCCTGCTGGTCCTGCTGAGCCTCCTGCTGTATGGGCCCAAACTCAACAGGCTGCCCAGCCTCCTGAGGAGTCGCTATAGGGACATAATCACCCTCCTCATCTCCGGCCGTCCGTAGCAATGTGCTGAACGAGTCTGTCCCTCCCATACTACCAGACGGAGTGCCAAATGATGGAATAGAAGAAGGCGTAGGCACTGACGGTACAGTAAATGGGGGAACAGTAAATGCAGGAAAAGAGGAAGGCATACCAAATGGTGCAAAGGAGTACGGTGGAGGATCATGAGGCTGGAAAATGCCAATGGGATCCTGAGAAATGCCAGCAAACTGCGAGGTCGATGCTGATGCACTATGCATGGATGGAGTAGGACCTGAGGATGGAAACTGAGTAGGAAAGAACGTGCGTGGTCCTAAAATATCATCTAATCGCCCGGTATTCAGTCGACCATCCTATAATATTAAAAAAAACAATGTGAATATAAATAAATTAGTATCTAAAATTGAAACTTGCATATAAACGAATACTAACCGCATGCATCAGATCCTCCGCCTGAAGGTCTGTGGGTACAGTCGGACGTGCAGAAGAAGACTCGTCCCCAGAATCTGGTATGTCCTCAATATTTGTTGGAAGTCCTCGCTGCTCCAACAAATCCTCCAACCTGTAATTTTTAAATTATTGAATTGAAAATGCAAAAAACGCAATCAAAAAATTAAATTATTTAAAATTACCTCAGAGGGATGGAAGCATCATGCAACTGCGAACGACAGTTGGCGAGAATTGCCTTTCCCACCCTTCTGCACCCCTTCTTCACAACCAGTCCCAATGCATGAAGTGCATTCTTCAGCGCAGAGTTGCCCTGCAATTTACGAGAATAATGACATATTGCACAATTCCATTTACCAATCATACATTCCATATTTAAAAAATTAAGATGTACCGTATTGCGAAGTCTGGACCCCATGTTTGTGTACTGCCTCTGAGCAAGAGGCAGCTGCTGAGTGCGCTGGAGACGTGCCTCGGCATCCTCTCGTGGCGTGGGTCTCTCGGAGGCACCGTATCGCCAAAACCATCGGAAGTACCGAAGCGTATCAGTATCAGTCCAGGATCGAGTCTCCAGCTGGCGTGTCTGTAATGCCTCGTCAGTCCACTCAGCATATGCATTCGCAAAAATGGTAGCAAAATCTGGACGATCTCGATAGGTACCGTGCTGGAAACCCAGCAGGTTGTGTGTCACGTCCCAACTCTGTTAAAATAAACACGTTAGTTCTTTACTCTAATTAAATTGAAGTTGATCGTATGATAAATCAGAAAAATATAGCAAACGTACCACAGGTAGTGGAGGAGGAGTAAACTGGTACAGCCCAAACTGATGCCTACAACGGTCGGGGTAGTAGTAGGCAACAATGTGGTAGAAAATGAGCGGCAACCGAACATGCTCCGCTATGGAACCCTGCTGTGCTACCCGTGGCATAAGAGCTCTGTCGAGTACGTACGGAAACCAGTTGACGTCTTCAACGTTCAACACGGCTAGGTAGTCCCGTGCGTTCTCCACTGCCCCGCGGTGCTGGCTCCGTGAGAAAGACCGAGCTTCGCCCCATTTCCTGAAAATTTTGAAGGTTAGGATTGATGTGTTGTAATTTGCATAATATTATTGAAAAATTATTATAAGTTATTACCTGCCATACGGCACACATGAATCTAGGTTAGGCTGTCCTAATCCACCGATAGGAGCAACCTCTGGGCGACAAACAGGGAGGTATGACCATGCCCAAAACAATAGTAGCATCCAAGGTCCCGTCACAACCTTGAAACGCATGGAGGCACAGTCCAAAGCACGATATAGACAAGCAAGCGTGGCACCTCCCCAATTGAAGTCCGGAACTTCATTCAAATTGCCCTGCATTTAAATTAAACAACGCATTGAAAAAAAAATAATTTCAACATTGAAAATAACAAAATTAAATTGCAACATTCAAAATAATTTCAACATTTCAGTGTATTAACAAAAGTATTATGTGTTAACAAATACTAATTGAATTCTACTATTTTCGTAAAGAAAAAAAAATTATTTAAGTTAAGAAAATTATACCGATACGAGCTCTAAAAAGTATGCTGGGACGGAATTCTGAGAAATATCGGGAAACATCAACGTCCCAAATAGCTCTAGAGCCACTGCACGCGTATATCGGTCTAACTCCTCACCAGGAGCATCTGCCGGTGGCGCCACCCCGCAATTTTGCCGCAACCATTTCAACTTGATGTTGTTGCCCACAACAACATTGCCCCTGCATTGTACAAATTTAGAATAATCAATACAAGTAAGCAATGCATATATTGAATATGCAAAATCAATATTGCATTCGTATTTTTTTCACTTACTCCCTGCTACTCCTTTCTCGGTGCCACTCTCCCAAATCTTCATGAGGATAAAGATTTGCACGAATCTTTTCCTCCCAGGGCCCTCTCGTATTCGATCTAACTGGAATGCCAGTCGAGCGCAAACCATATAAGAAGGCAACATCCTGATAACAATTACAAAATACGTTAATATTACGAAAATATAACATTTAATATTACGAAAATTAATATTCAAATTTGAATTTTAAATATAAAGTTTAAATTAATGTTAGAATTAATTGTGAAAATTAATACGAAAATTATATGTTAGAATTAATTGTGATAATTAATACGAAAATTATATTAAAAAAAAAATAATATCAAGTTTAAATAAATTACCTGTAGAGTAACGGTCATCTCTCCAACGGGAAAATGGAAAGTATGCGTCTCTGGACGCCAAAACTCGACCATTGCCTTCAGTAATGGCATGTCGATGTTGACATGCTTCACCTTCATAATGTGACTGAGCCCCAGTTTGATCAGCCTTCCCTCAATCCGTTCGTCCACCTTAATTGTTCGCTTGTGCGATCTCAACTCCAAATGTTTTTCACGCTGCAATTTTTAATACAATTTTTAAGTATTTACAAGCATTTAAAATAAATACAATTTATAATACAATTTATAATAAGCATTTTCGATTAATTTTTTACTACAAATTATAATAAACATTTAATATACAATTTATAAGTCTATTAAGAAATCTAAATTATTAAATAAAAAAAATATAAATTAACATAAAAAAATCTATTACCTCCTCAAAAGACAAACCAACGAGATGGTCGTTATCCGTAACGAACAAAACCTGTTGGTTTTCTGCGTTGGCCGGTTGCACAGGTGGAATGACATTTTGCGCGCTCGGACGGGCTGCGCGACGCCTACGTCTTTTTGGCCGCTGGGTGGAGGCTGCTTCGGTGGGGGGTGCTTCGGTGGGAGGTGGTGAAGCACCAGAAGGACCAGCCTCATCTTCTGCTGAACTCATCTGATTCAAATAATATAAGAACAACAATTTAAAACAAAAATTAATTTAATAATTTTTTAGCTAATTGGACAAAAAACGAACAAAACCAAAAATTTTTTTCTATATAATTGACATTTTTACAATAATTACTTTTGCATACAATTTCCACTAATTCCATACAATTTACTAAAATTTCGACTAATTTCCATTCAATTTGCATACGAATTACAGTAATTTGATAATAAATTCCTACACAATTTCCATACAAATTCCACTAAATTCCGTAAAAATTCCATGAACATTTTACTGAAATGTCCAATAATATTTCCAATAATTCCATACAATTTATGTTAATTATGGAAATTGTGTACTCACTTTATTAAAATGTCCAATTTCCATACAAATTCCATACAAATTTCCATACAAATTTCCACAATTTCCACAATTTCCATAATAATCCATACAAATAGGTAAATGCACAATTTCCATAATCATCCATACAATTTCAATAATTTCCATAACAAATTTCCACAATTTCCAAAATTTCCATAATCATCCATACAATTTCCACAATTTCCATACAAATTTCAATAATAATCCACAATAATAATCCACTAATTTCCACAATTTCAATAATATCCATAATTTTCAGTAAATGCAAAATCAAAACCTCGATATCGGCGTACGTTGTCTTTCGAACTCCTCTTCTCTTCGCACGGCAACCACCTTCGCACGGCAACCTCTTTTCTCCCTTCTCTTCTCTCTTTCTCCGGCCGCAACTTTCTTTCTCTTCTTTTCTTCTTCCTTCTCTTCTCTCTTCTCCCTTCTCTTCTCTCTTCTTCCTTCTCTTCTCCCTTCTCTTCTCTTCTCCCTTCTCTTCTCTTCTCTCTTTTTTTCTTTTTCTCTTTCTCTGGACTGACTGAAGCGACGAAGAAAGAAAATAAAACGGTCAGAACTGGTTTTCGAAAAATTACCACCTTCCTACGCGTTTATAAAACGCGCTCCAGGGCTCCGAACGCGTTTTATAAACGCGTACGAAGGTGTCAGCTCCTCAAAAGGCGTAACTGAAGGGGCGAACTTATCTCTCCCTCGTACGCGTTTATAAAACGCGTTCGGAGGGCTGGAGCGCGTTTTATAAACGCGTACGGAGGGGAATTCGAATGCTCGCTTCTGAAACGCGTTGGAACTTTCTTCTTATTAAAAAAAAAAATAAATAATTCTGTATATTAAAATTTTTTGTGTATAAATTTTTATATTAATTAATTTCTGTCAATATGACTAGTGAGTAGTGAGGCAACATGGCATGTATATCCCCTAAAGATAATGGGAACATTGTTTCTGTTTATGAAAATGTGTCTTGGAACAAGGGAAAAGGCAATGTGGACGTGATGCAGCCGCTATAAATGCAAAGTTGGCTGTTGGTCCGTAGCTAGCCTCTACACATCATTTATTGAATGATACTCATGCAACTGTGTTTCTTACTGTGCTTTTGGAGTTTTGGTACTTAACCATCGCTAACACAATTGAATGCATCTAAAGTCCTCAACCGTTTGTTTACATTAAGATTTCTATGACGGTTATGACTGACGACCGAGGTTCATTAAAGATGTTTAGTACTTCCCATGTTTATTACATGGTAACTTTTTGTTCAAACGTTGAGGAATTTTATATTATTTGGTGATTATGCATTGATATAATTGCCTTTTTAAATAGGCTTCCTTCGGATTCAAGACGATTTAGACTGATTAGGAAATTAAGTTATCCCTGGTGAAAAGTGAAGTCAATTTTATTTTTTAGTCGTCTCTCTTCCAAAGTAGGCTAGAATATTGCAAAGTCTAGCTACCACAGAAGTGCCACATTAATTTTATTTCTTTATTTATGCATGCTCAACTGGCTTCATTAAGCATTGAAGATTGATCATGCTCCCAACAGAAAACATGTATGATTTGATGCGGTGGTGGTTATCATGCAATGTTCCTATGTTCTCTTTTGTTTGGATTACTATATTGTTCAAAAAAAAAAAAAACTGTTTGACTGTTGTACCGGAGAGGAAGAAGGGAAAATTTCATGCTCCATTATTACCAAAAGAGAGAGATTTTCAGTCTCGACAGAAGGGAATTCTGATCCAAGAATTCTCATAAACTAAACAGATTAATTCCTCACACCGCTTCTGCCCAAGCTGCAGTGCAAATGTACAATTGTCAATTGTCCTGGAAAATACAACTTGGATGACTGACAAATGCCAACTAAGCAGCGGGTCATTAAAATGCCATATAGTACTTTTTCCCCCGAATAGGATTATGTCATGTAGTACTGTTAGTGTTAATTGGAAAACTACCTTCTCTCTCTGAAAAAATGGATTTTCAATACCAATAGCTAATTGGGCCGACCTTATTTTCACGATCCAGGGACAAGACATTGTTTCCCTTTTTTTTGTTCTTAGTAAGCTAGACATGGGCCGTAATAAGTTACACTTGATATGCCGTCTGTAATAGAAAATTTAATATATATTCAAAATCAGAAGGAATAACTTGACAACGAATTAAATTAATAATTTTGACAATCATTAAGTACAATTTTTTTTTTTAAATCAACATCATACATGATCTTATATGTTGTAAAATGTAAATGTTAATTCACATAAAATGCTGAAATTTGGAATATTTCTGCCCTTCATCAAGTAATTTGAATTATTAAACTACTTGAAATTGTTGACTATTGAGCATGACTTCACAATATTTAAACTCCATATTGTTACTCTTATCTATATATCTCACAATATATCAATAAAATGACTTTCCAATTTCAACTTTATTTGAATTGATTCGATTAAATACTGTCAATGTTAGGAAATTGCTCAATTTTAATTTTGTGACTAATTACTAACTAATTAATCCAATTAAAGCACAAAGAGCAAGAGGATCTAGTACATAGCCATTTTGACACAAGAGAATAAGGTGGAAATTATACCTCCCGCGAAATCGTATTCGCGGGGCTCGATCCTACGGCATGGGAATCGATGGGGTGCTCTCCTTCGCCTCCTAATCGCGCCTCGAGTCCACCTAGAGATTAACCAAGGTCTAAATTGATTCGTGCTAGCGATTCGATTAGAACAAAGCTAATCCAAGGTATTCTCTCTTCTTCTTTAATTAACAATTTAATTAGTGGAGAGAATATTGCTCAACCCATGAGCTAATGGAGAGAGAGAGGAGGTGAGGCCGGCGGCCAAAGAGAGGGAGAGGGGAGTGGCGGCTAGGTCTAGGGAAGAGAGAAGGATAGATTTTGCTTCTATGCACCTCCTTAAATAGTGCACAAATCCTACCTACCACCTATCCTTTAATTACCACATTGCCACTCAACCCTAGTCTCTATGGCCGGCCCCTTTATGGGCTCTAATGGGCCTCTTAACTCACTCAAACAAGCCTCTAATTCATTTAATTAAAAGCTACTCCAAATGCTCTTTAATCGGGCTATATATTTAATGCATATATATTGGCCCAATAAATTAATATAACTATTTATATTAAATTGAGTTGAACTAAAATAATTATTAACCAATTAATAATTATTCTAGGATTAGCTAATACATTAATTTATTTCTATATGATCCATTTGACTTAATTAATTATAACGGTATATAATTAATTAATCAACTTATCATATTTCCGCAATACGAACTATTGCGAATAAATAAATAATGCACTGTCTTGGTCAAAACTCTATTTTGTGTGACCCTTTGAGGATTTATGCTATGTTGGACATGGAATTAAATCGCTATTTAATTCCAATAATCATAAGCGGTATCTAGCAACACGTTATGACTCCCAATTCGCATAAATAGTGTACTGCTACAATATTTCAATCCTGCATAAGAGAATAAATGTATTTCCCTATTTTGATTCTTATGTCACACGATATCATCGTATAATCCAAGATAGGAATGTGTCATTCTTGCAGATTATACGTTTCTTGATCTAGAGATAATTGTATAAAGTTGCATGCAAACAATCTATCTCCATCAAGGGGCCCAAACAGATATCGTCACTCACTAAGTGAATTAATGAGGGACATACGGTTTTCTTGATGATTAGCTTTTCCCCGCACAATTCAAGAGAACATAAATAAAGTCCGTATAGCAGCCCTTATCGGGAATCAGCGGTAGACGATATTTATTGAACCTATCCTCATGTGGAAAAGATAAACATCTCAAACTTAGAACCAAAATCATTACGAAATAAACAATGACACATAACACAATCCATATGTTTATTTCGATGGGTCAAGTCCTGTGCTATGTTCCATAACATACACATATGCAATTAAGTTGGTAACTCTTTACCTATGATTTGTAGAACTTAATCATCACTTAACTTGCATACTAATCTTATAAGATAATTAATGTTCCTTGTTAATTATCAAGATTATGGACCGTTTAGATTTATTATTGTCATTCTAAAGAATGATCAACAGAGATCTACAATTCAGATCCTCAACCTGAATGATCTGTCAATAATAAACCTAGGAACAGATGATAAAATCTCATCCAAAACATAAACTAATAATTAAGTCATTAAATTATTGACTTCTAGGACATAACTCCAACAATCTCCCACTTGGCCTAGAGTCAATCAGTAGTGACTTCTAGCCAACGAAGAATTGAGAACGATGTCATATATCTACATATATACATGTCTCGGACCTCAAAATAAATAATACGCTTATAGCTAGTTACTCATACGTCCACCACGTATGGATGCATAACTGCATCTCGTATACTGCTCAAGGTAGAGGTCATGCTAGAGTGTTCGCTGTGTTCGCGAACCTATCCAAAAATTGTTCGACCCTATATATATATACTACTATATATATGTTCTTGATCATCATCATATGATATCAAGTGATATTGTTATAGATCATATTTGAATCTCCAATGTAACAATGGGTTCTTTAGGAGTAAGTTGTGGTTCGAGATGCATAGAACCATAATAACTCAACTAAGAACTCGATCCAAAATAAACTTCTTTTATTGCTTCACAAGTTGCTATGTATTTTGCTTTGGTGACGGAAACGGTTGTAATATTCCATTTAGAACACTTTCTAAACTTACAACACCACCTTTTAAGCAAAATATGTAGCTCAATTGTGATTACATCAATCTTTTGAAAAACTTTTATTAGTGCAACGATTTACACGAGATTTCTTTCATTTTAAGAGATGAAACATTATATCACTCTTTCTCATAAGGTACTCGAGGATATCCTTGATTATCGTCCAAATGTGTCTCTCTTGTATCCATTTGACAACTGTTTGTCATATCCTTTGGATACTACACATTGGGGCATATGCATAAATATGGCGTACGAAATGAAACTCATAAAGAATGCTTGAACTATTTCATGCACTTTCTTGAATTGAGTTGCAATAAACCGAGTTAAACACTCAAGTCATGCCACGTGACGTACAGTTAGACATCCTTTCTTGGAGTGTAACTTTCGTGTTTCTAGAACACTTCGTCAATATATGTATATTTGCTCAAACCTAATATCCATCATAATCTATCTTTATAGATTTTGTTTCCTAGGATTAGGTGATTTCGCCCAAGTTCTCATTTGAGAAAGCATTCTCCAAAGAGATCTCGACAATATTCATTTTCTTAATGTTATTCCCAATTTAATGAATTGTTATCTTGAACAATACAAGTAATACAATTATGCTCCCACTGAATATCTTGTTTATACAAGATACTTTTGACGAAGTTCAACTCATTGACTTCCTTGTCAAAACTTTTATTCCAATCTCCACAACACTTGCTTTAATCCATTAATGGATCCTTGAAGCATGAGTATGTTTTTAGCAATACCTTAAATAAAACCTCAATTTGTGTCAAATGCACAACATCTTCCTTCATTCATATGAAGAAGGCGGTTTTATGTGTTTTCCCATATATCGACATATATGAAATACAACTATTGCTAGAATGATCTTTATTGACTTATACATAGCCACAAGCAAGAAGTTTGTGCTTTGTACGTAGTCAACTAGCCATCGACTTAGACATAGCTACAAGCGAGAAGCCGCGCTTTGTACATAGTCGATTTGTTATCTATGTCGATCTTTCCTTTTGAAGATCTAAACGTTCTTGATGGATTGCTCCTTCATGAACATCAACCAAGGTCTATACCTTGTTGTTATACATGGATTGCTCTTTAAAGATCATATGAATTCAAAACATATATGTGGAATCGGATCGTTCCATCGTTTTTCTTGTTTATCAACGGATTCTCATATGCTAAGTTTGAGAATGTCGTGAAGCCAATGCACCAAACGGCTTAGGCAATCAACTCTCGTTGATCTTTTGTAGGATTGGTACTTGAGGTTCATGAACTTCTTCTACAACGATTTGTTGAACGAGTTCTTGACTTCATATATTCCATGAGTTTCTCGAACATCATCAACTCGTGAGATGGTTGAGTCCTCATTGGAAGGAGTGTACTATTAAACTTCTTTCAAAACAACTTGTGAATGAAATTTCGCTCAACTCCCACTAAGTACCATGTATGGAGTGACAAGTTTCCCATAAGAGTACTCCTTGTAGTGATGCATAAACTATTTTAATGCTCACTTTACTCCCACTACTTCTTCTTGAGAATTTCAATTCATCAAGACTACATTATGATTAGCAACAACTACTTTGTTCTTATCATATTCGTGGAAGTAGTGCCTTTTAATATAAAGCATCCTACAAATATATAGTGTCTTATTTGGTTTAAGCTTACAAGTCCACAATACTTGAAATAAGCTTCTCAACACCAAATCTCGAGAAGTATTATGCTTAGAGATCAAAATCTCATAAGATATCTTCTTCAATAGACTTCGATGGAACATCATTCAGTGTAAACAATATTGTCCTCAAACATAATTCCCTAATACGAGTCGAATTACCGATCGAACTATACAAAATATTGCTCGATACCTCCATTCTTGGACATATTATTCCTCATGGAGCGAGTTGTGAAACCACTTTCATACTCTTTAGATAATATTTCAAATCATGTGACTTAAACTATTTACCATGATTAATTATAAGACTTTTTCTTTCTCTTGAACGGTCTTTCAACTTTACACTTGAACTCCTTTGAACTAGTCAAAAAGGTTCATACTTATACCTTATCAAATAGATATGTTAATATCTACAATGATCGTTGGTTAAGTAGCAAAGTATCAACAACCTTTCATTGCACAAGTACTTATAGGTCTTTATACATCGATATGTATAAGTCCTAATTAATTCACTTGTCCTTAAACCTTCATAGGTTAAAAGGCGCTTATGTCATTTAACAAACATGATTCGCATATCAATCGATTTGAGATCGAATTGAATTACGAGCTCTATATTACGTAGACTCTCGAAATGCGATTCTCGTTTATGTATGTGACTAAGCGGTTATATATAACATGAAAGTCAAATACTTTATGTCAAGTCTTATGCATCCTATTTGTCATTCAAAACTTGCTTATCTATTTCAAGCAAATTCAATCAAGATGCATGAAATCATATAAACAAATCCATAATAAAAGAACTTGTCTTTTACTAAACATAATCATCCATCATCAAATATGAAATGGAGACGTTTTTGAGAAGTTAGGATTAAGGTATGCAACCTCCAATTCCTAAACAAACTTTTAATAAAGATAACTCTACGTATTCAATGGTAATTGACTTAAATGAATAAGTCATTTCCTATACGGAGTTTACTTTACATCTCTCGAACATTCTCTTATTCTTCATTGCCAACACATTTCGTTAAATGCGAGCATATGAACTAGTATCAAGTTACTAGTGTGAATTAAAGATAGTGAGATAATTTGAACGACAAATACACTTTAGGATTAGAATATTTCTAATCGTCACAATCATGGTATTTCGGACAACCTTTCAAATGCCTCCCATAAACGGCAAATGAAACATCTCATGTGACACATGGTCATCAAATGAGAGTCTCGAAATTTCAACTCATACCTCGGTGAAGTATTTCTTGAATACTTAACCAATCACCTTTTTGCATTAACAAGCGTGCGAAAAAAGGTAACATTATATCCTTCATGATTCCAAAGAGATCGTATGACAATATCAACAATCCTTGATATCGGAGATTAATATCTCTAGTCATCAATTAGCTATTTCAATTTTTCGATTTGTGAGCTAATGAAACATTCATATAACTTCTTTTAAAAGAATAATCTCTTGGTCAACTCATATTCTTTATACTCAATCATAAATGATGGAGTTAATATCTACTTTCTCCAAGAACACTTTCTTGAGTAAGCGAATGAGAGCGTACGAGTTAAATCTAGTCCATATGAATTCTCTAATTCAAAGGTCTTAGAACTTTAAAATGAGGATATTAGCCACACGCTTTATTGAATAACTTTTCGCCAAAAGTCAATCAATCATCGTGTTGCTACGTTCGGGTAGTTTGAGAAAAGTTTTGGGAATTGACATACTCAAGTTTCTCTTCGCTAAGATCGTGTCTTAGGAATCGGTATTACTTCTTTAAGTGAATACTTTTAGAAACGAGTTTGTTCATTTTCAAAGATTGATCGCAACAAAATTAACAATTTTAACATCTATAACAAAATCAATTTAAGGTCAATTAGTTTATGCAATTGTTTTATTTATAACAAATAAAACTCCCACTACATTTATTTTAATGTCCCAAATGTAGTTGGTTTTCCAAGATCCCGGTTTTCATCAAGTAGAGCCTGCTATGGCACGTCACCCTACTTAATTAGACAAGGTAGGTTCTCCAACCAATCATATCGTTCTATATGATTCTTGGTTTGTGAATATCTAAGTATATTTACAAACTTCGCCCCGATGTCCAAACTCTAGTTGGGTCCATCGAAAAGTAACATCTCACTATTTGCTCCTTGCAAATCTTAGCTATTTGCACCCCGACTACCGAATTGGCAATCATGACGTCCGCTTGGGCGGACCGCGCCATGAGTGACAATCGGCATGAAGGGGATAGAGAGAAGGAGGGCGATTTCACTTAATCGAGTTTTTAGTTGGGACTATCAATCATATGACACTTGTTTGGTGGTCGTGTAAGCATACACCCATACCTAGCCTATGACAATTCATAGCAATCACAAGCAATCACATATAAGCATCTCATAGTTGTGGGTTTGTATGGCTCCCGCTTGCATTAGTTTCGCCACATCTTCCATGGAGCAAAACTAATCTAATCCTTGCCCTCCCACTAAATTCTATAAGGATCTAAATCCTATATAAAATAAAGGTGCAAAATACATGTGAAAACATCCTATTCCCTTCCTATCCTTAGGGGCATGCAAGCCTCACAAGTTACATCAAAAATTAATCAAAAATTAATTAATGGCACCAAAGGCCGCATTACAAACATTCACACATGCATTCATTTACAACCACAAGGCATTGAGTCTTGAGCCATACTAAACCCACTATCCACCTACAAAACAAAGTTAGCACATACAAGAACTTTGTTTCCAATTAACGATTTTCAAGCATCTTTGCGTATCGTTTGCTATAAGTAAATTCCGTGTACAAATCCTCAATTTTAAACAACCAAACTTGTTTAAATTCATTTAGAAAGTTCTTTCAACATCCCATAACAGAAAGGAGATCAAACAAGGAGTTTTCTAATTAATTTCAACTAGTTTGAATACTTAGAAAAACAGTAATTTACCAAAAAACGTAACTAATGGAATCCAACAAAAACAACAGTTTTCGGTCTCTAAAAATTCTCAAATAAATTACTTAAGCTCCTTATCATAGTTGTGACTACCAGTAAAAATTTCAAGAAGAGATCTTAAACCATCTGGGAGAATCAAAAAAGACAAATCTCTTACAAGTGCACGAAACACCGTTATGAGATTTTCAGCTTATCCTCTCAACCATTTGGTCTGTTAGACCACCTTCTATCCAGTTTTTATATATACAATATACATAGAAAAACTTGTTTACATTACAGGCTATCCATTCATGAAAAGAAAACAACCAAGTTCAGTTCAATAATATTAAGTTACAGCCTAAACAATCAACAAATTCTGTACTAGAACAGACTGTCAATCGAAAGGTTTTAACCTAGTTGAAGGTCCAAACATCCACGAAAAATTATGAAATTAATTTTTCTGGAATCCTAACTCAAAATAGAACAACTCCATTTAAACAAAATTTTTAAAGGAGTTCTCAGTTGGTACAGTTTATTAGAACAATCGATTTGCTCAATAAACTGGATCTGACAAGATCTTCCTTTTCATACTTGAAAACCCACAAATTAATCCGAGTCATGCAACAATTTGTACATGCTCAGAAAGAGCTTCAAGTCCTCTTTATTTCTAGCCATAGAACACTGGTACTTATATTCAAAATATAAATCTTTCAAGCCATTCAAACAGGACAGTGCAAGCAGAAACTGGTTCTGCGCACTGTCGCCATTTTATTCACAGTAAATCTATACTATTCAGAAAAATGTGAATCCAACGCCAAAAGAATCACAATCCACAGATCTACAACTTTCATGTAGATGGAAAGATCTTCCAGAGGACATATCACAGAGAAAAATGCGAAACAACACAGAAAATACCATTTCCAGACAGCAAACAAACGCATCATCTCTACTAATCCATTAATTAGCCAATTTCTCTTAATTAAGTGTCAAAATAGCTTAAGTACGACCAAGGCTCTGATACCACTGTTAGGAAATTGCTCAATTTTAATTTTGTGACTAATTACTAACTAATTAATCCAATTAAAGCACAAAGAGCAAGAGGATCTAGTACATAGCCATTTTGACACAAGAGAATAAGGTGGAAATTATACCTCCCGCGAAATCGTATTCGCGGGGCTCGATCCTACGGCATGGGAATCGATGGGGTGCTCTCCTTCGCCTCCTAATCGCGCCTCGAGTCCACCTAGAGATTAACCAAGGTCTAAATCGATTCGTGCTAGCGATTCGATTAGAACAAAGCTAATCCAAGGTATTCTCTCTTCTTCTTTAATTAACAATTTAATTAGTGGAGAGAATATTGCTCAACCCATGAGCTAATGGAGAGAGAGAGGAGGTGAGGCCGGCGGCCAAAGAGAGGGAGAGGGGAGTGGCGGCTAGGTCTAGGGAAGAGAGAAGGATAGATTTTGCTTCTATGCACCTCCTTAAATAGTGCACAAATCCTACCTACCACCTATCCTTTAATTACCACATTGCCACTCAACCCTAGTCTCTATGGCCGGCCCCTTTATGGGCTCTAATGGGCCTCTTAACTCACTCAAACAAGCCTCTAATTCATTTAATTAAAAGCTACTCCAAATGCTCTTTAATCGGGCTATATATTTAATGCATATATATTGGCCCAATAAATTAATATAACTATTTATATTAAATTGAGTTGAACTAAAATAATTATTAACCAATTAATAATTATTCTAGGATTAGCTAATACATTAATTTATTTCTATATGATCCATTTGACTTAATTAATTATAACGGTATATAATTAATTAATCAACTTATCATATTTCCGCAATACGAACTATTGCGAATAAATAAATAATGCACTGTCTTGGTCAAAACTCTATTTTGTGTGACCTTTGAGGATTTATGCTATGTTGGACATGGAATTAAATCGCTATTTAATTCCAATAATCATAAGCGGTATCTAGCAACACGTTATGACTCCCAATTCGCATAAATAGTGTACTGCTACAATATTTCAATCCTGCATAAGAGAATAAATGTATTTCCCTATTTTGATTCTTATGTCACACGATATCATCGTATAATCCAAGATAGGAATGTGTCATTCTTGCAGATTATACGTTTCTTGATCTAGAGATAATTGTATAAAGTTGCATGCAAACAATCTATCTCCATCAAGGGGCCCAAACAGATATCGTCACTCACTAAGTGAATTAATGAGGGACATACGGTTTTCTTGATGATTAGCTTTTCCCCGCACAATTCAAGAGAACATAAATAAAGTCCGTATAGCAGCCCTTATCGGGAATCAGCGGTAGACGATATTTATTGAACCTATCCTCATGTGGAAAAGATAAACATCTCAAACTTAGAACCAAAATCATTACGAAATAAACAATGACACATAACACAATCCATATGTTTATTTCGATGGGTCAAGTCCTGTGCTATGTTCCATAACATACACATATGCAATTAAGTTGGTAACTCTTTACCTATGATTTGTAGAACTTAATCATCACTTAACTTGCATACTAATCTTATAAGATAATTAATGTTCCTTGTTAATTATCAAGATTATGGACCGTTTAGATTTATTATTGTCATTCTAAAGAATGATCAACAGAGATCTACAATTCAGATCCTCAACCTGAATGATCTGTCAATAATAAACCTAGGAACAGATGATAAAATCTCATCCAAAACATAAACTAATAATTAAGTCATTAAATTATTGACTTCTAGGACATAACTCCAACAGTCAAGAGTGTCAAAATAACCCACTGTAAAGATATCGGTCCTTCCGCTTCGAAACATATTTCGCATACAACATCACGACGTGCATAAAACAAAATTTTGTTTTTTTCTATCTAGTTTATAGAAATGAAATTTAGACTTGGGATTGTTCGGAATATTCTATTAGATAGTCGCTATCTAGTTTATCAACAAAAAAAAGAAAAATTCATTTCTATAATACGATCATAATTTAGGCATAGTTCATTTTCCATACAGATAATTTGCATCATATTAATCATAATGAAATTTTACAGCAAACAAAATATTATATATTATCAATCAATAAAAGATGAAAACTTATATAAATAAACCTATATCTAAATTTGTTCTCTAGGAAATGAAGCGACGACTATTTGAGATATAGGACATGACATATAATTATTTTATAGGATCATTGTTTCAGTTGAATAAAAAGAAAATAAATGTACTAATTAAAAATTCCATCCTTTGAACGGTAAGTGATTAAAATTCTGTCCATCAACGGTAGATGTGGAAAATTTCGTCCCTTCAAAATTGGAGATTAAAATTATGGATTTAACTTTTATTAATAAAAGATTTCCTTGATATGGGTATCTATGTGTAGTATCCAGAAAATTTTTTAAATATGCGAATAATAACATTATCAAACAAATCATTTCCACACACTCATTGAATTCATCTCTTCGCTCAGGGACGTGTGGAAAACAAATAATGTGATATAATACGAATTAGTTGAGCATAACAAAGGAAATAAGCGTTGGATTCCCATTGATTTCGTTCTTGTATATGAACAGCTGTAACAGGTGTCATAACGTTGTAGCATTGTATAAGAAAATAAAATGCAGATAATGAGAAATGTAACTCAAACAAGCTTTTGTTAATATAAGTAATTCTAGCGAGGTAAATTTACTCTGAAAAGTATGATAAATACATCTTAGCTCTTTGTCTAGAACAACCAAAAGTGATCACATACAAAAAGATAAATTGATATGAACAAGAAATGAACAAAAAAGAACGTTCGTGTTCAATGAAGAATGAAGACCATCACAACCCCCATCTTTTTTAACTCGCCGGTGCAGTCTCTTCGGTTTTCGGCTTCTCCTCTACGACAACAGCCTTCTCTTCGTTCACCTCGCTAGTTGTTTCTTCCCCCTTTGGAGCTTCTTCGACGACCGTCTCGGCCTTTGTTTCTGCAACCTCTGCTGTTACCACTTCCTTTTTTTCCTCAACTTTCTCGGTTGATTCCTCGGCAGCCTAAAGCAGGGTTAATAAAAATCACAGAAAGTTAAATTATAGTCAGAAGGCCGAATAAACAATAAGAATTAAAAAAAAAAATTATATGTTAACAAATGTCTTTGGATTCCAAGTCCTTAAACAGTCCAGAACACATTGATACAAATTGGTGGCAAATTCAGTTTGGTAGTTATCTAATCATTTTTCCTAGGCTTGTTTTTATCAATAAGTTGGGCTTATTGTAATTAATGACGCTTTAACTATATATTCAAACAAAAATAAGAACAAAAAAAAGAAATCAAATTAACAAATTAATTTAATTTGAGCAATAATGAATTAATGAATATAACTCACAACTACGACGGCCTCAACTTCGCGGGTGGCCTCAGCAGGAGTGGGTTGCTCGATAGGAGCCACCTCAGGGGCATTTCCATCGACGGCCTTGGGTTTGGTTGCACAGGCGCCCATGGAATCCTGCTGTAGGCTTTGGCCGGAAGGTCGGTCGGTTGTTTAGGGGGGTTAGAGCTCTTGTATTTTGTAGAGAGGAGTTGCTTGGTGATTAGAAAAGGAGGCGATTGACTGCTTATATAGATGCTCACATGCTAAAGAAAGATAGCAACGCTAGTTGTGCAAGAGTTGGCGCCTAAAATTGGTTAGAGGAAGACAAGGTGATGGTCAGGAGAAATTGGTTGTCCAATTCTTTTAGTTGTCATTTTTGAAACATTTGACAGGAGGCATTGGCTGGCAAATGTACCTTGAATGGAGAGGGGTGGTCTCCATCGAATAATTGCTCGCCATTCATTGCAAATTTGGAGTTTAGCGTTGTAATAAATATAATAAAGTTATGTGTGTACTCAATTTGTTCTCCAATGGACATATATTTATCTAGTAAATGACATTGTAAAGGAAAGTATCTCTTTTATATTGGGACAAAAGGTTTTCTGCCTATGATTGATGAACATAAGGCTGGATTAGATATACACAGTTCACGTTATGGGCTACACGCCTACACACTTACATTATATAATAGGATATAAGAGTAAAATGTTTCCCAGCTTTTAGTTGTGCGTCCGTGTGCTTTATAGTTATTTATTTATTTATTATTTAATAGTAATAATAATAATAATAATAATAATAATAATTATTATTATTATTATAAGAATAATAAGAATAAGAAGTAGGGGTTTTACTAAAAATTAATGTTCTCTCGTAAATTAAGCACTTACAATACAACCCAAATTAGAAATGACGCAAACACGTGTGTTTAATATATATATATATATAGAGAGAGAGTTGCTATGGTGAGATGCAACTCACTAAAGGGTCCGTGAGTCGCGTTTAAAATTTTGAAATTTAGTTCAAAATGACTGCTTCAAACCTTCTAATACGATCTCCTTATTGAAATCTCTATGCAAACCAAATTTTATTATTTTTCGAAATTTTTAAGTATTTTTTTAAATTTTAGAAAATCATTAATCTAATTAGTTCTGAACCGTTCAAAAACAACAATTTTTAAAAATACGAAATAAATACTTCAAAATGGCAAAAAAAAAAAATTGGTCTGCATAGAGATTTCAATAGGGAGAACATATTAGATGGTTTGGATCGGTCATTTTGAAATATCACGAACCTTTCGGTGAGTTGCAACTCACCAAATTTTATATATATAGAGAGAGAATGGCTAACGCGCTATCGATGGCACGTGCCATCAATTTTCTATCGACTCATTTTTCGAAATTCAAAAGTCAAAACGGTCGATACAAACCGTTCAAGTTGATCAAAATATTGAAATATCTTTGGTGACCAAATTTTATATTTTTTCGATTTTTTTTGCTATTTATTATGATATTTTCAAATTGGAGGACCTGAAATACTCTAATCATAATATTTTTAAAAATATCATAATAAATAGCAATAAAATTCGAAAAAAATATAAAATTTGGTCTCCAAAGATATTTCAATATGGAGAACAACTTGAACGGTTTGGATTGACCATTTGAATTTTAGATCTCGAAAAATGATTTGATGACACGAGACCCTCCATGCCATATATATATATATATAGATTGGCTAAAGTATACTCCAGCATACGGATCAAACCCGTATGCTAGAGTCGTTTCTGAAAATCTAAAATTCAAACAGTCGATCCAAACCGTTCAAGTTGTTCTCCATGTAAAAATATCCTTCAAGACCAAATTTTACATTTTTTCGAATTTTTTTGCTATATATTATGCTATTTTCAAATTGAAAGGCCAGAAATACTCCTTTACAATGTTTTTTTAAAATAGCATAATATATAGTAAAAAAATTCGAAAAAATATAAATTTTAGTTTCCTTGGAGATTTCAATATGGAGAACAATTTGAAAGCTTCGGATCGACTGTATGCACTTTAGATTGTGAGAAACGACTCCAGCATACGGGCTATCTATATGCTGGAGTATACTTTAGCCAATCTCTATATATATATATATATATATATAGAGGATGGTTAACATGCCATCGATGGCACGGAGGGTCCCATGCTATCAAGTCATTTTTCGAGATTCAAAATTCAAATAGTCAATCAAAACCGTTCAAGTTGTTCTCCACATTGAAATATTTTTGCTATTTTTTATGATACTTTTAAAAACATTATGATTAAAGTATTTCAGGCCTTCAAATTTGAAAATATCATAATAAATAGCAAAAAAAAATATAAAAAATGTAAAATTTGGTCTCTAAGGGTATTTCAATATTGTGATCAACTTGAACGGTTTGGATCGATCATTTAAATTTTGAATCTCGAAAAATAAGTTGATAGAAAATTGATGGCACATGCCATTGATGGCGCATTAGCCATCCTCATATATATATATACATATATAGAGTTTTGCTATGGTGAGTCGCGACTCACAAGAGGGTCCGTGAGTCGGGCTCAAAACTCCTAAATCTTGTTCAAAATGACCGATCCAAATCGTTCAATACGATCTCCCTATCGAAACCTCCATACTGACCAAATTTGACATTTTTTCGAAAATTTTAAGTATTTTTACGAAATTTTAGAAAATCATTAATCTAATTAGTTTTGAACCGTTCAAAAATAGCAGTTTTTTAAAATCCGAAAAAAATACTTAAAACTTTTGAAAAAATGTAAAATTTGGTCAGTATGGAGGTTTCGATAGGGAGATCATATTGAACGGTTTGGATCGGTCATTTTGAACTAGATTTAGGAGTTTTGAGTCCGACTCACGGACCCTATTGTGAGTTGCGACTCACCATAGCAAAATTAATTATATATATATATATATATATATATATATATATATATAGAGAGAGAGAGAGAGAGAGAGAGAGAGAGAGAGAGAGAGAGGATTGCTAACATGTCATCGATGGCACGGAGGGTCTCGTGCAATCAAGTCATCTTTCGAGATCCAAAATTCAAATGGTCAATGCAAACCATTCAAATGGTCAATGAAATATCCTTGTAGAGAAAATTTTATATTTTTTCGATTTTTTTTTGCTATTTATTATGATACTTTTAAAGACATTATGATTAATTTTATGCCTCCAATTTTGAAAATATCATAATAAATAGAAAAAATTGAAAAAAATGTAAAATTTGATCTCCAAGCGTATTTCAATATTGTGATCAACTTGAACGGTTTGGCTCAATCGTTTGAATTTTGAATTTCAAAA
Source organism: Rhynchospora pubera (assembly GCA_028095005.1). NCBI lineage: Eukaryota > Viridiplantae > Streptophyta > Magnoliopsida > Poales > Cyperaceae > Rhynchospora > Rhynchospora pubera. The sequence goes on from CM051461.1 coordinate 117,606,847, forward strand.
AATGAGTCGATAGAAAATTGATGGCATGTGCTATCGATGCCACGTTAGCCATTGATGGACTGAAAAAAATTATTCGCATTAATTTAGATTGACTGAAAAAAATTATATTAATGGGATCAAAAGAATTTTGCTTTAGTTTTCTTTCCACTCTAACATCGAGTACTTTTTTCATTCTAAACAACATGCTTAATCTTTTCATTTGAGATTCAGAAATGACAAAGAATAAATCCAGAAAAGATTGAAATTCACAAATGATGCATAGAATTGAATTATGTGCACTTTATATGTGTAATTACCATATGTAATGCAATCTTTATGAATAAATAAGATATGGACAATATTCTAGACAGTATAAAGAGTTTAAATGCAGATTATTGTGATAAAATGATTTAGAATGAATCCAAAAATGATTAAAATTATCAAATGATACTCAAAATTATATTATTTGCACTTTATCTGAGTAATTACCCATGTATAATCCAATCTTTTTGAATAAATAATGTATGACTCTCGACAGAATAAAGAGTTAAAATGTAGATTATTGTGATAAAAAAGACTTAGAATGAATCTAGAAACGATTGAAATGCTCAAATGACTCAGAATGATTCACTTTATATGCGTAATTACCATGTACAATCCAATATTTTTGAATAAATAACATATGAATCTTATTCTTGACAATATGAAGAGTTTAAATGTATATTATTGTGATCAAATGACTTAGAATAAATCCAGAAACAATTGAAATGCTCAAATGATTCTCAGAATTGCATTATTTTAATTTTATATGCATAATTAATATACATAATCCAATGTTTTTAAATAAATACATATGATTCTTATTCTTAGCGATATAAAGAGTTTAAATATAGATTATTGTGTTCAAATGTCTTAGAATGAATCCAGAAACGATTGAACTGCTCAACTGTTGCTCAGAATTGCATTATTTACATTTTATATGCGTAATTAACAAGTATAATTCAATATTTTCGAATAAGAACATATGAATCATATGCTAGACAGTATAAAGAGTTTAAATATAGATTATTATGATCAAATGACAAAGAATAAATCCAGAAATGATTGAAATGCTTAAATGTTGGTCAGAATTGCATTATTTGTAATTTATATGAGTAACTAACATGTATAATCCAATCTTTTTGAATAAATAACATATGAATCATATTATAGACGGTAAAAAGTGGTTAAACGTGGATTATTCTGATCAAATGACATAGAATGAATCCAGAAACGATTGAAATACTCAAATGTTGCTCATAATTGAATTATTTGCAATTTATATGCGTAATTATGATGTATAATCCAATCTTTTTGAATAAATAACATATGAATCATATTATAGATATTAAAAAGAGGTTAAATGTAGATAATTGTGATCAAATGACATAGAATGAATCCAGAAACGAATGAAATGCTCATATATTGCTCAAAATTACATTATTTACACTTTATATGCGTAGTTATCATGTATAATATAATTTTTTGAATAAATAACATATGAATCATATTCTAGACAATAAAAAGAGTTTAAATGTAAATAATTGTGATAGAATGACCTAGAATTAATTCAGAAACGATTGAAATGCTCAAACGATGCTCAGAATTGCATTATTTGCATTTTATATGCATAATTAACAAGTATAATCCAATATTTTTAAATAAATAACATATGAATCATATTTTAGACAGTATAAAGAGTTTAAATGACTTAGAATGAATCTAGAAACGATTGAAATGCTGAAATGATTGCCAGACTTGCAATTTTTGCACTTTATATGCGTAATTACCATGTATAATAAAATATTTTTGAATAAAGAACTTATGTATCTTATTCTTGACAGTATAATGAGTTTAAATGCAGATTATTGTGATCAAATAACTTAGAATAAATCCAGAAAAAAAATCATGCTGAGAATTACATTATTTGTACTTTAAATGCGCAATCATAGTCTTGGCAGTATAAATAATTTAAATGCAGATTATTGTGATCAAATTACTTAGAATGAATCTAGAAATGATTGAAATGCTCAAATGATGCTCTGAATTGCATTGTTTGCACTTTATATGCGTAATTACCATGTAAAATCCGATCTTTTTGAATAAATAACATATGAATCTTATTCAAGGCAGTATAAAGAGTTTAAATGCAGATTATTGTGATCAAATGACTTATAATGAATCCAGAAACGATTGAAATTTTCAAATAATGCTCAGAATTTCATTGTTCGCACTTGGTATGCGTAAAAAATATGTATAATCCAATCTTTTTTAATAAATAACATATGAATCATATTCTAGACAGTATAAAGTGTTTATATGTAGATTATTGTGATCAAATGACTTAGAATGAATCCAAAAAGATTGAAATGCTCAAATGATGCTCAGAATTACATTATTTACAATTTATATAAGTAATTAACATGTATAATCCAATATTTTTAAATAAATAACATATGAATCACATTTTAGACAGTAAAAAGAGGTTAAACGTACATTATTGTGGTCGTGTGACTTAGAATTAATCCAGAAACTATTGAAATACTCAAATGATGCTCAAAATTGCATTATTTGCACTTTATTGGAGAAATTACCATTCTAATCCAATCTTCTTGAATAAATAACTTATGAATCTTATTCTGGATAGTATAAAGAGCTTAAATGCAGATTAGTGCGCTCAAATAACTTAGAATGAATCCAGAAACGATTGAAATGGTCAAATGATGCTCTGAATTGCATTATTTGCACTTTATGTGCACAATAAACATGTATAATCCAATATTTTTAAATAATTAACATGTGAATCTTATTCTGGACAGTATAAAGAGTTTAACTATAAATTATTGTGATAAAATCTTAGAATGAATACAAAAATGATTGAAATACTCAAATGATGTTATGAATTGCATTATGTGCACTTTATATGCGTAATGACAATGTATAATACAGTATTTTTTAATAAAGAACATATGAATCATATTCTTGATAGTAAAAAGAGTTTAAATGTAATTATTTTGATTGATTGACTTAGAAAGAATCCGAAAGGATTGAAATGTTCAAATGATGCTCAAAATTGCATTTTGAATTTTATTTGCGTAATTTACATGTATAGTCCATTCTTTTTTAATAAATAACATATGAATCATATTTTAGACAGTATAAAGAGTTTAAATATAGAATTGTGATCAAATGACTTAGAATGAATCTAGAAACGATTGAAATGTTCAAAAGATGCTCCAAATTGCATTATTCGCACTTTATTTGAGGAATTACCTTGTATAATCCAATTTTTTTGTATAAATAATACATGAATCATATTCTAGGCAGTATAAAGAGTGTAAATGTAGATTATTATGATGAAATCACTTATAATGAATCCAGAAACAATTGAAATTCTCAAATGAAGCTCAGAATTACATTATATGCACATTATATGCGTAATAATTGTGAGTAATCCAATCTTTAATAAATAACATATGAATCATATTTTAGACAGTATAAAGAATCTAAATGTAGATAATTGGGATCAAATGACTGAGAATGAATCAAGAAACAATTGAAATGCTCAAATGATGCTAAGAATTACATTATTTGCACTTTATATACGTAATTAACATCTATAATCTAATATTTTTGAGCAAATACAATATGAATCTTATTTTTGACAGTATAAAGAGTTTAAGTGTAGATTATTGTGACCAATTGACTTAGAATGAATCCAGAAACGATTAAAATGCTCAAATGATGCTCAGAATTGAATTATTTACACTTTGTATGCTTTAGTAACATGTATAATCCAATCGTTTCTAATAAAGAATATATGAATCATATGCAAGACATATAAAGAATTTTAATATATATTATTATGTTCAAATGACTTAGAATGAATCCAGAAACGATTGTAATGCTCAAATGATGCTCAGAATTGCATTATTTGCACTTTATTATATGCGTAATTAACATATATAATCCTATCTTTTCTAATAAAAAGCATATGAATCATACGCTAGACAGTATAAAATTTTAAATGTAGATTATTATGATCAAATGACTTAGAATGAATCCAGAAATGATTGAAATACTCAAATGATGCTCAGAATTGCATTATTTGCCCTATATATGCATAATGAGCATATATAATCCAATCTTTTCAGATAAAGAACATATGAATCATATGAGATTATTATCAAATCACTTAGAATGAATCCAGAAAACAATTGAAATGTTAAATATTGATCAGAATTGCATTATTTGTAATTTATATGAGTAATTAATATGTATAATCCAATCTTTTTATATAAATAACATATGAATCAAATTCTAGACAGTAAAAGGAGGTTAAACGTAGATTATTCTGATCAAATGCCATTAAATGAACATAGAATCGATTGAAAAGCTCAAATGTGGCTTAGAATTGCATTATTTGCATTTTATATGTGTTATTAACATGTATAATCATATCTTTTTGAATAAATAAGATACGAATTTATTTTGTATACAGTATAAAGAGCCTAAATATTGACTATTGTGATCAAATAACTTAGAATGAATCCAGAATCGATTGAAATGGTGAAATGATGCTCAGAATTGCATTATTTACACTTTATATACAAAATAAACATGTATAATCCAATATTTTTGAATAATTAACGTGTTAATCTTATTCTAGACAGTATAAAGAGTTTAAATATAAATTATTGTGATCAAATGACTTAGAATAAGTCTAGAAATGATTGATGCTCAAAAGCTCAGGATTGCATTATTTGCAATTTATATGTGTAATATCCATGTATAATCTAATCATTTTTAATAAAGAGTTAAAATGTAGATTATTGCGATCAAATGACATAGAATGAATCCAGAAACGATTGAAATGCTCATTTGTTGCTCAGAATTGCTTTATTTGCACATTATATGTGTAATTATCATGTATAATACAACCTTTTTGAATAAACAACATATGAATCATATTCTAGATAGTAAAAACAGGTTAAACGTGGATTATTCTGATCAAATAACTTAGAATTAATCCAGAAATGATTAAAATGCCCAAATGTAGCTCAGAATTGCATTATTTGCTTTATATTCATAATTATCATGTATAATCTAATCTTTTTGAATAAATAACATATGAATCTTATTCTAGACAGTAAAAAGATGTTAAACATAGATTATTATGATCAAATGACATAAAATGAATCCAGAAAACGATTGAAATGCTCATATGTTGCTCAGAATTGCATTTATTTGCACTTTATGTACTTAATTATCATGTATAATTCAATCTTTCTGAATAAATAATATATGAATCACATTCTAGACAGTAAAAAGAGTTTAAATGTAAAATTATTGTGATAGAATGACTTAAGTATTAATCAAGAAACGATTGAAATTGACGCCGTTCGGATCAGGAGACTTAGAGAAACCAGCAAGCGTAACGATACATCACTAGAAGATGAGTAAGAACTCGACCCAATAGTGGATAAAAGAGGAGATAAACTCAACTCATAAGCAAAATTCGTAATAATTCAATAATCTTCTTATTACATTCTTGATTTTCAGCTTAAATACAACAACAGATTATTAACTCATTTTGACTCATTAAGACTCAAAATAACTCCCAACTAACTTATTAATAACTTTTGACTGCTCCTTTGATTGGATGATGTGGCTCAGATAATTGGTCGGTATCTTGATCGGTGTCAGAAATACTCAAAATGATGCTCAGAATTGCATTATTTGCATTTTATATGCGTAATTAACATGCATAATCCAATATTTTTGAATAAATAACATATGAATCATATTTTAGACAGTATAAAGAGTTTAAATGTAGATTATTGAGATCAAATGACTTAGAATGAATCTAGAAATGATTGAAATGCTGAAATGATCCTCAGAATTGCATTTTTCGCACTTTATATGCGTAATGGACACACATAATCCAATATTTTGGAATAAAGAACATATGAATCTTATTCTTGACAGTATAATGAGTTCACAAGTAGATTATAGTGATCAAATGACTTAGAATGAATCCAGAAACGATTGAAATGCTCAAATGATGCTTAGAATTACATTATTTGCACTTTATATGCGTAATTAACATCTATAACCAATCTTTTTGAGTAATTAACATATGAATCCTATTCTTGACAGTATAAAGAGTTTAAATGTAAATTATTGTGATCAAATGATTTAGAATGAATACAGAAACGTTTGTTTTGCTCAAATGATGCTCTGAATAGCATTATTTGAACTTTAATAATGCATAATTTACAAAGTAACATCCAGTCCTTTTTAATTAATAACATATGAATATTATTATAGGCAGTATAAAGAGTGTAAATGCAGATTATTGTGATCAAATGACTTAGAATGAATTCAGGAACGATTGAAATGATCAAATGACTCAGAATTACATTATTTGCACTTTATATGTGAAATTAACATGTATAATCCAATCTTTTTGAAAAAATAACATACGAATCTTATTCTAGGTAGTATAAAGATTTTAAATGTAGATTATTGTGATCACTAACTTAGAATAAATCCAAAAACGATTGAAATTGTCAAATAATACTCAGAATTGCATTATTTGCACTTTATATGCATAATTAACATGTATAATCCAATCTTTACGAATAATTAACTAGTGAATCTTATTCTGGACAGTATAAAGAGTTTAACTGTAAATAATTGTGATCAAATGACTTAGAATGACATAAATGATTGAAATGCTCAAACGGTGCAAAGAATTGCATTATTTTCACTTTATATGCATAATGACAATATATAATCCAATCCTGCATAAATAACATATGAATTTTATTCTCAGAAGTATAAAGAGTTTAAATGTAAATTATCATGATCAAATGACTTAGAATTATTATAGAAACGATTGTAATGCTCAAATGATGCTCATAATTTCATTATTTGCATTTTATATGCGTAATTAACACGTATAATCCAATCTTTTTGAACAAATAACAAATGATCTAATTTCAGGTAGTATAAGGAGTTTAAATGTAGATTATTGTGATCAAATTACCTAGAATCAATACAGAAATGATTGAAATGCTCAAATGATGCTCGGAAATACTTTATTTGCACTTTATGTGCGTAATTAACATATATAATCCAAAATTTTTGAATAATTAGCATATGAATCTTATTCTGGACAGTATAAAGAGCTTAAAGGTAGATTATTGTGATCAAATAACTTAGAATGAATCCAGAAACGATTGAAATACTCAAATGACATAGAATTTCATTATTTTCACTTTATATGCGTAATAACCATGAATAATCCAATTTGTTTTTAATAAATAGCATATGAATCATATTCTACACTGTATAAATAATTTAAATATATATTATTGGGATCAAATGACTTAGAATGAATACAGAAACGATTGAAATGCTCAACTGATGCTCAGAATTGCATTATATGAATTTTATATGCGTAATTATCATGTATAATCCAATATTTTTTAATAAATAACATAAGAATCATACTCTAGAAAGTAAAAAGAGGTTAAACATATATTGTTGTGTTCAAATGAAATAGAATTAATTAAAAAATAATGGAAATGCTCAATTGATTCTCAGAACTACAATATTTGAACTTTACATGAGTAATTACCATGTATAATCCAATCTTTTTAAATAAATAACACATGAATCATATGCTAGACAGTATAATTAGGTTAAATGTAGATTATCGTGATCAAATGACTTAAAATGCAGAAACGATTGAAATACTCAAATGATGCTTGGTATTATATTATTTGCACTTTATATGCGTAATTAACATCTATTAATCCAATATTTTCAGTAATTTATATATGAATCTTATTCTTGACAGTATAAAGAGTTTAAATGTAAATTATTGTGATCAAATTACTTAGAATGAATACAGAAACAATTAAAATGCACAAAATGATGCTCATAATTGTATTATTTGAATTTTATATGCATCTATTATCACCTGTAATGTAATCTTTTGAATAAATAACACATGGATTATTAGCTAGACAGTACAAAGAGTTTCAATATAGATTATTGTGATTAAATAAATTAGAATGTATCCCAAAACGATTGAAATGCTTAACTGATTCACATAATTGCATTATTTGTAATTTATATGACTAATTAACATGTATAATCCAATCTATTTGAATAAATAACATAAGAATAATATTCTAGACATTATAAAGTGCTTAAATGTAAATTACTGTGATCAAATGACATGGAATGAATCTGAAAAAGATTGAAATGCTCAAATGTTTCTCAGAATTGCATTATTTTCTTTATATTCGTAATTATTATATATAATCCAATCTTTTTTAATCAATAACATATGAATTTTGTTCTAGACAGTAAAAAGAGGTTAAACATAGATTATTGTTATCAAATGAAACAGAATGAATCCAGAAACAATTGAAATACTCAAATGATGCTCAGAATTACATTATTTGCACTTTATATGAGCAATTAACATCTATTATCAAATATTTTTGAATAAAGAAAATATAAATATTATTATTGATAGTATAATGAGATTAAATATAGATAATTGTGATCAAATAATATAGAATGAATCCAAAAATGATTGAAATTGTCAAATGATTATCAGAATTGCATTATTTGCACTTTATATTCATAATAAACATCTATAATCAAATATTTATTTATAATTAACTTGTGAATCATATTCTGGACAGTATAAAGAGTTTAACTGTAACTTATTGTGATCAAATGAATTAGAATGAATCTAGAAACAATTGAAATGCTGAAATGATCCTCAGAATTGTATTTTTGCACTTTATATGCCTAATTACCTTGTATAATACAATTTTTTTGAATAAAGAACATATGAATCTTATTCTTTACAGTATAATGAGTTTAAATGTAGATTATTGAGATAAATGACTTAGAATCTATCCAGAAACGATTGAAATGCTCAAATGATGCCCAGAATTATATTATTTGCACTTTATATGCGTAATTAACATCTATAATCCAATCTTTTTGAATAATTAACATATGAATCTTATTCTAGAGAGTATAAAGAGTTTAAATATAAGTTATTGTGATCAAATGACTTAGAATTAATACATAAACGATTGAAATGCTCAAATGATGCTCATGATTGCATTATATGCATTTTATATGTGTAATTATCATGTATTATCCAATTTTTTTGAATAAATAAAATAAGAATCATATGTTAGATAGGATAATGAGTTTAAATATAGATTGTTGTGAACAAATGATTTAGAAAGTATCCAGAAAAAAATTAAAATGCTCAAATAATGCACAGAATTGCTATTTTAATAAATAACATATATAATCCAATCTATTTTAATTAATAACATATGAATAATATTCTAGACATAAAAAAGAGGTTAAACATAGATTATTCTGACCAAATGACATAGAGTGAATCCAAAAATGATAGAAATTTCCAAATGTTGCTCGAAATTGCATTATTTGCCCTTTATATGCGTAATTATCATGTATAATCGAATCTTTTTGAATAAATAACATATGAATCATATTCTAGACAGTAAAAAGAGGTTAATCATAGATTATTGTGAACAAATGAATAAGAATGAATCCAGAAACGATTGAAATGCTCAAATGTTGCTAAGAATTGTATTATTTGCAATTTATATGCTTAATTATCATATACAATACAATCTTTTTGGATAAATAACATATGAATCACAATCTGGACAGTAAAAAGAGTTTAAATATAAATTATTGTGATAGAATGAATTTGAATTAATCAAGAAACTATTGAAATGCTCAAATGATGCTCAGAATTGCATTATTTGCATTTTATATGCGTAATTAACATCTATAATCCAATCATTTTGAATAAATAACATATGAATCATATTTTAGACAGTGTAATGAGTTTAAAAGTGGATTATTGAGATCAAATGACTTAGAATGGATCTGGAAACGATTGAAATGGTCATATATTGCTCTGAATTGCATTATTTGCACTTTATATGCGTAATTAACAGCTATAATCCAATCTTTTTGAGTAAGTAACATATCTATTACATTCAATACAGTAAAAAGAGTTTAAATATAAATTATTGTGATAGAATCACTTAGAATTAATCAAGAAACGATTGAAATGCACAAATAGAATTGCATTATTTGCATTTATATGCGTAATTAACTTGTATCTTCCAATCTTTTTGAATAAATAAAATATAAATCATATTTTAGACAATATAAAGAGTACAAATGTAGATTATTGTGATCAAATAACTTAGAATTTAGAATGAATCAAGAAACGATTGAAATGCTGAAATGATTCTCAGAATTGCATTTTTTCCGCACTTTAGATGCCTAATTATCATGTATAATACAATATTTTTGAATAAAAAACACATGAATCTTATTCTTGACAGTATAATGAGTATAAATGTAGATTATTGTGATCAAATGACTTAGAATGAATCCAGAAATGATTGAAATTCTCAAATGATGCTCAGAATTACCTTATTTCCACTTTATATGCGTAATTAACTTCTATAATCTAATTTTTTTGAATAAGTAACATATGAATCTTATTCTAGACTGTACAGTGAGTTTAAACGTAAATTATCATGATCAAATGACTAAGAATGAATACAGAAACGATTGAAATGCTCAAATAATGCTCAAAATTTCATTATTTGCACTTTATATGCGTAATTAACATATTTAATCCAATCTTTTTGTATAATTAACATATGATTCCTATTCTGGATAGTATAAAATGCTTAATTGTAGATTTTTGTGATCAAATAACTTAGAATTTATCCAGAAACAATTGAAATTCTCAAATGACTCAGAATTGCATTATTTGCACATGATATGCGTAATTAAGATGTATAATACAATTTTCTTGAATAAATAACAAATGAATCATATTTTAGACAGTATAAAGTGTTTAAATGTAGATTATTGGGATCAAATGACATAGAATGAGCTTGAAACAATTGAAATGCTGAAATGATCCTCAGAATTACATTATTTGCAAATAACATGCATAATTACCATGTATAATCCAATTGTTTTGAATAAATAACACATGAATGTTATTCTTGACAGTATAAAGAGTTTAAATGTATATTATTTTGATCAAATGTCTTAGAATTATTCAAGTAATGAATGAAATGCTCAAATGATGCTCATAATTGCATTATTTGCACTTTATATGCGTAATGACCATGTATAATCCTACCTTTTTTAATAATAAAAATATGAATCTTATTTTAGGCAGTAGAAAGATTTCAAATGTAGATTATTGTGATGCAATGACTTAGAATTAATCGAGAAACAATTAAAATTTTCAAATGACTCAGCATTGCATTATTCGCATTTTATATGTGTAATTAACATGTATAATCCAATCTTTTCGAATAAATAACATACGAATCCTCTTCTAGGTAGTATAAAGAGTTTAAATATAGATTATTGTAATCAAATGACTTAGAATGAATACAGAAACGATTGAAATGCTCAAATAATTCTCAGAATTACATTATTTGCACTTTATGTGGGTAATTAACATCTATTGTCCAATCTTTTTAAATAAATAACATATGAATCTTATTCCTGACAGTATAAAGATATGAATCTTAATCATAACAGTATAAAGAGTTTACTAATAGATTATTGTGATCAAATTACTTAAATATGAATGTACAAACGATTGAAATGCTCAAATGATCATCATAATTGCATAATTTGAACTTTATATGCGTAATTTCCATATATAATCCAATCTTTTTGTATAAATAATGGACGAATCATATGCTAGACAGTATAATGACTTTAAATGCAGATAATTGGGATCAAATGACTTAGAATGAATCCAGAAACAATTGAAATGCTCAAATGAAATAAAATTTCATTATTTGCACTTTATATGTGTATTAACCATGAATAATCCAAACTTTTTTTAACAAATAGAATATGAATCATATTCTAGACTGGATATAGAATTTAAATGTATATTATTGGGATCAAATGATTTAGAAAGAATCCTGAAACGATTGAAATGTTCTAATGATACTCAGAATTACATTATTTGCACTTTATATGTGTAATTAACATCTAAAATCCAATCTTTTTGAATAATTAACATATGAATCTTATTATTGACAGTATAAAGAGTTTAAATGTAAATTATTGTGAAGAAATTATATAGAATGAATACAGAATCGATTTAAATTGTCAAATGATGCTTAGAATTGCATTATTTGAAATTTATATGTGTAATTATCACTTATAATGCAATCTTTTTGAATAAATAATACATGGATCGTATGCTAGACAGTATAAAGAGTTTCAATATAGATTATTGTGATCAAGTGACTTAGAATGTATCCAGAAACGATTGAAATGCTTAAATGTTGCTCAGAATTGCATTATTTGCAATTTATATGAGTAATTTAACATGTATAATCCAATATTTTTTAATACATAACATATGAATCGTATTCTAGACAGTAAAAAGAGTTTAAATGTAAATTATTGTGAAAGAATGACTTAGAATTAATCCAGAAACGATTGAAACGCTCAAATTATGCTCAGAATTGCTTTGTTTGCATTTTATATGCGTAATTAACATGTATAATCCAATCTTTTTGAGTAAATATAATATGAATCGTATTCTAGGTAGTATAAAAAGTTTAAATGTAGATTATTGTAATCAAATGACTTAGAATGAATACAGAAACGAATGAAATGCTAAAATGATGCTCAGAATTACATTATTTGCACTTTATATGGGTAATTAACATCTATTATCCAATCTTTTTGAATAACTAACACATGGGCCATATGCTAGACAATATAAAGAGAATCAATAATCAAACGACTTAGAATGATTCAAGAAAATTTTGAAATCCTGAAATGATTCTCGGAATTGCATTTTTTTGCACTTTATAAGCCTAATTACCATGTATAATCCAATATTTTTGTACAAAGAACATATGAATTTTATTCCTGACAATAAAATGAGATTAAACATAGATTATTGTGTTCAAATGACGAAGAATGAATCCAGAAACAATTGAAATGCTCAAACGATGCTCAGAATTGCATTATTTGCATTTTACGTGTGTAATAAACATGTATAATCCAATCTTTTTTAATAAATAACATATGAATCATATTTTAGATAATTTAAATAGTTTAAATGTGGATAAATGTGATCAAATAACTAAGAACGAATCTGGAAATGACTGAAATGCTCATATATTGCTCTGAATTGCATTATTTGCACTTTATATGCGTAATTATATCTGCTATAATCCAATATTTTTGAATAAGTAACATATGAATCACATTCAAGACAGTAAAGAGAGTTCAAATATAAATTATTGTGATTGAATGACTTATAATTAATCAAGAAAAGATTGAAATTCTCAAATGACTCAGAATTGCACTATTTGCAATTTATATGCGTAATTAACATGTATAATCCATTTTTTTCGAATAAATAACAAATGAATCATATTCTAGGTAGTATAAAGAGTTTAAATGTAGATTATTGTAAAAAAATGATTTAGAATGAATCCAGAAACGATCGAAATGCTCATATGTTGCTCAGAATTGCATTATTTGCACTTTATATGCGTAATTATCATGTATAATCCAATGTTTATGAATATATGACGTATGAATCAGATTCTAGATAGTAAAAAGAGTTTAAATGTAAATTATTGTGATAGAATGACATAGAATGAATACAGAAACGATTGAAATTCTCAAATGACTCAGAATTGCATTATTTGCACTTTATATGCGTAATTAACATGTATAATCCAATCTATTCCAACAAATAACATATGAATCCTATTCTAGGTAGTATAAAAAGTTTAAATGTAGATTATTATAATCAAATGACTAAGAATGAATACAGAAACGATTGAAATGTTCAAATGATGCTCAGAATTACAGTATTTGTATTTTATATGCATAATTAACTTCTATATTCCAATCTTTTTGCATAAATAACACATGAATCTTATTCTTGACAGTAAATAGAGGTTGAACATAGATTACTGTGATCAAATTTCATAGAACGAATCTAGAAGCGAATGAAATGCTCATATGTTGCTCGGAATTGCAATATTGCACTTTATATGCGTAATTATCAAGTATAATCCAATCTTATTGAATAAATAACATATGAATCATATTCTAGACAATAAAAAGAGTTTAAATGTAAATTATTGTGATAGAATGACTTAGAATTAAACCAGAAACGATTGAAAATTCTAAAATGATACTCAGAATTGCATTATTTGCATTTTATATGCGTAATTAACATGTATAATATAATATTTTTGAATAAATAACATATGAATCATATTTTAGACAATATAAAGAGTTTAAATATAAATTATTTGGATCAAATGACTTGGAATGAACCTAGAAACGATTGAAATGCACAAATGATTCTCAGAATTGCATTTTTGCATATAATATGCGTAATTACCATGTTTAATCCAATTTTTTTGAATAAATAACACATGAATGTTATTCTTGATAGTATAAATAGGTTAAATGTATATTATTGGGATGAAATGACTTAAAATTTTCCAGAAACAACTGAAATGCTCAAATGATGATCAGAATTGCATTAATTGCACTTTATATGTGTAATGATAATGTATAATCCAATATTTTTTAATAATTAACATATGAATCATATTCTTGACAGTATAAAGAGTTAAATGTAGATTTTTTTATCAAATTACTTAGAATGAATCTAGAAATGATTGAAATGCTAAAATGATGCTCAGAATTGCATTATTTGAATTTTATATGCGTAATTACCTTGTATAATCCAATCTTTTTGAATAAATAACACATGAATCATATGCTAGACAGTATAATGAGTTTAAATACAGATTATTGTGATCAAATGATTTATAATGTATCTAGAAACAATTGAAATGCTCAAATGATGCTCAGCCTTGCATTATTTACAATTTATATGAGTAATTAACATGTATAATCCAATCTATTTGAATAAATAACATATGAATAATTTTCTAGACATTAAAAAGAGGTTAAACATAGATTATTGTGATCAAATGACATAGAATGAATCCGAAAACCATAGAAATGCCCAAATATTGCTCAGAATACGATTATTTGCTTTTATATGCATAATTAACATGTATAATCCAATCTTTTTGAATAAATAACATATGAATCATATGTTAGATAGTATAAAGTATAAATATGGATTATTGTGATCAAATGACTTAGAATGAATCAAGAAATGATTGAAATGCTGAAATGATTGTCAGAATTGCATTTTTTTTTGCACTTTATATGCCTAATTACCATGTATAATATAATATTTTTGTATAAAGATATGAATCTTATTCTTGACAGTAAAAAGAGGTTAAACATAGATTATTGTGATCAAATGATGAAGAATGAATCCAGAAACAATTGAAATGCTCAAATGATGCTCAGAATTGCATTATTTGCATTTTATATGTGTAATTAACATGTATAATCCAATCTTTCTGAATAAATTACATATGAATCAAATTTTAGACAGTGTAAAGAGTTTAAATATGGATTATTGTGATCAAATGACTTAGAATGAATCTGGAAATGATTGAAATGCTCATATATTGCTCAGAATTGCATTATTTGCACTTTATATGCGTAATTAACTGCTGTAATCTAATATTTTTGAATAAGTAACATATGAATCACATTCAAGACAGTAAAAAGAGATTAAATATAAATTATTGTGATAGAATGACTTAGAATTAATTAAGAAACGAATGAAATTCTCAAATGACTCAGAATTACATTATTTGCACTTTATATGCATAGTTAACATGTATAATGCAATTTTTTCGAATAAATAACATATTAATCCTATTCTAGGTAGTATAAAGAGTTTAAATGTAGATTATTGTAATCAAATGACTTAGAATGAATCCAGAAACGATTGAAATGCGGAAATGATGCTCAGAATTATATTATTTGCACTTTATATGCGTAATTAACATCTATAATCCAATATTTTTTAATAATTAACATATGAATATTATTCTGAATAGTATAAAGAGTATAATGTTGATTATTGTGATTAAATAACTTAGATTGAATTCAGAAACGATTAAAATGCTCAAATTGTGCTTAGAATTGCATTATTGGCAATTTATATGCATAATTACCAAGTGTAATCCAATCTTTTGAATAAATATCATATGATCATATGCTTGACAGTATAATGAGTTTAAATGTAAATTATTGCGATCAAATGACTTAGAATGAATCCATAAATGATTAAAAATGTTCAAATGATGCTCAGAATTGCATTATTTGCACTTTATATGTGTAATTACGATGTATAATTCAATCTTTTTGAATAACTAACACATGAATCTTATTTTAGAGAGTATAAAGAGTTTAAATGTAGATCATTGTGATTGAATGACTTAGAATGAATCCATACAAGATTGGAATGCTCAAATGATGCTCTCAATTGCATTATTTGCACTTTATATGCGTAATGTGGTATCGCTTGAAATTTAGATTATTGTGATGAAATGACTTAGAATAAATGTGGTATAGCATGAATGCTCAAATGATTCTTATAATATGCCTTATTAGCACTTTATATACATAATTACTATGTACAATCTAATATTTTTGAATAAGTAAGACCTAAATCATATTGTAGACCATATATAAAGCTTAAATATAGATTATTGTGATCAAATAAGTTAGAATGAATGCTGAAACGGTTGAAATGTTCGATTCATACTCAGAATATGCATTTTTTACACTTTATATGCGTAATTATCACGTATAATCTAATCTTTTTGAATAAGTAAGATCTAAATCATATTCTAGATCGTATAAAGAGCTTAAATATTTTGAATGAATGCAGAATTGCTGGAAATGCTCAAATGATGGTTAGAATATGCATTATTAGTACTTTATTTGCATAATTACTATGTGTAATTGAATTATTTTTAATAACTAAGATCTGAATCATATTCTAGACCGTATAGAGAGCTTATATCTAGATTATTGTGATTAAATGGGTTAGAATGAATGCAAAATCGCTTGAAATACTCAAGTAATGCTGAGAGTATGTATTATTAGCACATTATATGGGTAAATACTATGTATAATCTAATTTTTTATAACGATGATCTAAATCATATTCTAGACCTTATAGCGAGCTTAAATGTAGATTATTGTGATGAAATGACGTAGAAAGAATGTTGAAACGGTTGTAATGCTAAAATGATACTCAGAATATGCACGTTTTACATTTTATATGCGTATTAACTACCTATAATCCAATCTTTTTGAATAAGTAAGATTTAAGACATATTCTACACCATATTGAGAACTTTAATATAGATTATTGTGATGAAATAACATAAAATGAATGTGGAATCGCTTGAGATGCACAAATGATATACATATTATGCTTTATTAGCACTTGATATTCATAATTACCATGTATAATCTAATTTTTTTTAATAAGTGAGACCTAAATCGTATTCTAGACCGTATATAAAATTAATTATAGATTATTGTTATCAAATGACTTAGAATGTCTGCAAAAACAGTTGAAATGTCCGATTGATACTCAGAATATGCATTTTTTATATTTTATATGCGTAATTATCATGAATAATAATCTCTTTTTCATAAAAAATTTCAATCTTAAACTTTTTATACCATGATTATTGATGGGGCAATTAAAAAAAATAATATATCTATTTCTTTTAATGCACCTAAGCAAAAATAAAATCACAAAAAATAATAAAATTCATCAATTCAACAAAATTGATAATAAAATATTCTTTTTTAGCAAATTCGTTAAGAGTAAGCATGATAATATAGTCGAAGATTTACAAAAATATATTTTGTGTCCAACAAAAATTAATAGATTAAAATTGTCAATTCAGATATCCATTTAAATATCTATATCCGAATCCGCATCAATATTACTTTCCATATTCGTATCTGTATCCGTTTTAAAAAAAATCCGTATTTGCATCCAGATACGGACATTACTATCCGAATCCGCTATTTTTAAGATAAGGATCAGAGTGGATTTTATCCGTTATCATAGTCATACCGAAGTTTGAAATTTCGAAACTGAATTATTTAATTTAATTTAATTCTGAAATAACTTTCCATACAATTGTGCAAAATATGAAAAAAGAAAATATTTTTAGCTTATGAAAAATAGGAGACTTCCAAGTACAAAAATAAAAGGGAATGTCTGAGCTCTATACATAAATTGCGAATTTACAACGAATCAAATTACAATTGACACATCAACTCATTTTGCATTTAAACACCCTGTTTCAGTGAGACATGCAACTCCTCTGACCCTTCAGTTTTTAACTTTTAGATTCTGTCGAATCGGCTCCCGCCACCTTTTGTTCAATAGCTTCATTCTCTTTGCTGGGTGTTTCTTCAGGTGCCTTCTCAAATTTCTGCTCTTCTGGGGGAGAAGTTGGGTTTACATCTGATGCATCTACCAACTTCTCTTCATCATCCTTTTTTTCCTCAACAGCATCACTCAGCTTTGAATCTGCCGGCTTCTCAATGTCGTCAAATTTCTGTTCTTCTGGGGGAGAAGTCGGATTTGAATCTGACGCATCTACCAGCTTATCTTCATCGTTTCTTTCCTCAACAGCATCAATCAGCTTCTCTACCTCCTAGAAAAAGTTATGTGCATATAATTACGATTGTGTGACATTAAATCGATGCCCAAAAATTATTGAAATGTAAGCATGCTTTTACACAAGTTATCGGCTTCAATTAGCGTGCTTATTCAGAAAACAATAGTCATTAAATGTTGTAAACATTTCCCTTTATAATTAACGAATAGATTATATTTCGGGTCATTGCATTTTTATAATTACCTCGGCAGTGGCGCTCTCTGTTGTAGTCGGTGGAACTTCAGGCGCCGATCTTGGAGTATATGTTTCTTCATTAATCTCCACAGGGTCCTTCTTCCTTGTTAGTTCTATGGGCTTAGTGGCACATGCACCCATGGATACTTCAGAATTTGTGTCTTTTTTATTTTTGCAACTACTTCTTGATTGAGAGGATGTGTTAAAATGATGAATTGAGTTGTTGTTTGTACAAGAATTAGTTGGCATAAGGCAATGTGTTATATAACAGATCAAAAGAGTACAACCGTGCCACACAAGAAAAAGAAAATGGTCAAATGCCTAATTTTAGCAAAAGCGAGGGATATTATAAGGCTGTAAAACAGAAATACTGAGGTTGGCCGATTAGATACATCATACAGGACTTTAATGGGTCTCTTCTGACTTTTTCTTTGGATCAGCATGCTTTCAACAAACAAAAATGGGAAAAAACGGTTTTGTTTTCAGTGATTTACAGCCTACAGGAAGAATATTTCAGAATATTTTTTTTTTGGACTCTTGTTTACAATTATGGTGATAAGGCCAAGAATGGAATATCATCCTTTTTTCAAAAAAAAAACAATAAAAAAGAAAATAAACGTCTATTTTCAAATGGCTAAAAATTTTCTTTGGTTGCCATAAATTTCCAAAGATGCGATGCAGATTGGCATAAGGCTAGAGAAATTCTTTTTATTATTTATTTTTTTTTTGAACAAAAGCAAATAACTAGAGAAATTCTAAATCCAACCTCTCACAGTTTGATATGGTGTGGCCGTGTGGCAGGTCGTAGACAGGGAAGACCGTGAAAACCTGTGGTAGTTTGACTTTTTTCCGAGGGGTCGCACGGAATGGATGATCGAACGTGTCACATAAAATCTATGACCGTGACTGGACAAATCCTGTAGTTTGACGTTATGTCTACAAACACCGGGTGTAACCACCGTTCGAAAATTTGAATTCGCCAAGCAGCAACGACTACCATTTAATTAACACCGTCACAAATTAGAATCACTGCAGCAAGGACCCACAGATGGTATACTGTAGTTAACTTGGAGCCGTTACGTTAAACCCCGGTTAGTGCTCTTGATTCGCTTTCACTGCAAGTGGGACCCGTTTCTTGATCCGTTTGTACCCCATCCGTAGACCGTAGTTTAATTAACCCCAGTTAAACCCCGACCGCGCCTATCTCCAGTTTTAAAACCCAGACACTTCTCATTTCTCTTCCCTTCTCTCTCCCAGGAATTCCAGTTCCAAACCCCCAATCAGCAGAGAAAGAGAAAGAGAAAGGGAGAATTGAGACATCGTAAGTTTCTCCTCTTCTCCTCTTAACATTTCTTCGTTTGTTATTGTTCTTAAGAAGTTGTGAATTTGATTAGTTTTGTTAATCGAATTGGTTATTGTTCTTGATTGCTTCAATTGAGTTCCTTTACTGTGTTATTTTCTTGTTTCGTTGTAATTCCAGTGATCAGGTGATCTTTTATAGGAGATTAGGTGAAGTTTCCACTCTAATTAGATTTGTTCAAGTCGTTCTTTACTTAGGATTTGAATAATTAAGATATTTATTCTTTCTTTTTTAACTGAATTTTCTACTTTTAGAACTTTTTAAATGAATATTTGGCGTCTGAGATTGGGCTTGTTTTCTTAGCAAAAATATCGTCTAATTTATTCATTAATTTCGGAATTATTATTGCCTCATTTGATCCTGATTCTGATAGAATTATCTCTTGAAAATGCACACGTGTTTGTTTTGATCTTGTATTCCAATAGTGTATCGTTTTAAGGATGCTCCAACTAAATCCCTGCAAATTGATTGGTTGTGTCTAATTAAATCTTGTGTTTCTTGGTTGATCTAATACAGATGCTGATGGAAAGGGGGCTAATGGGTCAGGAATCAGGCGGTTACTTCATCAGAGGAGTCGTACCAATTCACCCAACTCCAAGGCCCAACAGGTGGGTGGGTCCCTCTACTGACAACAAGGAGAACATAAATCCGGCAACTCGCCGGGTTGTGGAGCCCACCCGTCAGGGACGCAGCTCACTTCCCAACTGGTACCCTCGTACCCCTCTTAGGGACATCACCGCCATACTCAAGGTTTGACTATATCATATTTGCCATCTATTATTTACTTTTAATTCCTTTGTGAACATTCTTTCATGTTCTTGGTTTACTGTGTTCTTTAAATTCTGAAAGCAGAATAGGTTTATAGCTTAGTGAGACACAATATTTCCATCATGCTAACTCTGAGCTATTTGTGTTCAGAACAAATTCTGATGAAAACTATCTAATGTCTTTGTTTTCGGTTTTAATTTAACAGGTCATTGAGAGGAGAGAACAAAGGAGGGCAGCTATCGCTGCTCGGCAACCTGACCCAAACACTGGTTCAGCTGAAGAACCATCTCCTCCTCTGCCCGAGCAGCAAACACCTGAACCGGCCAATGATACAGCTCTGGTTGCCACACCAGACCGGCCTCCTATCACTCTGAGGTCTCGAGAGGAGGAGTACGTGAAAAAGCTGTCAGAGTCCATTGAGCAACTCGAGAAGATTCTGATGAAAAATGTGAAGAGAGATAATGCTAAAAAGAATCGGTCTCTGAAGAGGGATGTGCAGAGGAAGGCGTTACTGTCGATGCGCTGAAGGGGACTCGGCTAGGGGGCGTGAAACATCCTGTTTCAGCTGTTTTATGGGATGTATCTTTGTGCCTACTTCTTGTAGGTGCAGTTTTAATAGACGTATAGCATTAGTAAATATGAAAAATCTTTGATAGCCTTAATTTTTCCTCTACCTTACTTACTACTGATCTCTCTCAGCTAAGGCTGTATATCCTGTGTCTATTCTCAAATCAGAGCAATATGTCATCTATGTTTCGCTCTGGGTAAATGTAAATATAGATACCTTTGAATGTTCCTATGCAATCTTACTTTTTTTTGCTTTATGAATTGTTGCAAGGTTCTTTTGTTCTATTTATTTTTTGTTCTGAGTCTTAGGTCACTATCTTGTAATGGATTACTTTTGCCAAGGATTAAACATGCTTAGAGAATTAGGAACAAATGAGCATTCTAAAGAAATGCTTTGTGTAATTTAATTTATAGCTTTTTTGACTGATTTTATTTTTAGTATTAACTTTCTGGATTTTAATTCTTTACTTTTGGTCACTTGATGATTAATAGCATAAAATTATGTTGAACTTGTGCTACATTTACTGAGAAAAACACGGTCTTGTACTCCGTCACTTGCTGAATTCCAGAAAGCATTCCGTTGTGCTGTCTTGAGCTTCTCTATGGCTCCGTTTGGATGGCTTCTTCCCGGAATAAGGAATAAGGAATAACCACTTTTTACCAATAAATTTATTTCTAACCATCCAAACTCTTCACAAAAGTTACACATTTCCCAATAAATTTACTCCTTCCCAATAAATTTTTTCCCTTCTTCCTTCTTCCTACCTTATTCTCAACGCATCCAAACAGAACCTATATATAATTGAACTTCTGTAATTTCTTGCCACTTTCTTTCCATGTCAAAATCAGATTAATCCTGAAGTATATTCAAATTTTCATATTTGTTTTTTATTTCTTTTTTTTTTTCCTGAACTGCTTAGAGATTGAAAGATCCTTTCCCTGCCCATTTTCTAATTTTTATTTCCTTCACGCATATAGCAAATTGCATTTTGGTTAGTGCATTCAAATATGGATTTTTGTCGTCTACGAAGAAAGGAATATTCATACAGTTTGCTTGATAATTTGTAATAATTTTGCGTGCGAAAGCGAGTTTTGTACTGTCTTATACCTTGGATTATGCCATCAGAACCGTCACATTTGGTGTCTTTCATCGCTACAACCTGGTCGATGCCATTTAGAACACTCAAATTATTATTTACATCATTTATTGCACTGAAAATTCCATCCTTGACAACTCAGCCAATTGTGGAATTGAATGTGAAGAGAGCTCCTACATTCACTACATCGGTTGTGTGGTAGAATTTAGCAGTCAACCAAAAAATACAGAAAAAACTTAGAAATATGAGTGAGAGGCGATTTGTGCCTATGAATTAATTTTTCAATCATGATTTCTTCTTTTCTAATGCAACCATAATTCATGAAAATGTAACCATAAATTCCAATGCACATGAGTGTTGTAACATATCTAGTGGTGGTTTTTATTTATTTGCATATTTCTAATACTTAATTGTAGCATTGCTGAAATGAAGGGGAAAAAAAAGAAAATCACGCAACATGTAAATATAGCACTGTAATATTAAAATTCAAACAAAAAAAATATGAAAAAATAGAAAAGATTTTACAATTGATTGATGCTCATAAAATAAAATATAAATCGCGCAATGCGTGAGAACCCACTAGTTTACAAAATAAAGGCACATTTCTAGTCCAATTTGCACAAACTGATTTGTGATATTCTTATTGATGGTGGAATTATGTAAATGCAGCTCTACTCCAGTTGCATTGCATTCGTAGCCAATTGGAAAGTAACTAAAACGAGAAGTATGAAAGATAACATTATTAAAATATGCATGTAGTAAATATTAATTGTATCTTGGGGAGACGTATTTATATTTTTATAACCACATTTATCATGTACCAATATTTGCTCAACTACATACACAGTCATAAAAAAAATTGCATGTCATAAAAATATTGTCCGCCAACTGCACTAGTCATAAATACCTAAATTTCAAACCACTGGAGAACTGTAGAAATATTGGTGCATCCCAGCCGTTCCTTTCTTCTGTAGCTCTTCATCTCAGCTGTCCCTTCTTTTTGCTCTGTTTGGTTGGTTTGGTATGCTTTTTCTGCGTGGGGTGTTGCTAACCAGCTGTCTTGGTTGGGATTTTATGTTTTCTGCTCCGTTGTTGTTGCTGTGTTGTTCCTTCTGCGTTCTCATCGGATCTCTCTCTTGCTTCTTCTACGTGTCGCACCCTTCGCTGTTCTGTGGTTCGTCCTTACAGGATCTGTGTGTGTTTTCTCCGTGCAGTGCCGCTTCCTCTTCTCTCCTTTCTGCCATTCCGGTTTGTACGATTTACTGTGATGGCCTTGCTACCTGCTCTCGAAAATCCTGGATCTTCCTGTTGCGCTGTGACAGGCCCCATTCTTCTCATCGCTGCTTCTTTTTTGCTTTCTTCCCGTGTTGCTCTGGTGCGTTCCATTTTTTCCTTTTCTATTTTCAGCATTTTTTTTACGCTATCAGTATCCATTTTGGTTGTTCATGCGCTGTTGTTGCTTCTCATTTAGTTATGTTGTCTTCGTTCCTCTTGCTGTGTTATTACTTTCTAATTTTTTCATGTTTTGCTCCTTAGGTTTGTTCCGGTTGTGCCTATACTGCTGCTCATCTATATTTTCTGTTGTTATGCAGCTACAGCTGTTGCTTTGGTCAGGGATTGCTGCGTTTTTCTGTTCTCTTGGTTTTTCCTTGCTTTGCTTTGCTGGTATTTTTTCCCTTGCTGTTTTTGTGTGTGTGTATATATATTTTTTCTCTGCTAGCTTGCTGTTGCGGTCCTATTTTGTGGTTGCAGTTATGTATCTTTGCTTATCTGTAGTCACAGGTTATGGGATTGCCTTCTCAGGGTTTTGCACCTTTTATTGTTTCGGTATATAAAATAGTCATTGGTGTTGGTTCTGATTTTATTGTGGTCTGCTTTGAGGTACGGTATTAGAAAATAAATTGGTGAGAGGGTTATTGTATTTTAGTGTCGGTACCTTTTGTTATTTGTGTTGTTGCTTTCTGATTTCCTGTCTTACTGTCATTTGGATAATGGTGTATATTAATTGTGCTTATTACAAATCAAAAGATGTATATGCTGGGTAATGGTTGTGCTTCTAGGTGTTAGATGTGTATATATAAATTATTCTCTCAACATACTGCTTACAAGATCATACCTGATTTTTATAATTTCTATTATTGGATTTTAAAATCTGATATGGTACTGCTTGCGCCGTCCCAGTACTCTTTCATTTCTGATATGTCCCTTCCCAGTATCCTCTGACTGGTATAGAAATTTTTTACAGAGTTGTTATATGTCCTTTTGCTTTTGTTTTATTTTTCTTTATTTTCGGTGATTCACTATGTGTTGCCTTTTTGCAGGGACCTGCTGCAACATCTGTTAAGAAGTATATATCAGTAGTTACAAATGGGTCGGAGAATGGAAGGCATGATGTTGCTCCAACAATTTTGATAGAAGCTGCAGTAAATATTGGACCATTCCCACATGTATTTCATAGAAGCCTCATTCTTTTTTACTTGCCGTTTTCTTTGAATATGTTAAAAAAACAATCAGTGTAGGTGGACTATCATAAAGGTCAAGAGTAAATATTGGAGTTGTTCATGATGCATTGACAATTAGGAAATGCTGTAGGGAAAGATCTTCAAATATTTTCCACAATAATGCACTTACGATTCATTAAATTGATTTGGAATCATACTAAATTGGTGCATTTTCTTTTGTAATTTAGGAAACTTCTCTGGAAAAAGAATAAGACCAGAAAAAATTGCTAAAGCAAGAAGCCCTTCAATTGGACTTAGCCTACAAGGAGATATTCCCTCAAGGTGCATCTATATTTTGGAATTTTTGTTCATGTTGTTAGCTTTAAATTAGCCAGATTTGTTTCTAGTCCTCAAGCTCCCAACTAGAAATATTTCAGAGAGTAATTTCATTTTGCCAAAGGCTGCAAATATTGTGCCAATAATTTTCATCAATATCTGTGAAATAATTTTCTATTTATGTTTGTTTTTTTTTAAATATTGTTTAGGCTATATTAATTATTGTTTATGTTTTCTGTTGTGTCGCAGCCTCGCAAGAGAGTCTAAAAAATATGCACTTTCGTTATCTCAGCGAGTTGCAGATTTAGACAAAGGACTGCCGATCTTTAAGAATGTGACTTTAGGTTTGATTTAAGATTGTTTTTTAATTTTAGATCTGCCTTTTTGGAAATATGCCTCAAATAATGTTGGTGAATATGGATTATATTGCTTCATGTTTGTCTAACTTCCATTGTGGCTGAAATTGGGTGTAATAGAATTCTAATTGAGTTAAAACACATTAATGATCGAAATTAATTTATGTTCTTACTCGATTTTCAAAGGTACATTCAAAGGATTTGAAAACTTTTGCTCTTTATGTTCTCTGATTTTGATTGGGATTTAAAAGTCTATATTGTGCCAGTTAAGTATGAACATGCCATTTCAAAAAGGTTTGACATTTTGAGTTATTTACAGCTTGTGATTTTTGAACTTATAAACAGTTCTATCTATTTTGCTAGAGTATATGGCCATAGATACATTTTGTTTTCTGATTTCAAGAGCATTAATTGATAACAACTTATGCGTTGATGGAACTGTCAAATTGGTGGAAGAGGAGCACATAAAAATCAATTAGTTACTATATCTTAATTGTTTTTCTACTATCAACCTATTTCACTCTTGCTCGGTTCTTATTTTAGTTTGTCTTGCAATTTTGGTGAAAGAAAGCAGCGAGCGTTACAGCTATAAAAAATGAGCCGATTAGAGGTTTGACATAGTGATTGATGTTTTACATCGACCTTAGTACCCCTCTCTTATTTATACTTATAATTTAGATTTGCAAAGATGCATGTATGCAGTTAGAGTAGCCATTTCAATAGTTTAAAGAAAGTAGGATATGACGCACTCAAATCTTTATTTCTTTCTGGATCAAAATGTGTTTCTAAAAGATCCCTTTAGTCTTCCCATACATAACTCACAAAAGGACTTTTCTTATAGCTTATATCACGCATCTATCTAATCAGTCAGGTTTGTTTCGTCTTTCAGGAAAAATTGCAGAGCATCAACACTGTCTGATTGCCGGTAGTGTTGAATTGTAAGTTCAAATGTCTTGCATATTGAGTGATGATTATTTTGATACACTGCATATTTTAGGTATTGCGATGTAAGTTGCAGCTATCCTCAGTCAAGAGATGATGCTGTCATGGACATGTAAGTAACTAGATTAGCTTATATTTGCTCTATGGTTTATGAAAATCAGTTAGAGATCTCTTTCAAGATAATAATTCATCCAAAATACTTGTACGACTAAAATGAGAAGTCACTGATTGTGAATTGATTATTGCCTTGAGCACAGGTTAGATGGGACCGAGTTTCACGCAATTGTGGAAAGCGAAGACCAGGCAGAGATCTCTTCCAAGAGAAGCTGTAACACTTCCCTTCGATACGTATTCGCCTACCTCAATACTGGTACAGGTTAAATATTTATGTTATGCATTCCATGCCTTTTTTCTCTTAGGTATAGGTTCTTTCTTTGGCTTGCTACCTTTTTTTGATTAATAGGGATGAAGTATTTTGTAGACGATAACTATTTAAACATTTATTTCTATGCTGCATGCTACATACAATGTTGCTCAAGATTATGCCTCTTCCAGATCACGAGTGATAGAATTTTTGGTGTACAGAGTGTTTGTTCAGAGGTCCATGCCAGGTTCGGATCAAAGAAAATAAAACGTTCCTGTATCTGATGGCTCTATCTTTGTAAGACAACTAAAAAATCTACTTAGGTAAATTTTCTGAATATGCTCTCAAATAATCCAAGTTGATTATTTTCTTAATCTTGAAGATATCCATTTTTTTAAATACCAGTAAAATCAACAAGAATGTAAGAGATTGTTGTCGGCCATGGTTATTCTTGAGCACTTTAAAAGGTATGACCATCAGGCCATGTTATAAAATGTTTTTTTTTTCTTTAAGAAAAATGGCATCTCACGCTATATTAAATGTCCATGTTAAGTTCAAAATGGTAAAGTCAAGAAGAATAAGGTTATGTAGTCGCAACTCAATTTTTGTATGCAACCTTAGTGCATAGATTGTAAGAAATGAATTAGTGCTTGCAACCTCTAATTTACCCTTCAAGGTATTTTACTGTCATCCTCTTTCATATGTATATATGTTTTGAAAAAGAAAAAGCACTAAACGATGCTAATAATTTCTTAATTCTCTTGCCTGACTATAGCAACAAAGTAAGAAACTGATACGACGGCTGCTGGCCCCCAAAAACAAACTCGATCCAATGAGTTAGCTTCATTTTTCATCGATATGCCTTAGTTCTCATTATTGCCCATGTGTGGATTATGGAAACAAATTAATGTCGTGCTAACGTAACTGCTTTGGACAATCAGCTACTAAAAGATAAAGCTGAGATAAGCGTTTCCTTTACCAATTTGAGGAAGTGGCAAGAAGGTTTATTTTTTGCCCCCTTTTTGTAAATTTCGTTTGTTGTGAAATTATTGGCATAGAACAGCAAAGAGAAGACAAAAGGCAGGTCAGGATGGAACTTTGCTTGATATGTTGCCATTTTGTTTGATCGACTGTTCTATACCTTCCTGGAGAAGGTCAATATTGGATTCAAACAAGAAGGATCCTAAGAATAAGAGCGTCCTTGCTGGAAATGATTTGTCGTGATTGGATCTGTTTATTATTTGTCATTGAATATCTGATGTTATCTGATTTGTCGCTCCTGAATAGAAGTGGAAATTTGTTGTTTTTGATGAACTGTAGGTTAGGGCAGCTCAAAGAGATCGATGGAAGACTGTCATAAGCTATGTATTTTAATCTCCTTTGTCCTTTCTTATATCACTGTTTGATAATTTATTGGAACTTGAAATATTCATGTATTAAGCATGCACATCTTTATTGTTTCAATACTGATTCAGGTCAAGGACATATTCCAAAGCATGCTATGATCTATTTTCTCTTTTTGTTCCTGCTAATTCCATAGGTATCCTAAATAACTTCCAAAATACTGCTCAACTTTTTCCTTTAAAAAAAACTAAACCAAATAATATTATCGCTGCGAGTTAATCTTACATCGCGCAGAGCGCGATGCATTAGCTAGTTAATATGAAATTTAAGTTATCTCATCCCTATCAATATTTGTTTTCTTCACTCATTTCTTATTTTTCTCCATAATATCAATAAATGAAAACACAAAAAAATCTGTAGTTGTTACTTTTTAGATTACGCTTATATGTACATATTTGTTGATTTTCTCTTATATCTAAAATAACATAAATTGTATAATATCTTCGTACTGATATAAATATTATATAAAAGGTCTCATAGTCTCAACATAGTTAGAAGTAATAGAACATGATAAACAGAAGGAGTGAATATATATCAGAAGTTCATCATACATTATTTATTTTTCATTCACACAATTTGCATTGCGACTTGAAGGGTTATTTCAAAAGTATTAAAAAGCTTTTAGTGGAGTTAAATACATATATGAAAAATGAAATACATAAATATTAAAACAACAAAAATTTAATATCTGGATTATCCATCTTCAAATTATATTTGGAAAAATTTATTCAATGCAGATTAAAACCTTTGCACCTGTAAAAGCTTCTTCAAAAAAAAAAAAAAAAAAAATCGGTCATGGAATACTGCAAAGGTCATTTTTTAGAATGATACGAATTGATCAAATTTTCCTGTCATGAACGTTTTATAATTTTATGTTCTTTGATTGACTTTGGTGCACACAGCACACAGTAACTAAGTATGATATTTGATCTTTATTTCAAGTTACTCTTTTGTATCAGACTTGACTGGTTGTATTTCTTAAACACCCCTTTTGATATTGGCTTTAATGAATCTTCAAAATATATATATAGAGGATTGTTAAAATTTTACGCATAGCACGAATGCCCTTCGTGTATGATTGACTTTGGTGCACACAGCACACAGTAACTAAGTATGATATTTGATCTTTATTTCAAGTTACTCTTTTGTATCAGACTTGACTGGTTGTATTTCTTAAACACCCCTTTTGATATTGGCTTTAATGAATCTTCAAAATATATATATAGAGGATTGCTAAAATGTTACGCATAGCACGAATGCCCTTCGTGCTACAGATTCGTTCTTGAATTTCATGCTTCAAACAATCGATCCAAACCGTTCATTATCTTCTTCATATTGAAATCTCATTAGAAATCAAATTTTACATTTTTTTTTTTGAATTTTTTTACTATTTTTTTCAGATTTTTTAAAATACTTAAATTTAATAAATTCTGGACCCTTCAATAATAGTGATTTTAAAAAATCTGAGAAAAATTGTAAAATTTGGTTTCTAATAAAATTTCAATATGTAGAAGATAATGAACGGTTTGGATCGGTTGTTTGAAGCATGAAAGTCAAGAATGAATTCATAGCACAAAAGACATCCATACTATGTATAGCATTTTAGCAATCCTCTACATATGTGTGTGTATATTAACCTTCAAAAAAGATATTGGCTTTAATGAAAGTAAGGGGCTTTCTCTTGAACCTACATATTCTCTTTGGCAAAGTATTTAAGTATCAAATCTATTTTTATTTAATTTGCGGTTGAGATTATAGCGGATCTGAATATTTTTTTAAGAAATTCATAATGAACTATACCAGAGCGCTGATAACAGTTTGTTTATAGCAATTGTCGATCATTGCTTCTTTCTTTTGTAAAGACCAAAAATTAACATCAGTCAAGAATAAAAACAAATTTTAATTTCTTCAATGAAATGAATTGACGCGAAAAGTAAACGAAAAAGGAGGGAATTTTATTTTCCAAAACCATGTCCTTAACAAATTGAATTATTTTTAATTACATGTCAAGGACTTGGGGTTATATTTCTGGATGATTAGTGGAGCGACTGCCTATGATATTTTGGTCTACTGTTATAAATCTTGAACGGAAGCCAAATAGATACAATATCATACAAACTCCCTCAACTTAGTACTCAGTAGTTAGTAGTGTTATCCCAATCATACGTGTCGTGTCGTATCAAACACGATCATGTTGAAGTCTCGTGTCGTGTCATATTGACATGAACTATATTTTTAATTGTATCGTGTCGTGCTAAATGGTAAAAAGAGTTAACACAAAATGACTGACATGATCGTGTAATGTTATGTCGACACGTCACATTAGTCGTGTCAAATAATTTTATTATTTTTAAAGTTAAAAGTTATTAAAAAAATTAAAAGTAAGAAAAAGATTACTAAAACATAATAATTAATTATTTGGCTGAGTATAAATTTTTATTAATATTTTTTCAGAAAAAAAAAAAAAATAATAACTAGATAAGAAAAATATATGTCAAATAATGATAAATAATATGATGTATTATAAATTAAATTTAAATTATTAATTTTGTTAAAATAATCAATATTAATAATTAAATTTGTGTAGATGTATCGTGCTAATTTATGTTCGTGTCGTGTTGAACTGTATCAAATTTTCTAATATTCTAACACGGTATGATTATGACACGACACAATAATACGCACACATGTCAACATGATCGTATCGTTCTATTTTGAGAACACAGTTAGTGCATACTAATTGCTGGTGCCATCGACTGGGGCCATAACGTCAGGTCGTCAGCTCCAACATGCAAGCATATACTCTGGGACCCACCACTCCCTCGTGTACAAGGATGGGTTTGGTACGGCTGAGCTCAAGGACATTTGATTGTTATACCTTTGTAATGTAATAAAAAAGTAAAAAAATTTTACCGTCTGTGCTACTATTTTTATTAATAAAGTGGCAAACTACATAAGTATGGAACTGTTAATGTACATTGGCTAAACAGCCAATACTTATTATAATTTAAGAATTCTAGAAAAAATTAAAGTAAACCATAGTCCTATCACTCGCAATTGTGATACTATTTAAATAAATTTGATTATATTGATATTATTATTTTTAATATATTATATTAATTTAATATTATTTTTAAATATTTCGGCAATATTTCATCTCTTTTGGGCCGTTAAATGTGTAAGCTCTAAAAGCAACAAAACCTAAGAGAGAGGCCTGTACTGCAAACCTTTATGGTGACAATAGTGAGTCTTTAAGGTCCAAACAGCCAGAAAATAAGATAACAATTAACAAATTTGCTCATGAGCTAGCTTAATCAATTTTATTTTTTTATTACACAATACATCATACACAAATTTATTAAAGACAGTTAATTAATTATGTTCTTACCATCTATAAGATGTTTATGTTTGGTTATGAGAGGATTTTATAGTAAAGAGACCAATCATATTGATATGATTTTCATCCTAAATCCTAAATCCAACACCCTATACTCTAAACCATATAAGTTGAATTTACTAGTTTGGGTCTCACCGTTCATGTACACTGACTAAGTCGTAAGAACAAAAATAAAAATAAAAATAAACTTAGGAGCGTGATGGAGACATTGAGTTTTAGTAAGTACATACAAAAAAATTATTGTTAATTATTTTTTCGTCCTTTGTCAAAACTCTAGCTAGTAGCCCTGACCTTCTGACGCAATATCAAAAAAAAAAAAAAAAACCTTTGACGCACCAAAATCAACCTTTGTGCATTCATGATGCAATGATTCATTAATTGGTCGCATACTCGCATTAAGCACATGAACCGTTTCCTTTGTCTCGAATTCCAACAATTCCACCACATGCTGGGGTTACAATAGATGATGAACTGTCCCATTTCATCGTATTTCGTTTCATTTCGTCCGGATGAAACGGTTAACAAAATAATAAAGGGGCCGTTTGGATCCCCATGGGATTTTGGAGAATTTCATCTTCCTACCATAAATTTATTATAAACAATCCAAACTCTTCATAAAATTACACACTTCCCAATAAATTTATTCTTAGGAATTACAACTTTCCCAAATTCCCCAACTTCCTAAGCGATCCAAACGGCCCCAAAACGATTTTATCCATGCATTTCATTGATTTTGATCGTTTCGTCCTGTTGAAACGGTTAATGAAATTAGAAATCAGTTTCATCAACGAAATGAAACAATTAACGAAACACTCTGATTTCGTCACCGCTTCGCATGATATGCAGGCCTTGGTGCAATTAAACGTCGTATTTTCCTCTCTTCATTCTGCTGCTCAATTATCTTACCCACTATATTGGACGTTTACTTCGGCTAATGATGCCGTTTCTTTCTATATGATACGTACTGGGCCAACTTTTATTGTGCGAAATAATGAAAGAAACACAAAAATCATTTTGGGTGCAGCCGAAAAATGAGCATAAGCTTATTCCTTGATTCCAATTCTCAGACCCATTTAATATTTCTCCTGCTCAATTCCGAATTTCAATTTTAAAAAAAAAAATTCGGAATCTTGAAGGCAGCTGTCAAATGACAGAATCAATTTTCAAAAAATAATTGCATCTCAATTGAGAGGTCGTAGGTTCGAAACCCGGCTGAGGGTTTTTATAGACATTTAATTTAAAAATAAGTTGGGAGACTTGATCCCAATTTATCTCAGTAAAAAAAAATTCAAAAAATAATTAAGAGAGAATTTTATTGTCCAAATTAAAATAGAAGTCAAGGACGTGAATTCAATTACTGTTAGATTGTTGAGAAGTGAAAAGTATGTTTTGTTTTATTACTTTTATTATTTTGAACAAAAGCCGAACGTATATCCAAAACAAAACATACTTCTCACTTCTAAGCAATCTAACAGCCTGTTACTCATTGGACCCGCTACACGATCGTGTACAACTTTCGCGAGAATGTCACTGTTAAGAAAATACAAGCCCATTTCCTGATCCATTTGGTTTGAATATGATTTTTAAGATTATGTTCCTTAACCGAGGTTAAATATACATAGTATGTATATCACCGTTAAGGTATTAACTAATAAACCATATAAACAAATAATAATATGATGACATTGGGATTTAATATATAATTATCTATTATATATACACCAAAAATTGCATCGGGAAAAAAATACAAATACACCAACATTGATGATAATTAATTTTTAGTCGTTATTGCAACATCCTAGCTAGTAGCTCTGACGGACAGCAATCAATCTTCGTGCATTCATGATTCATTAATCAAGCACATGAACTGTTTCCATTGTCCTTAAATTCCTATACAATTCCACTACATGCAGGGGTTTAAAAAAAAATCATGAACCGCTTCAACTAAGTTTTTTAAAATGTACTGTTTCGAAATCGAATTCTCACCTATATTTTCTTTTCCACATAAACTTTATTTCAAAATCTGGTTCTGTAATACTAGCAAAATTTTTTGACAGCCTTAACTTAATACTAGCGCCAGCTCATTTCACTATCTGCAACGTGTCACTTTCCGACTTTCAAGTTGGGTACTTAATTTGCCTATCAACAACTCATTACATAAAATGCTACTCTGTTTAATGCTCATTGAAATCAGAGCAAACAAGTTTCTAAATGAATTTATTTTGTTTTAATGAAATTCAATAAATTTATTTTGACCCTTGAAGATTTGAAGTGTTTACCATTTGAAATTTGATCGGATCCTCTCACTCTCTCACATCACATGCATGATATATAGCCTAAGCCTAATATTCTTTTTGAACAAATGATATGACCTCAGTCAGTGGATTTTGCTCATCAATTATTGATCGGACGGCCCAAATTTGATCAGTCTTGTTGAGTTTGCATTTGCTAAGAGGTGGCCAAGATGCCCACAATTTAAAAAATATTTTTATCTGAACAGTTTGATTCGAGAATACCGTTATAGATAATCTGTGCCAAACCAGTGTGCTTCCTACGTGTGGAGAGGATCTGAGACAGATTTGTAGCTCACAAAACTTTTTGTTTATTGTAGTGGGAATCACATCCTCTACCGACCTTTTAAGGTCGGTAGAGTGACAACTTTCGATCTAAACCGTTAGATCTAATCTTAACGGTTAAGGGAGCCCCGTGCATGTAACTGAGATTGGTAGGCCCGAAAAATCTTAACCGTCGAGATTAGATCGAACGGCTCGGATCAAGAGTTGGCCCTCTACCGACCTCAAAAGGTCGGCAGAGGATACCCTCCCATTGTAGTGCTGGCATGTAGGACAGCCAGAGGACAAACATTATTGCTCTTTGTAAACTTTTTCCTTGATTCAAGGATATGGAGCTTTGTTCCCTGTCGGAAAAAATATGGGTTCAGCTTGTTTCAATGTGCGAATGGGGGAATGTGAATCGAATCCCTATCTGGTGCCGCGCGGTACCATACCGCGCACCAATCCGAGCCAATCCGAGTCGTACGATCCGATTTCGACAGTTAGATTTTTTTCGGGCCTTACAATCTGGTTACATGCACGGAGTTCCCTCATCCATTGGATTTAATCTGGACGGTCTGAATTTCTGCGCTACACGGTGCCGCGCGACACATGATTTGGTTTCATGTGAATGGGGTTAAAGGAGAATGGAAATTCCTATTTGTGGGTGGTCAGCTTGTCGTTTTTATATTTTTCTATTCTATCTCAAAAAAGAAAAAAAAAATTGTCGCCTAGTGCAATAGAAATAGCCGTGGACAAATATAAAAATGATAAATCAATTGATCATATATACATATGACAAATATTAATTATTTTAATTTTACCAACACTTAATTAATAAGAAATCTATAATTTTATTTTTATTGTAATATTTTTCACTATATATACTTAGGTCAACTAGCACTTCCACAAGGTAAACCTGGTCCACACTTTTTCTTACCTTTGGTTTGGTAAATTTTCCACATTTCCCCTGCACGGTTTCGTGGACCACCCACTTATCGACTAAAACAAATCCATATTCAGTTTTCTCCTCATCACTCTCCGTCAAGTAGTCACCGAACGGGTCAACTTTCTGTTCAATCCTTCTACAGACAATTCGCCATACAGAAGTCTACATAGAGCACGCCTTACTATTTGTCTCTCTTCTTACCTGCCCTCCTCACTCCTCACTCCTCACTCCTCAGACATCACTCTGCTCAACCCACTGAGAAAAATAAAGAAGAATTGGATGCAAAAAAAATGCTGAAAAGCGTACTTTTAAACTGATAATAGAAGCTCTTTTTTGTTTCACCCTTTTTCTTCCCTTCTCAAAGAAAGAAAGTCTAATTGATACACATTTCTTTTTTATAAAAGAAAGAAGTTGGTGCACAAAGGGTTTTAGTTGGGTTTTGGAGCAATGCGTGGATCCACATCTTCTTGGATTCTTCTCATTTTGATTCCTTTTCTGCTCAGGCGAGTCGTCTTTGCCAAAATCCATGGTATATTTGTTATAATTAATATTATTAATTAATTAATATGTGGCCTATATGATTTAATCTGAACCATTCATTCTTAAAGGGTGCATTGGATTTTGATGGAAAATCCAATGGACCAGATTCACTGAATTTAGATCCCTTCAATTGCCTTGGTTATATATACTTATTCTGTCATAAAAAAGGCACCCTTTCCCTTTAATTTCGGCTATTAAGAAAATTAGACAGAAAAAGAAAGGAAAAACTCCATTCTGCCATCATTAAGGACCAAGGAAAATTAGAGAAGATCGATTTTCCGCCTTACGATGTCGTCTCTCCAATCCTGTAAGTTCTAACTTATGAATCTATTTAATTTTATATGAATTACGTGTTTTTGGGCTATTAATTTCAGAAGTATTATTACGAATTAATATTTCAAATTTCTATTATTATGGTATCGGAGCGGTACGTAATTTCATATAAAATTCTTACAAAATTGTCGGATTCAATTACTGAATTTTAATTGTATTTTTTCGTATTTAAATCAGTAATTAACGGTAATTTTTGAATCAATATTTAATGGAATTTTACTGAATATTTTCGTATTTATTTCATTCTAAAACTTCTGTGTGTACTTAGTTGGAGTTGTAAAACATTAACACTTAATTTCTTCAATCCTATGCGCATGGTGAGAGAGAGAAAAGTAACACGGCTTCATGTGAACAAATGCAATCTATGTTGATTGGATTGAATACAAGAGGATATAATAGTTCCTCCGTCCAAACCTGAGTTGTATAGAATCCATATATCTTTCTTTTCCCTTTTAAGCGCGTTTCCTATTCCTGGTCCCCACGATTAATTAAGAAAGATTAATTAAATCTCTCTCTCTCTCTTCTTTTTACGTGTACGTGTACATGGGTTTTACAATTCAAAAGATTACTCCTTTGTTTATCACATGGATTTAATAGTCCGTATATTACTTATTATTTTAATATTGTATATAACAAAATTATTAAACCGTATGTATATCTTCCTATATGGTTTAAATATACGATATTAATTATGTATATGGTTTAATGTTATATATACCAAGTAACCCAACGGTACTATGTTATATATAATTTATTTTCATATTAATTTACTTTTAATAAATGGCCGTTATCAATTTTACCAACTTTAATTGTGACCGCCATTTTATTAAAGGGAACTATGTTTTACATTATGTCTATTGTATTACTTATGTTTACATTTAATAAATTATAAATGTCAATTTTATCAACTTTAATTGTCAAGTATAATTTATTAGATGGAATTTTTAATTTATGTTCAATTTATTTCTGCCCAACGGTGATATGAATTGATTTTAATGGATCAACTATTAAACCTGAAATATTAATTGGCGTTTTATTATTTCAGATTAGTTAATTATTAGTCCCCTAATTATAGTTGATCTATTTTATTTAATTTTAAATGTCTGTGGATTTTAGTTAATAGTAAGCATTTTATTTGTCATGAATTTGCAGCATTGAGCAATATTAGTAATCAAATCACTGGAATAACACCATTGAATGGAACTAATTTTTCAACTTGGAAAGAGCAAATTGAGATTGGTCTTGGTGTTCTTGAAATAGACCAAGCATTACGTTTGGATAAACCTGAAAAACCAAAGGATGATGCTGCAAATGAAGAAAAAACTGCTTATGCAAAATGGGAGCGTTCTAATCGCATGTCTCTCATGATTATCAAAAGCACCATTTCTTTGGCTAT
Source organism: Rhynchospora pubera (assembly GCA_028095005.1). Classification (NCBI taxonomy): domain Eukaryota; kingdom Viridiplantae; phylum Streptophyta; class Magnoliopsida; order Poales; family Cyperaceae; genus Rhynchospora; species Rhynchospora pubera. The sequence goes on from CM051461.1 coordinate 117,644,611, forward strand.
TCGGGGAGGCATTCCTGAAAAGAATATTGCTGGTGAACTTTTTACTGCTAAAGAATTTTTAGCCTCTGTTGAGGAGCAGTTTAAGAGTACATCAAAGGCTAATGCAAGTGCTCTCATAATGAAAATGCTCACTACCAAGTATAATGGGACTAGCGGTGTACGTGAACATATCATGATGATAAATGATATGGCCGCAAAATTAAATGGCATGGACATGGCAATTTCTGAGGGATTTTTGGTTCATTTCATTATGACTTCTCTTCCGGCTCAGTTTGGTCCTTTCAAGATCAATTACAATACGCAGAAAGAGAAGTGGAAAATGAGCGAATTGATTGCCATGTGTGTTGAAGAAGAAGAAAGGCTTAAGACTGAAAAACCTGACTTTGCACATGCTGCCATTGAAAGTCCAAAACAGAAAAAGTACAATGGTAAAGGAAAGAATAAGAAAGATGATGGTCTTGGTGTTAACAAAGCAAGTACATCTGGTACAAAACGTGTTTTTAAGTGCAATCACTGCAAGAAACCTGGACACATAAGGAAGGAGTGTACCAAGTTCAGAGCGTGGCTTGCCAAGAAGGGTAATGAGTTTAATTATATGATTTGTGAGTCTCTTTTAATTGATGTTCCCTTAAATACGTGGTGGGTTGACACTGGTGCCTCTGTGCACATTACGAACTCATTGCAGGGATTCCTTTCCGTGAGGATGCTGGAAAAGGGAAAAAGGAAACTTAAAGTTGCCAATGGATTAGAGGCTGAAGTGGAGGCCGTAGGAACTCTTCGTTTAGTCTTGAAGAGTGGCTTTATTCTCTATTTGCATGATGTAGTTTATATTCCTAGTGTGATTAGGAATTTAATTTCTGTTTCTAGACTTGATGCGTGTGGTTTTATGTTTCAGTTTGGAAATAATGAGTTGAGACTATATTATAACTCTAAGTTTATTGGTTCTGGATTATTATGTGACAATCTATATAAATTATGTTTGGATTCTTCCTTTTCTGATTCTTTATTATCCCTGAATGTTAATTGTGTTGATCACAAACGTGGCACAAAGAGAAATCGTGATGTTGGATATTCTTCCAAATTATGGCATCGCAGATTGGGTCATATTTCAAGAGATAGAATGCAACATCTCATTAAAAATGAAATTCTCCCAACATTAGATTTTTCGGATTTTGAAAAATGTGTTGAATGTGTTAAGGGAAAATTTGTTAAGGGAAATAAGAAAGGAGCCACTCGAAGTGGGGGACTGTTGGAATTAATTCACACCGATATATGCGGTCCTTTTCCCACTCCGAGTCTCAACGAACACAAATCATTCATTACTTTTGTTGATGATTATTCACGCTATGCTTACGTGTTCTTAATTTCTGAAAAATCTGAGGCATTAGAAAAATTTAAGATTTTTAAGGCTGAAGTTGAAAATCAGCATAATCTTAAAATTAAAGTAGTGCGATCAGATAGAGGTGGTGAGTATTATGGTAGGCACACTGACTTGGGTCAAAGTCCAGGTCCATTTGCTTTGTTTCTTCAAGAAAGTGGTATTATTCATCAATTCTCTATGCCGGGTGATCCTCGGCAAAATGGAGTGGCTGAAAGGCGTAATCGTACATTAATGGATATGGTACGAAGTATGATATGCAATACCACTTTACCAGAATTTTTGTGGTCTGAGGCTTTAAAAACAGCAACACATGTTCTCAATCGAGTTCCTAGTAAATCCGTTCCAGCAACACCTTATGAATTGTGGACTGGAAGAAAACCGCAACTAGGATACTTACGTGTGTGGGGCTGTCCTGCTGAAGCAAAAGTCTACAATCCACAAATTAAGAAACTGGATTCGAAAACCGTTAGTTGTTCTTTCATAGGTTATCCAGAGAGATCCAAAGATTTTAGATTTTATTGTCCATCGCATACAACTAGAATAGTTGAGACAAGACATGCAGTATTTTTTGAAAATGGCAACATTAGTGGGAGTAATGAAAAACGAACTATAAACCTCGATGAAGAAGGTCGAATTTATGTTCCAACTTCGGTCATTTCAAAGGTTACAAGTTCTGTTTCTCCATTATCACTAAATGAAGGTACTAATGTTAGTAATGCTCCTAACAATGAAGAAGTACCATTGCTGCCACAAGAACCTTTACGCAAGTCGCAAAGGGAACGCAAAACTGCAATACCTGATGATTATATTGTATACCTTACTGAAGAAGGTGGCGATATAGGTCATGGAGATGATCCTATCTCCTTCAAGGACGCCATGAAAAGTGATAAGTCATCTCAGTGGCTAGAAGCCATGAATGATGAGATGAACTCAATGCAACAAAATGATGTTTGGGACCTTGTTGAATTACCTAAAGGTGTTAAACCCGTAGGATGCAAATGGGTTTACAAAGCTAAAACTGATTCTCATGGTAACATCGAAAGATACAAGGCCCGGCTGGTTGCTAAAGGCTTTACGCAACAAGAAGGTATACATTATGATAATACTTTTTCTCCCGTCTCAAAGAAAGATTCATTAAGAATTGTTTTAGCTCTTGTAGCTCATTATGATCTTGAGTTGCATCAAATGGACGTGAAAACCGCATTCCTTAATGGTAACTTGCATGAAAAAATTTTCATGAAACAACCTGAAGGTTTTGTTGTTAAAGGCAAGGAACATATGGGCTGCCGGTTGAAACGATCAATTTATGGGTTAAAGCAAGCTTCAAGGCAGTGGTATCTCAAGTTTGATGAGGTCATAACAGAATTTGGATTTCAAGAAAACACTTTTGATCAATGCATATATCTCAAGGTTAGTGGGAGCAGATTTATCATTCTTGTTTTGCATGTGGATGACATTTTGTTAGCAAGCAGTGATTTAGACATGTTTTACGAGACAAAACGTTTTCTTTCAAAGAAATTTGAAATGAAGGATCTTGGTGAAGCCTCTTATGTCATAGGCATTGAAATTCACCGTGATCGGTCTCGTGGTCTCTTAGGTTTATCACAAAAGGCATATATCGAGAAAATGCTTAAGCGCTATAACATGCAAAATTGTTCTCCAAGTGTTGCTCCCATTTTCAAAGGTGACAAATTCAGCAAGGCTCAATGTCCCAAAACTGAATCAGAACGTAAGCAAATGGAAAATAATGAGTATGCTTCGGTTGTTGGAAGGTTAATGTATGCTCAAGTTTGCACACGTCCTGATATTGCGTTTGTAGTTGGCATGCTCGGCCGATATCAATCAAATCCAGGACTGGATCATTGGCGAGCTGCTAAGAAAGTCTTACGCTATTTGCAAGGGACTAAAGACTACATGCTTACTTACCGAAAGTCCGATAACCTTGAGGTCATTGGTTATTCCGATTCGGATTTTGCCGGATGTGTAGACACGAAGAAATCCACATCAGGATACATATTCATGCTTGCAGGGGGACCAATTTCATGGAAGAGTGCCAAACAGTCCTTAGTTGCATCTTCCACTATGCAAGCAGAATTTGTGGCGTGTTTTGAAGCTACTGGTCAAGCAGTTTGGTTGAAGAATTTCATACCTGAACTTCAAGTAATTGAGAGTATTGCAAGACCACTCACGCTATTTTGTGATAATGAGGCTGCTGTTTTCTTCTCTAAAAACAACAAGTCTAGCGGTGCTACTAAATGGATTGACATCAAATATCTTGTTGTTAGAAGAAAAATTAAGGATAATGTTATTATCATACAACACATCAATACAAAAGCTATGTTAGTTGATTCTCTAACAAAAGCACTACCACCTACTCTTTTCAAAGAGCATGTAGCCGGCATGGGTTTGGTTAGTGACTTGTGATGTTGTAATGAACAATAATGTATTAATTTAGTTATGTATTGAAGCTTCATTTATGTATTGACTGAATTTATATTGTTTGCTTATTTCTTATGTTTGCGCATTAATGTAATTTATATAAGCAAATATATTTATGTGGATCGAATGAATTTAATTAACCATATGTTGGAAAGAATGCCATTTCTATAATTAATAGGGATCAAATAACAGTTTTAGTTATTTTGATTATATTAGTTTAGTTTGGTATTTCTAACTGAACAAGGTTTATGTTTTATTGGCCAATTATGAATTTATGTTTCATTGTGATATTTTATAGGCCAAGTGGGAGAATGTTATAATTAATATTATTAATTAATTAATATGTGGCCTATATGATTTAATCTGAACCATTCATTCTTAAAGGGTGCATTGGATTTTGATGGAAAATCCAATGGACCAGATTCACTGAATTTAGATCCCTTCAATTGCCTTGGTTATATATACTTATTCTGTCATAAAAAAGGCACCCTTTCCCTTTAATTTCGGCTATTAAGAAAATTAGACAGAAAAAGAAAGGAAAAACTCCATTCTGCCATCATTAAGGACCAAGGAAAATTAGAGAAGATCGATTTTCCGCCTTACGATGTCGTCTCTCCAATCCTGTAAGTTCTAACTTATGAATCTATTTAATTTTATATGAATTACGTGTTTTTGGGCTATTAATTTCAGAAGTATTATTACGAATTAATATTTCAAATTTCTATTAATATTCTCTTACTTGGGACTTGTTTATTCATAATTTTTGTTTTCATTTTGAAATTTGAATCTTCTGGCTGGTTAACTGTGCCAATTTCTGTCCAAAGTAGGTTAACAATTGCTAAAAGATGAACTCTGAATAGGAAGCAAGAGTTTCTTTCGAATTAGAATCTAAATGTACGAAAATCTGGTCCTTTTTTATATATGATTTCAGATTTGGGTAAGGTACACTGATTTAATTTCATATAATTCCAGAAATTAGAACCAACATCTCCCATGAATTTAACAAAAAAAAAAAAAAACTCTATAAATCTTGCAAACTTGCTTTGAGTTGTAATGTCTGAAATCAGTTAAAATGGTTTTAGTTTTAAACCCCCACAAAAAGCCTTTGACATTATCTAAACCCTACTTCAGTTTGGTAAGTTTTACTTTAGTTAAATGGGTGTTTATTGGACCTTCCAGATTCGAAAGAGAATGAAGCAGTTCAATTGAGCGCACAAAAATTCATTATTGTGATTTTTGAGAGACTTTAAGTGCTGTGTTATGTTTGATAATTACGTGAAAGAGGACATGAGGTATAAGAGCAACACTTGTGTAGCTTGTTGGTTGTTTCCTAGATGCTTGTGGTGGTCCTTGAATTTGATCCCTCAAATTATCTTGTAACAAACTGACAAGGATCTTTTACCATATAATTCCAAGAATTGTACCAGACTACCACCATATAACAATAAATAGGGGCAATTTGGTTTATGCATTAATTGATCCCAATTTAGTAGCTATTGCTGACTTTAGGCTCAACTGCTGGTTGCCTGCCAAATTAACCAAATAAGATAGCACATTCTGGTACGTTTTTATGCTGGCTGGATTGTTTTGGACCTGTTTCATATTAGCTGGTGCAAGCATGTATAATTTCATACAGCTGTTATCTTTAAGCAGGCATGTATGATATGAAATCCTTTTGTGAATATTGTGACATGATTGACATAGAAAAATAGAGAAAGAACTTGGGGACAATTTGGCATGGTTAAAATTGAACAGCTAGAAGGTGTCCTGATAAGTATCCCAACCGAAAAGTAAAAACAGAATGATTTTCTGTTAAACAATATTTGGGAACATCTATCTTTAAAGTTTTGACATGTATCTATATATTTTACTGATTGAAGAAAGGATTTTTTCCCCTTGAAGATATCTGAAATAAGTGTTAACTTAATATGACTTTGTTTTACTTTTTAGGAAATCCGGCAAATGAGATTATGACAGTAATTAACAACAACAGAACATCAATCAAGCTCCCAAAATTGCATGATAATGCTGGTCTGGGTTGCATGGCTCTGCAATACATCACCGAATGCACTTCGAACTGCACCAGCAATGGTACATTGGCATGTAAACCCCCCGAAATTGACATCACAGAGGTTTATGCTGCCAATTGCGGGGTAGAGCTGCCAACTGTCGACTCAGTGACCAACCACCTAATTACATGCAGCTGGAATTATCTGAGTCCAGAAGAAGCATTCTCTAAAATTTTAGGTTCAGATAAGAAAGCAGGGTCTATAATTCATGACAAAGGAAATGTTGAAGCAGGTGCAGGTTTTAACAAGGCAGGTCGGCATGGTCCATATTTTTGGTGCCTTTTGTTTAGTAGTGGGAAGGGTAACTCAACTTTTGTGCTAGAAGGGGGAAAGGCGATTGAACAGAAAACTGGGTGCTTTAGTGGAGGTGGACTTACATGTAACGCAGGGTTTCGAGTGCTGGAGTTCAAGCATTTGTTTCTCATGGCTATGATTTTTTCCTGCACTTTTGTTTTGTTGTGATGCAATATTAGCTTAGTGAACGTGAGCTATAAAATATGAATGGGCGTAATGTGTAATTCCATTTAAAATTTTTTGGTTATTGCTTTATGCAAAAGTGACCCAAATGAGAATGATTATTGTCGAGTTGTGGGGGTTTTTTTTTTTTTTGTGGATATTCCGGTTGTACTTGGTTCATGACGTTTATATTGTTCTTTTTTTTTTTCCTTTGAAATACAAGCTTGATGATGGTACCTCTGCTAATTTATAGTCGGAATTCGGGAGTACTTTCCTTGCAAATATTCTTTGTAAACACTCTCTCTAATTATCTCCCTCGTACAGTCGTACCTAACATGGTATAGCTATTTTTTCCGTAATCCTCTTAAATCTGAAAAAGATGACAATAATATATATAATAATATAATAATATAATGAACCCTCATTGTGCTTATAATACATGCCCGACAATAGTAGGAAAAAAATAGAGCAAACCAACGCAAAAGGAAATTCTACTCATATAATTTATATGTGGAAAGAAAATACATGTTCTTGAACAATTCTGTCAAAATTTGCAACAAATAAACCAGCATTTATTATAATCTCGTGCATTGTGATTGCGTGCTTTCCTTCCTAGTTCTAGTTCTGTTGAAGTTCACGCATAAAGCTCATGGAAACTAATAAAAGGAAACTGTTTACAACGATCAAAATAAAACTTTTTTTTCCTCTCAGGAGCCCTTTGTCTAATTGATCTTGGGACCTGCCAAAAGAAATAGCCAGTATCATAGTACGAATCAGGAAACCCATAAAAACTCGCGTCAAACTCCACCTTTCTGGACACACCAGTCTCGTAATTATGAACTTTAATGTAGCCAAACAGTTTTTTCATTTTCCAAAGCCAATGTTCGCCCTCATCTTTTATCAAGAGTTCCAATATTGGTCCTCTAAGTAAACGATATGACTGGTCATACCCGCCGTAGTTAGTAATGCGATAGAGCAATCTCCAAGTGTTACTATTATAATCTGTCAAGACCCATATATAAATTGTCCCATTGATTTGTACAGGGCAACCCAAGCCAGCTTTCGTCTCAATCAATGGTTCGTAAGATCCGCGATCCATCTCCTTCATTGTGATTCGCCTAGAGATTGTGTAAAACGTTTCCAAATTAATATCAAAGGCCATGATTTTGTGCGAGCAAAATGCAAACTCTTTTCTAGTAGACCAATGCAGACGGCCATTCATCAAAACTGCTCCATCAATCCAACTTTGAAGGCAAGGAAAGTATTCGTACCGGTGGACTCTTCTCCAAAAACCGGTGCCCAGATCATGAACTAGATATCCATTTTGATTCACGAAGGCAAAAACTCTATAACAATGGCTACGTTGATGGTAATACAAGCCACAGAGGGGCACACGCCTATTAAGTTTCTGTGATGGTTCAAAGGGCGGGGTTTGCATCCATTGGTTGGTTTGCGAATTATAGATATGGATAATACTTTGGTCGGTGTTTTGTTGTAAGAAGCATAGCATCTCATTGCAAGCGTCGACAAGGCATAGTTTGGACAGGTCAGGTACCAATGGGGGCCTTTCAATTGTGATGACAGAAGACGCTGAAGCCCTGTCATACCAGTCATTTGCTAGATGTAGATAAAGGTGGTCTTTTGGTACTTTGCCATGACGTGGATGGAGATGCATTATCAATGCAGGCTTGATTGGAGATCTTGATCTTTCAAAGGTTAAATCTGAAATAATGTTGTGGAATTGCTTCGAGACATATAAGCAGTGCCTCAATGATGCATTAGACAGTTTGACGAGGATTTCAAACATTATATCATCTGGCAACCACACTGTCGCCTGCTCTCTCTCTTTTTTCTTTGTCAAAAAGAGTAAAAGATTATCAAAAGTCTCTCTAGCTCCTTTGACGAGATCAACTGTCATGTTTCTTGGTGGCATGGGACTCTTCAATACATATATATAATGTGCTCAATCTTTTCAAACTATCTGTACTTTTCTCTTCAGTTAATGATTTGGCGCTGGGAATTGCAAATGAAAATATTACAGATTATGGTAAATGGATGAAGAAAAGAGAGAATTCAGGTAAAACGCAAATTCTTTCAGCTTAGGTTGGCCTTTTATAATATGTATTGAGGAAGAAATTTTCTATATATAACTTTTAAAAAGCAATTCCTTAATAAACTAAATTAATTATTTACAGACCATTATTATGGTGCTTTAATCATTTTTAAAAGAAAAACATGGCCTAATTTTCTTTTAGCAAGTCATCTTTAGTCTACCCAATTTGAAGTTCGCTTCCATTGAAAAGATATGCTTTGTTCTCCCAAAATAAACTTCTCAAAAGAATTCCTACCGTTTTTATCAACTATCTAGTATCAAATTAAAAAGAATTATTAAATAAAAAGCTGAATCTTTCGTCATTTTCCGTGAATGCCAGCATGTTTCAGACTGACTAACATGTCCAAAACCAAAACTCAATTCAATCAAGCTGTTAGTTACTTCTACTCTATAGTTGTCTAATAGCAAATTGCCAGAGTGTACAGCCGGCAATTTTTGTTTATTAGTGCCAACTCTGAAACCTATGTTAGTGGGAAAAAAAAATGTAGAAAGAACTTCAAAGCTAACATGATAAAGCTGTCATTACGCACAGTTTTTGGGATTTCCCCCCTTCATCTTTTTGTATGATATCTCAATTGCTATTTGCATCTTGAATAAATTATTTGGCACATTTGATTAGATCTAATTAGGAATTATGTACACCAATCAATGCCTTAGGATGTCCCATGAGGTCCACGAAATATGACTCAAAAATATATTTTCCTAATTTCTTCTACATTTCAATACAGAATACCAGAAAAAATGAGTCTAGATTTAGAATGTAGGTTATGTTCTACGTACCGTATTATTACAAAGAATAGATTTTTTAGATTAAGTTGCTATGGTCGCATAAAGAAGTTTGTATTTGAGTCACCTTCTATTAACTAATTATATATTTTTGTTGTTGGCACTTAAGTTTCTTAATTTATTATAGTCGTACGAAGATGTTTTTTAGCTATATTCTCTTCCTAGACCAATATAGTGAAAATATTTGGGGGCCCTGGCACTCTGTGAAATTGCAGAAATTAAGCTAGTCCCGTTGGGTTTTGAATACCAAGATCGTTTTATGTAAATCATAATATTATTCAAGCGAAAGCATTACCTGGATTAAATTGATTGTTTTATTATCTTGAATAAATCTTCTATGCTCCTGAACACCTCCGCAACGTCCACGCGCACATCAAAATTAGAAGGAAGCTTTTTAAGAGGATAAGACCCCTCTTTAATTAGTGCCCTTTTGCCTAAATTAGAAGCACCTTCTTGATATATATTCGGAAGAGGAATAAAAGAGTGGCTTAGAGCAACTGCTATAACGTATGTATGTAGCCTATGCTCGTGATTGTCTTGTTTCGTGATGACCAACCTCTTTATGTAGAGATCCAAAAAAACTTGGTCTCCAAACAATATCATAATTGTACAATGCTCAAAATAAGTTCAAAATATTTTAGATTATTTCCTAATCATAAATAATCTAATAAGTCCATAAAAATATTTGGAATAGTTAGTTATCGGAATTTTTTAAGTCAAGCCAAAAATAAAAAGGAAAATATATAAAGGATTTGGGACCTTCTAAAAATTGCACACGTGGTCTGGCATGTCGTCGTAGTTACCACAGTACCACAGGTTCACAGCAACGTTCGAAAATTTGTATTTTTTCTTATAGGTCAACGTTTGGAACGACGATCCCTAATTTCTGCGCATTATTTCTTACATTAAGTATATATTTTCATACAATGCCCAATTTAGATTATTAAAATTGTGTTTGAACCTTAATTAACAAAAAGATCAACAGTTTTTCTATTTTGAACATGAATTATTTGTTTTATACAACACTTGCAATAAATTTTTTTTGTCCATTATTCATTTAGAATTAAAAGTTTCTCAATAAAAAAAATGTAGATCTTTTCATCATATAAGACCTATACTGAAAAAAAAAAAATTAGTACGGGACCGTCCGAAAACTCCGGAAACTACGGAATATACAAGTTTAAAACTGCACACGTAAGAAGAAAAAACTCTTTTTTGGATGCAGACGTTAGTTGCCATCAGGTATTTTGCGACAGTTAAAAATTTCAAACCGAAATTATTTTATATAAAAATTCAGACACAAAAAATTTTAATAGAAAGAATTATTTTTATTTTTTTTAATAAGAAGAAAGTTCGTACGCATTTTATAAAAGCGTATAGTATCTCTCCTTCCTACCCGTTTATAAAACGCGTTCGAAGGCTTCGAACGCGTTTTATAAATGGATAAGAAGGGGAATAAATTCACCGCTTCAGTTACGCCTCAAAAGGCTGGTCAGACCTTCGTACCCGTTTATAAAACGCGTTCGGAGCCTTCGAGCGCGTTTTATAAACGGATAGGAAGGCGTAAATTTTTCGAAATGGAGTTATTACCTTTTTTCAAAATTAATAGAAAAATTAATGTGAAAATTTAGGTTCAATTTATTTTTATTACAATTTAGATTAAATTTACAATTTTTAAAATATTACATTTAATATCATATTAATTTTATTTAAGAATGACATTCGAATATTAATTTTGACATTAATATCATTTTGTTTGAATAACTATCAAGAAAGTCACTTGATTTACTGCATTTCTCTTTTTAATGATTAATTTATGATTTTAAAAACTTTTTTAGTAGTTTAGAGTGGTTTTTATGTTTGCGAACTTTCAAAGTGGATTTTGGAGGTCTAGAGAGCGTTTTTTGGCTCCGAAAATGGTCGTTACGGGCTTTCACCCCAAAAGAATTATTTTTGTCTTTTCCAATGTATCAAATATTATTATATATGTAATAAACAGCACGTAGCGCACTTAATTAAGTAGAAACTAACTTTGGGTTGGATACTGGGAGATGCACGGAAGGTTTTTTTAATCTGGAATCCCAATATTTTGTAAGAAACTTTTGTTCGAGATTCATTTTATCAACGAATTTAGTAGCGAAATGGTTACTTTTTAGGGGGGGGGGGGGATAGTACTTGTAGTTAAAAACTATGAAAATTTCAATTTACAATAACAAAAAAAATTTCAGAATTGTTTTTAGTAAGTACAATTAATTCCATCTATTGGAATGTTAGAAGAGGGTCCTTTTAAGTTAACATTTATAATTTATGAAAGGAAGCTTTAGACATTTCCATGTATCTAATGAAAGAAAAGAATAAAGTGTGGAATTATATAGTAAATTGACATTAAAAAGTATATATATATATATAGCTAGTTTGGGCCGATGAACTATATGGTAAACTGATAATCAAAACCATACAAATTGTGCAAAATGAAATGAGAAAATATACTCATTGCATCGGTGAAAAGTGAGATTCAGTAGTAGAAAAGTATGACAAAGTTATAAAATTTGCAACAACCAAGCACGTTTAATTTCCAAATTCATTGTATCATCCTATGAAGTATGCATTTTGGGTCCCACGCGTGTGGGGGTGGTTTAATTTGGTGTTTTAACTTTTAAAAGGATCAAACAATTGTACCCAGTACCCAGGCCTGAGAGAAGATTAATTATGTATTAAGCATGTGCTCAATAATGCCCGAGAGAAGTAGTTTGGGAGATGACCTGGGCTTCGCACCTTTAAATTTGGTCCGGTTACTTTTAAACTTTTAAATAGGGATATTTTGATTCCGGAGCTGATAGCAATCAACTCATCAGACAATTTTAGTAAAGGCGCTAACCATCTCTTTTCGGCTATGTTTGGTTGCATGGAAAATTTGCAAACTTGAAGTTAGAGCTCTAATTTTCCAACCTTCATCAACCAAACACACTCAAGTTAGTGATGTTTGTGCTAATTTCACTCTACTTCTCTAACTTGACAAAATATTGAGTTAGAAAAGTTTGTTCTCATGACCAATTTAAAAATCAATATAATTATTATTATCATCTATGTGTAGTAATTATTATATTAATTATAATTATAATATTAAAATAAGAATAATAATAATTATTATTATTAGCAACATAACAATAATTATAATTATAATTACAATTATAAATTATTAAAAATTAATATAATATTATTATTAGTGTACTAATTCATATTTATTATACTTACTAATTATAGTTATAATATTAAGTATTAATAATAATTATTGATACCGTTGTTATATTTCAATAAAATTACTTTAATATTAATAACTATTATTATTATTTAATAATAATTATAACATTAATTCTGATTAAAATTACAATAATTATTACCATAATATTTATTACTTAATAAATATAATAATATGATTAATGACTATTGCAGTTATAAAAATTACATAATAATTAATATTATAATATAGTAATCATAGTATTATTGGTAATATAATTATAATAATAGTATGATATTAATATAACATTATTATGGTAGATGTAATTAGTTATAAAAAAAAATAACTAAATTAATATTTTATTATTTTCTTCTATCTCTAACTCCAACATACCACACCAAACAACATTTTCTAACCTCAAGTTAGCACAAACTTTCCACAATTTTTAACTTCACTGATATCAATCTCTAACTTCAAAATTACAAACTTCAACCTCTAACTTCTCTAACTTCACCTCCAACCAAACGTACCCTTCGAAAATAGAAAGTGCGTTCAACTTTTCTCATGCGCATTTCCATTTCTGCTTCATCCATTATTCCATGCGCTCACCCCCTCTCACCCTCATTCCCACCCAACGTGTCCCACCTATTTCACCCCTCTAATCTACGTGCCCCCTCTCACCCATGCGCCCCTATTTTCTCCTCTCCCCTCCCTTCCTCGCCATATTCCTTGCTCTCGCCCCTCTTCTTTCCTCTCTCGCCTTTTTTTGTATCTCTCTATGACATCCCTGAATTTTAGGACCTGTTTGCAATACATCGAATTCTAAGGTCCTATTTGAAAAATGTCCATGTTTATCCACTTTGAAAATATCTATTTGATCTTATCCACATTTTTAATAGCTAAGTAATCAGTATTTATATAAATAATTTCTGATAATTAATATCTTTATAAATAAGCTCAATTATCTTTATAAAAAGTATTAATATTTTCAGAAATAATAGCTAAGTAATTTCTTTCTGCTTACTTAGCCATTAAGTAATCTAGAATATTTATCCTTTTAGCCAGACCTCCACTATAAATAGACCCCAGCCTCATTTCATTTCATTTTGTATATCATTTTTGTTTCTCTCTCTCCCTAGCAAACTGTGAATACCACCTTGGCTTTGAATAGTCGGCCATTTGGAATTCGAGTTATACGTCGCAGTTATCATTCTCTTGATTTGCTTGTGCACTGGATCGCTTAGTCAGGTAACCGGACTTTTCTATAATTAGTTCTGTATTGCTTGATTTGATTACCGCTTGGCTTTGCTTGCATGTGTATGCCCGTATGTGGTATGTTTTGCGGGATGTCGGGTTTAGAATCCTGGATCTCTGAATTTTGTTCATGCATGTGCCCTGATCCCCCTGCCAGGGGAGGGGTTTGGTTATGATCCCCGATACAGGGGATTAACTTTATGTTCTGATTTGGTTCTGATCCCCGATACAGGGGATTAACTTTATGTTCTGATTTGGTTCTGATCCCTGATACTGGGGAGGAACTTTATGATTGGTTCTGATCCCTGTGACTAGGGAGGAACTTTTTGTCCTGATTATGACTTGATATGATTGATCTAGACCCGATTATTTTCGTGAAATGTATGTTTTGTTATGAGGATTAATCCAGTCATGTTTAATTTGCTTTATCAACTAATATAAAAAAGCTGCGTTGTTAAATAACCGGTTACTGAGCTTTGTAGCTGACATCCGTTTTGTTCCTTTTCTGCTTGCGACATAGGTCAACGGGCCATCGGATTGGATGCAGAAGATACCGCCCCACCGTCCGAACCGTGTGTCGGTGCGTCGGCGCGGGGTGTGACACTCTCCTTTCCTCTCTCATCTTCCTGTCGTATCTCTCATCTTTCTCTCGCCCCTCTTTTATGATATATATGTATTAGATACTCTCTTATTCTTATTATTTACTCCCTTGTAGTTATTTAGTTACTTTCAAATAATAGCAGAATCAGATCTGATTGTTATTACTCTCTTATATGTATTAGATGCTCCCATATATTTTTATTTACTCCCTTCTAGTTATTTAGTTACTCCCAAATAATAACGGAATATGATTTGAATGTTATTTACTCCTTACATGTATTAGATACTCCCTTATAGTTATTTAGTTACTTCCAAACAATAGTAGAATCAGATCTGAATGTTATTTACTTCCTTATATGTATTAGATACTCATTTATACTCATTATTTACTCTTTTGACCAAGAGGCTAATATATGAACAAATTAGAATTGATCTATCATATTTAACTAGGTTCATTCAATATTCAATCTCTTGATCAAGTATCAAATAAACTTCAAAATTTGTAAAACTTATATGAAAATGCATCGTTAGTTATATGGAATAAGATCAACGGTTTAAATTTGAAGTTTGAATTTTATATTTTGTAAAAATAGTCAAAAAGTGTGTTTTGGGACATTTAGGGGCATGCAAATTGTGCGCACCAGAACCCTCCTCATAAACAAAATACTTCAATTAGAGTGCCTATTAAGATGATAATAGTAATGACAACAGTGAATGTATTAAAATTGTCAAATTATTTAGCTAAATCGCTATATAGAGAGAAAGAATCACCCGTTCAGTACTCCAACCACAATTAAATTATAGTAACTTATTTACAACAGATTTATCAATCATGGTATGTAAAGAAACAAAGAGTTGATTCAGTAATCAAATACAATGGATCAATGAGAAAAACTCATTTATGCAACGCTTCAAATATGGAATATACACAACTTCCTAACCTAATTTTGATAAATTTCATAAAATAAAATATAATTTTATTTCAACTATATTGATTATCAAACTTTTGACATAATTAAAGTTTCATGACATACACTATCAAGTGAAATTTGATTTTGCTAACCTAGTTTACAATGAATTTGAAAAAAGATAAGAACAACTCAAGAACTAAGCAATGGTTGGGCTTGAATTAAGTTTTTTATAATCTACTAGCAGCAGTGACTCTTTATTGAAGACACGGACTGCTAAAAACATCATCAATCGAGTATTGTTTGTTAGTTGCCTCCGGTATTTAACATTATTTATGTATACTTTTAAACTCTTTCTATCTTTTTATTTTTTAGTTTTGAAATTTTTATTGAAGACATGAACTAGTTATTAAAATATCGCTTCCATATTTATAGAAATTTAGATTATGTGTAGCTCATTGCAATCTCATGGCTCACACAATTTTTATTCTTGTAATTTTTATATTATGTGTTGCTTATTGTAATCTCATGAATCACACAATTATTTTTGTTGAAGATATAAAAAAATGAAACTCTTTGGATTGTTTTTATTGAAGTATTGTTTTTTAGTTGCCTCCAATATTTAACGTTATGTAGGTATATTTTTAAACTCTTCATATTTTTAATTTTTTTCTTTTTTATCGAAGACATGAATATCACTAGTGTTATTAAAAATATTGCTCCCATATATATTTAGAATATGTGTTGCTCATTGTAATCTTATGAATCACACAATTTTCATGTTTGTGATTGACAAGTCAAATGCATTTCTTGTTAACGGTTATGGTCATTCTAATAATCTCATGGTTCACTTATTGTATAAATTATTACAACACATTTCTTGTTAAATGTCATTGTCATTCTAATCTTATTTTTACCATTTTCTAGTTGTTGAAAATACATATATTAATTGTACTTGCATCATGTATGTATACATGCATGACACAATATAGTAGAAAGCTATTAAAGTGTGATTACACTACTAAATAATTGGATTCGTGGAAATATATACAAAAAAGTAGACGACTTTAGGTGAGCAAAAAATTAGAGAACTTCACACGAACTGTTAGAAATTCAAGTCAATGTGCAATTTTATGATTGGTTTCTAAAACATATTTCTAACACAAACTACCCTCCTCCCCATCATGTAGGTTGGAAGAGAGATAGAACACTAATTGGATTCGTGGAAATATATACAAAAAAGTAGATGACTTTAGGTGAGCAAAAAATTAGAGAACTTCACACAAACCACCCTCCTCCCCATCATGTATGTTGGAAGAGAGATACAGCACTAATGTTTGGTAGTTTCTTCAATCATTGAAAGTAATAAACAATTGAATGAAAAGTTTAAGGAACTTGAAGAGAGGTTTAAGAATCATTTGGAAGACCTATCTTGTATTATTTTTTATTTTTTCTTTGATTATTGTAACTTGTGAGTTGTGATGTATGAGATGTATGAGCTAAATAATTCAAATTTAGTTTATTTCTACTTCCAACTATTTATGTTGCTTTATGGTACATATAATTTGGAAATCAGTAGAATAGTGCAAATCACAGAACCATGCGAGTACATATTTCTAAGATGTTGTTTTATTTCTAAAATGTTTAGTTTAATTGCGCGTACAATACTACCATAGGTAACATAGTATTCCTCGACATAAACTATATACAGCACCTAAACTATTAAGAAGAAAATTGTAATTTTTATTTGAATTAATTTGTCATCATTTTAGAAAGTTGACAAGGCATAAAATAATAGTATAATATATACGAGCAGCAAAAAAAATAATATAATAACATAAAATAAAAAAGAACAAAAACATTCAAAATTTTGCTCTTATAATAATAATAATAATAAGTTGTAATAACGAGCGAAACAGCTGATTTACTTATGTTCATTTTCGGAGTTTCTCAGGAATCGAACAGAAAAGTTGAATTGAACATGTAATAATAATAATAATCCAAT
This sequence comes from Rhynchospora pubera, assembly GCA_028095005.1. Lineage (NCBI taxonomy): Eukaryota > Viridiplantae > Streptophyta > Magnoliopsida > Poales > Cyperaceae > Rhynchospora > Rhynchospora pubera. The sequence continues at coordinate 117,661,860 of CM051461.1, forward strand.
TAATAAACCGAAGAAACAAAACCGCTAAGTCCGTACTATATATGAATCTAACAATTAATCGTACCGATGTATGTAGAATGTATCGCGGAGTTCTGTACTATAAAATTTTTCTGTCGAGTAAGGGTAAGAAAGGATTCGAGGCTCGAGCGGCGGCGGCACGGCGGAGAGGCGCGGCGCATGAAGAAGTTAGAAGTTAGAGCAACTTAACATCTGCTTCCAGGTATTCAGTCCACATCCACTGATCCACTCCTCCTATTTGTTTGATTCCGTCGTCTGGTCTCCCTCGCAAGTCGCAATTTCTCTGATCGTTAGCTGAATTTGTGACCTTCGCTCTCTTTAGTGGGTTACTATTGCAATGGTTCGGGCATTTTAACAAACACACAACTTAGTGCTTGCTTCCATAAGCCAAAAATATTTCTCTCATTCTCTGTAGGTAGTGCTTTCCTGTTTTTCCTCTACACCCAAGACCTGCTGCCTGCTGGGGCTTAATTGTAAACTTTCTATTTCTTACACTTGGGGTTTCCTGGCTAGATTAGAGTTTAATTAAGGCTTTTCTGAGAGCAATTAACAGAAACAAGGTTTCAATAATATGTATTCTGACTGTCTAAAGTATTCACTGCCTTCATTTACCAGCTATTTGATTTACTTTAGTACCATTTGATTTTTCTCCGTTCATATTTTGCATCAGCTACCGGATGGCCTTCCCTCCTAGAGCAATCTCCTCTAGAAGAATCACAGGACCTGCTGGGTAAAATGTGTAATTTCTTTTTCTAATGTTCATGTTCCTCACTGTTATGTACAATTCTGATATTATACATGTTCATCTTATGTTGTCTGAAGTTAAATGTTTAGTATCTTGTTACGAACCACAATTCCTATTTTAAACCCAAACTAGCACCAGAAGAATGATTTAGGAAGGCCAAAACATGCCCTGAGAAATAATAAAATAAAAAAAGGCATTTGTTATGATCTATGAACCAGTGGATTCCATACTGGAACTGTGCCAAGCTGGCCATGGAATTGTTTCCCTATAATTGGATTCTGTAATAAGAGGCTCAAAGCCATTTAATACTTTAGAAAAATATGATTATAACTACCATTCTTCATGATACTCTTCTTATTCATTCTCTTAAATAAAAACTACCATTTTCAACGACAGAAATTTATATATTACATAAGTTTCATACTCTTATTCATTGTCTGCTTGACTTGACCATCTTAAAAAATTTGACATTGAATGCTGTCTAATGAAGTATTTTTTGTATTTGCCATCTGGAGCTACTGAGAAAAGATCAAACGCTTACATTATAGACCTATTTAAAGACGATTGCAGCTTGCCATCAAAATAGTGCAAAACCAGGTAAGTAATCATTGTCGCACTTATACTAATGTAGTTATATAACAGTGCTCAATGGATCATTTGGAATTTGAAATTACAGCTTTCATAAGCAGGGACATAACCACATATTATTCCATTATTATTAAGAGTGATTACATCAGTAGCGTCAGTACAATTTTTTTCACATCACTAAAGTTCTCAATATCTTGAAATTTATAGAAAAGTGGTGCAAGGCAGAGGAAGAGTTATTTGAAGAGCAGATTACAAAAGAAGGCATACCTCTTATTGGGGGAAGAGGGCCAAGCAGTCTCCAACCGTGGTTTGTATTTTCTCAGTATCTTGAAATTTATATATGTCATTGTTTCAAGTCAAAAAATAAAGTAATGGGTTTGAAGTCCATTAAGTGTAGCAAAATTCATTTTAATCTAATTGAAGCAGGCACATTGCTAATCGACAGCACCTGATATGGTGAGTTTCATACAAGTTGACTAGCTTACAATGCTTTGGTTTTAGATTCACTTGTAAAGTGCCCTGAGCAGGGTGAACGCTCTGAACTTTGAATCAAGCGAATTAATTTCAAAGAACAATATTACGTTGCCTTTTGTTTGATCCATTCAATTCTAGATGGGAAAATAACTGAGCTGGTAGAACATCCTTAGTATTGCAGTCCCCCACAGCCCCACACCAAAATGAACCTCATCTGTACTGGAGTCTGGGAGCTTTTAAAATTCAAGCAACTACCTTTATCTGGAACTAATTTTACATATCCTTTCCAAAATGAGGAAACAGAAAACAGAAAAGATCATCAGTTCTGAGGCTCGAGCGGCGGCGGCACGGCGGAGAGGCGCGGCGCGTGAAGAAGTTAGAGCAACATAACATCTGCTTCCAGGTATCCATCCAGTCCACATCCACTCCACCTATTTGTTTGATTCCGTCGTCTGGTCTCCCCTCGCAATGTGTCTCTCTTTAGAGGGTTACTATTGTGTCTCATGGCCTTTCTAATGAAAATTTGAGTCCTTTTTCTCGAGGCAATATAATAGTATTATGATTACCAAGTCCTTGTCCTTTTTGGGTTGAAGGTTCAACTGTAAATGAAAAGGACTGCTTGATGAAGTACACTGTCAAATTAGTTTACAGGTAATTTGTTCCAGGATTCGATAAGAAATAATTTCTATAGACCCATTCCATTTCAGGGGCCAAATTGTGCTTTTTATACTGGCATTCAATTGAACATTTCTTAAGATTAATAACTCGCGACTTTTTATGTGCTTATTGTAATAGATCTGTTGCTTGGTTAAAAAGCTGATTGGATTTTTAAATATGGTAAACAGTTGAGATAAAATATACGATCGATACAATAGTAGCGCTAAAACATAAATAGGAAATTTCACGTTCACAGGTAATTTGCACTGGCCTATAATGAAAAGAGAGAACTACACAGAAGCCAAAATTCTAAGATGTTGTTTTATTTCTAAAATGTTTAGTTTAATTGCGTGTACAATACTATCATAGGGTGCGTTTGGATTGTTGGAAGAAAGAAGAAGAAAAAAAAAATTATAAACAATCAAAATTCTTCACAAAGTTACACACTTCCCAATACTTCTTTCCACTTCTTCTCTTCTTCCCTTCTTCCCACACCTATCCAAACGGAACCATAGGTAACATAGTATTCCTCGACATAAACTATATACAACACCTAAACTATTGGGCGCGTTTGGATCGTTGGAAGAAAGAAGAAGAAGAAGGAAGAAGAAGAAAAAAAATTATAAACAATCCAAACTCTTCACAAAGTTACACATTTTCCAATACTTCTTCCTTTCTTCCCTTCTTCCCACACCTAACCAAACAGAGCCATTAAGAAGAAAATTGTAATTTTTATTTTTATTACTTTGTCATCATTTTAGCAAGTTGACAAGGCATAAAATAATAGTATAATATATACGAGCAGCAAAAAATAATATAATAACATAAAATAAAAAAGAACAAAAACATTCAAAATTTTGTTCTTATAATAATAATAATAAGTTATAATAACGAGCGAAACAGCTGATTTATTTATTTATGTTCATTTTCGAAGTTTCTCAGGAATCGAACAGAGAAGTTGAATTGAACATGTAATAATAATAATCCAATTAATAAACCGAAGAAACAAAACCGCTAAGTCCGTACTATATATGAATCTAATAATTAATCGTACCGATGTATGTAGAATGTATTGCGGAGTTCTGTACTATAAAATTTTTCTGTCGAGTAAGGGTAAGAAAGGATTCGAGGCTCGAGCGGCGGCGGCACGGCGGAGAGGCGCGGCGCATGAAGAAGTTAGAAGTTAGAGCAACTTAACATCTGCTTCCAGGTATTCAGTCCACATCCACTGATCCACTCCTCCTATTTGTTTGATTCCGTCGTCTGGTCTCCCTCGCAAGTCGCAATTTCTCTGATCGTTAGCTGAATTTGTGACCTTCGCTCTCTTTAGTGGGTTACTATTGCAATGGTTCGGGCATTTTAACAAACACACAACTTAGTGCTTGCTTCCATAAGCCAAAAATATTTCTCTCATTCTCTGTAGGTAGTGCTTTCCTGTTTTTCCTCTACACCCAAGACCTGCTGCCTGCTGGGGCTTAATTGTAAACTTTCTATTTCTTACACTTGGGGTTTCCTGGCTAGATTAGAGTTTAATCAAGTCTTTTCTGAGAGCAATTAACAGAAACAAGGTTTCAATAATATGTATTCTGACTGTCTAAAGTATTCACTGCCTTCATTTACCAGCTATTTGATTTACTTTAGTACCATTTGATTTTTCTCCGTTCATATTTTGCATCAGCTACCGGATGGCCTTCCCTCCTAGAGCAATCTCCTCTAGAAGAATCACAGGACCTGCTGGGTAAAATGTGTAATTTCTTTTTCTAATGTTCATGTTCCTCACTGTTATGTACAATTCTGATATTATACATGTTCATCTTATGTTGTCTGAAGTTAAATGTTTAGTATCTTGTTACGAACCACAATTCCTATTTTAAACCCAAACTAGCACCAGAAGAATGATTTAGGAAGGCCAAAACATGCCCTGAGAAATAATAAAATAAAAAAAGGCATTTGTTATGATCTATGAACCAGTGGATTCCATACTGGAACTGTGCCAAGCTGGCCATGGAATTGTTTCCCTATAATTGGATTCTGTAATAAGAGGCTCAAAGCCATTTAATACTTTAGAAAAATATGATTATAACTACCATTCTTCATGATACTCTTCTTATTCATTCTCTTAAATAAAAACTACCATTTTCAACGACAGAAATTTATATATTACATAAGTTTCATACTCTTATTCATTGTCTGCTTGACTTGACCATCTTAAAAAATTTGACATTGAATGCTGTCTAATGAAGTATTTTTTGTATTTGCCATCTGGAGCTACTGAGAAAAGATCAAACGCTTACATTATAGACCTATTTAAAGACGATTGCAGCTTGCCATCAAAATAGTGCAAAACCAGGTAAGTAATCATTGTCGCACTTATACTAATGTAGTTATATAACAGTGCTCAATGGATCATTTGGAATTTGAAATTACAGCTTTCATAAGCAGGGACATAACCACATATTATTCCATTATTATTAAGAGTGATTACATCAGTAGCGTCAGTACAATTTTTTTCACATCACTAAAGTTCTCAATATCTTGAAATTTATAGAAAAGTGGTGCAAGGCAGAGGAAGAGTTATTTGAAGAGCAGATTACAAAAGAAGGCATACCTCTTATTGGGGGAAGAGGGCCAAGCAGTCTCCAACCGTGGTTTGTATTTTCTCAGTATCTTGAAATTTATATATGTCATTGTTTCAAGTCAAAAAATAAAGTAATGGGTTTGAAGTCCATTAAGTGTAGCAAAATTCATTTTAATCTAATTGAAGCAGGCACATTGCTAATCGACAGCACCTGATATGGTGAGTTTCATACAAGTTGACTAGCTTACAATGCTTTGGTTTTAGATTCACTTGTAAAGTGCCCTGAGCAGGGTGAACGCTCTGAACTTTGAATCAAGCGAATTAATTTCAAAGAACAATATTACGTTGCCTTTTGTTTGATCCATTCAATTCTAGATGGGAAAATAACTGAGCTGGTAGAACATCCTTAGTATTGCAGTCCCCCACAGCCCCACACCAAAATGAACCTCATCTGTACTGGAGTCTGGGAGCTTTTAAAATTCAAGCAACTACCTTTATCTGGAACTAATTTTACATATCCTTTCCAAAATGAGGAAACAGAAAACAGAAAAGATCATCAGTTCTGAGGCTCGAGCGGCGGCGGCACGGCGGAGAGGCGCGGCGCGTGAAGAAGTTAGAGCAACATAACATCTGCTTCCAGGTATCCATCCAGTCCACATCCACTCCACCTATTTGTTTGATTCCGTCGTCTGGTCTCCCCTCGCAATGTGTCTCTCTTTAGAGGGTTACTATTGTGTCTCATGGCCTTTCTAATGAAAATTTGAGTCCTTTTTCTCGAGGCAATATAATAGTATTATGATTACCAAGTCCTTGTCCTTTTTGGGTTGAAGGTTCAACTGTAAATGAAAAGGACTGCTTGATGAAGTACACTGTCAAATTAGTTTACAGGTAATTTGTTCCAGGATTCGATAAGAAATAATTTCTATAGACCCATTCCATTTCAGGGGCCAAATTGTGCTTTTTATACTGGCATTCAATTGAACATTTCTTAAGATTAATAACTCGCGACTTTTTATGTGCTTATTGTAATAGATCTGTTGCTTGGTTAAAAAGCTGATTGGATTTTTAAATATGGTAAACAGTTGAGATAAAATATACGATCGATACAATAGTAGCGCTAAAACATAAATAGGAAATTTCACGTTCACAGGTAATTTGCACTGGCCTATAATGAAAAGAGAGAACTACACAGAAGCCAAAATTCTAAGATGTTGTTTTATTTCTAAAATGTTTAGTTTAATTGCGTGTACAATACTATCATAGGGTGCGTTTGGATTGTTGGAAGAAAGAAGAAGAAAAAAAAAATTATAAACAATCAAAATTCTTCACAAAGTTACACACTTCCCAATACTTCTTTCCACTTCTTCTCTTCTTCCCTTCTTCCCACACCTATCCAAACGGAACCATAGGTAACATAGTATTCCTCGACATAAACTATATACAACACCTAAACTATTGGGCGCGTTTGGATCGTTGGAAGAAAGAAGAAGAAGAAGGAAGAAGAAGAAAAAAAATTATAAACAATCCAAACTCTTCACAAAGTTACACATTTTCCAATACTTCTTCCTTTCTTCCCTTCTTCCCACACCTAACCAAACAGAGCCATTAAGAAGAAAATTGTAATTTTTATTTTTATTACTTTGTCATCATTTTAGCAAGTTGACAAGGCATAAAATAATAGTATAATATATACGAGCAGCAAAAAATAATATAATAACATAAAATAAAAAAGAACAAAAACATTCAAAATTTTGTTCTTATAATAATAATAATAAGTTATAATAACGAGCGAAACAGCTGATTTATTTATTTATGTTCATTTTCGAAGTTTCTCAGGAATCGAACAGAGAAGTTGAATTGAACATGTAATAATAATAATCCAATTAATAAACCGAAGAAACAAAACCGCTAAGTCCGTACTATATATGAATCTAATAATTAATCGTACCGATGTATGTAGAATGTATTGCGGAGTTCTGTACTATAAAATTTTTCTGTCGAGTAAGGGTAAGAAAGGATTCGAGGCTCGAGCGGCGGCGGCACGGCGGAGAGGCGCGGCGCATGAAGAAGTTAGAAGTTAGAGCAACTTAACATCTGCTTCCAGGTATTCAGTCCACATCCACTGATCCACTCCTCCTATTTGTTTGATTCCGTCGTCTGGTCTCCCTCGCAAGTCGCAATTTCTCTGATCGTTAGCTGAATTTGTGACCTTCGCTCTCTTTAGTGGGTTACTATTGCAATGGTTCGGGCATTTTAACAAACACACAACTTAGTGCTTGCTTCCATAAGCCAAAAATATTTCTCTCATTCTCTGTAGGTAGTGCTTTCCTGTTTTTCCTCTACACCCAAGACCTGCTGCCTGCTGGGGCTTAATTGTAAACTTTCTATTTCTTACACTTGGGGTTTCCTGGCTAGATTAGAGTTTAATCAAGTCTTTTCTGAGAGCAATTAACAGAAACAAGGTTTCAATAATATGTATTCTGACTGTCTAAAGTATTCACTGCCTTCATTTACCAGCTATTTGATTTACTTTAGTACCATTTGATTTTTCTCCGTTCATATTTTGCATCAGCAACCCGGTGGCCTTCCCTCCTAGAGCAATCTCCTCTAGAAGAATCACAGAACCTGCTGGGTAAAATGTGTAATTTCATTTGTAATTTTCATGTTCCTCACTGTTGTGTACAATTCTGATATTATACATGCTCATCTTATTTTAGCTCAAGTTAAATGTTTAGTATCTTGTTACGAGCCACAATTCTTATTTTAAACCCAAACTAGCACCAGAACAATGATTTTAGAAGGCCAAACATGCCCTGAGAAATAACAACAAAAATAAAAAAAAGGCATTTGTTATGATCTATGAACCAGTGGACTCCAAACTGGAACTGTGCCAACCTGGCCATGACATTGTTTCACTATAATTAGATTCTGTAAAAAGAGGCTCAAAGCCATTTAGTACTAAAGAAAAATGTGATTATAACTAGCATTCATCGTGATACTCTTCTTATTCATTCTATTAAATAAAACTACCATTTTCAACGACAGAAATTTAAATATTACATAAGTTTTGTTCTCTTATTCATTGTCTGCTTGACTTGACCATCTTAAAAAATTTGACATTGAATGCTGTCTAATGGAGTATTATTTGTATTTGCCATCTGGAGCTACTGAGAAAAGATCAAACGCTTAAATTATAGACCTATTTAAGGACAATTGCAGCTTGCTATCAAAATAGTGCAAAACCAGGTAAGTAATCATTGTCGCACTTATACTAATGTAGTTATATAACAGTGCTCAAAGGATCATTTGGAATTTGAAATTACAGCTTTCAAAGCAGGGTCATAACCACACATTATTCTATTATTAGTAAGGAGTTTAGCTACGGTGAGTCGCGACTCACGGATCCTCCGGTGAGTCGCGACCAAAATTCCTAGATCTAGATCAAAATGACCGATCCAAACCGTCCAATATGATCTCCCTATTGAAATCTCCATGTAGACCAAATTTTTCATTTTTTTGAAATTTTTAAGTATTTTTTTCGGATTTTTAAAAACTGATATTTTTGAATGGTTTAGAACCAATTAGATTAACGATTTTCTAAAATTTCAAAAAAATACTTAAAAATTTCGAAAAAATGAAAAATTTGGTCTACATGGAGATTTCAATAGGAAGATCATATTGGACGGTTTGGATCGGTCATTTTGATCTAGATCTAAGAGTTTTGGTCGCGACTCACCGGAGGGTCCGTGAGTCGCGACTCGCCGTAGCTAAACTCATTAGTAAGAGTGATTACATAGGTAGCATCAGTACAATTTTTTTCACTTCACTAAAGTTCTCAATATCTTGTAATTTATAGAAAAGTGGTGCAAGGCAGAGGAAGAGGGCCAAGCTGTCTCCAACCGTGGTTTGTATTTTCTCAATATCTTGAAATTTATATATGTCATTGTTTCAAGTCAAAAAACAAAGTAATGGGTTTGAAGTCCATTAAGTGTAGCAAAATTCATTTTAATCTAATTGAAGCAGGCACATTGCTAATCGACAGCACCTGATATGGTGAGTTTCATCCAAGTTGACTAGCTTACAATGCTTTAGTTTTAGATTCACTTGTAAAATGCCCTGAGCAGGGTGAACGCTCTGAACTTTGAATCAAGCGAATTAATTTCAAAGAAGAATATTACGTTGCCTTTTGTTTGATCCATTCAGTTCTAGATGGGAAAATAACTGAGCTGGTAGAACATCCTTAGTATTGTAGTCCCCCACGGCCCCACACCAAAATGAACCTCATCTGTACTGGAGTCTGGGAGCTTTTAAAATTCAAGCAACTACCTTTATCTGGAACTAATTTTACATATCCTTTCCAAAATGAGGAAACAGAAAACAGAAAAGATCATCAGTTTCGAGGCTCGAGCGGTGGGCGGAGAGGCGCAGCGCGTGAAGAAGTTAGAGCAACATAACATCTGCTTCCAGGTATCCATCCAGTCCACATCCACTCCACCTATTTGTTTGATTCCGTCGTCTGGTCTCCCCTCGCAATGTTTCTCTCTTTAGAGGGTTACTATTGCGTCTCATGGCCATTCTAATGAAAATTTGAGTCCTTTTCTCGGGGCAATATAGTAGTATTATGATCACCAAGTCCTTGTCCTTTTTGGGTTGAAGGTTCAACTGTAAATGAAAAGGACTGCTTGATGAAGTACACTGTCAAATTAGTTTACAGGTAATTTGTTCCAGGATTCGATAAGAAATAACTTCTATAGACCCATTCCATTTCAGGGGCCAAATTGTGCTTTTTATACTGGCATTCAATTGAACATTTCTTAAGATTAATAACTCACGAATTTTTATGTGCTTATTGTAATAGATCTGTTGCTTGGTTAAAAAGCTGATTGGATTTTTAAATATGGTAAACAGTTGAGATAAAATAGACGATCAATACAATAGTAGCGCTAAAACATAAATAGGAAATTTCACGTTCACAGGTAAGCTTGTGGTCTAGTAGCTCAGGTGGTAAGAGCACTTGGCTCTCTTCTAAGAGGTCCAGGGTTCAAGCCCGCATGCTTGCGATAGGCTTGGTGAGCCAGCGTAAAAACTCAGCCATATATACAAGAAATGACCAGGGTCGGGGTGTCATTTCTAGCCTACCCCAACTTGTTTGGGATAAAAGGCTTGGACTTTTTTTCACGTTCACAGGTAATTTGCACTGGCCTATAATGAAAAGAGAGAACTACACAGAAGCCAAATGCATTGTACAGGCCACCCTAATTATTGGGACTGATAATTAAGTTCTGAAACTTTGGCATCTGCTTCATGTGACAGGAGCACAACATGGGCACACAGCATGGTGAATAAAGGAGTAAGTACCTGTGCAGGATGTGTCATGAATACTTGCTTATTTCTGAGCTTTTCCCATGAGCAGAAAATTTGATGTGATTTTGCATTCTGTTTGTAAGTTCCTTTTTTCTTGATTTTTGGTATTTACATTGCGATAACTTACTCTGTTACAACCCCCTAAATATGGGTTTCAAGCAGGGGCTATTTGAGAATGTCTTCAGAGGAACCAAGCATGTGGGACAAAAAGAGTGCACACACACAACAGCGGACATTGTGTAGTATATTATGCTGGACGTGCAAGACTACAAACTAGAAGTGCAGGTAATTGAGGACGTAAACAATTCTTGTATCCAAATATACTTAAAAGTTGGCATTCCAGATTTTATAGCTGTGTTGGGATTTACATGGAATTGCTTTAACCTGGATTAGCACCTATTTTGAAACACTATTTGGTGTTTGGATTGGTTGGTAGTTGTTTGGAATAGTGCTAACCCCGCCATCTTGGTATTCCAACCAAAAGCTGGGTTAGTGATTATTCTGGAAACCCGGGTTATCACAGCAACCTTGCTAACCCAACTCATGATTTAACAATACCCTAAGGTTCTAACAGCATGATATGACATGCATCTGTTTGGGGCGGCATATGTATTCCTCAAGTTTCTTTGTATTCTCACTAATCCATGAGGCAATTTATTTTTTCTTGGCTTACCCAAACTTGTTTGGTTGGGTTTTATTTCTAACCTACCCAAACTCTTTTGTTTGGGGCTAATGGCTTTGTTGTTGTATATTGTGTTTAACTGTAACAAATGAGGGTGGTTAATGGCAAGCCAAATTTTGTAATATAGCATGAATAACTAACTTAATGGACAAATATTTCTGAAATGAGACCATATAAACAAATTTTTGCTAAGTTTTTGTTAACCTAAGAAACCCAAAATAATGGTCTGAATGTTAACCTAAGTCTCTAGTCCTAATGAAACAAAAAACCCTTCTTAAAATCACATGCAAATATCATCCTCCAATGTAGTAAGTCTAAATATTTGCTGCCTTGCATGTTTTTTGGTTTTGATCAATGCAAATTTGTACTTGCTCAAATTTTCTAACGTCTTTTATTTTCTTTTCTGGTCAACTTAGGTGCATTATATTGCCAAGAGAGGGACGGAGAAAGGAATAAAAATAAGAATAAACAGGATTGGCGAATTGGATTTTTGGTTTTTCTCAAGAGTAAACACTCAGGTTCTATAGTGTATTTGAGAACAGAAACCGACATCTGATTGGGGATCGTTTTGTGAATTCTAGGGAGGCTTGGATTGGACTTGAGACCAAACACTTGGTTTTGCTTTTCGTTATTTCAAATTTCAACGTAATATCTATTGTTAATCAATTATGTAACTGCATATATAACTTCCCATATTTCTATTACATGTCATTCGGAAATAAATATTATTTTGTAATCTGTTGTGTAAGCGGTTGCTCGCATTATACTATCGCCACAAGCAATATATATATAAAAAAATACATTCTTCACAAGCGATATGTAAATGACGGATGACCAGATATGGAAAAACTTCTCAATCAAACACAAGTACGCAACCAATAGATGGTTCTATCAACATTCTATTATTCTTTTGTATACAAAATAAAAGAAATGAACCAGGTATATCATCTGTACAGATCCCAAATGAATAACAAAAAATGCATCGTCGCAAGACGCACACAAATCAAACTAAAAATGCAGCGTCTTTCCTAGCAGCCACAAAATAAGGGACACCTCAAATGTGAATAGCCCATATAGCCAGGCTCCATCAATTCTCAAGCCGAACGCCATCACTCCCATGTAATTATTCTCCATGAACTTCACTGCAAAGACAAAATATTATTATCAGAGTCATGGAAGCCACGTTTCAGTTTTTTTGGATAAACTATACAGAGGCTATCAAGTGAGAAGCCACGTTTCAGTTGTGTTCTATTAGTAGATGAAACTATTTTGGGCAGGCACAGCAAGGCAATTCTGCTATATGTTATTGGGTCCAGGTGAGATAAGGTTCCCTCATTGTCTTTGAGGTGGGTCCCAGGTGACAGCAAGGCAACCTGCTATGTGTTGGGCAAATCCCAACAGGTATTTGGTTTACTAAGCCCAACAAGTATTTGGTTTAATAAGCCCAGAATAAGGTTCACATCAATAGAAGTAATACACTTTTGGTTTTGGATGTCTCGGGTCCAATGATTAGTAATCCAAACACATATCAATATCAACGGCTAGAAACACGATTTAGATCCAAACACCATACGGAGACCAGAGACATTTTGCTATATGATATAGCCCAAAACCCTATTTATGAGGGGGAAAAAAGAAAACCTGACAATAAGAAAATAACAATAAAAAAAGAATGGAATCCTACCTAATGCTTCTCTTCTGTGATAAAGAGCTGCTGAGCTATCAACGGGGTCTGCAGGCGTGGACACTGATCCAGATGTCGTGGGTGGCGGTATTGGGCTCTTGCTAGCAGTATTGGGTGTCACTAGGCTTGAGGAAGGCTTTGGCTGTGAACCCTCTACTGATGTCGTCATGTTGGGCCCCACAGAGCTGTCACAGGATGCTGTAGGAGGTCCGATTGTTGTTTGTGCATGCCATGTGGCAACAGAGCTAGCGAGTCCGTGTGCCAAGGAATTTGCGCATGATGCGCTATACAAACACATGAACATGCTGCATACTAGACATGCTGAACATAACTGCACATACACAAACAAAAAGTTTATAACATTAGATGTAGTGTTGTAGAAGGAAAATCCAAGGAAATTCCATCAACAATGTACATGCAAAGATATATTATTGTTTTTGGAGACAAACTATGAGAATGCTTAACCTTTGAGACATTTTCTGGTGTAAAGTACAATTATTAAAGATCTGAAATAATTCCCATCAATCTTTTTTCTTAAAATTGCAGTTATTAATATATTCAGGTGTAATGTTGGGTTTCTCTCTAGACATTTAAATGTTAATGTACTTATTCAGAAATACCATGAGCTCCATGTTGCCGAACCAATCAATGTCTTGTTGGGGCTGAGTCAACCAGAAAGTTGTGCTGATCTGGTACAGTACCGCAGTACCTACAAGGCCGATGACAACGAAGGATTGATAATCTGCACTGGTAGTGATTAACTGCTCCTTCATTTCAATTTGAGAGTATAAAATCTCGGACATGTCAGGTGAAGCCTCGATCTCGGACATGTCAGGTGAAGCCTCGAACTGATCCGAAACTCCCTGCAAAGAAAAACAAAAATAGCAATTATTAGATGATTGTGCAATACTTAAAAGAATTTCCCTTTATTAAACTTCTAATGTTTACCTTCAGATGCAAGGTATGGAGATAGCATGTCCATGAAAACATGAAGGAGCACGTCAACACAAGTGCAACTCGGTACACCAAACTTAGCAGATCAACAATCGCTAGTAATCTGCTCACCCAAGAGAATGCTTCATTTGGGTACCTTTATGAAAAGGTTAGATTGTAATTAACACCAAGTCGTATAGGAAGAATTCATAAGATAGTATTCACATATGCAATACTAAGATTTATACAGTTAATGGGTTTGCATTTGACCCCTCACTTGTCCTATTCCCAAATGATACAAATTGTCGTCACGACATGACAAAGAGCTATAAAAGAATATAGACTTGTCCTTAGTGACTCACACCCCTTGAATCTTTTGAAACCGGAAATAAACCCCTCTAATCTACAAAATTGAACATAAACCCCTCTAATTTGACTTTTCTCGGATATGAACCCCTTTCATCGTTTCCAATCATATTTTAACTTAAAAAAAATTTTAATTTTGAAGTTATGACAAAAGTACCCCTAATCTAAAATGCTAGCGCCTATTTTATGCTATTCATCCTTGTCTAAAAACTGATTTATCCCGCGTCTCTCCAAAACTCTGAAAGATACTCACTTTTCTTTCCGAATGGCTAAGAAAATTATTCTACTCTAATGATTCTTATAGATAACTAAGTCATCACCTTGAATTTCCCTAGTTATCTCTCTCTCTGAAACACACAATCTCTATCTCTTACTTTTCTCGATTTCTTTATCAGGTATTGGATGAAAGATTTAACTGATGAGTATTTTGTATCCCTAATAGTTGAGAAAGCTATTTCTGAAATTAAAATTTCAATGAGTGGTGAAGTACTTCATCAGAAATTGAAGAAAAAAGAAATCCAAATGAAAATAAACAAGGTTCAAGGTACTGCCCATAAGTTAATGAAAATGTGTAGTTGATAATGCAAAACTATAATAAAACAAGCAAATTAAAGTTGCAAAATTGTTGTAACTTGTAACACTGATTCCAAAACCTTTCAAATTTATGAAAGCTGTGCTGTTTCTAGAACCTTTCACCTTAGAAAATGGCCTCCTGACACCACGTGTTGAGTTAATTAAGAACAAATTCAACCAATGTTGCTAAATAGTGAGTATAGCTTTATTCAGATCAAGAGACCAAAAGGCCAAGGCTTCTTTTGCGAAGGAAATGTATTTTCAGAAAGAAGCTACAGTACGCCATATGCCCATATGAAAGAAATCTTTTTAGAGAAAGCATTATTAAAAGAAGTTTGAGCCCTAAAAATTTCTAGACTATACCCCTGGAAGCAAAAATGTCGGTTTAGTCTTTGTATTTCATTCCTTATTTGTTTGTTTTGATTTGATTTCTCCACAAACATAGAAGAGTTCAGTGGTAACTCCATCATTACACTTGACATTTACCAGTAAAATTGAAACAAACGCAAAGAAAAGCTCTCGAACATATGCAACATCAAATTTCTCATAAATTTGCATCTACTCTAATTTTTTTGTACTCAGGCTTTGGTGACTATCGAATGTACAGTATTTACTTACTACGTCCTTTGTAACTGTTTACTAAAGAATGCAAGGTACATTAAACATTTAACGAAAAGACAATTAGAAAGTGAAAGATTACCTGTAGCATAGGTCGACAATGCCGAATGAGAGCAAGAACAAGTAGAGCAGAAACATCCCGATCTTCATAATTTTGTCGCAGTACACTGGTTGGCTCAGCATTTTGAAATGTGGAACGAATTGCTCTCTGGCAAGGGTATAAAACGCCACTGCTGAAGAAGTACTCAATGCTACCTGAAAATGCAGTGCAATGCAACTCAATTAATTAGATATTTAGACCTCAAGCAGCAGTAGTGTTAAATTAGTAGATAATGACTTGGTGCACAAACTGGAGATGCTTAGTATTTTTGTCAGATTATTTCTCTATTCAAAATGAAATGGATATAGTTCCTTACAGGAGCAAGTACCAAGACCAGTTGTCAGAATCTAATTGTTTTTCTTCTCAAATCTATACTTTCCAGTTTCCACAACCTTTTTGTGTTGGTAAGTGTCCTATGTACCTTCTGTTTATCTTAACACAAATTAGGCAGCCTCTCTACTTTTTAGTTGCAATGCAGGTATGGTCTACGTTACACATAAACTGGCTGTCATTGACAATATAATGTCAACTCTGCTCCAATCTTATGATCTCAGTTAGGACAGTTTTGCAAGTTATTCACAACATGTACTGATGTACAATTACGGGGACATTTTGATACAGACGGTGCACTATTGTATAAAATAAGTTCTCATGAATGTCTTTTGGGATCGCTGATTGATGTCAGCTATATATACAAACTCTCCCTGTAAACAGATCACATTATGAAATAACATTTATTCATTACTTCTCTATTACTGTCTCTATTACTGTCTCCTTACCAGTATTCAGCAAGCTTTGCTTTCAAGTACTGTCTCCTTACCTGGACAATAAGGTGGTATCGGTGTTGAAGTCCAAGGAAAGCGTAGGAAATGAGGGGAAGAACTGCGGCGAAGAGTAAGAATACAATGCAGCGGGCCCACACCGGAATGATGGCGCCCCGTAAGAACTGAACAAAGGCGGGGACGGTTGGAGAATCGCCACGTCGAATCTGAGGCAGCAAAAGGCTCTCTTCACTCATCTTTGGATTGGATTGATACAGAGAGATTGAGTGTGATGAAGAAGAAGGAGGCGACTGGTTGGCAAGAGAAGGAGAGAGGTGAAAAGGCAAGCGATCGGTGGAGGAGATGAGGAGATGAGAGAGAAACGAAGAAGTGACACGGAGAGGAGAGGAGGAGAGGGAAAGAGAGCGAGAGAGAAAGAGTCACATGAGATCACAATGGCGAGAGGGAGCTTCTTGCGAATGAAGGAGAAGGAAGGTCAGAAATGGCGAGAGAAGGAGAGAGGAGAAAAGGCAAGCCATCGGGGGAGGAGCGCTGGAGAGGAGATGAGGAGAGGAGGAGAGGGAAAGAGAGCGAGAGAGAAAGAGTCACATTTGTGAATTGTGATCTCAAATGGCGAGAGAGAGTTCTTGCGAATCTTGCTTCTTTGTTTGTTGTAGAGACTAGAGTGGGAGAATGGGAGTGAGGAGCGCGGGGCTTTTCTTCTTTTTAATTTGGGTTATTAATTAATTCGGTTGGGATTTGGGAAGCTTTTTTTTTTATTTTGGATAAAAGAAACAGGACAAAAATGCCCTCTTCCTCTCTCTTCTCTCGCTCTTTATTAGTTCTCAAGAGTCAAGTCCAGGTCCAGCGCCGCTCCAGTTCCCTCTACTCTCCCATCTCCCATCACCTCACTAGGGTACTACTCGAATCGCTCCGGTTATCTCATGGCAATGGTTCGGGCATTTTAACAAACACCTTTGTGGTATCAACTTCCTTCTTCTAGCTTTAGACCCGCTGGGGCTTAATTGTAAACTTTCTATTTCTTAAACTTGGGGTTTCCTGGCTAGATTAGAGTTTAATCAAGGCTTTTCTGAGAGCAATTAACAGAAACAAGGTTTCAATAATATGTATTCTGACTGTCTAAAGTATTCACTGCCTTCATTTACCAGCTATTTGATTTACTTTAGTACCATTTGATTTATCTCCGTTCATATTTTGCATCAGCAACAGGATGGCCTTCCCTCCTAGAGCAATCTCCTCTAGAAGAATCACAGGACCTGCTGGGTAAACTGTGTAATTTCTTTTTCTAATTTTCATGTTCCTCACTGTTGTGTACAATTCTGATATTATACATGCTCATCTTATATTAGCTCAAGTTAAATGTTTAGTATCTTGTTACGAGCCACAATTCTTATTTTAAACCCAAACTAGCACCAGAACAATGATTTTAGAAGGCCAAACATGCCCTGAGAAATAACAACAAAAATAAAAAAAAAGGCATTTGTTATGATCTATGAACCAGTGGACTCCAAACTGGAACTGTGCCAACCTGGCCATGACATTGTTTCACTATAATTAGATTCTGTAATAAGAGGCTCAAAGCCATTTAATTGTGCGCTCGACTTGACCATCTTAAAAAATTTGACTTTGAATGCTGTCTAATGGAGTATTATTTGTATTTGCCATCTGGACCTACTGAGAAAAGATCAAATGCTTAAATTATAGACCTATTTAAGGACAATTGCAGCTTGCCATCAAAATAGTGCAAAACCGGGTAAGTAATCATTGTCGCACTTATAGTAATGTTGTTATATAACAGTGCTCAAAGGATCATTTGAAATTTGAAATTACACCTTTCATAAGCAGGATCATAGCCACACATTATTCTATTATTATTAAGAATGATTACATAGGTAGCGTCAGTCCAATTTTTTTCACATCACTAAAGTTCTCAATATCTTGAAATTTATAGAAAAGTGGTGCAAGGCAGAGGAAGAGTTATTTGAGAGAAGATTACAAAAGAGGGCATACCTCTAATTGGGGGAAGAGGGCCAAGCAATCTCCAACCGTGGTTTGTATTTTCCTATTAGCCTTTTATATATGTCATTGTTTCAAGTCAAAAAACAAAGTAATGGGTTTGAAGTCCATTAAGTGTTGCAAAATTCATTTTAATCTAATTGAAGCAGTGGCACATTACTAATCGACAGCACCTGATATGGTGAGTTTCATTCAAGTTGACTAGCTTACAATGCTTTGGTTTTAGATTCTCTTGTAAAGTGCCCTAAGCAGGGTGAACACTCTGAACTTTGAATCAAGAGAATTAATTTCAAAGAAGAATATTACGTTGGCTTTTGTTTGATCCATTTAATTCTAGATGGGAAAATAACTGAGCTTGTAGTACAACCTTAGTATTGTAGTCCCCCACACCAAAATGAACCTCATCTGTACTGGTGTCTGGAAACCCTTAAAATTCAAGCAACTACCTTTATCTGGAACTAATTTCACATATCCTTTCCAAAATGAGGAAACAGAAAACAGAAAAGATAATCAGTTCTGAGGTTAATTCTTGCAAATATAGACATGGATGTACAGGGGGCAGGGGCTATTTTTTCCCTACAATATCAATGCTTTTGAGTACATTGCATCGCTGTCAGGGGCTATTATGTTGGTATTTTTTCCCCCACATTGGTTGAAGGGCGGTACATTCTTCGCACATTTTTAAAGAGTTAGGTGTCTGATTGATGGATGATATCTTGCATCACCACAAATAATAATAAAGGTTTGATGGAAAGAAGAATATTTTGTTTGTCCCCATTTTGGAAAAGAACTGTTGTTAAACAAAAGCACACAAAACCAGAAGTTAGGATGACACCTTAATCAAATCTCAAGGAACATCTGATGTCTATCAATCGCAGAAATTCCCCTTTCAGATCCTTGACAATTTCAACTCGGTACTCAAGGGCTCCTGAGGTCATTTTAGGCAATTACATTAGCTCGCTCTCTCTCTCCATCAGTATGAACTATAGTGACCATCGTATGCTAATTATTTTATTTTTTGAGCAGCATGGAGATTTGTGGTAGGTGTTATTTAGGGAATGACTGATTAGAAGTTGTCAAATTTCTGGATTTAGGCAGTTGTGCCTGGGACTGCTCTAGGTACTGGAATAAGCATTGAAAAGTGGCCAAGCCTATGCACCAATCAGTTCTCCGTAAGAATGCCATAAAAGTCATGTATTTTTGTTGTAGGCAATGTTAATCCTGATTATAACCAGGGGCCTATTGCCCAAGAGGTACTTAATCATTGATTTGTAACTGGAGCTGTTATATGATAAACCCTTAGTTTCTTCTTGTTTTCAGTTGTCAGTACCACTCGGTTTGTCCATTCTATTTTCTTGTAGGCAATGTTAAATCTCAGTTCATATTTTGTATCAGCAGCCGGATGGCCTTCCCTCCTCAGTCAAAAAACCTACCAAAAGAGCAATCTCCTCTAGACGAATCACAGGACCCGCTGGGTAAAATGTGTAATTTCATTTTCTAATTTTCATGTTCCTCACTGTTGTGTACAATTCTGATATTATACATGTTCATCTTATTTTGTCTGAAGTTAAATGTTTAGTATCTTGTTACGAGCCACAATTCCTATAAACCCAAACTAGCACCAGAACATTGATTTAGGAAGGCCAAAACATGCCCTGAGAAATAATAAAATAAAAAAAGCATTTGTTATGATCTATGAACCAGTGGATTCCAAACTGGAACTGTGCCAAGCTGGCTATGGAATTGATTCACTATAATTAGATTCTGTAAAAAGAGGCTCAAAGCCATTTAGTACTTTAGAAAAATGTGATTATAACTAGCGTTCTTCGTGATACTCTTCTTATTCATTCTCTTAAATAAAACTACCATTTTCAATGACAGAAGTTTACATATTACATAAGTTACATACTCTTATTCATCGTCTGCTTGACTTGACCATCTTAAAAAATTTGACTTTGAATGCTGTCTAATGGAGTATTATTTGTATGCCATCTGGAGCTACTTAGAAAAGATCAAATCCTTAAATTATAAACCTATTTAAGGACAATTGCAGCTTGCCATCAAAATAGTGCAAAACCAGGTGAGTAATCATTGTTGCACTTATAGTACTGTAGTTATATAACAGTGCTCAAAGGATCATTTGAAATTTTAAATTACAGCTTTCATAAGCAGGGTCCTAGCCACGCATTATTCTATTATTATTATGAGTGATTACATAGGTACCGTCAGTACAATTTTTTTCACATCACTAAATTTCTCAATATCTTGAAATTTGTAGAAAAGTGGTGCAGCCAAGGCAGAGGAAGAGTTATTAGAAGAGAAGATTACAAACGAAGGCATACCTCATATTGGGGGAAGAGGGCCAAGCAATCACCAAACGTGGTTTGTATTTTCCTATTAGCCTTTTATATATGTAATTGTTTCAAGTCAAAAAACGAAGTATTGGGTTTGAAGTCCATTAAGTGTTGCAAAATTCATTTAATCTAATTGAAGCAGGCGCATTACTAATCGACAGCACCTGATATGGTGAGTTTCATTCAAGTTGACTAGCTTACAATGCTTTGATTTTAGATTCACTTGGAAAATGCCCTAAGCAGGGTTAACGCTCTGAACTTTGAATCAAGAGAATATTATATTGCCTTTTGTTTGATCCATTCAATTCTAGATGGGAAAATTACTGAGCTGGTAGAACAACCTTAGTATTGTAGTCCCCCACACCAAAATGAACCTCATCTATACTGGAGTCTGGGAACTTTTAAAATTTTAATCAACTAGCTTTATGTGGAACTAATTTTACATATCCTTTCCAAAATGGGGAAACAGAAGGTAAAACAGAAAACAGAAAAGATAATCAGTTCCGAGGTTAATTCTTGTAAATATAGATATGGTTGTTTAATTGGAACTGGGATTTACAGGGGCTATTTTTTCCCTACAATGTCAATGCTTTTGAGTACATTGCATGGCTGTCAGTGGGCCTCGCAATTTACCCCAATATTCTTAGTGGGTTGTTTAATTTTAACTATGCAAAACCAATTATGGGATACACATGTGACAGTCAAATTAGGTTATTTATTACTGATTCATCTAGTTGTAAAAAAAAAAAAAAATTATCTGATATGCATGTAATAGTCAAGATCAGCTGATCAGGTTTATTATTACCGATCAACTTGCTGAATCGACTGATTTACTTTTAATTCTGTTTAGGTTTTGAGAAAAACAATTGAATGGCTCATGGGGTCATCAAACAAGCTGGAAGGATTTGGCCCCGCCAAACAAGCACAGAACACACTTCGTGAACCCAACAAAATTTCCAAAACACAAGTGCTTTAAATTCTTATTACTCATTTCATTACTCATCATCACCCAGTCCCGATAAATTATATAAAAGAAGTATGAAAGAAAAGACACAGCAGATATTTACTAATCCAGGTCTTATGTGGAGCATGATGACAGCATGAGGACAAAGAAAATAGGAGTTGATGCTGATTACTGTTTGTGCTGATCTTAGAGTGAACATGAAGGTTGGTACCACAGTAGGGAGAATTAAATTCTTTGATACCAAGTAAATTTGTTGGTATTTTTTTCCCCACATTGGTTGAAGGGCGGTACATTCTTCAGACATTTTTAAAGATTTAGGTGTCTCATTCATGGATGATATCTTGCATCACCACAAATAATTATAAAGGTTTCAAGGAAAGAAAAATATTTTGTTTGTCCCCATTTTGGAAAAGAACTGTTGTTAAAAAAAAAGCACACAAAACCAGAAGTTAGGATGACACCTTAATGGAACATCTGATGTCTATCAATCACACAAATTCCCCTTTCAGATCC
Source organism: Rhynchospora pubera (assembly GCA_028095005.1). Classification (NCBI taxonomy): domain Eukaryota; kingdom Viridiplantae; phylum Streptophyta; class Magnoliopsida; order Poales; family Cyperaceae; genus Rhynchospora; species Rhynchospora pubera. The sequence continues at coordinate 117,683,869 of CM051461.1, forward strand.
TTGACAATTCAACTTGGTACTTAAGGGCTTCTGAGGTCATTTTAGGCAATTATATCAGCTCGCTCTCTCTCTCCATCAGTATGAACAATAGTAACCGTCCTATGCTAATTATTTTATTTTTTGAGCAGCATGGAGATTTGTGGTAGGTGTTATGTAGGAAATGACTGATTAGAAGTTGTCGAATTTCTGGATTTAGGCAGTAGTGTCTGGGACTACTCTAGGTACTGGAAAAAGCATTGCAAAGTGGCAAAGCCTATGCACCAATCAGTTCTCCATAAGAATGCCATAAAAGTCACGTCTTTTTGTTGTAGGCAATGTTAAATCCTGATTATAACCAGGGGCCTATTGCCCAAGAGGTACTTAATCATTGATTTGTAACTGGAGCTGTTATATAATATACCCTTAGTTTCTACTTGTTTTCAGTTGTCAGTACCATGGGCGCGGTTTGTCCTTCTATTTTCATTTTCTTGCTGGTGATATTTTTGATGGTAAGTCATAAGTTTCTGGGGACAATTTGTAAAGTTATCTATCTTCATTTAGGACTTGGTCAATAATGTTGAGTACAGCAATAAGCTGGTGCCGTTTTTTAAAATATCTTAATGTGTATCTTGGTGTATATGTTAAGAATGCAGATATGGAACAGATGTTGAGCGGTGTTTTCTATTGTTGTCAGGTTTCAACACTATGCGGGACGCAAAGTTCAGGAGTCTGGCTGCTTTGCGAAGAGAGATAGAAGACATGGTATGAGGACCTTCTCGACTAGTTCTCAACTGAGCTTCTTTAGTTGATTGGCTGTCTAATAATTAGTAGATAGATTCTTTGATAGCAGGTTTTGACGTTTTGTATCTGGATTTGTTTTTTTTTTTTTTTTTCCTTTTTAGATGTTGAGATGTCGCTTTTGTTCCCCAAAAAATAAAAAGGAAAACATTGAGCGGTGTTCGGGTAGACTTGTATTCATGTTTGGGTAATTAAATGAAGATTACATTGGTTCTACAGCTTATGCCATTTATGGGCCAATTTGGTCTAATGACAATGATAAATTACTCTTTCATGGCCCAAAGTTAATTTTAAAAGTTAAAGAGGCTAATAGCTTTTCTGTTTGAACAATAGATAGAACGCATTAAACACGAAATTGCGGAATTGAGTGTTACGCATTGCTGAAATATGTAACGCATTAGTGTGATGCTAAATATTTATGCAATCGATAAAATCCCAAAGAACATGCTAAATGTTTTATGATGCTCTCGAGTTCTGAACACAAAAAGGGAAAGAAATTAAGTTATCCACAAATTGAGAAAATTACAGTTCGAAGAAATGCATAGGTTGATTCTTCTCTTCATACTTCTTTACATCGACTTTTATCTTTGGATGAAAGAACTTCGAAGAATAACACAGCATTTCCTAACCCCACCCTTATTCTCATTCACTTTCATCTTTTAAACTAGAGAGCAACCCTAAACGCTAACACAATACGTGTCATATAGACTTATATGAATGAAAAACACTTGTTCCATAAAAAAAATTTAACTAGGATTACTGTTATTTCTGATTACTTTTCCGTTCATTTAGAAGTTTATTTTTCATCAAATCATTGTTATTCTTTTGAAAAGCTTCCATAAGTCTCTCATTCCAGGATTACAGATCCCTCCTTGAAATCTACAAAAAGAAAAAAAAAACCAAAAGGTCACAATCTATCCAAATATAGAAGTTGCAATTTAGAAACAGTGATGTATTAATTGCCAGTATCCACTACCTTCACCCCCCCCTCAAGTAGGGCTGTCAATGAAATCCGTTTACCCGTTTACCCTACCCGTACCGTATTCGATAAGGCGGGTACGGGTAAGGTTTTATTTTCGTTAGACTAACGGGTATGGGTACGGGTAAATAAAAATTTTTGTTAACTTATCGGGTACGGTTAAGGGTTATTTCGTACCCATTATCTAACGGGTAATATTTTACAAACATATATGTATATATAATCAAGTTTTTAGCATATTTCGAAAGATATGTTATTAATTTCGATCTTCATCCAAACTTATTTATGATGATGATTTTTCATTCTATATTATATTATAATTTATAATTAGTTATATAGATTTTTTGAATTCAATTGATATGATAATAAATTTCATAATTCTTGTTATATCTAAAATATTATCTAAATATTTTACTTTATCTATATATTTATTTATCACATTATATATTTTTATTAAATTATTATTATTATTATTACCCGTTATGTACCGTTATCCTACCCTTACCGTTAATTCTTAACGGGTACGGGTATGGTACGGGTAAAGCCTTTTTTAACGGGTACGAGTATGGGTATGGGTAAAGAAAATTTTAACGGGTACGGGTATAAAAATACCTTCTACCGTACCGTACCGTACCGTACCCATTGACAGCCCTACCCCCAAGGAACCATTAATTGTTTAAAAAATTTAATAAAACAGTTGCTCTTTTAATTATTACCTAAATAACACGGGAGCCCTCTTACTCATCTTCTCTTCTAAAGAGATTAATTAACACAAAAGTTTAAATTAGATCAATTATTGTAAAGAGATTAATTAACACAAAGACCATTAGTAGGATAGCTGCCAGTAATATGGTAAATTATAAAATGCATCACAGTAACTCTTGCAAAGATGCTGCAATCCTCTAATCAATAAAGATGCTGCCTTTACAAAGCTTTGCACATTATTGGTTAACTGACCTTAAGACTCCTGACAACAGAAACCTTGCAACCTAGCATTCTGTATCTTACCATTATCATATTGAGAAAATGAGAAGATTGTGTACCATATATGGTCACTTCCTCCTGGCCAACTGTCGACTCAGTGACCAACCACCTAATTACATGCTGCTGGAGTTATCTGAGTCCAGAAGAAGCATTCTCTAGAATTTTAAGTTCAGATAAGAAAGCAGGTTCTATAATTCATGACAAAGGGAATGTTGAAGCAGGTGCAGGTTTTAACAAGGTAGGTCGGCATGGTCCATATTTTTGTGCCTTTTGTTTAGTTGTGGGAAGGGGGAATGGGGATTGAACAGAAAACTGGTTGCGTTAGTGGAGGTGGACTTGCATGTAACTCAGGGTTTCGAGAGCTGGAGTTCAAGCTTTTGTTTCTTATGGCCATAATGTTTTTCTGCACTTTTGTTTTGTTATGATGTAATATTGGCTTAGTAAACTTTAGCCAGAAAATATGGATTGGCGTAATGTTTAATTCCATTTAAATTTTTTTGCTTATTGTCCAGTTGTGGGGTTATTTTTGTCGATATTTCAATTGTACTTCGTTTATAACGTTTATATTATTCTTTTTTTTTTGTCGTGTTTCATTCCCCCCCCCCCCCCCCCACCCCCATATTAAGGTGAGGTTTTGAAATACGGGCTTCATGATGGTACCTCTGCTAATTTTCAGTCATCACTTAGGAATACTTTCCTTGCAAATATATCCTTTGAAAACACCATTCTCTGTTTTATCTCCCTCTTACTTAACATGGATTTATCTATGCTCCGTAATCCTTCGAAATCTGGAGAACATGAATAATGAACACTACTTGTGTTTATAATAACATGCCAGACAATAGTAGGGAAAAATAAAGCAAACCAACACCAAAAAAAACAAAAAAAAAATTTCTACTTATCTAAGATGTATATGTATATATTATATCCGTGGCCGCTTTTCAAAAGCGGTCAAAAATAGATTTCTTTTTTTTTTTTTTGCATTTTCTATAATTAAACATAATTTTAATAGTGATACCAATCATTATTTAATTTAAGATAGATATATTTGGAAGTCTAAGTTAGTTCATGTCTAATCTATATAAAAAATATATATATTTATTCCCTCATACGACATGTGATCTGAACCTTTCAATTTTTGTTGACCGATCAATCCAAATATATGTTTGAAGTTTACTCTTCTTAATTAGAAGTCGTGACCGTATTAATTTTTAATTAAAAATAATTTTTTTTGTTACATATATATTAAAATTGTTGTACAAAATAATTAACATAACGCAGCGACGACTGTTCATCACTACGCGAAATTTTGGCTTCTGTAACGGTTAATAAAAGACTTCTGTAACGGTACACGAAACGTTACTGTAGCCCCCGTTACAGAATGTCTAATAACCGTTACAGATCTATAACGGTTATTAGACAATAACCGTTACAGTAGCCACTCTTCTGTAACGGTTATTATCTAATAACCGTTATAGTATTATGCAAGGGAAATCTGGTACAGCTTTTTGGAGAACATGTGTAACGGTTATTCTCTAATAACCGTTACAGAAGATTGGCTTCTGTAACGGTTATTAGAGAATAACCGTTATGGTATTGTAGAACGGTACATTTGGAGAAATATAACGGTTATTAGATAATAACCGTTACAGAAGCCAATCTTCTGTAACGGTTATTAGAGAATAACCGTTACAGATAATGTTTATAATAAAAAAAATGAAATTATAATATTCTGTAACGGTTATTCCTTAATAACCGTTACAGAAGGTCCTTTTTTTTGTTTCGTTTTTTTATTGGCTAGCCCAATTTGCTAGCCGAATTGGTACCAAATTGGTACCCAATTTACATTAGATAACACATGCAGCATACTGTTACAATCCAGTACTCCAAGAGATGCTTATCTGAACACTCATTAAAGCACGCAACTCTTCATATGATTAACAATTCAAAAATTAAAGCACGCAACTCTTCATATTTTCAGTTTCAAACTCATTTGTACTATAAATGACCAAACTGTAGAACCCCACGCCTTTTCAGTTTCAAACTAATTTCTCACTTCTCCCTCCTATCTCTCTACTCAAAAACCAACCATGGAAAACCTTGATCCCATCAGAGTTGATGAAGACGACATCACTGCTCCGGCCAGTGCAGAGATCACCAAATCCATTGTCATCCAAACCATGGAAGGTGTAACTTTGCTTGATGTCATGATAGAGATGAGAAGACGCCTCCCTGCAGGACAACACAGAGTGACAACACTCCTAGAAAACCGATTTCTCATAATCGGCCCCTCTGAGCAATGGCGCGATGAGATGTTTAGAAAAGGCACTATTGAAATCACATATGGAAACAACATGAGGCGGCCATTTCCCATCCTCATTGATCCTCCAAGGGAACTAGACCCCAGAGCAGACAGTGTGAGGCTATGGGTAAGAATTGCTGATCTTCCATTTGGATGGTGCTCATGGTATGGAGCAAACATCTTTTTCCCTTTTGGTACAGTTTTACATGCTGATGCACCAACATACATGGGTATAGATGCCAGATTAGCCAGAGTTGAAGTATTGGTTGAACATAGGGATAGAATACCAGCCTCTCGTGCATTTGAATTACACAGAAGAAATGGAAAAATTGACCTACTTCGGGTTCAGTACGTAGTTGAGGAACCACAAATCAGAAACCCACGTCATGAATACATCAAAGCTTTGCCTAGGATTGAATGGTCCCCTGCTGATGAGGCAAGACTGCAAAGTATCAATCCACCTGTTAGGGTTGATTCGGCAGTACTACAACCATGCGACAGAGCAAGAGAAAAGCAAAGAAAAAGGCTGCAAAAACCACAACCCCCAATAATACTCAAGCAAAAAAAGGAAGATAGATGAGGTCATCCCCTCAATGATTACTAGATCACAAACCAAGGGAGGAAGCAGAACTAAGGAGACAGGAGTTCTCATTGGAGACACCAGGGTAATCAAACCTACAAGCTCTAGTTCTAAAGGAAAAGGAGTACAAGAAGATCTTGAGGCACAGTTCAGGAAGGAGATGAAACAGGCTAGGAAAGAGAGCCACAGAGCTCAACATGAGGGCCCAGGGCACACCAGTGGGCCCAGTGTACCCCCTGGGTTCAACCTAAGCTCTCAGGAGACTGATACTGAGGATGAAAAAACTGACACAGAGAGTGACAATACAACCCCTACTGAGGACCAATCAGTCGATGAACTCATGAAGACACCCTCAGAGGAGCCCAGCAAGATGTCATTCTCCACAGAAAGTAACTCTACATTTCTTTCTAGTAACAATATGTGCAGAAGTCCTAAATAGCTTAAAGAATAGCTTCTTTCTAGACAATATGTTCAAAAGCCCTAAATAACTTCTTTAGTTTAGAGAATACATAAATCCTAGTTTAGAGAATAGCTCTACATAAGATCCTTATTTTGTTTATCCTTGTATAATCTTTACATAAATATACATTTAACTTTTTCAATAATTGCACTGACTTGAAAACAGACATGGAAAAAACCTTCATGGATTTGGCAAAGAAGCAGGAAGCAGCAAAGAAGAGCAATGGCTCCACTGATGACACATCCTCTACCTAGATGCTGCCCTTTTTTAACTTCTCAGTTATTTATTTATTTTAAATTCTACAAGCTCTAGTATGTTTGTTGTACTGTTAATATTACTGTTAATGGCAAGAATTGTGTGAATTGTGTGATGTTTAGATGTATGTTTGTGATGTTTAGATATAGAATCAAGCTTGAAACAATATAAATTGCTCTTGAGTAGAAAGGTTTCTATTGACATTTGACATTTGTGGCCAACAGACAATTTTTTTTTTTTGTAATTTGGTTCATGCGCAATTATTTAGCTCAATTATTTGTCAATTACAACTTAAAAGCAAAAAAAAAAAGCAGTTAACAAAAATCGCATATATATGAAAAAAGAGGAGTTTATGAAAGTACCGAAGAAATATAAAATTATCCAGTCGAAGCATGACTTTCGATCGATCGATCCGTTGAATCTGCTCTCCTTTTCCTTGTCGTTCTTTCGATCGATCCGTTGAATCTGCTCTCCTTCTCGTTCTTTCGATCGATCCGTTGAATCTGCTCTCCTTCTCATGAAAAAATCGAAATAAATAAGAAAAAAATATGAAAAAATACGGTTCAAATTTTTTATTTTTTACCTCAAATCTGCTCTCCTTCTTGTTCTCTTTTTTTTCAGAATTTTTATAAATTTTTTGCTATTTTTTGGAGTGAAACAGAAGGGATAAGAGAGGTATTTCTTTGGATATCGCAATAAAATGAAAAGAAGAGAGAAAGGAATGCGGCTGGGAAGACTTAACCTAAATACATAACCTTTCTGTAACGGTTATTTAAACATACCGTTACAGAAGACTGGCTTCTGTAACGGTTATTAGGTAATAACCGATACAGATAATTTTTATAATAAAAAAAATGAAATTATAATATTCTGTAACGGTTATTAGGTAATAACCGATACAGATAATGTTTATAATAAAAAAAATTAAATTATAATATTCTGTAACGGTTATTCCTTAATAACCGTTACAGAAGGTCCTTTTTTTTGTGTTTCGCCTGTTTGATTGGCTAGCCCAATTTGCTAGCCGAATTGGTACCAGATTGGTACCCAATTTACATTAAACACATGCAGCATATCACACATATATCAAACATATATATAATCATGCATATCACACAAACAATAAACAAAGTATTTAGTTTGCCTCACAAGTATCAATCAAATCAGAATCTCAATATCAGAATCGTACAATATCAGAATCTCAATATCATTAATAGCTTAGATAGAAGTGCTTGGTTTGTCTTAAATTTGGTCAGAACGTACCTGAATCATCAATATCAGAATCTCAATATCAGAACACCTGAATCAAGTTGTAGTCTTCCGAAGAGGTGCTTGGTTTGTCTTAAATTTGGTCATAATTGTCAGAGAACTTCTTCAATTCTTCCTTTAATCTCTTTGCCTTCTCCTCTCCCTCCCCCATCTATTAATACTCAATCCCCTCTTGCTGCCTCTTCCACTTCTCCTCCTTTTTAGTTCTTTCTTCAGATATGGCAAACCTTCATGATTGGCAATTTGTGCCTATGAACAGTGCTGCTGAGTTTGAAGATCTCAGACCTGATCATTTAAATGTGTTTTACTCTCCTTTACAAGATCTTGACCCTGAAAATGAAGTTTTGCACAGAGCGGCGATTGTTACATTCCAAGCAGAAGGATTACTTCCGCCTGATCTTGAGCACCGCTTGGGATTCAGACTTGCACGTCAGTTTGGTTTTGCAGTTCACCAGTATCGTCTCTCTCCAGTGCACCCAACCTCTGGAGATTTTCTTCTGGTTTGCCCAAATCAAGGGGTCAGGAATGAAATTTGCAGCCTAGGTGTCATTTACCTGCAGAATGTTAGATTGGTCCTAACAAGGTGGACTGAGCGTGCTGGTACAGTTTATGAACCTCCTCTTTATCGTACCAGAATCAGAATTACTGGTCCCCCTCTTCATCTCTGGAATAGAAGTGCCATTAACATGCTGGTGTCTGGGTTTGGTTATTCAATTTTCACTGCTCCTCACTTCTCTGATGGGATCTTCCTTCATTTGCGTTTGCTTATTAAAGGAGCTCATCCCTCAGAGATCCCTCATCATTTGGTTATCTCTGCAGACCCTCGAGCTGCAAGAGCTAGGGTACATATTGAAGGTTTTGAACAAGTTGGAGGGCCCACTGAACCACCTTTTGTAGGCCCCGGCAGGCCTTGGGTGCCTCCTCCGCCTCCTCCACCACCTCCTCCACCACCATCGACTGACACCGATTCAACTTCTACTGAATCAGCTTCTGTTGCTCCTCCTACTGGTTCAGCTTCTGGTGTTTCCTTGCCAGTACATTGTGCTACTGGTGATCCCTTTTTAGCTATTGCCTCTTCAAGTTTTCTGCCTTGGTTCTTTAATGCTATTAATGCCTCCTTTAATGTACAGCAGTTCTAAGTGCTTCTTCTCTAATCCTTAAATTTTTTGTTTAGCTCTGTATGTTTTATGGCTGTAATCCTTAAATTTTCTTCTTGGAATATCAACAAAGAGTATTCTTCTTTACTTTGCCTTCACTCTCTTCCTTTTCTCACCTGATCTGTGTATTATTGCTAGCTACTACTTGATGACGTTTACTATATGACAACACGAAATTCATGCCTATATATATGCAAATTATTAACGAAATGCAAAATAATTTAAATAAAGAGGAGTTCATGAAAATATACTTTGAACTTCTGATCCGTTTGAATGTTGAAAAGTGCGCGCGACTGAGAGTTAGATGAGTGAGGATGATATTTTATTTATACATAACCATTCTGTAACGGTTATTTCCTAATAACCGTTACAGAATCACTAAAAAAATAAAAACAAAATTATTTGTCTCTATGTAACGGTTGTTGGATAATAACCGTTACAGAATATAAGAAATCTGTAACGGTTATTATCCAACAACCGTTACAGAAGGTTGATGCATTTTTTTCTCTGACCATGACGAAAATGTTATTACGGTTGTTTCATAATAACCGTTACAGATTTGTGGCGCCAATTTTCCCGCCTAATGCCTCACTATTCTGTAACGGTTATTTCAAAAACCGTTACAGAAGTGCCGTTACAGAAGGTCCTTTTTTCCGTAGTGCATGTCTAGTATAATATATATGTGGAAAGCAATTACGAGTTGAACGATTCTGATTTCTGCCTAAAATTGCAACAAGTAAACCGTATTGTAATCTCGTGCATTTTGTATTTTTGATTGCGTGCTTTCCTTCCTAGTTTTAGTTCTGTTGAAGTTCACGCATAAAGCTCATGGAAACTAATAAAAGGAAACTGTTTACAACGATCAAAATAAAATTTTTTTTTCCTCTCAGGAGCCCTTTGTCTAATTGATCTTGGGACCTGCCAAAAGAAATAGCCAGTATCATAGTACGAATCAGGAAACCCATAAAAACTCGCGTCAAACTCCACCTTTCTGGACACACCAGTCTCGTAATTATGAACTTTAATGTAGCCAAACAGTTTTTTCATTTTCCAAAGCCAATGTTCGCCCTCATCTTTTATCAAGAGTTCCAATATTGGTCCTCTAAGTAAACGATATGACTCGGGATACCCGCCGTAGTTAGTAATGCGATAGAGCAATCTCCAAGTGTTACTATTATAATCCGTCAAGACCCATATATAAATTGTCCCATTGATTTGTACAGGGCAACCCAAGCCAGCTTTCGTCTCAATCAATGGTTCGTAAGATCCGCGATCCATCTCCTTCATTGTGATTCGCCTAGAGATTGTGTAAAACGTTTCCAAATTAATATCAAAGGCCATGATTTTGTGCGAGCAAAATGCAAACTCTTTTCTAGTAGACCAATGCAGACGGCTATTCATCAAAACTGCTCCATCAATCCAACTTTGAAGGCAAGGAAAGTATTCGTACCGGTGGACTCTTCTCCAAAAACCGGTGCCCAGATCATGAACTAGATATCCATTTTGATTCACGAAGGCAAAAACTCTATAACAATGGCTACGTTGATGGTAATACAAGCCACAGAGGGGCACACGCCTATTAAGTTTCTGTGATGGTTCAAAGGGCGGGGTTTGCATCCATTGGTTGGTTTGCGAATTATAGATATGGATAATTTTTTTTTTTGAAACAAGTGGGAAACACCCCACCACTTTTTCATTGACTGAAAAAGCATAGTTATTACAACAAATCTTGTATCAAAAAACAAAGGACCCGGCACTGGTACCAAACAGACTGATACCAGTGCCCCCAATATTATCTACCACTCCATCTCTCATCATACCAAAGCAACATCCCATTATTACAACACCAAAACAAACTATCTGTTTGAAGCAGCAAAAGTAGATCATAACTAAACAACATGTATCATACTGCTGCCCCTTTCTGCAAACTCCATTCCTCTTGGACCTCCATCTTCAAGCTGAGCTGGCAGATGCTCCTCTGACCACAAGTCCCTTACTTCCTGTCTGATATCTGATTTCCAAAGCCCTGACCAGTAATTCAAGATTCTTTTAACAGCTGAAATACTTTGCATATGAGTATGAGGTTTAGCATCTTGAAAGCAGCATTCATTTCTATTTTTCCACAGAATCCATAAAATAGCTACACAGTAATATATAAAAGCTTGCTTGCATTGCAACCGATCAGCAGTAAAAATCAAATCTTCTAAACAATGTGGTTCATCTGAAACATCAATTATCTTATAAAGCCATTTCCAGATTTTGGAATTTTGAGGACAGTTGAAAAACAAATGATCTATAGTTTCAAGATAGGAGCAATAACCACACTGTGGATTACCCTCCCATCCTCTTATCACCAGGTTATCCCTAGTTAAAATTTTTCTTTTACTCAAAATCCATAAAAACATCTTTATCTTATTAGGAATTTTGAGGTTCCAAATATTATCCTTATTACTAACAGAGATCCCTCCAAATTCAATCCATTTGTACATTTCCTTAGTGGAATATTTCCCATTTGCCCCTTGATGCCAGTACATCTTATCAGAATGTAAAGAGAGAGGAAAATAGCAACAAAGCTGTTGCAAAATGCTAAAATCTCTTTGTTGAGATCTGGATAACTGCCTTCTAAAAGTGAGATATCTCATATCGTCTCTCAAAGCCTGTGCAACTGTAATATGAGGATTTGTACATATTTGGAAAAGAGAATGGAAAGTAGTTTTAAAATTACTCTCCTGACACCATCTATCATACCAAAATTTGGTAGAAAGACCATTCCCTACAGCATAACTACTATGAATATGTATGATCTGAGCATAATTCATGATCTTTTTCCAAAAGAAAGACTGAACTCTATCCTCACCAAAAACCCCATATTTGTATTCAAAATGCTTTTCCACCACCCTTTGGAATTATGATCTCTAAATTTCCAATACCATTTACACAGCAAAGAAATATTCATGCATCTCAAATTTTTTATTCCTATCCCTCCTTGACTGTGACTACGACACATTGTTTCCCAATTTACTAGGTGATATTTTTTCCTATCTCCAGCATGCCATAAGAAATTGCATCTTATTTGATCTAATTTTTTTTGAATGGCAACAGGCATATAATAGAAAGACATCATATAGACAGCCAAAGAAGATAACACACTTTGAATCAAAACTAGTTTTCCTCCATAAGAAAGAAAGTTTCCTTGCCAACTCTGTAATCTAGACTGAAACTTATCTATAATTGGTTGCCAATGAATATTTCCTAATCTTTTCCAATGAATTGGTATTCCTAAGTAGAGAATAGGAAAGTTTGCTACTTTGCACCCAAACATTGCTGCTAACCCTTCAGCTCTCTCATCATCTATATTTAGAGCATACAAGTCACTTTTATGAAAGTTAATTCGCATACCTGAAATAGCCTCAAAGCCAATAAAAATCCATCTGAGCACTTGCATCATGGTTGGATCTGCTTGACACAATAAAATTGTATCATCAGCATAATGCATATTAATAATTGAGTGTCCCTCATCTATAGGAGCTCCTAAACCTCTAATTAAACCACTATCTCTAGCTTTTTTTATCATTTGATTAAGACTATCTGCTACTAGATTGAAAAGAAGTGGGGACAGGGGATCTCCTTGTTTTAAGCCCCTTTTAACCTCAAAATATCTAGATAGTTTGCCATTGATATTAATACACACATGTCCTCCTACTAGTAATTTTTCTATCCATCTCACCCATTTCTCATGGAAGCCTCTGGATTTTAAAACTTCCCATAAGAACTGCCAATTCACTCTATCATAAGCCTTTTCAAGGTCAATCTTTAAAACTACACCTTCAGTTTTTGATCTCTTTGTAGAATGTAAAATCTCATGTAAGCATACAGCATTATCAAGGATAAATCTGCCCTTAATAAAGGCTGCTTGTGTTTGATCTATCAATCTGTCAATGACTAGAGACAACCTATTTGTAAGCACTTTTGTGACCCATTTGTAAATACAGTTAATCAAACTAATTGGTCTATAATGCTTTATCTCCATGGCATTCTTCTTCTTAGGGATCAAACTGATAATCGCTCTATTGAGTTTAGAAATATCTAACCTATCTTCATAAAAGGCCTCAAAGAGTTTCATCACATCAGTTTTAATCAAATCCCAATTTTTCTGAAAAAAATAGAAAGTCATACCATCTGGTCCTGGCGTTTTGTCTGCTGCAGAATCAAAAAGAGCTTTCTTGATCTCATCAACATGGAAAGACTCTGTAAGTTTATGATTCTCTATATCTGTGAGTTTCTGTTCCTCCTTCCAGAAGGACGAATGCATATCTGCAAACTTATCACCTGGTACTCCAAACAAATCCACATAAAAGTTAACAATATGAGACTCTATCTCTTGCAGATTATTTGTATAACTATCATCAATATTTAAACCAAGGATCAGTTTTTTCTGATGTCTCAAAGTAGCTATCTTATGAAAATATTTTGTGTTATTATCCCCTTCAAGTAACCATTTCAATCTACTTCTTTGTTGCCAATAGATCTGTTCGGAATCATAAATTTCATCTAAGTCTCTCAAATGATCATTAATAGTGTATAATTCTTCATCTGTCCAATCCCTATCTTCTTGGATTTTGTTCATCTCATCTATTATCTTAAGATGAGCTGATTTCTTTCTCTTGATTTCACCATAATAGTTCTTAACCCAACCTTTAATTTTCCTTCTTAACTGTTTTGAATTTTTACTCCACTGTTTAGCTAAATCATTAGTGTTATCAACATGAGACCACCATTTAGGTAATAATTTCTGGAAATCTTCATCATCACACCAAGTTTTATCTACTCTAAAAATTTGTTCAGCACTAAACCTATTACCATTACAATCCAAAAGAAGAGGAGAGTGATCTGATTTGTACCTAGGTAGGGCAGTAACCACACTTCTATTATAGTGTTCATCCCAATCATGAGAATAGAAATATCTATCTAAAAGAGCTAAACAAGGTTTGTCTCTCATACTAGACCAGGTATATTTTTGTCCAGACAAAGGGGATTCAATCAAACTTAGGGTGTCAATCATTTCATTAAATTTTTGTGCCCCAGAAATATGAAAATGGTTTCCATTCTTTTCAAATCTAAATCTCAAAGAATTAAAATCACCTAGTACTATCCAAGGCCCCTTCCAACAGGATCTTAACTCAATTAACTCCTCATAAAAGAGTTTCTTATACTTATACTTTGTAGGGCCATAAACCACAGTCATACCAAACTCAAAATTATCTCTTCTATCAAGTAAAACTACAGACACAGTAAAATTGGCTATTAAAGAACCTTTCAATTGAAACTTATCAGTATTGAAGGCTAAAAGCACTCCTCCAGCAGTCCCCACTGCTGGGAGAAACACAAATTCAAAATTTGCAGGCATAAAAGAGTACACAAATCTTCTAGAAAAAGAATGTTTTTTTGTCTCCTGCAACCCTATTATATCACATTTATTATTTTGTATCAACTCTGCCAAAAATTTTCTCTTAGTCCCCTTCCTAAGCCCCCTGGCATTCCAACAAAGCATCTTCATCATTTAATCACTGATCTTACCCCACATATAATTTTATCCAACTTATCTTTTTTCTCTCTATCTCTCCTTAAAAATCTAGGACCGTGCTGTAATTTGAATTCAATTTCATCTATAGTAGAATCAAACTGTTGTTTTGAAAGAGTTCTAAGAAATTGTATATTAGCAATACTCTCATCAATTGTATCTGCTAACACAATTCCACAACAGTCAAATAATCTCAATACCTCCCCATCATCTAGATCATTAAAAGGAAAATTATCTAAAGCATTGCACTTACCAGGAGCAGGGACTTCCAGATTCTTCTCTTTCACTCTCTGAATTGCTCGATCTTGCACATGTTGAGAAGGCTTCAGCAACTTCTGCCTCAGACTCTGTCTAGTTGTCTCCATGCCACTAGTAGTTTTTGCTGGAGAAGCAGGTTCAATGGGAGGTTGATTGAACACCACTAACTGCCTCTCTGGATTGGATTGACTGGTTGTATTCATCTCCATACCAGAACATAATTCCTCTTCACAATCCAGCTTTTCTACCAAAGGTATCTCAGTCTCTGTCAGATCAGCATTTACACCTGCTCTATCTCCTACCATCAGAGACGTAACAGTAGCTAGCGCACTTTCCGCCTGAGTGCTGACATTCTGAACACTAGGAGCCTGAGGAGGAGGTTCCTCCATGTACAGTTCTTCATCAACCTCATCATCAGACATGAGATCTTCATCCTCATCTCCTGGTGTATCTTCAGCAACAGGCCTCTTTCCATGTGGATCTGAGGAAGGACCAGCTTCTCCTGATTTTGAACCAGGATCTGGTCGTCTCATCCAGATCTTCCTTTTTTTGTTTCCTACACCTCCTTTGAATCCAGGAGTGTCAACAATAAACTGCACTGTCCTCCACACCCATTCTCCTCTTTCATTACGAAACCTGATCTCTCTTTCTGGAGGTATCCTTTCCATCTTACATACTCCAATGCGAATCTTTGCTTCTCGAAAGCACAATCGCTCTTTAGTAGCAAGATCTATCTCCAGGAGTACACCAAATTCCTCAATCAACCTTTCAAACTCAAATTTAGACCACAATTTCATCGGAAAACCAATGATTCTCACCCAAACACTCTTGAGCCTCTGTCCAGCATCCATGGATGGATGCCATGGTTCGACATGAAACGGTTTCTCCTCAATTAGAGCACTCTCTTCAGCCAACACCTTCTCTCGCCACCAGCTAGGTCCGTCAATGAGCATTAGGCCCGCGGGAGTCTCCGATACACGCCATCGGAAGTTCACCTGAGATCTGAGATCAGCCAGGATCCTCTCTCTCCCCAAACCTTCCACATCATAGAGCACCACGCTGCGTTGAAAGGCAGCTTCGAGCTCTTGAGTTGCTGGAGAATCATTGTAAGCTTTCAATGGAAGCATCGTCAGATCGACTTTCTCTTTCAGATCTATTTTCTCTCTCTTTAATGGTGATTCTCTCTCTTGCGCTGGAGTAGGGACAGAAGTTTTTATAGAGGAGGCGACAAGCAGATTGGAATTGAAGGAGTTGGTTATTTTCTCACACTCCCAGGAGCGGTGACCCACCCGTCGGCAAGCGAAACAAACTAATTTGTTCCGACTGCTGGCTGCGAGATGCCCCTTCTCACCACATTTGTAACAGATCGGCTTTTTTGAATCGGAATTTTGTCGAATAGCCATGATTTTTTGCTTCGCCCTGGCTTCCAAGTCTTCTCCAGTTTTTGATTTCTCTCCGTCTCCATTCTTGATTGGCTGAGTAAGCGCCTCTTTGTATGGAAAGGCTGTCGGTGGGACCAAAGAATGAATCTTGGATGCATCTTGAGTATTGTTTGGTGGTCCCCAATTGCCAGATTCTACCGCCGCACAGAGTAATGTCACCGCCTGACCCAGAGTACCCATGGCTTGTTGTAGAATGACGACATTGTCCCTGAGAGTGGGGATAATCGTGGGACCAGATTGCTGTGGTAGTAACGACGGAGCGCTGCTACTCATCCTCTCTCTCTTTCGTTGCTTTTGCATTCATTGAATATTCTTTCGCAGAGGAATTGACGGAGAAAGGCTTCTCTTCCGTCAGTGACGGCTTGAGGAAAGCTCAAACCTAGAGGAGACCGGAGACAGAACAGGACCCGGCGCTCTAGCAATGTAAGCGAGCCATGTGTAGAGAAGATGAGGCGAAGGTCCGGATGGTGGGGAGAGCGTTGATTTGAGAAGAGTGGGATATAGATATGGATAATACTTTGGTCGATGTTTTGTTGTAAGAAGCATAGCATCTCATTGCAAGCGTCGACAAGGCATAGTTTGGACAGGTCAGGTACCAATGGGGGCCTTTCAATTGTGATGACAGAAGACGCTGAAGCCCTGTCATACCAGTCATTTGCTAGATGTAGATAAAGGTGGTCTTTTGGTACTTTGCCATGACGTGGATGGAGATGCATTATCAATGCAGGCTTGATTGGAGATCTTGATCTTTCAAAGGTTAAATCTGAAATAATGTTGTGGAATTGCTTCGAGACATATAAGCAGTGCCTCAATGATGCATTAGACAGTTTGACGAGGATTTCAAACATTATATCATCTGGCAACCACACTGTCGCCTGCTCTCTCTCTTTTTTCTTTGTCAAAAAGAGTAAAAGATTCTCAAAAGTCTCTCTAGCTCCTTTGACGAGATCAACTGTCATGTTTCTTGGTGGCATGGGACTCTTCAATACATATATATAATGTGCTCAATCTTTTCAAACTAATCTGCATGTACTTTTCTCTTCAGCTAATGATTTGGCACCGGGAATTGCAAATGAAAATATTACAGATGATGGTAAATGGATGAAGAAAAGGAGAGGATTCAGGTAAAACGCAAATTCTTTCAGCTTAGGTTGGCCTTTTATAATATGTATTAACTATTAAGGAAGAAATTTTCTATATATAACTTTTAAAAAGCAATTCCTAAATAAACTAAATTAATTATTTACAGACCATTATTATGGTGCTTTAATCATTTTTAAAAGAAAAACATGGCCTAATTTTCTTTTAGCAAGTCATCTTTGGTCTACCCAATTTGAAGTTCGCTTCCATTGAAAAGATATGCTTTGTTCTCCCAAAATAAACCTCTCACAAGAATTCCTACCTTTTTTATCATCTATCTAGTATCAAATTAAAAAAGAATTATATTAAATAAAAAGCTGAAACTTTCGTCATTTTCCGTGAATGCCAGCATGTTTCAGACTGACTAACATGTCCAAAACCAAAACTCAATTCAATCAAGCTGTTAGTTACTTCTACTCTATATTAGTTGTCTAATAGCAAATTGCCAGAGTCTACAGCCGGCAATTTTTGTTTATTAGTGCTAACTCTGAAACCTATGTTAGTGGGAAAAAAAATGTAGAAAGAACTTCAAAGCTAACATGATAAAGCTGTCATTATGCACAGTTTTTGGGATTTCGCCCCTTCATCTTTTTGTATGATATCTCAATTGCTATTTGCACCTTGAATTATTTGGCACATTTGATTAGGTCTAATTAGGAATTATGTACACCAATCAGTGCCTTAGGATGTCCCATGAGGTCCACTAGATATGACTCAAAAATATATTTTTCTATTTTCTTCTACATTTCAATACAGAACACCAGAAAAAATGAGTCTAGATTTAGAATGTAGGTTCTGTTCTACGTACCGTATTATTACAAAGAAAGAATAGATTATAGATATAAGTTCCTATAGTCACATAAAGACGTTTGTATTTGAGTCACCTTCTATTAACTAATTATAATTTTTTTTTTGTTGGCATTTAAGTTTCTTTATGCTATAGTGGTATGAAGAAATTTTTGTAGCTATATTCTCTTTTAGCTAGACCCTTAGTGAAAATATTTGGGGGCCCTGGCCCTCTGTGAAATTGCAGAGAAGAAGTTAGTCCCGATGGGTTTTGAATCCTGGAACGTTTTATGTGAATTATAATATAATTAAACGAAAGCGTTACCTGAATTAAATTAATTATTTTATGATCTTAAATAGAACTGCTATGCTCCTCAATACCTCAATGCCCACGCGCACATCAAAATTAGAAGGAAGCTTCTTAAGAGAACGAAACCCCTCTTTAGTGCCCTTTTGCCTAAAATTAGAAACACCTTCTCGATATATTCAATGAATACGGTACGGTAATGTAGAAGGTATTTCATACCCGCACTAGTTAAATTTTTTTTATCTGTATCCTATCCGTATCGGTTAAAAAATAATTTTACCCGTACCCGTTAAGAATTAACGGTATGGGTACGGTAACGGTAAAAAATGGATATAATAACAATAAAATTTGGACACTCTGTATAAATAAATTATATCAATAAGTATATTAATAAAGTGTAACAATGATGACAAATATTTTAGATTTTTACTTTTTTATTTTTTCGTATACTGAATGGAAAGAATTATTGATCTTAAATAAAATCTAGCAATATTTTTTACCAATTATGCAATATAAGATGTCATATGTATCATGTAATTGTGGCAATTATCCGTTATGAAAACGATACGAAATAGTTTTTACCCGTATTTGTACCCGTTAAATTAACGAAAAAAATTCCTTACCCATACCCGTACCCGTTAACTTAACGAAAATAAAACTTTACCCATACATGTCTTATACGGTATAGTACGGGTTGGATAAACAGATAAACGAATTTCATTGACAGCCCTACGAAAGAGAGATAAAAGAGTGGCTTAGAGCAATTGCTATCAACATATGTATATAGCCTATTTTCATGATTGACTTGTTTCTTGATGACCAACCCATTTATACAGAGATCTAATGAAACTTAATCTCCAAAAAATGTCATAATTGTGCAATGCCCAAAATATTTTAGATTATTTCCAAAATTCCTAGTCATAAATAATCTAACAAGTCCTTAAAAAATTTTTTGAACTAGTTAGTTATCGGAAGTTTTTTAGTCAGTCCAAAAATAAAAGGAAAAGATATAAAGGATTTGGGACCTTCTAAAAATTGCACAAGTGGTCAACATTTGGAACGATGATCCCTAATTTCTGCGCATTGTTTCTTATATTGAGTATACATTTTCATACAATGTCCAATTTAGATTATTAAAATTGTGTTTGAACCTTGCTTATAACTAACAAAAAGATCTACAGCTTTTCTATTTTGCATTTCCCAATTCAAAATACATCATGGGTCATAACTTTAATTGAACATGAAATATTTGTTTTATACAATACAACACTTGCAATAAATTTTTTTGTCCATTATTCATTTAGAATTAAAAGTTTCTCAATAAAAAAAATTAAGATCTTTTTATTAAGATTTTAGTACAGTTTGAATCATCCCAATCGGATTGGAGTGATAAGGATCATCCCCGATATTCATCATCACATTATCCCAACATTTAGTAACGTGTTTTTTTATTTTGGGTAAGGATTATCCAAGCGTTTTTCAAAAACATAAATCCAAATACTCATTCTCTGTTTCGCTCCCCTCCCCGTTCTTATATTTCGCTCAGTTGAACAATTACGATTAACTTCAATAGTTACATATTAACTTCAACAGTTGCATATTAACTTCAACAATTAATATATATAACTAGAATAGTTACGATTTTAACTTCAACAGTTACAAATATTAACTTCAACCGTTACGTTATTACTTTATATATTAACAGTTAATATATGTATAACTAGAATAGTTATATAAATTAACTTCAACAGTTATGATATTAACTTCAACAATTATAAATATTAACTTCAACAGTTACGATATTAACCTCAACAGTTATATATATTAGCATTTAATATATATAAATAGAACAATTATATATATTAACTTCAATAGTTATATATATCAACTTCAACATTTATGTATATTAACTTCAACAAGAGGGGCTGGATAATTAATGATACTTAATATGTAATGGTTGAAGTTGATATGTAAACTAGTAGGGACGTCGCGCGTTGCGCGACCAATTTTTGCTTTCATTTTTTTTTGTTGAATTTTACTATTATGGTAGTTTGTTTTACTACATCTATCGATCAAAGCACAGTGCAAATAGATAAATAACAAAAAATAAGAGGAAAGATAGGAAACAAATGTTAAGAGTTTTTTCATGCTCTCTTTCTCAGGAATATTGGTATGAATAATAAGATTTATAATTTGCTATAAATAATAAAATTTAATTAATCTCCTATGCAATTCCCAAAAGAAATAGAAACCATCTATTTCAAAATTTAAAAGACCGTAAAATATCAAATCACATACACAGCTTTCGACAATTGTATTGTGCTACAAATTTGTAAAATAATTTGATCTCTAGCGCACAGGTAAGTACTTTAAAACAAAGTTTCTTTGCTAGTTCTTTCCCTCACAGGTCTCCTTACCTTGGATTTAGATTCACCACTTGCAATATATTTATTAGTCCCCCCCCCCCCCCCCCTCCCAAAAAAAAAAAAAAAAAAAAAAAAACACTGATGGATCAACTACCAGCCTCTTTTTATAAAAATACCAGTTAGGAACATGAACTACATAGCTGATAGCTCAGGCTGTTCTAACACAACAAACTCAGTATTTTTCATACCGATTTGTTTCAAAATAAGCACATCATACAATTGACACTCAAAAAAAATTGAAAAATATAAACAGAACTGAATCTACAAAAAAAAATTCTTTGACAAAAAATTAAGATGAAATAAATCAATTCTTTGTCTGTAAAGTGCTTGAATGATCCAATTAACTGGCTGCAAGAGAATAGAATCATATATTAGCAATAGAATAATGAAGAATGCATCTAAAGTACTGATGGTTGAATTGATGCCTGTAAAGCTTACTACGACAAAATTCTCAAATCAAGAAATCATGTCTTATACCATGAACAGACCATTTTAACTACACATCCAGGGGCCATCCAATACCCATGGGAGTTCTTGCCAAGCAACCTCTCCCTTCTTCATCTAGTTCAGAACCGACAGTGCACATCACCAGTGATTCCCTCGGCGCTGCTATGACCATTTCAAGCTTAGAGAACTGGTTGTTTCCATCCTTCTCAACTCCTCTGTACTTCCCTCACGCTTAATTTGAGAGGGCCATTAACAAATCAAAAGAAGGCAACCAATTTTACTCGCTCTTAATTGGAGGAAGAAAGTAACCTGTTATTAATTAATTGAATTTTCAGTTTATGAAAAACAATCAGAGTTGATAAACTTATCTCAACACCTTTTAATTTCCCTTTGGTAGTAGCAATTAGGTCATTGACGGAGGAGAAGGGGGCGGGATGGACAGAGAGACCAAGGGGGTTCGGGCGGAGTTGGTGGCGAAGTGGAGGGGTTGGGTTGAGGGTTTTACGGAGGAGGCGGCAGCAAGGTTTGATGAAGCATAGCCGGATAGAGTATGGTACATACGAAGAACAAAAGGAATAGCTGAATCGGCGAAGAGTACGAAACGTAAGCGGAGCGAAACGCTTTTCAGTAGCGCAATAACCGCGTGTCCGCAAAAAAGCAATCGGACTCCCACGCATCTTTATTTAGTATATACTGATACTGATGTTGAAATTAATATGTAATTGTTGAAGTTACATATTAAAGAGGAGCGAAGCACAAGGGTGGGGAACGAAAGCGAAGCAGAAGACGCGGAGATACGCATGGATGATCCTTGCCAAAAATAAAAAACGCGTTATCATCCCCATCATACCTGGAATCCTCAATAATTAACTAATTTTTTCATTAATAAAAGTTCACAGATAATGAGAATGATAGAATATTGGAGATGGTATTGCGGATCGTATAAGAGAAAATAAAAAATAATACGCGACCGTATGAAACTACGAAATATATAAGTTTAAAACTGCACACGTAAAAGGAACTTTTTTTTTTTTTTGAATTTTCAATATGCCGTCACATATTTTGCCACAGTTTAAAATTTTCAATATGCCGCTACCTCACCTGGCATATCCCAAAAAAAAAAATAACTATTTAAAATTAAATGAATAGTAGAGAGATACATTAGCTTTATTATTTATATATTGCCATTAGATATTTTTACTGACATCGTACTAATGACTTTTAAGCAAGCTTTTAAAAAACGACATTTTTTCAGAAATAACGGTATTTTGTAGTCAATCGCACGAACGTTAAAAAAATAATAAAATAACGTAACGCGTCATTTACGTTTTTTCGCCCAAAAAAACAAAAAAAATTGTGTTTTTTCGCCGATTAAATGTGTACAATATCAAAAGACATCGTGTATTGAGAAAATAGTGTATTTGATACTTATCGTGAATAAAATACTTAGAGATGTTCAATATCGTATACAATATCATGTACCACTGTCTCTCTAAGTACAATATCGTGTACCAATCGTCCATTCAAATGTAGTACTGTACACAAGAATACATATGAGTTTGACACCGATGTTCGCATATATACACCGTTTTTTTCGACGTTTTTTCGTCAAAAAAATGCCACTTCGTTAAATCAACTTCGGACTGTTATACCAAAAAAAAACTTATTTTAAAAGCTTGCTTTTAACTGATACTGTAATTTTATTAATTGTTGTTATTTTCACATTTTTTAGCAAGTTGATAAGCCATAAAATAATAATATATTAATATTAGTATACTGATGAATGATGATGATTATAATGACAATAGTAATAATAATATAACCACCAATAAGAATATTAAATAAAATAATAGAATAAAAATTAGCAACAACATTCGTATTAATTAATTATAATAATCAGGAAAACAACAACATGTATATGAGAAGGATTTTGTTGGTACATTTTTTGACTGCCACATATGCCAACAAATTTCAACACTGAGATGAGAACTAATCTATGGTTATGATCAATTCAACAAAAGCACTACCAAAAGAATTATTTTTGTCTTTTTCAATGTATCAAATATTATTATATACGTAGTAAACACTAAACAGCACGTAGCGCTCTCAAGTACAAACTAACTTTGGGATTTTTGGGTTGGATACTGGCCACTGGGAGATCAGTCGCGAAGCTAGCGACACAGGGTCTAAAATAATATATTCCATATTCAAAATAATAATTCAAGACAATATAAAAAAATAAAAATTACAACAATTCTCTGCCAGTTTCATTTTTTGATAATTTAATAATTTTACATAATAGATTCATTAGAAATCTCATTAAACACCTCTCTTTATATATAAGTTATAAGACAACTATTCATCCAAGCATTTTGCATCCTATTTCTAAGTTTTGACTTAATAAACTTTATTGCGGAGAATGCTCATTTGACCGATGCCGTTGTCACCGGTTAAAGCAATACCGATTTGAGAAGTAGGTACAGATGAAAATGTCAAATTTTTCTTGATCCCAACTAGCATTTTAGACAACTCATTGAGATCTCGTATATCATGAAATCTTTCATCTAATTAGCAAACATCCATGATGTAAGTATCAATTTGAGTATCATCCCTTAAGAGATCTCTAGGTAGATTAGTTTGCTAAAATCAGATAAGAACAAAGTTTAATTTTATATTTGACGATGTAATGAATTTTATAATACAACTATACAAGTACTTTCTTTTCTCAAGTGGAACAACGCTTTCGTTCACAGGTTCATTTTCCAGAACTTGCAGCCACATAGCCGCTTTATTGTTTTTTCAAACACAACATTAACTCGGTGTCCTTTTACCATCATAGACTTATAGAGTAAATAAATTGCAAAATAGAAAGTGGCAGAGCGCTGCAGAGAAGAGAGGAAGAGACCAGCAGAGGGGAAAGGAGGACGTGTAGTGCGATTGTGCGAAGGCTAAGGGATAAGGGGAATAGACGATTGCTGCAATTCTGCCTCCGTCGGCAACTCAGCGTGCTTCGCTAGTACCTCTGCGTGTCTGCGTTGAAAAAACGGAAAACCGAATAGACTCTTCGCCAGAGAGGAGGAATTTGAGATGAGTCCTCCAAAAATTTCAGATGGGTCCACTGTATTTTTTTTATTTACATATAGGTCCTATTCCAAGTCCAAAAAAAAAAAAAATCAGGTGGATCCATTGGCCCACCATGCAGCACGTAGCTTCGCCCCCAGGGAGATGCATGGAAGGTTTTTTTTTTTTCTTTTCTTTTTTCCTTTTTTTTTTAATCTGGAATCCCAATATTTCGTAAAAAAACTTTTGTTCGAGATTCTTTTGAAAAGCTTCTATGAGTCTGTCATTTCAGGATTACAAATCCATCCTTGAAATCTACAAAAAAAGAACCAAAAGGTCACAATCTATCCAAATATAGAAGTTGCAATTTAGAAACAGTGATGTATAATTAATTGCCAGCATCCACTACCTTTTTTTTACTCCAACGAACCATTAATTGTTTGAAAAATTTAATAAAACAGTTGCTCTTTTAATTATTACCTAAATAACACGGGAGCCCTCTTACTCATCTTCTCTTGTAAAGAGATCAATTAATACAAAGTTTAAATTAGATCAATTATTGTAAAGAGATTAATTAATACAAAGACCATTTGTAGGATAGCTGCCAGTAATATGGTAAATTATAAAATGCATCACAGTAACTCTTGCAAAGATGCTGCAATCCTCTAATCAATAAAGATGCTGCCTTTACAAAGCTTTACACATTGTTGGTTAACTGACCTTAAGACTCCTGACAACAGAAACCTTGCAACCTAGCATTCTGTATCTTACCATTATCATATTGAGAAAATGAGAAGATTGTATAACATGTATGATCACCTCCTCTGGTGAAGAGCATCTCAAAAGTAACCAAATGTCCAATGAAGTCACTGTACTGCCAGTGATTTACTAGTTGAAACATTGAACTATAATGGAGATTTACTGATGCACCCATGATGGATTAAGTTATGATTATCTTGGACATGGATTAGTGATTCAAATGGTACATCTTTCTTTGTTGTTCATGTTGGTTAACTTCTTTTTATTTACCCAAACCCAAATCTCCACAGTTTATTATCGTCTGATGATGCAAAGGTGCTGTAAAAACTATAATCGATCTGAATGGCTTTACATGGTATAGAAATTATTTATTCATATGCGAGATAACTTGACACAAACGAATATTTCTTAATTTGTAGGTTTCTAAAAGAGCCCCATTTATCCTATTGTTAAAGATAGAGGCATATTGAGCCGATTTTAGAAAAAAAAAATAATAATGATGGCATACGAATCTGAATATTTTGGTTGATCATAAGAAAAATATATAAGCGCTGAAATGTTACTGCAAGGGCTTCGATTAAAAAAAAAATCTGACCTTTTATTCTTGATGCAAAGACAAGAATGGACTAAGCTGCAACCATCCACACACTTCTGCCTAAACTACGCGTTGTGCAACCATCCACACACTTCTGCCTAAACAACAGAAACTACGAAAGAAACAAACAAAAGAACATCAAATACTGCAGCCAAATCTTGTAGCGCCAAATGGTGCATTGGATATTCAGAAATCACAATTAGTTTATTATTTTATTTGAAATTTTTTACTCCTTATATGAATGGTCCACTATTATCAATTCATAGATCAATTTATGTTTTTTTAAGCGTTGAAATATTAAGTAGTGTCATTGTAAATTGAATAATCAATTATATAATTGTATAAAACCAATTATGCAAATAATAAAAGAATCTAAAAAATCAGATAACAAAATAAATTGAGTCAGAGTAAAACCATTCCAGAAAAGAAGATTTCAAAAGTGTATTTAATAGCCGAGAATATTCAACTAACCTTTTTAACTGCTTCCGCCATGTTCAAATCACAACCAGAATGAATTGAAGACTGATGTTTTTTTATTTGTAAAATTAGCTCACCGTCATATACTAATACTGAAGAATTCAAACATTAAAATATCTTATAAAAGTACGTACATGTCAGCGCCAATCACAACAGTCAATTACATCAGAACCCTGGAAGAAAAAAAAAATGTTTATCAGAAAATTAAATCTAAGGAACCTTATTCTCACCTTGACAATAAGGTTCATCTATTGTTAGTTAAAAAAAAAAGAAAGAAAAAAGGAATATGTATTATTGTGAGGTAGAAATATTTTCATAAATAAACTATGCAATAGTTGTCCCAAAGTGATGCAGATCATCGATTGCTCTCTTGTAGTTGGCGTACTCAAAATTGTCCCTTAGAGCACTCAGTTTCTACAGGGTATCCATAATCTTGCCATACCCTTACGATTGACAGAAAATCAATGCACTTAAATATAGTACATTTGGTGGTATTGAGTCAACATGGCAAAGTAGTCAGAACTTTGGTAACAAATGTGACCATACATTAAGAAGTGGTACCTGCACAACATTCTAATCAAGGATTAAAAGTCCTAATTAATTAAGTAAAAAAACATTGAAGGCTAATCAGTGGTTAAAAGAGGCAAAACACGACAAAGAGACCAAATGAGAGCTGCTTAAAAAGGACTGAAATAAAAAGATTATCCTCAGGGATTCTCAAAATTCTTCACTATGTTTGCACATGCACAAACAAGCACTTTTTTTTGTTTTTGTTTTTGTTTTGTTTTGTGAATGGCATTTTCCCCTAAAGTTAATGTGTGTTTGGATGCACAAGAATAAGGATCCGAACAAGAATAAGCTCCAATTTTTTTATTTTTGTGCAACCCAAACAACAATGGAATAAAAAATTTAGACCCTTAATCATATTCTAACAAAACCATGATTTAAGAATAAGAAATTTAGATAAGCACACATTCCGAGATTCCTTATTCTTATTCCTTATTCAACTGTGTATCCAAACTATATATAGTAGGAGACAGATGAACAGTTTAAACCATCAATTAGTAAAGCCAAAATAATAATTGTTTAACAGAAACCCTACTAAAAACATGAATGGTTTAAAGAAAACAAAGTATTTACAAATTAATACAAAATAAAAATAGGAAACTTTGACAAAGTACGTACAAATGCACCGGTGCTGACGCAGCGAATCTCTCCATCCTCACCTGTTACCTCTGACGAAAATGATACAGACTATGCTACAGTCGTTCATCAAAAAAAAAAAAAAAAAAAAAAAAAAGAAGACTACGCTACACTACAGTCTACAGTCTACAGAGGCATGGAATCGGACGAATACGATGAAGCATAAAGAATGAACGGTCCGACATGTAATGTAATGTAAAAGCGTGAATAAAGAAAAAGCAGATGTGCTGATGCTCCCCGAGGACCCCGACTCCCCGTGCCTAGCTAGTGTGGCTTCGCCCTCCGATTGTTTTGCTCCGGAATCCGGATCCACCTCCTAGGGAATATAATTTCTGACAAGCATATGCCATGTAGGAAAGGACTTCCTTTGCCTTGTGAAAATGTGAAGAGAAGCGTCGTGCATTTGTGTTCCGCACATGTATAATATCAGTATTTCATTAGAAAAAAATTAAATAAAATACACATCTAAATATCTAATATAAAGAGATTCGTTATGAGAAAAATTAGTGTGTTTTTAATTTAATAATAGAACATCTGTGGATCAAAATGCAACATAATCCTCATTGACTCTCAATTATCCTTTTCTTTTGTTATATAAAAACTTCTTCCTTCATCTTCGGTTGGACGTAGCATATGAAAAATTGATAAATATCTCTGTAAAATTTTAGCATTAGAGAAATTAATGGATAATTTTTAAGATAATGGTCATTCATTCTTAAGAAAGCACGTACATGAAGTAATCAGATTTTTCTTAATAACAAATTTCAGGCAATCAGATTTTATTTTGATGATAATATGGAATTTTTTAATTAAAAGAATTCAATTATCATTATTACTATTGTCTCGTCGTCGTTCTTCTTATTTATTAAAATAATTTGATTATTTTTTTTTAAATGTGTAATCACTTCATGAAAGCGTTAATTCTGCTCCCTAGTGTAAATGCCTGATTCATTTACGGATCTGCACTTGGGTTTTGACATAGAGGTAAGTTTAGACAACTCATGACATATCATTGGTTAACATATATGTCCCAATTGGTGCATGAGGATTTTTTTTTTCCCTGGATTTTGTCCTAGTTTTGTTTTTATTTTAAAGATATGAGAAACAAAAATGAAAAAGTGATAAATAAACAAAATACTTACATTACTTTTTTTTATTGAGGGCCTATTAAGTTGGTAATAGTAATGACAACAGTAAATATATTAAAATTATCAAATTATTTAGCTAAATCGCACTTTAAAGTATGAAGAAAATATATAGAAATGAAGAATCGCATATTCAGTAACCAAATCAAGCTTCTAAATTTCTCCGAAATAACGGCGAAATAACAGAAATAGCGGTATTCTGTGTCAAACCGCATGAACGTTACAGTCTTAATTGAGAAAATGACGTAACACGTTATTTCAGTTATTTCGGCGATATAACGCGTTATTTCAGTTATTTTGGCGAAATAACAAGCTGTTATTGCTACTATTGTTAAATTGTGTATTCAATATTGAACTATTGTTAAATTGGTACAAACTGCTACTGCTACTCAATCTTGGTACACTGCAGTATATTGAATTTGGTATGGCCGTATGCTATTTGTATGGAGTATTGGAGATGTATAAACATATAAGTTGATAGTTATAGAATTGATGTGTGTCAAACTTTGAAAAAACACTACACCGTTATATCGCCGTTATAACATCGAAATAACACCGAAATAACATGGGGACCTGGACCGTCATACCGAAAAAACCGAAATTTAAAAGCTTGAACCAAATACAATGAATCAACGAGAAAACTCATTTGCGAGACGCTTCAAATATGGAATATACAACTTCCTAGTCTAGTTTAGTTAAATTTCTTAAAATAAAATATAATTTTATTTCAACTATTAAATTATCAAACATTTTACATAATTAAAGTTTCATGGAATAAAGTATCTAGTGGAATTCGATTTGCTAAACTAGTTTACAATGAATTTGAAAGGAAAAAAAGAAAGAAAGAAAGAAGAAGAACTCAATAACTAACCAACAATTGGACTTGAATTAATGTTATTATCATCTACTAGCAATGGTAACTCTTTATTGAAGACATAGATTGCTAAAGAACATCATCAATCAAGTATTGCTTGTTAGTTGCCTATAGTATTTAACATTATGTATGTATACTTTTAAACTCTTTGTATCTTTTTATTTTTCTTTTTTTCTTATTTTTATTAAGACATGGATACCGCTAGTGTTATTAAAATGTTGATCCTATTTTTATAAAAATTTAGATTATGTATTGCTCATTGTAATCTCATGGCTCACACAGTTTTTCCTTTTGTGACTTTTATATTATGTGTTGGCGTGTTGCTCATTGTAGTCTCATGGATCACACAATTACTTTTATTGAAGATATAATAAAAAATGAAACTCTTTGTATTGTTTTTATTGAAGTATTGTTTTTAGTTGCCTCCAATATTTAATATTATGTATGTGTACTTTTAAATTCTTTTTGTTTTTTTTTAATTTTTTCCTTTTTTTAATCAAAGACATGAATATCACTAGTGTTATTAAAATGTTGGTCTCATATTTATGTAAATTTAGATTATGTGTTGCTCATTGTAATCTCATGAATCACATAATTTTCATGTTTGTGATTGACAAGTTGAATGCATTTTTTTTGTTGAATGTTATTGTCATTCTAATAATCTCATGGTTCACTTATTGCATAAATTATTACAAGATATTTCTTGTTAAATGTCATTGTAATTCTAATCTTATTTTTACCGTTTTCTAGTTGTTGAAATACATATATTAATTGTATTTGCATCATGTATGCATGCATGACCCAAGATAGTACAAAACTATTAAAGTGTGATTACACTACTACATAATTGGGTTCATGGAAATATATACATAAAAGTAGACACTTTAGACGATCAAAAAATTAGAGAACTTCACACGAACCAAGTTCACAAGAAATGAAAACGATGGTAAAAAATATCTAAATTTCGAAAGGGGTGAACTTAATTATCACAAGTAATGATTCCTTTTTCTTTTTTCATATTGAGATATTTTAATTGTAAATGTTGTACATCTACCAAGTTCACAAGAAAGGAGGATATATATTATTTAATTCGGTGTTAACGTGCCACCTTGTATTTAAATATTACATCTTATTATTTATTCTTATATAAAAGCAATTAAAAAGAATTTCATTGTCAATTTATCATGCATTATTTATGCATTGCAGATTCTACGAATTTAAATAAATGTACTATACGTGATAATCAAATCAATTCCGTATTTATTATTTGATCAGTGCATTCATATCAAGTTCTCGCGAACTCGCAATCTTAATTTTTTTGTGTTATTTCGGCAAAATATTTGAATTCAAGAAATACACAACTAAAATACCTATGTTTGAATTGTTAAGCATTTTGGTTAATGTATTGCATACATGCTGCCATGCTGGCATACTTTATAAAATCGCCATTCAAATGAACTTTGATCATTGATTCAAAACAGACCATCACCATACTTTCTCAAAATCTCGTGGGCCCACGTGCCCACGTGGTAAGGGCGGTGTTGATCCTTTGATAAATTTCATTTCATTCTCATTAGTGTAGTGGACTCAATTGAGTTCCTCAGTGACTCGTTGCAGACATTCTGACCAATTCACTATTCAGATCCACCGTGAATTGATGGCGGGCCCTTTGCCATTTTAGGATCTGCTCAGGTTATAATGACCTTTTTCAAAACAAAAAAAAAAGTTTATAATGGAATGGAATGAAATAGAAAAGGAGGGGAGAATTAAATCTACCTCTCAAATTTGGGGTGACAAAACTGGTCTAAAATTTAGTTTGGGAACAAGTTAAACTCTTGGGCAGAGTTTGGACAGCTCACCCTTCTTCTCTCATTCACCTCCTGTACACCTCTCTGTACTCTCTGCCCTAATCAGATTTACGATACACATGCACTAAAATGCAATTTTGTTGAGAAGATGCGCCTAGTTGGTAACTTTTTTTTTTTTTTTTTTATAGATACAGCGACTATCTAGGGAAGCTAGTTGTTGGTAATAACTTGATATAATTATGTGAATTTCTTTCTCCCAAACTATATGCCTGATCTGATTCGCAAATATACTTCTTATCGCTGCCATCCAAAATTACTTTGTTTAGGTCCGTGAGATGCTCCAGCGATGATAAAAAATAAATTTTTATACTCTTTGCTATTTTTTCGGAATATTCGGGGTACCTTGCTCATGAAAAGATGTAATTGTCTGATTGGGTTTTGGCTGTTTTTTTCGCAAAAAGAAGCTCGATTAGAAGATAAAATTTGATTTCATTTTTAAATTGGTAGATGGTAGATGCCTCCAGGTTCTCATCCTCGTATCAGTATCTTAATCTAAACTTCAGATTTCACAAAATAATGAAATATAATAACAGCTGTTCGGCTATTCCTGATTTTTCCAACTAATAACAGATGTCCAATTTGAAGTTCCTTTAACCATTTTGGTCCATTCGAAAGCCCACTTATTTCATTGTACAGCCCACTCTGATGAATACTTCTTTTTAACAGCCCTTTTTCTCCTTCCTCGATAGACGATAATCGATATGTCTAATTTCTTCAAACTGGCACTCTGAATTAAACTACTAGCTACCGCATCGCGCTTCGCACGATGTATGATTGATCTAGGATGGTTGTACTACTGATTAAATTTTTTTATTGGACTACAAAATTATTTGAACATGTACCATTAAATTGATGATTATCAAAATAAATAAAGTTTTGTACTATATGAGGAAGATAATCACATACCAGCAATTGTTCTTGGCTTGCGCAGAGACGGCTCTCCAATTTCCTCTATTTCACAAACCGAAAGAAAAAGTGAGAAATTTGTCGCTCAGTTTTTTTCACTTTCATTATTTTTTTGAAGATAAATTGGGGGTCATTCACTTTCATTACATGAGTGAATTTATGGAATTTTACAATAAAATCGTGAGAGATAGCATTAGAATCACTCCTTGCACCACTGCATGAAACTCTTTGAATACATACACATCACCATCTACAGGTTTGACCGGCAGTAAACAATGATCCGCTTTCAACATTACAACTTCAATAGCATCTCCCTGAAAAATAAAACCAACACGATAATAAAGATCACAATTACAATACATATAATAATTTGGTCAAGAGAACACACTATAACTCATAAATCATAATCGATTAGCATGAAGCACATATTGGGGCAACTATTAGTAGCATATTGGACAATATCCCATTGTTTAAGTACCCTACACAAAATGATTGGATTGATCGTAGTACTGGTAAGGTCCTTGATCAACACATTCTACTCCATGGCCAATACAAAAATGTTCGAGACTGAAAAAAAAAGAGTAAAAAAACAATTGATCAGAAAAAATATAAACACCAAGCCCATCTTTATGATATGCAAACAAAAGCAGCTATTTTTACAATAATGCTGGAGGATTATTCAGCATCGCTATTTTCAGGAAATATATATGAAATTATTATGTGTTTTAAATAAGAATAATACAGAAAGAGGAAAGGAAGGCAACTATATATCAGGTATCCATGAAGCAGAAGATCGCTAATAATTAAAACAAACCCAGCTATCAAATATTCATGAGACAGAAGGTCGTTAATTAGAACGATCACCAGTTGCAATGTAGCTTCAGGGTTTATAAAATCCAAAAGGCGAAAGAAGCCATCAGTTGGTTTGAATAAGAGAAGACAAAGAAACAATTCAACGAAAAGCAGAAGAAAAGAAGAATTGCATCTTGAGATTCCTTGTCAGGCGCAAGAGGTTTTGATTGGTGGTTCATTTGAGTGGCATCATATCCCAGTATCCCACCCATGGAGAATTGTACAAAATGAAAAGGTTCCATCTCTGAAAGCAGTTGAATCCAATCTTGTACAGAATAAACCTGAGTACTTAGTGAAAGTAACCCCGTCATTGTAATTGGCACATAGAGAAATCAAGTAATTAAGTATGTAATCAGGTAAGAAATGAGGATGCACATTCAAAATCATTCTACATATAGTGAATTAGGCCATACTTTTTCCCTCTCTTATCGCATTAGTATGGTCTGAACGTCGATAAGTAGCTCCATTGGCTCACATATTAGCCAAAAGACACAACCGAACAAAATTCTAACCTAAATATGATAGTTGTATATAATTAAATTTAAACTATAAATCAGACTTAGTAAGTATTACGGGTGTAGTCGTTGGCATCTGCGGTGGGCATATTTCGTCGTGTGTCGTTTAGTCACAGGACACCACGGGGTGTCACGCAAAGCAACTGATAGTCATAAATGCGTTAAAGCAATATCCAAGAATTAAGTATATAATAATCTGTCAAGACCCAAATATTAAGTTTGTCATTGATTCAAACAGGACAGCCCAAGCCATATTTTGTCTCAAACAACGGCTGGTAACGCCCACACTTCCTCTCCTTTCGAGTGATTGGCCTCGTGATTGTATAAAAATCTTCCAAATTAATGTCAAAGGCAACAATTATATGCTCGTCAAACCGTGGAGTAGTAGACCAATGCAGACGGCCGTTGATTATTTAAAACTGCTCCTTCAATCCAATCCGAAAAAGCCTGCAGGATAAGGTATGTACCCATGGATGTTTATCCAAAAACCTGCGCCCAGATCATGAACATGAAATCTACGATCATTCTGTAGGGAAAAAACTCTATAACACCTGCTTGGTTCATGGTAATACAATTTATACAAATCACGAAAGGGCATAATCCTATAAGGGAAAAATGATATTGGTTCAAAGGGCGGGGTTGCTATCAATTGGTTAATTTGTGAATTATAGATATGGATAATACTATGATCCTTGTTGTGTTGTAAGAAGAATAACATCTCATTGAGAGAGTTGACTAAGCGTAGTCTGGTCAGATCAGGTACCAAATGGGGCCTTCAATTGTGATGACTGAAGATGTTGAAGTCCTGTTGTACCAGTCATTTACAAGATATAGATAAAGGTGGTCTTTTGATACTTGAACATGCATTATCAGCGCAGGCCTGATTGGAGGTCTTGCTCTTTCAAATTTTAAATCTGATATAGGCTCCGTTTGGATGGCTTCTTCCCGGAATAAGGAATAAGGAATAACCACTTTTTATCAATAAATTTATTTCTAACCATCCAAACTCTTCACAAAAGTTACACACTTCCCAATAAATTTATCTCTTCCCAATAAATTTCTTCCCTTCTTCCTTCTTCCTATCTTATTCTCAACGCATCCAAACGGAGCCATAATGTTGTGCAATTGCTTTGAGACATATAAGCAGTGCCGCAGCGAAGCATTAGGCAGTTTGACGAGGATTTCAAACATTACATCGTCCGGCAACCACACAGTCGTCTGTGCTTTCTCTTTTTAATTTCTTTGTCAAGAAAAGTAGAAGATTGTTAAAAGTCTCTCTGGCTCCTTTGGTGAGTTTAACCGCCATTTTTCTCAATGGTGAGACTTCGAAATGTATATATACTGTACCTAAAAAAAAAAGTCTAAAGTCTAAGTCTTTTATCCCAAACAAGTTGGGGTAGGCTAGAAATGACACCCCGACCCTGGTCATTTCTTGTTTATATGGCTGAGTTTTTTTACGCTGGCTCGCCAAGCCTATCGCAGTATATATACTGTACCTCTTTTTAAAAAAATCTGTCTTTTCCTCTTCAGTTAATGATAAGGATTAAGGCACTTGGAATCGCAAATGCATACATGAAAGATGACGGGAAAGGGGAAAGAGGAGGAGAAAGAAAATTCATGTAAAAGGCGAGATCTTTCAGCATTAGATTTGTCTTTTATTAATTATTTCTACTAAGAAAGGCATTTATCTATAATTATACAAGTCAATTCCTGAAATAGAAAAATAAGTCTTTTTTTTTATTCAGTCATCATTCGTCCAATCAAATTGAAGTGAGCTTTATTTTAAAAGGATCTATTTTGCTCAAATAAGACATCTTTATTTATGAATAAATCATTTGACCTATTTATGAACTACACGTCTCTTTGGCGCAGATCACACCCTAGAGCAAGGACACAATGTGATCTGCATTGCCCTGAGATACCGTTTAATTCGATTTTGTATCTATATGGTTTTGTTGCTTGAAAGCTTCGTCACAAAATTTAAAACTTAGAACGTCTCATCACAAATTTCGGCATTGAAAGCTTCGGCACAAATTTAAAACTTAGAACGTATTGTCACAAATTTCAACATTGATTAGCCATTGACATATATATTTTCCTCCTACAAAAGTTATATACAAATAACTATTACTTTTATCACCATAAGTTTCAAATGACTTTAAGTAATAATCACGTTGCATATTCATTATGTGAAAATATATCATATCAATCTTAGAATTAATGACACGATAAAAATATCAATGACACAAACAAAATCCATATAATATTTTTATCAATTAGGTCTGTTCAATATATAAAATTTTTCATATACTCATGTTATTAAATGATAATCCTTTATCAACATTCACTGAACTACAACGTACTTTTAATCAACACGACAGTCTTGTATGACATATTAGTGTTCCTGCTAATATTTAGACCTGTGAACATTTTAGATATATATATTATATTCATTTTATTTAAAGTTCTGCGGTTCAAGACCAAGAGTATCTTTTTGAACACTTTTAAATACGAATATAAACTCATTGAACAAAATGTAATAGCATCCAATTCATAAATATAAGATATAAAAGTAATCATTAAGATAACTTTTAAAACACAATTCTAACAAGGAGTTGCTATGATTTTAGCTTTACATCAAATAAGCAAAGACTAAGCTTTATACTGTTCACGTTGGTTTGAATTTGATCCCTCACTTGTCATATTCCCAAACGATACAGCAGTGAGAGAACCAGCTGACCATCAAACAATTAAAGACAAGGAAATTTTTAATTTAATTCAAGCCATTGTCGTCAAATATAGACTTGTCCTTAGTAACTCACACATCACAATAATGCAACAAAATTTAATTAGTAAAAAACATTATTCATCATATTTTATAGAAATGTCACATTTAACACCTTGATATCCTATCACTCTTCTAGTTCTCTTATTTGGCCCTCATTTTTATATTTCAGTTACATTAAGACAATTTCGATTTATATGTTACAAAAATATTAATATGGAGAACATCATATGTATAAGTCAAAATATTTAAGCTCACAATTGTTTTTATTGAAGACATAAAAAAATGAAACTTCTTGTATTGTTTTTATTGAACTATAGTTTTTTAGTTGCCTCCAATATTTCACATTATGTATGTATACTTTTAAACTTTTAGTATTTATTATTTTTTAAAATTTTTTACCAAATACATGAATATCACTATGTTATTAAAATGTTTCGCCCATATTTATAGAAATTTTGATTATGTGTTGTTCATTGTAACCTCATGAATCACACAATTTTTATGTTTGAGATTGAAAAAGTTGAATGCATTTCTTGTTAAATGTTATTGTCATTCTAATAATCTTATGGTTCACTTATTGCATAAATTATTACAAGACATTTCTTGGTAAATGTGATTGTCATTCTAATCTTATTTTTATCATTTTCCAGTTGTTGAAATACATATATTAATTGTACTTGTATCATGTATACATGCATGACACAAGATTGTAGAAAGTTATTAAAGTGTGATTACACTACTACAATTAATAATTGAGTTCATGGAAATATATACATAAAATTGGACGACTTTAGGCGAGCAAAAAATTAGAGAAATTCACACGAACCACCCCCTTCCCAAAACATAAAAAATAAAAAAACAAACCAAAGATATAAAACAAATGAAAACGATGGTAAAAAAAATGTCTAAATTTTCGAAAAGCGGTGAACTTAATTATCACAAGTGATGACTTTATTTTTCTTTTTTTATATTGAGATATTTTAATTCTAAATGTTGTATGACTACCAAGTTCACAAGAAAGGAAAATATACATTATTTAATTCGGTCTTAATGTGTCACCTTGTATTTAAATATTACATCTTATTATTCTTACATAAAAGCACTTACAAAGAATTTCAGTATCATGCATTATTTATGCACTACAGGTTCTACAAATTTAAATAAATGTACTATACGTGACAATCAAATAAATTTCGTATTTATTATTTCGTCAGTGCATTCATACCAAGTTCTCGCGAACTCACAATCTTAATATTTTTTTTGTGTTATTTCGGCAAAATACTTGAATTCATGAATACACAACTAAAATACCTATGTTTGAAATTGTTAAGCGTTTTGGTTAATGTATTGCATATTTGCATACATGCAGGCATACTTTATAAAATCGCCATTCAAATGGACTTTGATCATTGACTCAACAGACAATGCTTGTGGAAAGGCTGTGCTTGGATCTTGATCCTTTGATAAATTTCATTTCTTTCTGCTGTGTGTAGGCGGACTTGTTCATTTGATTATCACGTATAGTACATTTAACTTTCACGGGATTTCAATTCAATTGATTTCATAAGATTTCGTAGAATTTCGTTGGATCTAATTATATAGGAATTCTAACCAAATGACACTGAATTCGTTTATTTTGATCAAAAATTTTCTAACGAAATGAAATGAAATAAAATAAAATCTCATGAT
The DNA here is from genome assembly GCA_028095005.1 of Rhynchospora pubera. NCBI lineage: Eukaryota > Viridiplantae > Streptophyta > Magnoliopsida > Poales > Cyperaceae > Rhynchospora > Rhynchospora pubera. The sequence goes on from CM051461.1 coordinate 117,721,750, forward strand.
AAAAAAATGAAATTTTGATCGGGGCCTAAGTTCCTCAGTAACTCGTCGCAGACATTCTGACCAATTCACTATTCAGATCCACCGTGAATTGGTGGTGGGCCCTTTGCCATCTTACTCTCTGCCCGTACGTAAAAGGGGCTGAATAAAACCCAGATCCAATTAGATCTATGATACATAAATACAATTTTGTTGAGAAGATGCGGGCATGCGGCTAGTTGATATAACTATGTGAATTTTTTTTACTCTAGCAAACCACAAGCCTATAACTAAAGACGAACCCCAGTACCTCCATGCCTAATCTGATTCCCAAATATACTTATCGCTTCCATCCAAAATTACTTTGTTTAGGGCTGTGAGATGCTCCCGCGATGATTAGAAAATAGATTTTTATACTCTTTGCTTTTTTTTTTTGGGAATATTTGGATACTTCGCTGATGAAAAGATGTAATTGTCTGATCGGGTTTTCGGCTTTTTTTTCGCAAAAAGAAGCTCGATTAGAAGATAAAATTTAATTTCATTTCTAAATTGGTGGATGGTAGATGCCTTCAGGTTCTCATCCTCGCATCTTAATCTAAACTTCAGATTTCACAAAATATAATAACAGGATTAACAGCCGTTCCTGATTATTTATCTAACTAATAAATAGTAAAAATAGAGAATATAGTAGTGTCCTATTTGAAGTTCCTTTAACCATTTTAGTCCATTCGAGAGCCCATTTATTTTATTGTACAGCCCACTCTGATGAATACTTCTCTTTAACAGGCCTTTTTATATTTCTTCAACATGTCTAGCTTTCTTCAAACCGACACCCAATCCTTACATGTTGAACAGACCTAAAATTGTTCAGAACAAACTACTCGCCTCGGTAATCGCATGCACCTTGGCACCTTGCCCGTATTTCACTTTAAATTATTTCCGTCTAAAAATGTAAAATCAAATTTCCATGTTGTAAGCTAAAAGCGAAATGCCGTTTCCAAATTAGAAATATGCGAATGGAATACTGCTTCGTGATGATGGTACACAATTATAATTGGTGTGTATGGAAAAATAAAATGCAAGATGGTTTCAAAATAAAATGTGTCATTCGTTTAGATATCTAGCTTCACAGATTTTGGTTTTGATAAACTATTGGTCAGGGATATGGACAGAGGAGGTTAAAATACAAGTGATGGAGTGGCTGCCTTCCCTTGACAAAATGCCTTTGCAGATTACTGGAGGCGAGCTCTCGGATGACGAAAATGCGGAGGACACATGGATCCATGCAGTGCTTTGAGTTTGATGAGACTAAAGAAGGACGACCTAAGAGGCTATGCGGGGTTAACTCTTGGGTTAAGGAGAGAACTTACTATTTATCTTATGAGAAGTGTTCCGCTGCCACAGGTTTTTGGTGTCACAAGTTGTCACAACTTCATATTTTATTAATATTTTAAAATTTTAAAATTCAAACGCCAAATCCAAACCGTTGATCTTATTCTATTTAACGAGCGATGCGTTTCTATATAAATTCTATAAAATTTGGAGTCAGTTTGATACTCGATCAACTGATCAAATGATGAACGTATTAGAATTAATCTGTCATAATTAACTAGATTCGTTCATTTGTTGACCAGTTGATCGAATATCAAACTGACTCCAAATTTTATAAAACTTATAAAGAAACGCATCGCTTGTTAAATAGAACAAAATCAACGGTTTGGATTTGGCATTTGAATTTTAAAATTTTAAAATATTAATAAAATATGAAGTTGTGACAACTTGTGGCACTAAAAACCTGTGGCAGCGGAACAGTGCTCATTGTGTATTTTGTGTTGTTTGTTTGTTGTTGGGTTATCATTATCTTTATGAATAAAGATATTAATGTAATAATAATGAATAAAGGAAGATAGCATTGGAGCACTGGTACCTCACGATTTTGGTACCAGTGCCACAGACTCTAGGGTTGATGGTTGAGAGAGATTGTAAAAGAATGTTTTTTTTGTTTAATGAAAAGAGTGGTGGGCAGCTTATGCTCACTTGTTAAAAAAAAAAAAAATTGGTTCGAGCTTAAAATAATTGTAAATTATAAATATAACTCTTCATTATTGATCTGGAAGCGCGATATTATTTTTTTGTTCTAATTTTGTTTTCGTATATATCCCTATTAATAAAGTTTTGTAGTTATGTTGATTCGAAATTAGTTTATATCTTAATGATGAGGTCAGTCTCAACAAGTCAGGGTATCCAAACATTCACCAACAAAAAAATGCATGTCGAATCTTCTTCATTTGTTAAAAGAAGACTTCGAGTCTATTTGTTAACCTTAATTTTTGTATAGAACTTGTCAACCTTCTTTATTTGTTCGAAACAGAAGAAAAACTCTGGCCCCATATATAGCCTCCGTTTGGATGGGGTGTGGGAATAAAGGAATAAGGGAATAAAAGAATAAATTTATTATAAACAATTCAAACTCTTTACAAAATTACACACTTCTCAATACTTCTTTCTACTTTTTTCCTTATTCCTCTTAATCCCACGCCATCCAAACGAAGAGTTAACACCACATACACAGTAGGGAAAAAATTTCAAGCAATCCAACACCAAATAAGTTAAAGCTGCTACACATCTTGTGGAAAGAAAAATGCAAGTCCTCAAAACAATTCTGCCAAAATTTTGCAACAGATAACCAGCATTTTTTTTAGGTCTAGCAAAACACTGACAATTTTTATTAATAAAGAAAAAAAAGTTTACTAACAGTCACAACAAAACTCAAAACAAATACAAATGGTAAACTTCTATAAAAAATCTACCAACTTCTTCTAACAAAATGAAAAAAAAACTACAACTATCGCTTGTACCAGCACTAACTTTACTGGTACCAACAGGAAAACAAAAAAAAATTCAGTCATGGCAACTGCCACTTGTACCAGTACCAAGCTCATACTAGTATCAATCGGTACTTGTACCTAATTCTAAATTTACTCCAACCTAGCCGGTGTCTATGAGACCATCTTCATGACGACACATTACCAACATTTAGTGTGCACCATGCGCTTACCTGCCTAGTACATGCGTGAATCTCAATGGAAAATAATTAATGAAAATATTTGCAGCAATCAAAACAAAACTTTTTTCCTCTCAGGAGATCTTTGTCTAATTGATCTCGGGACTTGCCAAAAGAAACAGCCAGTATTACGGTACCAAGTAAATTGATAAATACTCGCATCAAACTTCACATATTTGGACTCGCCAATCTCGCAATTATATATTTTAATGCGGGAGGCTATGATTTTTTTCTTATTCCAAAACCAATGCTCGCCCTCGTCGCTTAGCAATAGTTCCAGCATTGGTCCTCGAAGTAAACGTTCCGACTTCCAAAGCACGTGATAGTCATAAATGCAATAAAGCAATGTCCAAGAACCAAGTCCATAATAATCTGTGAAGACCCATATATGAAGTGCGTCATTGATCCAAACAGGACAGCCCAAGCCATATTTTGTCTCAATCAACGGCTGGTAACGTCCACAACTCCTCTCCTTTCGAGTGATTGGCCTCCAGATTATGTAAAACTCTTCCGAATTAATGTCAAAGGCAACGATTCTATGCTCGTCAAACAGTGGAATAGTAGACCAATGCAGACAGCCGTTGATCAAAACTGCTCCTTCAATCCAATCCGAAGGGCCAGGATAAGGTATGTTCCCATGGGTTTTTCTCCAAAAACCTGTGCCCAGGTCATGAACATGAAATCCACGATCATTCTGTAAGGAAAAAACTCTGTAACACCTGCTTGGTTCATGGTAATACAAACCACAAAGGGGCACAATCCTTTCAGGAAAACATGATGCTGGTTTAAAGGGCGGGGTTGCTATCCATTGGTTAATTTGTGAATTATAAATATGGATAATACTATCATACTTGCTGGTTTGTACGAAGCATAACATCTCATTGAGAGAGTCGACTAAGTGTAGTCCGGTCAGATCAGGTACCAAATCAGGCCTTTCAATTGTGACGACAGAAGATGTTGAAGCCCTGTCGTACCAGTCATTTACAAGATATAGATTAAGGTGGTCTTTTGATACTTGAACATGCATTATCAGCGCAGGCCTAATTGGAGGTCTTGCTCTTTCAAATTTTAAATCTGATATAATGTTGTGGAATTGCTTTGAGGCATATAAGCAGTGCCGCAGCGAAGCATTAGGCAGCTTGACGAGGATTTCAAACATTACATCGTCCGGCAACCACACAGTCGCCGGTGCTTTCTCTTTTTTCTTGGTCAAGCAAAGTAGAAGATCGTTAAAAGTCTCTCTAGCTCCTTTGATGAGTTTAACCGCCATTTTTCTCGATGGTGAGACTTGGAAATGTATGTATATATTGTACCTCTTTCTAAAAAAAATTGTCTTTTCCTCTTCAGTTGATGATAAGGATTAAGGCACCTGGAATCGCAAATGCATATATGAAAGATGATGGGAAAGAAGAAAGAAAATTGAGGTAAAAGGCGAGATCTTTCAAGATTAGATTGGTCTTTTATTAATTACTTCTATTTCTACTAAGAAAGGCATTTATCTATTTATCTATAATTATAAAAAGCAAGTCCTGAAATAGAAAAATGGGCCTCTTTTTTTAGTACGTCATCATTCGTCCAACCAAATTGAAGTGAGCTTTATTTAAAAATGATCTGTTTTGCTCAAATAAGACATCTTTATTTATGAATAAATCGTTCGACCTAATTTTTATTACTGAATAAGCTATTTATTTTTTTCAAAAAAATAATAAGCTATTTATTTTATTTTGGGTGATTTAGACTTATGCCACTGCAAATATTTGAAATTAGGGATATGCCATCACTAAATGACAAATTATTTTTATGCCACTGTAAAATAATAGAAATTGATTTTATGCCATCCGAAATTGATATGACAATTTTATCCTTTTAAATATGACACTATAAAACTAAAAAATTGTGATATGCCATCACAAAAGATATAATTGATTTCATACCATTATAAATCAATAACAATTAGTTTTATACCACTGCAAAATTATAAAATTATTCTATGCTGAATACATAAAAAAAATATCACGAAAAAGTTAAAATTTCATTTTGGCTGAATACATAAAATTATGTGATATTGTGGAGGAGAAAAAATAATAAATTTCAACATTCTAATAATTCCACATATGTCACAGATAATGAATGGGTTGTGAACAATTGACTTTACTTCCAAACACATCCGTTGCCAACAGATAATGAATGGGTTGTGAACAATTGGCGCAGATCACACCCTGGAGGAGTCGTATCCTCTGCTGACCTTTAAAGGTCAGCAGGGTGCCGACCTTTTGTCTTTACCGTTGGATTAGGATCCAACGCCGCCTGCAGAGATAGGAAGAAAAACGCTAAAATCCACCCTGCCCGACCGGCGATTGTCCCTCTTCTCCGATTCATCTATTAAAAAAATATATACATGTCGCTGAAATGAAATCCATCTCTTTTCACTTGAATTCCCACCAAAATTTCGTCCTCCTCATCCTTTCATCTCCCTCTTCTACTTTTCTACTTAGGCGTTGGATAGAGAAAGTGTCTTTTTTCGTTTGGGTTTAGGTGAAAAGTGAAAACATATCTTGTAACGTCTTTTTACAAATTTAAAATTTAAAGAGCGAAACAAATTTAAAACTTAAAACGTCTCTTTACAAATTCTGCATTGATTTTTCTAAAATAATAATAAAAAACATGCAATATGGAAGATTGTGCAACCCCATCATTTACTTGATATTTTATTTTTCTGTCCTTGAATGAAATTTTATTTTACGTCCCTTTGATTTTGATTTGATGCATTTTAAAAATAAATAAATAATTAAAAAGAGGATGATATACAAATTCCCGACAATGCTTGTGAGGGTAATCAGTTAATCTTTTTCTTTGTCCATACTATCAAATGTAGATAAAATAGATTTATAGCGGATGGGGAAAAATTAATGGTCTAAAATATCTAAAAAACTAAATATTTGTATTTCATTTTTATTAATAAAAATATGTCAGCTCAAATACTTTTGGGAAAATAAAAATAATTAAGTGGAGTTGGAGTTAAAATTTAGCATCAGATAATTTATGGAGGGGCGTAAGAATTAATTTTATTTAGGAATTAGCGAAACTTTTTTTCAAGATTTATTATCAAAACATACACTTCTTTGATAACAAGTTTATTTTTACTAAACATTTATCAAGTACCATTGCATAATAATAAAATGACTAACTAATGGCTCCGTTTGGATGGCTTCTTCCCGGAATAAGGAATAAGAAATAAGCACTTTTTACCAATAAATTTATTTTTAACCATCCAAACTCTTCACAAAAGTTACACACTTCCCAATAAATTTACCCCTTCCCAATAAATTTCTTCTTTTATTCCTTCTTCCTACTTTATTCTCAACGCATCCAAACGGAGCCAATATAAAATTAAGAGTAAGTTATCTTTAGTAATATTTGAAGAGTTAAGACATTAACTTATAGAAAAAAATGATATACGACCGGCAAGACTAAGTGGGCATTTGATTGTAGGTGTGTCCAATTGTCCAAAATTAATTTGATTTTAGTATTTTGTACATTTTGTGTAATATCACTGAAAGATGACGATTCCTGTTACTATTTTCTAGATCTATGTCATTTTTTCTATAACAATTTCATTTTTTGTATTTTATTTTTATTAATTTACAACTTTTGCAACAACCAAGCACGTTTCATTTCCAAATTGCTATTATTTTAGGGAAAAAATGATCCGGATCTCTATCTTCTCCCTAGGGCTGAAAATGGAAGCAGTTTTAATCGTTTTTCGTTTCGTTTCGTTGACCGTTTCGTCCATGTGTAAATTAAACGAAACTAAACTTCTGTTTCGTCAACAAAATGAAACTGTTAGACGAAATACTCTAATTTCGTCACCGTTTCGACCGTTTTGCAGCCCTACTTCTCCCAATAAAATGTGACGGTGGATCCAAACTCCATACCATTCGGCTGGATTTGGTGTTTCTAAAGGATCAAATAATCTGTTCCAAGACTCAAAAAAAATTCTGTTATGAAGACCCAGCCCAATAAGGCCCAGGATATGAGATATCCACTCCAGTTTTTAGTTTTTAGCGGAGCTGATAACTGCAATCAAGCAGTCAGGCAATCAAACAATCATATGTCAAAAATAGAAAAAAATCGCTGTCCAAAAAAGAAAAACAAGTTCCTTTCACCCCCGCGTCGCTCTCACCCTGCCTCACCCCCTCACGCGCATCTCTCGCCCGTCCTCTCGCCCGTCGCCGTCGCGCCCGTCGTCGTCGCCCCATCCCGTCGCCGTCGCCCTCAGCCGTCGCGACATCTCGTCGCCATCGCCCTCAGCCGTCGCGACATCTCGCCGCCGGCGGGCAGCCCTGTCGTCGCCGTCGCCCTCAGCCGTCGCGACATCTCGTCGCCGGCACCATCGCACAGCCCAGCCCTGCCGTCGCCGTCACCCAGCCCTGCCGCGCAGCCCTGCCGTTATCAGAATCAGAAATTAAATATTATTTGCTCTCTCACTTATATTAAATACTTTCTTACTACTAATTATTTACTCCCTTATAGTTTTTAGTTTCTCCCAAGCAACAGTAGAATCAAATCTGAATATTATTTACTCCCTTATAGATATTAGATACTCTTTTTATATTAGTTATTTAGTCCCTTATAGCTATTTAGTTACTCCTAAATAACAGCAGAATCATATATGAATATTATTTACTCCCTTATTAGTATTTATTTACTCCCTTATAGTTATTTAGTTACTCCCATACTACAGTAGAATCAGTTTTGAATATTATTTACTCCCTCATACATATTAGATACTCCTTATATACTAGTTATTTACTACCTTATAGCTATTTAGTTACTCCCAAACAACAGTAGGAATCAGATATGTATATTATTCACTCCGTTGTATATATTAGTTACTCTCTTATACTGATCAATTTCCTCCCTTATAGTAATTTAGTTACTCCAAAAAAACAGCAGAATCAGATATGAATGTATTTACTCCCTTATATATATTAGATACTCCCTTACAATGATTAATATCATCCCTTATAGTAATTTAGTTACTCCCAAATTGTAACAAAACTAGATCTAAACCTCTTTTTTCTTCTTATCCTTCTTTCTTCCTCAACCAGATCTGATCGAGAGGGAGCAGTGAGGGGAGGCGGAGGTGGAGGTGAGACGGAGGAGACGAGAGGCGGAGGAGAGCAGAGGCGGATTCGAGGCGGAGGAGATGAGAGGCGGAGGCGGAGGAGAGGAGAGGCGGATGCGAGGCGGAGGTGATGCGGAGGCGGAGGAGAGGAGAGGCGGAGGCGAGGCGGAAGGGAGGCCGACGTGAGGAGAGGGGAACGAAGGATGTGGTGGAGATTTGATTCGACGTGGGGAATAGAATATATTCGCGCAGGATGAGGGTGAGGGTGAGGGTGAGAGGGATAACGCTCTGATTGCGTGATTGTAGAAGGTGTTGATTACTCTAAGTAATTCCCAGTTTTTAGTATGAGAGTCATGAGTCATGACTCTCGCTCCAAAACTTTCTAACTTGACCAAAACAACCTCGTCGTGGAAATTCATCAAATGGGATCTAGTCCCGCGCGGGACCGTTCAGCGCATAGATGACAGCCGTGTGATTTAATCTCAATGGCAAAGGAAGCCCCGTGCATGTAACCAGATTGATAAGCCCGAACCGTCCAGATCAGATCGGACGGTTCTAAGACTGCACTGGACGGTCCCGCGCGAGCGGATACGGATTCGAAATTCATGCACCGAACTTTGCTTCGGCAACAAGAAGCGCTTCACCCCCTTCTCTCTCAGTCTCGGATCGAATTAGAGCAACAAAAGGATGATCATCGCCGTATATGGTTGCGATGAGGCGGCGATATTGCGGAGGAATGGCGTCAATGAGTTCAGAGAGAAGCTTCTTTACCGAAAGGAGCTCAATTCCCGCCAGACCAGTGGTAACCTCTCTCTCTCTCTCTCTCTCTCTCTCTCTCACACACACACACACACTTAGCTACTCTTTCAGAGGAGATCTACTGTTGTTGTTGTTTGTTGTGAATTGGTTATGTTGAAGGAATGCTGGCATCCGGGTTGATTTGTGGAAGAATTACTTGAGATGCTCTAATTTTGTCTTAATTCATAAATACTGGAAGTCTTCTGATTTTCTTTTTGACAAACTTCTCAGGACAAGCATAGAAAAATGCATTGGTGGATGGTGTAAGTTAAAGTTTAGATTTTCTTAGTGAAAACTTTCCCTGTAGCTAGAGAGACGACTACATTTACATATAAATTAGACAAATCAGTACTAAAGCAATGTTTTGTCAAGGAATATCGTCTTATTTTTTCCTATTTCCATACTTTTTTGGATATTGTAACAACGTGTTGAAACTGGCAAATGCAGTCAGAGAGAACTTGAGAGCGGCCAAGAAAGAATTTGCAAAGACAGAAGATGACCTCAAGTCTTTGCAGAGTGTTGGTCAAATAATCGGGGAGGTTCTTCGACCTCTTGACAATGAGAGATGTGAGTCAAGGATACATGATTAGTATTTCAGTTTTCTTAGATTAGCAATTCAGACTACTTACATTGATTATATATCAACTGTTAGAAAAATTTGACTCTGAACACGTCATGCAAATACCTGAAAAACATCAAGTTAACCAGCTGGTCGTCAGTACTCAGTAGAACAAACATGGGACAAACAACAACTATCGCGAAACCTAAAACTGTACTTCTTGAGCATTTACTGTCACATTTTCTTATGAAAATGCTGAAACTACTCTCTATTTTTATTGTTCATCCTATATTTATAAATAACAAGGAGAGGTAGAATGGATAATTTTGAACAAATCAAAGGGATGAGCTTGGTGCTCTAGGTTTAATGCTATGTGTATACGGTGCATCTGAACAGTTTCCTTGTGAATATGACTTTTTCCTAACGATTTGTTCTTTATTTTTTTCCTTAATTATACAGTAATTATAAAAGCCAGCAGTGGGCCTAGGTATGTTGCAGGCTGCCGTAGCAAAGTGGATAGAGAAAAGCTGACTGTTGGGACACGTGTTGTGCTTGATATGACTACTCTTACAACCATGAGAGCTCTCCCAAGAGAGGTATTCAATCTACATGTATATAGCATGTCGTCTTGTTGCAATGATTCAATCTGTATATTAGTGATCTTAAGCAAACATCATAATTTCAATTTTACATTTGATGAATTTTTAGGTGGATCCTGTAGTATATAATATGTTACATGAAGATCCTGGAAATGTGAGCTACTCGGTTGTAGGAGGCTTATCTGACCAGATTAGAGAACTTAGGGAGTCCATTGAGTTGCCCTTAATGAATCCTGAGCTATTCCTTCAAGTTGGAATAAAGCCTCCTAAGGTAATGCTTTGTTGCGTCTCTCTTATTTGTCAACTCCACTAGTTGGTACTTTGTACTCACTTAGAATATAAGAAACTCGATGTCCTTACAAGTTACAAAGTAAACACAAATCCTCAACCCTGAAGGAGCAATTGAAATTCGCGAATGGTATCCTGCTTGCTTATGCTTTTATTATAGCATTACGGGACTAATTTGCATAGTCATGATTAACATGATAATCTACTTACAGGGTGTGCTTCTCTACGGCCCACCAGGAACAGGGAAGACATTACTTGCAAGAGCTATTGCTAGTAATATTGATGCAAACTTTCTCAAGGTTAGATTAAGATAGATTATTCGGTTCCGATTCTGATGATTTTATTATTGGAGCAAATGTCGTCACTTTATTAATGTTGCATTTCATTTATATAGGTTGTATCAAGTGCGATCATTGACAAGTATATTGGTGAAAGTGCAAGACTCATTCGAGAAATGTTTAATTATGCACGGGACCATCAGGTAAATTTGAGTTATTTCCTTTAGATAATTAATTGTCAGAGTGACGTGATTCCTCAAATATTAATTCTCACCCTTTGCTTTAATACTCACTGTCCAACAACAACTCTCAAATTCAAATTGTGTGATTAATCAGCTGACAAGACAGAGGAAATTTGATCCAATAAATTGGTTGCTCCTTAATTTGTAGCCCTGCATAATATTTATGGATGAGATAGATGCAATTGGAGGCCGTCGATTCAGCGAGGGGACGAGTGCTGACCGTGAGATCCAGCGTACCCTCATGGAGCTTTTAAACCAGTTAGATGGCTTCAATGAGCTCGGCAAGGTGATTACATCTCTGGTTCACAATTACTTTTGATAAAAATAAAATTAAAATAATCAGTTTCTTCCATAGTTTATGCTACAACCTTTCTTTATTAAGAATTTAATATTGTCCCTCGGCTGGGATACCTTGTATCTCAAGGCATAAATGTTTCCTTTTGGTGCTTTCCCACTGCTAGAGAGTGCGATGTACTGTTCTCTCAAATTATTTTGTGTTGAATTGACATAAAAATATTGAGAAGGGACTTATTGTAGGCCAAATGACTATATTCTATTAATACAATAGTAGGTAGCATGCTATTGTAAATTTGTAATGCTGTGCCTATTAGTCTAACATTTTGGCATTGCAACCAAGATTTTCAAAATAAGCATTTGAAGGAAATTGTTTTGACAGTAGTAGTTGGTATCTTTTTTTCTTTTTTCTTTTTTTTTTTTACTTTTGAATTATAGGTTAAGATCATAATGGCAACAAATCGACCTGATGTGTTGGACCCAGCACTGCTGAGGCCAGGTCGGCTGGATAGACAGATAGAGATACCATTGCCTAATGAACAGTCTCGAATGGAGATCCTGAAAATCCATGCAGCTAGCATAGCCAAGCATGGAGAGATCGACTATGAAGCTGTTGTAAAACTAGCTGAAGTATCCCCCCGCACCACCCTTCCCACCCCAACACCTGGGTGTTTTTTGCAACTGTATATGCAGACAGCTTTCATGATGCATGGTTCTAAAAAATGTTTGTGGTAACTGGTAAGTTTGCAAATATGAGAGTTGTCAAATTGTCATGCATAAGGTGTTAGAGAACTTGGTAAGCAGACAGAGAATGGACGTCTACACTGCTTCTAGCTAACCTTCTTTTTGCAACTCTACCAAACACCAAGAATTAAGGGGGAGCAGGTTCGGGTTTTTACTGCAGAAAGTAGCAGAGGAGCATCAGTAAAATGTTGTTTTCATTCGTTATGTTACTATTGCACATTTGAGATTTAAAATATTCAAACTTCGTGCTTGTTTCTCTCCAATTTTTTTTTTCACATTGTTTATTGATAAATTATTATTTTTTTTAATTCAAGGGATTCAATGGGGCCGACTTGCGTAATGTGTGTACTGAGGCAGGCATGTCTGCCATCCGTGCTGAACGTGACTATGTAATTCATGAAGATTTCATGAGGGTAACACTGAATACTTACCTTGATGTATTGTGTTTCAAATTTCTTGTGTTCCTAGGACTTACCAGGGATCAATTTGGTTCATGAATTATACCTATGTTTTTTGGAATGCCTTTGCTTCGGTATTCAATAAAACCATAGTTAATGAATAGTTCCAATTTGACTTAATTTTTGAAATCATTCACCAGAGGTCCTTTTTATATCTTTCAGAATTTTTTAATAGATAAAGAGAAGTTTTTATTAAAGAGTATGTGTATTGTAATAGAATTCATGGAGAAAAAGACAAAATTGATTGTATTTAATAGAAAATTGAAATTCCCCTTATTTTTCTATATTTTTTTAAAAGGAATGAGCAAAGCTAAAATAGGATCAAAGGAAAAAAAATAATAATATGTAGTAATTGTTGCCTTTTAACATCAATGCAGGCTGTTAGGAAGCTGAATGAAGCAAAAAAGTTGGAATCAAGTGCACACTACAGCGCAGATTTTGCAAAGGATTAGTATTTCTTTTCAAGTATTATGATTAATGGTTGTTGGAAAAAGTTTTTTCCCTCATTTGTGTGCTTAATGAATTAGGAATATTATGTATTATCAGAAACTGAGACCAATGTACCAGCTTAGCCTATTTGTTTTAAAAGCTGTGCTAAATTTCTTCAGAATTTTTTTTCTTGATCAAGTCAGAATTTTGCAGTTACTTTTATGATCCTTTTCTGCTTCTTCTTTGATATGAGAAATCAAGGATATATATATTTCATTAAGAATATTGCAAAACAAATAATGAATATTGTCTGCAACTATGCTGATAAAACCTTCGGATACTGAGAAGTATGGAATGTCCTGTGGATGTTTCTTTTGGAAATGTGTTATTCTATCCCATACTGGTAAATCATAACTGGAATCACGACCCCAAATAAAGATGACATATTCAAGGAATAGTTGTCCGCCTTGGACAGATATTCAAAAACCCATGTTTAGAAATAGCTGCTAAAAGTACATACATTCAATCCGTCTGCTGTGTGCCACTCGAGCTCTTATGTATTAGTATCGCTATACCTAGCTATAACCTTATTAATCTTACTGTTACTATGTGGGCTAAAGTTATATTCGGAATAAGAGTAAAACAAATAAACAATAACGAAACCATTTCTGGGCGAATTATAAAACATGCATGTGTTGATACTTTTAATCAATTCCAATGGTCGCAAACTTGATTTCACCCACTTGAATCTGATAGAATTAGAGTGGCAATGAATTTTTCTTTCTCAAGTGTTATAAGCTCGAATTGGGGGCGAAAAAAAGTCATTCTCAAGTATTACAAGTCCCTTCTTTTTTCGGCCTCCGTTTGGATGCGTTGAGAAGAAGTAGGAAGAAGGAAAGAAAAAAAATTATAAACAATCCAAACTCTTCACAAAGTTACACACTTCCCAATATTTCTTCTCAATTCTTCTCTTCTTACCTTATTTCTACACCTATCCAAACGGAGCCTTGAATAATAGAAGTCCCTGTCAGATGGCCTGTAGGCTGTAGCGCTCTTTTTTTAAACTTTGGAAAGATAAATTTTGGAGAAAAAAAGGACAATTTGGAAAGACACGAATAACTCTTGTTCCCAAATGCTTTTTACTTGTAGTTTGTTTATTATAAAAGAGGAAAAATATTTCGTACATTATGCTTCTCACACTATTTCACCTACTATTTTATGACCGGTGGATCCATTAATGTGTGCGGCCCACAAAACAAGATGAGTATGTGAGAGTGGGTGCCACAATATGGAGCCCCATAAGCCCATACGGGTGTTCTTATAGATAAACTATATTGAGAATAGGGCCGAAAACGAAAGCTGTTTTAACCGATTTTTGTTTCATTTCGTTCGGACGAAACGGTTAACGAAACAATAAAATAATTTCGTTTGATTAGACGAAACGATTAAAGAAACAATTAGATAGTTTCCTCCATGTGTAAGTCACAAAAACTTCGTTAATTTCGATCGTTTCATCCGGACGAAACGATTAACGAAATAAAAAATGTATTTCGCCAAACGAAACGAAACGGTTGATGAAACATCTAGATTTCGTCACTGCTTCTACCGTTTCGCAGCCCTAATTGAGAACTTGAGATGCAACAATAATGACATGCGATACGACCTGTAAGGTATACAAATAATTAATTTTTATTAAAAAAAAGTACATTAATTCGACCAGTAAAAATAATGGTTCAATTTGAAGAAACGGGTATTCCGACCCGCTTATGTCATACTAAGATCACTACTCATTAGTCACAAATACAAGCGTCTGCATCGGGTCGCACCGCCAGGTACAAAATCTGATCCAAATCAGAATCGTCTAACATCAAATCCGACCCGTTTAGAACCTTCTGGGGAACGGGAGAAGCGACGAGAGAGTCGAGCCCGAACGCTTGGCAGTTGGCTCGACCTATAGAGGTTCCAGCAAATTCAGATCCGCTGCCGCGCGACATAGCGTGTCGCGCGGTACGCTGGCCGTCTGATTAAGATCTAATGAACAAGGGAGCCCCGTGCATGTAATCTAGATTGATAGGCCCGTAAAAAGTGAACCGTCCGATCAAGATCACACGGCTCGTAGTGCGCTACACGCTGTGTCGCGCAACAGCAGAGTCGGATTGAGGTTCCAGCTGCTTTCTCGCAATGGAGTCTGAAGAAATATAGTAGAAGAAAGAAGAGATGATTTATCGAAGGTGGTCGCTTCTGACATCGACAATTGTTATATGGGGAGGCATCGCCGCTGCTGGCGTCTCTGCTTTCTACCTCTCCGGTGCCAAGGTCTCTCTCTTTCTCTCACACACACACACACAGAAGCACTCCAAAGTTGAACTTGTGGGAGGTGATTGGCATGAAAAAGTTGAACTAGTTTGGCTGAAGGCTGAAGCATGCATGCTTCTGCTTCATAACTTGAGAGAGATGGTTTGGTAATTGGTAGGGATAAATTTTTTTACGAAATGATTTTATATGGATTCAGATTTTGTTTGAAAGTGAAAATTTTAGCACTAGTTACATTTGGCTATTGCCCCTATTGGGTTAAATTTTCAATTCTCCTTAATTTAAGTGGTATGATTTGGAGGTCATTGTCTTATAGACTGATTTGGGTATGTGCTATGTTATTTTATGTCTTCTATTCATAGATGATGCAAGAGTATAATACTTAATATAGTATATATGTCATATTTGCCAGAGGTTTTACATTTTTTTACTAGTCAAATCTGTGTGGTTGGAACCTTATTATAATTTATTGAAATTAAGTTCCCTTGTGTCCTTTGATTATTATGGTATATGGGCTGATTTGGTATCAAGAATCCATAGGAGGAAGAAAATTTTCATTTATAAAAATCAATTTGAAAAAAAAAAAAGTATATCTGTTTCCAAAATTAAAGCAACAGATGTTATGAATAGTTCTTTCATTAAAAAAAAAAAAACACATTTGATTCTGGGGGCTTTCCTTGTCAAACTCTCTGATTTTTTTTATCCTTTCCATGAGCTATATTGTTTTTAGTGTGATCTCATTTCTTTTACTTTAGCTTATCAGCAACTATTCATCTTTCCAATGTGTGTTGTTGTGTGCTATGAACATTTAATGAAATCTTATATTTTACAACCATGCCCCAGTCCACACCCTAACCACGTGCACACAAGAAACAATCAGTAAATATGCTTAAAAATAATTCTAAACTAATTAATTAATTGATAATTTATAGTCACGTCTAATATTATCTTTATTTTTTGCAGGACAAGTTTGTGGAGTATATGCGCCGCGAAGGTGAAAGACTGTGTCAGGAGGATCGGGTCATGATAGCTAAATCTATGGAGGACTAGTTTGGAAATTTCAAAAATAATATTGTGTTGCTTGCTTTTATGTCTTGTGTATTATATTTTGTTGAAAAAATAGCATATCCATGAAATACAAGTTGTTAACATTTGCTTGTATGTGTGTGCAAAATTAATTTGGTTTGACCAATCTTTTTGTACATTTTGTGCAATACCATCGATAGACGATTGATATAATTTCTGTCAATGTATTGGTTGGGAAGTTATGGATTCATGGTGCTCTAGTTACCTCCCTCACTCCCTCAGGTATCTTAGTTAGTTCGTTACTTCTAGATAATTGTTGGTCAACTTAGGTGCATTGTTTGTAAATACAATAGGCTTCTGTTCTTTCATCCTAGTTTCAACTCTTTGAATATTGTGGAAGTATTGGATAATATTTACATGACATGTTGTGGAAATACTATATGGTGTGCTTCAAAGAACTATTTGCTACTTGTTAGAGCATGGTAAAAGGTAAAAGCTAATTAATTAAAGTACTAGTTACCACAAATATATCACAAAAAGAGCTGCACAAAGCCATATAACTATATAAGTATTCATTCTAATGGTCCCCAGAAAAGTAATATTCTTTTTTCTCAATAACAATTTACTAAGAAATATAAAACAATTAATATATCCTGGAATTTGTAAATCTATGCCCGTTTCAATGAAAATTCCTCCTTTTATAGTAAATATGGTGACAATGATTAAGTTGGCGTTATTTTACATTTAATTCCTTATTAATCTATGCCCGTTATTTTTCATATTTCTTATTAAATTCCAATTTCTTCATTAATCGATGCTGTAATTTTATACAATAATAAAAAAAATTCTATATATAGCCTGGCCTGCCGTGAGGACAGTATAACCTCGCTGGTCTAGATTTAACATTGGACTAAGATATTTCTCGCGAGTGAGGTTTTTATCTTAATTCCTTGTAGTATTGTAGATATTTTTGGACGCAGTTAGATCTTTAAAAAATGTTTCGTTATTATAACATTTTATAATACAATTTGGGATTTGCACATATTGACCGCAAGTTCTTCCGATTGATTGATGGAAAACTGTCTTAATCTACTTTTGACATCAAAGCACAAAGACAAATACCAAATTGCTCTTTGTTATGCTAAATAGTTTGTTTATTATAGAAAGAAAAAAAAAATTCAATGACATGTTCTTTGTCACTCTATTTTCACCAACTATCTCTGACTCGGGCCATTGTTTATGAAGTATTTGAATTCTCCTTTCGTCATGTGATTTTAGTGGAGAAAGAATAACATTTTTAGGTAACGCATTTTTTTTCTCTATAAACGTGGTTGGTGTATAGTACGACCGGTTAATAATATATATATCATTGCAATAAACATTATTTATTCCTATAATGTTAACGATAGTCATTGAAATGTTATCCCCCCCCCCCCCCCTCTATTTTATTTGTTATTTTCTATTTACTGATGATACTTTGTTACTTTTGTGATTTTAATCAATATGATCGATCCAATAACAAATTTTCATTGATTGATCCTGTCATAGGTCATGACTACGTAATAGATAGAACTTCTTGTAGTAAATTATTGAAAAATTAGTTATACAACAGTAATGTGACATATGGTATGCAGTAATTACACTACAACAAAAAAGATTATTAGTACCGGCTCATTAGTACCGGTTTTTAAGAAAACCGGTACTAATAATAAATCATGGCATTTTCGTAATTGTCAGATATATTATTTAGTACCGGTTTTTTTAAAAAACCGGTACTAAAAATAGTCTGAAAAATAAAAAAAAATTAAAAAACCGGTATAAAGGTTTGAATTTATTAAAAAAAACAGTTTAATATTAGTACCGGTTTTTTATAAAAAACCGGTACTAAAACTCAATTAATTAGTACCGATAAAAAACCGGTACTAAACATTTAAAGAATAAAAAAAAACCGTTATATTTTTAGTACCGGTTTTTTATAAAAAACCGGTACTAATTAATTGATTTTTAGTACCGTTTTTTATAAAAAACCGGTACTAAAAATATAACGGTTTTTTTATTTTCAAGCTATTTTTAGTACCGGTTTTTTATAAAAATAGGCAGATTTTTTTTAGTCGAACTATATGTCTTCCTTCACTAATATATTGATATTTAGTACCGGTTTTTTATAAAAAAACCGGTACTAAATTAAAAATAATTTTTTTATTATTTTTCAGTCGATTATTACGTATCTTAAAGGAGATATAGACTCAAAGCCTTGCAAAAAGAAAGAGAGAGTTAGAGAGAGAGAGAGAGAGAGAGAGAGAGAGGCAAAGAGAAATGAATGGAAGAGGAGATGGAGGCTTCAAATCTTCTCCATGGAATACTAGAGGTTACCGTATTCGAAGCATAGCACCTCTATCATACTCTTCATGCAGAAATCAAGCAGGTCATATATTTTCTTCTCCTCTATCAATTTTGTTTCCCTTCATTCTCTTTCTCAAAAGGGGCTTTGCAATGCAGAATTACATTTTCATTTTATTGATTTTCATTTAATCAGCGTTTCGTTAATTAAGAGAATTCTAGACTTGAATTTTGGATTTTATTTTTACTAGTCATCAACTGAAGAAGCTTAACTTTGTAATAAGGCTGAATAAACATATTGTAGATCGTGCTCAGACGACTTTATAACAGGGTCAGTATTCTATCTTTTTATATCAGACAAAATACATCTGAGCACGTTTCATGCTTAAATTAGATCGTCCATACTTAAAACCCATTTAGCAAGCCAGTGAAGCAACTCAAGTATTTAAACAATTAATTACAAAAAAATAAAAGGATGAGCAAAGTTTGAATTGGAAAATGGAAAATTCCTAACAGGGTCAGTATTCTATCTGTTTTATATCACTTATTTCTAAAATATTCAAATTGACATTAGTAATTTGTTAATAATATAATTTTCAAGACGATGTAAAATTTTCCAAAATGATATCACAATTATCATTTTGCGTTTTTTTTTTTTAAGTCATTTGTGGTGTATAATTTTGGTGCTACTTATTGTGATATCGGCCCAAATTAAAATCAAAACGTGAAATAACGAGAAGAATTTTTTTTTAAAAAAAAAACAAGAAGAAAGAAAAAATCGAAACGGACAAAATGAATGACGTGTGAATTCTTGTGCAACCTTTTTATATTGCCGCTGATGTCGCCGCTTGAAAAGCAAGAATCAATCAAAGGCAAAGGCAAGCAATTGGTATAGGAAAAAACGATAAAAGAAATCATCAACTGGCATGAGCATCCACAGTAGTACTAGTACACCTTTTTTGTTTGCCAACGTTTTGTGATAAAAATTGAGATCCGCTGCCGCGCGACACATGGTGTTGCGCGGTATGCTGGTCGTCTGATCAAAATTCAATGGACAAGGAAGTCCCGTACATGTAATCTAGATTGAGAAGCCCGTAAAAAGTGAACCCGATCAAGATCAGACGGCTCGTAGTGAGCTACACCGCGTGTCGCGCAACAGCAAATCCGGATTGTTTGTGATAACAATTGTAGTACAATAATGAATACTTCTTTTACAAGTGAAAAAGAACCCTCTGTTGTGGCTTGTTGGCCGTTTTGTACGAAACGCTTCAGGATAAGATCGATCAGCAGAATTCCAGGGGCATTTATGTCTTAATCTAAGCATCAATTAGGAAGTGTTCTTATTGGTTCATGACAAAAAAGTTGAAACAAACTCTTCTGGAGGTTATTTTCATTTGATTACAAAATCTCAAACTATTAGCTCGCTTTGAATTATTATGCATTAGAAATTTATGCAACTCAGTTTTGCATGACTTTATATTATACACACAAGCAAAAATTGTAACGAGGAATTATCTTTGACTAGTGGGTCTCGCGCGTTGCGCGATCTATTTTTTTCTTAAATTATACTACTATAACGGTACTTAATGGTTCATGTTGAATCGTTACTATTAAAATTAAAGTTTTATTTAATTTAATAAATGTATTGTACCCTTTTTTTTGCTATTTTGTTTTCTTGAATCCTTACTATTATTAGTGTATCAAATAAAGGCTGGGATCAGGTGAGACTGAAGGATCCAAAAAAAAAAAAAATGGAAATCCAAGCCTACCCTAATGAAACGTTCATCTCTCTCCTTTCTTTTAAAATATTTATATTATATATACAAACTTAAGGATAAAAACCTGCCTGAATCTTTTGTCAGCGTCAACATGGCAAATGAAAAAAAAAGAAACCGAAGAATGTAATATATGACATTGTAAAGTATTGAAAAAAGGAAAAAAAATCAATTAACCCCAAATTGTAAGCCGCAAGTAGAATTCTTGTGCGTAACATTAAATAAAAAAAATTAAATTTGTAAGCAAGCTCAGTTTTACTGCTACCTTATTACTCGTATAGTTGTATTTGGTACCAAGTATAATTTGTATAATAGTGACCCAAATAAAAGAAAAATAAGCTGATCACTGGCCATGAGCAAAACGCAATGAAAGTATAATCTGATACATTAAGAATCCAGTAAGTATGCTTGATTTGTAACAATCCAGTTTGCTTAATTTGTAACAATCTTTCATATCCCATGCAATTTGTATGAAGGAGCAAGAATCCAGTAAGCTAATTATTGTCAATTTGCTGTTGCCTTTTGCTTCAGGAAAAAAAAACAAACAACCAATATACAAAAGAAAAAACTGCACCAACATCATTTGATTTTCTGATAATTGTCCTTATATACCACACTTATTGCTTGGTTTTTCTGGGAGAGATTTGTGAAATTGGAAAATTGCACAGAGAAAGTAAATAAACTATTTAGATTCCATTTTAGCATTTTGACCTAAGAAGAGCCAAGCCTAAGAAGCCTTAATCAATCTCAGAAGAGCTGAGCCTAAGAAGCCTCAATCAAACGCAGTAGCCCCAAAAAATGAATATGGAAAAGAGCAATTTATCTGGATAAATGAAGAGAACAAATTAAAACCAACCAAAGAAAATAAAACATGCACATGAATTGAAGCAATACAGGTTGGAAAATAAGGGCAAAATGGTCCATTTCATGAATCAGCTCTGTGCCTGATTGCATAACTGAGCTGAAGGGAAAAAATAAACAATATAAAAGAACAAATAATTAGCCAAGCAAGAAAAAGGTTCTCACCTGCATGCGGGAAGATTACATCCTCATTAAGCTAGGTAAAATGACATTATTTAACTAATTCTCGTTCGATCATCAGACTCCATCAGTAGATCGGTAAAGATAGGCAATACTTTCTACAATTTTAGAAATAAATAGCATATAAGATACATAGCAGATACATGAAATGTTTCTTTTCTCTTGAAATGAAGGCATCTGACTTGCACATTAATTCACCCAATTATTATAAGGGTAAGATTTAGGTTGATTAGTTTTGTGTGTGATGGATGAAGTGCTTACAGGGAGCAAGTAATGGATGATGTGAACAGTACCTCAGTGGGTGAAGAAGAAAGGTGAAGAACCTGCAGAAAGCAGACAACCAATCAACATACTGCAGGCGACAGATAAAAAATCATCAATTGTCAGTAGCAAGAAGCGCAGACAGAAAATTATGTATGTGATGCACATAGTAAGAGAGAAGATAACACTATATATATCATTAAGCAGAATCATGAAGAGCATAGGTTTATTAGTATCAAATAAGTACCGATAAACCTTACTTATTTTTTTTCATCGTATTTATTTAAGAGCATAAGTACTGTTAACCCTCAGTTATTTGATAAACGACTTAAGTAAATGTGAGCATAGGTTCATTAGTATCAAATGACTCTTATAAGTATCTTTATAGAAGAAATATTAAATTGACAGAGAAATATCAATAGCTAAATTGTGTTAGAAAGTGTGCTAATTTTCATTTTTATGCTAATTACCAATTAATTAACCAAGCAAACAAAGCACACACAAGATCTAGTACACAAGCTATTGAAACACACGAGAAAAAGGATTGGAAGTATACCTCTCTTGGTATCGCAACCAAGAGACTCGTTCCAATGGATTGGTGTCGGTGGCGTGCTCTCCAAGAACCTCCACGCCGTGCGCCTCGAGTCCACTAAGGAATTAACCACCTTCTCTAATCAATTATGCTAGTAATTGAGAGAAGTGTGCCTAATTCCAAAGCTTTTCCTCTTCAAGTTAATTCTCCAATTAATTTAGTGGAAAAGCTTGCTCAACACATGAGCTAGGTGGTGTGTGGAAGAGAGAAAGGGAATGAAAAATTCTGAAATTTTTCTTCCCTTGGTGTGAGGTGCGGCCAAAGAGAGAAGGAGAGAGAGAGGTGTGTGGAGGCTAGGGTTTGCTCCCAAAGAACACCCCTTTATATAGACCTCATACCCTAGCTCTCATCCAAATTTTGGTGGACCAAAATACCCCTATGGTAGCCGCACCTACCTACCCTCTTTGTGGGTTGGGCCTCAAGTCAAGTTGAGCCCAATAGCCTTCCATTTTATTACACCTTCCATTTGGCATTAAATCAACTAATTAATTTAAGGCCCAATTTGCTCATTTTATTAAATGTGTTGATTATTATTAATTATTAACTATTTAATAATTAATATGGAATTAGACAATGCATTTAATTATTTCGATACGATCTATTTGACTTAATTAATCATAGCGTTCCATAACGGTATACGATTAATTAATCAACTTATCATATTTTGCAAAACCAATTGTTGCAAATAAACAATTAATGCACGTGTGGTTAAACACCTTATTATGTGTGACCCTTTGAGGATTTATGCTATGTTGGACATGGAATTAAATCGCTATTTAATTCCAATAATCATAAGCGGTATCTAGCAACACGTTATGATTCCCAATTCGCATAAATAGTGTACAGCTACAAAATTTCAATCCTGCATAAGAGAACAATTATGTTTCTCTATTTTGATTCTTATGTCACACGATATCATCGTATAATCCAAGATAGGAACGTGTCATTCTTGCAGATTATACGTTTCTTGATCTAGAGATAATTGTATCAGTTGCTAGCAAACAATCTATCTCCATCAAGGGGCCCAAACAGATATCGTCACTCACTAAGTGAATTAATGAGGGACATACGGTTTTCTTGATAATTAGCTTTTCCCCGCACAATTCAAGAATACTTAAACCAAGTCCGTATAGCAGCCTTTATCAGGAATCAGCGGTAGACATGATTTATAGTATCTATCCTCATGTGGAAAAGATAATCATCTCAAACTTAGAACCAAAATCATAACGAAATAAATAATGACACGTAACACAATCCATATATTTATTTCGTGGGGTCCAGTCCTGTACTATGTTCTATAACATATACATATGCAATTAAGTTGGTTACTCTTAACCTATGATTTATAGAACTTAATCATCACTTAATCTGCATACTAATCTTATTGATAACTAATGTTCTCTGTTAATTATCAAGATTATGGACTTTTAGATTTATCGTTGTCATTTACTACTAAATGAATAACAGTGATCTATAATTCAGATCCTCAACCTGAATGAACTGTCAACGATTAAATCAAAGAACAGATGATCTGAAATCATCAATAACATAAACTATAGAAGTAGCCTAATAAGATTGGCTTCTAGGACATATCTCTAACAATCTCCCACTTGGCCTAGAGTCAATCAATGGTGACTTCTAGCAAGTGCATAGTACTCAATGTAATATCAAAATATACATGTCTCATACTAAAGCCTAGTAATAAAAGATACAACTCAAAGCCACTCAGGCATACGCCTAATCCCCATGGATGCAACATGCAACTCATGTGCGGCTCGAGATAAAGGCTTTGTCAGAGGGTCCGCTGTGTTCGCGGCACCGTCCACCTTCTTGACCTTGACCCATCCATCATTGATCAACTGACGGATGAGATGGAATCGTCGTAGAATGTGCCTAGTCTTTTGGTGAGACCTAGGCTCCTTGGACTGAGCTATGGCTCCCGTGTTGTCGCAGTAAATATCCACTGGACCTGAGATGCTTGGAACCACCTCTAGCTCGGTCAAGAACTCCTTGATCCATACACCTTCTTTCGCTGCTTCACCAGCCGCTAAGTATTCTGCTTCGGTGACGGAATCGGCCGTAGTATCTTGCTTGGAACTCTTCCAACTTACGGCACCACCATTGAGCAGAAATACGAAGCCGGACTGTGATTTTGAGTCATCTCGATCGGTTTGGAAACTAGCATCGGTGTAACCACTTACAACGAGCTCTTGGTCTCCACCATATACGAGAATGCTATCCTTTGTTCTCTTGAGATATTTGAGGATATTCTTGACTGCAGTCCAATGTGCCATGCCAGGATTGGCTTGGAATCGACTAGTCACGCTAATCGGATGTGCCACATCAGGACGAGTGCATAGCATGGCATACATAATCGATCCGACCACAGATGGATACTGGAATTTCTTCATGTATTCACGATCTGTATCATTGGTTGGACTTTGAGACTTGCTCAAGAAAATGCCATGTGACATAGGCAAGAATCCCTTTTTGGAATTTGCCATGTTGTGTTTGTTCAACACTTTGTCAATATATGCATCTTGGCTCAAGCCTAACATCCTTCTCGATCTATCTCTATAGATCTTGATTCCTAGGATATAGGCGGCTTCGCCCAAATCTTTCATTGAGAACACCTTCTTCAATGAATCCTTAACTGCATTCAACTCGGGGATATCATTCCCGATCAAGAGGATATCATCAACATATAGAACAAGAAACACAACCACGCTCCCACTGATCCTCTTGTAAACACAAGGTTCCTTTTCGCTTTGGACGAAGTTCAATTTCTTGACTTCTTCATCAAAGCGTTTGTTCCAACTCCTCGATGCTTGCTTCAATCCATAAATGGACCTTTGAAGTTTGCATACCTTGTTAGCATTCTTTGGATCCACAAAACACTCGGGTTGTGTCATATACACATCCTCTTCCAAATTTCCTTTTAGGAAGGCGGTTTTGACATCCATTTGCCATATTTCATAATCATAAAATGCGGCAATTGCTAACATGATCCGAATTGACTTGAACATAACGACGGGCGAGAAGGTTTCTTCATAGTCAATACCATGAACTTGTTTGTAACCTTTCGCTACGAGTCGTGCTTTGTAAATGGTCAAGTTGCCATCCATGTCGACCTTTCTTTTAAAGATCCATTTGTTCTCAACGGGTTTTACTCCGTTGGGAAGATCAACCAAGGTCCATACCTTGTTGTCATACATGGATTGCATTTCGGATTCCATGGCTTTAAGCCATTCCTTGGAGTCTGGTTTTCTTTTCATGTCATCAATGGTCAAAGGCTCATCGTTCTCCATGACGAGAACGTCGTGCAAACCTAAATATCTTATAGGTGGACGACTTGGCCTTGCCGATCTTCGTAGGGTAGATGCTTGAGGTTCTTGAACTTGCTCCACAACGGTTTGTGGGCTTTGTTCTTGAACTTCAAGTATAGGTGCGTCCTCAACACTATCGACACGCGATATGTTTGAGTATTCATTTGAGGGAGCTTGTTCTTGAACCTCTTCTTCCACAACAACTTGAGGAATGGGTTCGACTACAATCTCGTTCGGTGCAACCTCATTTGGCACTATATTTGGAACAACCACATTACCTACTTGAGGTATGTTTTGTTGTTGTGGTTCTTGAATTTCTTCAATAACCACGTTGCTCCCACTACTTCTTCTTGAGATAAACTCCTTTTCCAAGAATTCCGCATGTCGTGCAACAACTATCTTGTTCTCGACACGGTTATAGAAGTAGTAACCCTTCGTTTCCTTAGGGTATCCTACGAAATGACATTTGTCCGATTTGGGTCCAAGCTTATCGCTCACTAGCCTTTTCACATAAGCTTCACAACCCCAAATCTTGAGAAACATCATGCTAGGTTTCGAACCAAACCATAGCTCATAGGGTGTTTTCTCAACGGACTTTGATGGAACACGGTTCAAAGTAAAAGCTGCGGTTTCAATTGCATAACCCCAAAAAGACATAGGCAAATCAGTTTGGCTCATCATCGATCGAACCATGTCAAGCAAAGTTCGATTCCTCCTTTCGGACACACCATTCCATTGTGGTGTTCCTGGTGGAGTGAGTTGTGGAACGATTCCACACTCCTTTAGATAATCGCCAAATTCATGGCTCAAGTACTCACCACCTCTATCGGATCGTAAGGCCTTGATCTTTCGATCAAGTTGGTTCTCAACTTCACTCTTAAACTCTTTGAACTTGTCAAAGGTTTCAGATTTATGACGCATCAAGTAGATATACCCGTATCTACTATAATCGTCAGTGAATGTGACGAAGTATGAGAAACCTCCACGTGCACAAATGCTCATAGGTCCACATACATCGGTATGTATGAGATCTAACAATCCATTTGCCCTTATCCCTTTGTTGGGGAAAGGCGCTTTGGTCATTTTACCCATCAAACAAGATTCGCAAGTGTCAATTGGCTCGAAAGCGAATTGATCCAAGAGACCAACGGATTGTAGTCTCTTGATGCGTTTCTCGTTGATATGACCTAAGCGGCAATGCCACATTAAAGTCGCATTCTCATGTGAAACCTTACGTTTCCTTTTGTCATTTTCAACACTCAAAACAAATCCATTCGAATCGAGCACATAAAGACCATTCAATAAATGTGCATCACAAAAACGAACTTCATTACGAAACAAAGTCAAGCACTTGTTCTTTATTACAACATCATAACCATCCAAATCCAAACAAGAAACGGATACAATGTTTCGAGTGATACATGGAACTACAAAAACATCCTTGAGTTCCATCACAAAACCATTAGGCAAAGTTAGTTCCACGCTCCCAACGGCCATAGCGGAGACGCACGTGCCGTTACCGACGCGGAGTTGAACTTCGCTTTTCTCGAGCCGCCTTCTATTCTTTAGGACCTGCACATTTCGACAAATGTGAGCACACGAACCAGTATCAAATACCCAATCTGTGTGAGAAGTAGCGAGAAGGGTTTCGATGACAAATATACCTGAGGTAGAAGGTTGGACAGTTCCCGCCTTCTTGTCAGCTAGGTACCTTGGGCAGTTTCTCTTCCAATGGCCCTTGTTGCTACAGTAGTAGCAAACGGTCTCGGAAGTGGCCGGGTTCTTCTTCTTCTTAGAACCCACGGGAGCACCCTTGGCCGGACCTTGGGGCGTCACCGGGCCTTTGCCTTTTCCTTTGCGGCCACGCTTTCTTATCTTCTTGCTTTTTCCACTCACCGCAAGAACATTCTTGGGGCCCTTCTCTTTCTTAAGACTCTCCTCCGTCTCGATGAGCATGTTTTGGATGTCATCCATGCTCTTGTTCATACCGTTCATCCGGTAGTTCACAACGAAACCGGTGAAGCTTGGAGGGAGAGAATTGAGAATGAAGTCTTGAATCGCCCCCGAAGGGAAGGGCGTATCAAGCTTCTCAAGCTGCCGAAACAACCCCGCCATCTTCATGACGTGTGGCCCGACATCATGACCTTCGGCCAAGCGAGTGTTGGCGACGGCCTTGATGAGACGGGCCCTTTCGGTGCGGGCCTTAGTTTGGAACATGTTGGATAGGCGAGTGATCATAGCGAACACTCCATAGCCACTATCCATGAACTCCTTTTGGAGTTCCGATTCCATGGTTGCCACCATCACGACGGACATCTCCATGTCCTCGTTTTCATGCTTCGCAAAGGCATCCTTTTCCTCTTGGGAAGCGGTTGCCTTTGGAGCCGATGGCATGGGAGTGGTGAGGAGATACTCTCTTTTCTCATACCTAAAGACAAGCCTTAGGTTGCGATGCCAATCCAAGAAATTGGCACCGTTAAAAGCGAGTTTCTCTCTCTCAACAAGAGAACGAAGCGTAAAAGATGAGGAAGACATCTACAACAATACATAAGTTTTAAGGTCAATTAGTTTATGCTTTAAAATTTGTTTTAACTAAGTAAAACTTCCACTACATTATATCATGTCCCTAAATGTAGTGAATTTCCAAGACTCCCACAACTTGTTAATGCAACGACGGCGTCGGCAGAACATTGCACCAACAAATGTGAAATAGGTTCTCCAACCAATCATACGTTCCTATGACTCTTGGTTCGATTAACGAACTTCACTCCAATGACCAATCCGATTTGAATCATTGTTAAGTCACTTCTTTCTATTTGCTCCTATTAAATCCGATTTACACCCCGACACGGATGATGGATCACGATGTCCCGCGTCGGCGAGAAGACATCAATGACCGATCATACCACGTAAGAAGGGGATAGAAAGAAGGAGAGTGAATTTTGATTTGACTTAATTCTTTTTATTTGGGACGAATAACAATCATGACGCTTGTTTGGTGGTCGTGTAAACATACACCCATACCTAACCTATCACAAGCAATCATACAAGCATCTCATAGTTGTGAGTTTGTATGGCTCCCGCTTGCATTAGTTTCGCCACATCGTCCATGGAGCGAAACTAATCTAATCCTTGCCCTCCCACTAAATTCTATAAGGATCTAAATCCTATATAAAATAAAGGTGCAAAATACATGTGAAAACATCCTATTCCCTTCCTATCCTTAGGGGCATGCAAGCCTCACAAGTTACATAAAAAATTAATCAAAAATTAATTAATGGCACCAAAGGCCGCATTACAAACATTCACACATGCATTCATTTACAACCACAAGGCATTGAGTCTTGAGCCATACTAAACCCACTATCCACCTACAAAACAAAGTTAGCACATACAAGGACTTTGTTTCCAATTAACGATTTTCAAGCATCTTTGCGTATCGTTTGCTATAAGTAAATTCCGTGTACAAATCCTCAATTTTAAACAACCAAACTTGTTTAAATTCATTTAGAAAGTTCTTTCAACATCCCATAACAGAAAGGAGATCAAACAAGGAGTTTTCTAATTAATTTCAACTAGTTTGAATACTTAGAAAAACAGTAATTTACCAAAAAACGTAACTAATGGAATCCAACAAAACCAACAGTTTTCGGTCTCCAAAAAATCTCAAATAAATTACTTAAGCTCCTTATCATAGTTGTGACTACCAGTAAAAATTTCAAGAAGAGATCTTAAACCATCTGGGAGAATCAAAAAAGACAAATCTCTTACAAGTGCACGAAACACCGTTATGAGATTTTCAGCTTATCCTCTCAACCATTTGGTCTGTTAGACCACCTTCTATCCAGTTTTTATATATACAATATACATAGAAAAACTTGTTTAGACTACAGGATATCCATTCATGAAAAGAAAACAACCAAGTTCAGTTCAATAATATTAAGTTACAGCCTAAACAATCAACAAATTCTGTACTGGAACAGACTGTCAATCGAAAGGTTTTAACCTAGTTGAAGGTCCAAACATCCACGAAAAATTATGAAATTAATTTTCCTGGAATCCTAACTCAAAATAGAACAACTCCATTTAAACAGAATTTTTAAAGGAGTTCTCAGTTGGTACAGTTTATTAGAACAATCGATTTGCTCAATAAACTGGATCTGACAAGATCTTCCTTTTCATACTTGAAAAACCCACAAATTAATCCGAGTCATGCAACAATTTATACATGCTCAGAAAGAGCTTCAAGTCCTCTTTATTTCTAGCCATAGAACACTGGTACTTATATTCAAAATATAAATCTTTCAAGCCATTCAAACAGGACAGTGCAAGCAGAAACTGGTTCTGTGCACTGTCGCCATTTTATTCACAGTAAATCTATACTAATTCAGAAAAATGTGAATCCAATGCCAAAAGAATCACAATCCACAGATCTACAAGTTCATGTAGATGGAAAGATCTTCCAGAGGACATATCACAGAGAAAAATGCGAAACAACACAGAAAATACCATTTCCAGACAGCAAACAAACGCATCATCTCTACTAATCCATTAATTAGCCAATTTCTCTTAATTAAGTGTTAAAATAGCTTAAGTACGACCAAGGCTCTGATACCACTGTTAGAAAGTGTGCTAATTTTCATTTTTATGCTAATTACCAATTAATTAACCAAGCAAACAAAGCACACACAAGATCTAGTACACAAGCTATTGAAACACACGAGAAAAAGGATTGGAAGTATACCTCTCTTGGTATCGCAACCAAGAGGCTCGTTCCAATGGATTGGTGTCGGTGGCGTGCTCTCCAAGAACCTCCACGCCGTGCGCCTCGAGTCCACTAGTAATTGAGAGAAGTGTGCCTAATTCCAAAGCTTTCCCTCTTCAAGTTAATTCTCCAATTAATTTAGTGGAAAAGCTTGCTCAACACATGAGCTAGGTGGTGTGTGGAAGAGAGAAAGGGAATGAAAAATTCTGAAATTTTTCTTCCCTTGGTGTGAGGTGCGGCCAAAGAGAGAAGGAGAGAGAGAGGTGTGTGGAGGCTAGGGTTTGCTCCCAAAGAACACCCCTTTATATAGACCTCATACCCTAGCTCTCATCCAAATTTTGGTGGACCAAAATACCCCTATGGTAGCCGCACCTACCTACCCTCTTTGTGGGTTGGGCCTCAAGTCAAGTTGAGCCCAATAGCCTTCCATTTTATTACACCTTCCATTTGGCATTAAATCAACTAATTAATTTAAGGCCCAATTTGCTCATTTTATTAAATGTGTTGATTATTATTAATTATTAACTATTTAATAATTAATATGGAATTAGACAATGCATTTAATTATTTCGATACGATCTATTTGACTTAATTAATCATAGCGTTCCATAACGGTATACGATTAATTAATCAACTTATCATATTTTGCAAAACCAATTGTTGCAAATAAACAATTAATGCACGTGTGGTTAAACACCTTATTATGTGTGACCCTTTGAGGATTTATGCTATGTTGGACATGGAATTAAATCGCTATTTAATTCCAATAATCATAAGCGGTATCTAGCAACACGTTATGATTCCCAATTCGCATAAATAGTGTACAGCTACAAAATTTCAATCCTGCATAAGAGAACAATTATGTTTCTCTATTTTGATTCTTATGTCACACGATATCATCGTATAATCCAAGATAGGAACGTGTCATTCTTGCAGATTATACGTTTCTTGATCTAGAGATAATTGTATCAGTTGCTAGCAAACAATCTATCTCCATCAAGGGGCCCAAACAGATATCGTCACTCACTAAGTGAATTAATGAGGGACATACGGTTTTCTTGATAATTAGCTTTTCCCCGCACAATTCAAGAATACTTAAACCAAGTCCGTATAGCAGCCTTTATCAGGAATCAGCGGTAGACATGATTTATAGTATCTATCCTCATGTGGAAAAGATAATCATCTCAAACTTAGAATCAAAATCATAACGAAATAAATAATGACACGTAACACAATCCATATATTTATTTCGTGGGGTCCAGTCCTGTACTATGTTCTATAACATATACATATGCAATTAAGTTGGTTACTCTTAACCTATGATTTATAGAACTTAATCATCACTTAATCTGCATACTAATCTTATTGATAACTAATGTTCTCTGTTAATTATCAAGATTATGGACTTTTAGATTTATCGTTGTCATTTACTACTAAATGAATAACAGTGATCTATAATTCAGATCCTCAACCTGAATGAACTGTCAACGATTAAATCAAAGAACAGATGATCTGAAATCATCAATAACATAAACTATAGAAGTAGCCTAATAAGATTGGCTTCTAGGACATATCTCTAACAAATTGAACCTGGGTCCTTCCCAACATAAGTTCTTCAGCCTTAATCTAGATGTGGCAAAGGAATAGCTAAAATCAGGATGCCCCCATAAATATCTTTATTCAAAAAAAAAGATATGAGAAAATGAATTAATTCTCTCTCTATTGAAACATACACATGTACATTAAATCCTTTTAACTAATCATGATTTTCTCTAAAGAAAACAATAAAACATACAAACTGGTGGCTAAATAGTCCTATTAATGCTTCGAGAAAGTAAATTAAAAGCAACAATGTCGGAGTTTGACCATATGCATTGAGCAACAATCTTGGAGTTTGAGCATATGCATTGACCTTAGAAATTTCTGACCAAATTTCAAATAACATTGCAAAAAATAATCTAAACAAAAAATGCCACATCTTCAAAATTACCTCCTGAAAATAGTTTTCTCTATGGCATAACTTCGAACCTCTTGGCTTCTCCTCTATCCAAACTGTAGGTATGAGAAAGAAGCGAGGTGGAAACAATGATTCCAGGACATAGCATCATAAACCAAGACTGCAAGCTGATGTCCAAGGTCGAAATTTGTGAGATCAAATAACAGTACATGGAAGCATCAATAATTTTAATAAAAATATATATAAGTAATAATGGTAGAGAAAAACCTAATAGCTATAGTCTACGGCAAAAAAAAATAAAGAGAACTCTTTTATGTAGTTCTCAGAAAATACCGATACAATGGCACTAAACAGGCATGCTTTATGATTAGTATGTGATGACTGTTTGAATTAAAAAAACGGTGGCTTTTTAGGCTTGTCTAGATTTGCATTTTCATTCTTTTGCACTGGTAATCTGTGTTACATTTTCTATTTGCGATTTTGGGTGTTCGTAAATGGTTTGACTACAGTTGATTGATCATAAGAAAATAAAAACCACTCATTCATTTCCCTAACTAATTGATAGAATCAAGTCAATATTACTGTAAATCGCACTACAAAGCAGAAAATAACATTAAATTTGAACTGTTATAAACGATGGCAACAATGATAAAAGATAGTAAAACAATTTTAATGTGACCTATTTTCTTCCTTTACCAATGCCACCAAAAAAAAGAAAAGTCAAATTGTATATACATCCCTTCCAAACTACTGTATATATCTGCATTAAACAATAGTGAATCAACAGTTTTAAAGGCTATTGTGCTTTTTCAAGCAACATTTTTCAATTTCGTCTGATTTTGATTTTCTAAGTTTGGCTGATTTTTCTAGCTATAGGTACCATAAATAAACTGATGAAAGCAAAACAAAATGAAGGTAGTATTAATACAACACCAATAAACCACATTTTTTTTTAACACAAAAGCACTGTAAACAAATAGTAAAAAGAAAAGAGAGAAATGGTAACCTGTTCAGATTTTTCAGTAGTGTTTTTCTTTTCTGTTACATATAATCATTCACAAATCCGCTGATTTCTTTGCAGCTACCAGTAAGAACCTAGGCAAGAAAAATGAAATGAAATCAGTATTAACAACAAAATGAAACAATAAAGATTGGTACAAAATAAATAAATTAAGTGATGATTAAGAAAAAGCTATGATTTGTTCTTCCATTATTTTGTAATATAGTCATTAATTTTACAATCATGCTCCGATCTCCATTCGTTAGAAAGCCACCTCATTAAACAAAATAAACTCGTTTAAGAAGGTAACAAAACTGTAAAAATAATAAGAAAAATACACTCAGAATGGCATCCTAAGACTGAACGCAATCCTCAGTTTCCACTAAGAACCTGCAAATTAGAGATAAACAAAGGCAATAAGCCTAAGACTGAACACAAATCAGAAATTTGACTGAAAAATGATGAGAAAGAATAGAAAAATAAGCGACAAAGTCAGAGGCAAAGAAAGAATCGTGACCAACGAAGAATAGCAGGAACAATAGAGAAGAAGCGTTCATATTAGCATAGGGATGAAAACGACTGGAAAAGAAAAAAAAGAGGAGAAGAATAGAGTAGACATGGTGGAAATACCAAGACTGAGAGAAGCTGATAGGGCAAAAAAAAGAAGGATGGACCAATACCATGGGAAGCTAGTAGTGAGAAGCAGCGGAGAGAGCCAGCGGCGCACAGAAACAGTCCGACAGAGAGAAAAAGAAAAAACCAACCGATGCACCACGAAGAAACACCGGAAGAACAGGACAAACAACACAAAGAAACCGGCGCACAGACCAGGAGCAGCCACCGGAATCCGTCCGTACGCGAACCACATGGGGAACGCTCTCTGCCTGGTCCTTCAGATGCAGCAGCGAGAGAATGGGAAAGAGAATGGGAGAGAGAAAGGGAATCTTCAGCATATTCCCGGAAGACTCTCGAAGGAAGCCATCGGAGGGTTCAGATCAACCAAATCGGACGGTCCAGATCGATAGGAAGAGATGAACGGTCCAGATCCAGTTACTGTTCGTTCGCCTTAGCTACAGTGTCGGATCCAGATCTAAATATAATATATGTGTTTCGATGTGCTAACTGACGCATCAGATTTGGATTTTCTGTGAAAATCATTTATAAGCTATAACTGAAATTTTTCTTTGATGTTCACAGAAATTCCCAGCAAACTAATGACCACCACCAGCACATAAAACGCGTGGATCCCACCCACATGGCTGGACTACGACACCGGATCTTCTGCGACAAAATAGTCTACAGTTGTGTACGAATTTCGACCAGATTATCATAGAAAATCCGACTCTCTATGCAGGGCTGAATTCTGTATAGATCCAAACCCGATAAATGTGAGTGGGACCCACTTGTCAGCCACACTGTTCTTGAATAGTGCTAACTACAGTGAGTTAGTGGAACGCCTATTTATATATGTTTTGATTATAGTATTATTTTTTATCTGTACATCTGACTGTCCAAGTGTACTTTGACCTTTTCTTTGACTTTATTAAATGGTAAATTCTGACATTAGTGTTCATCTAAAAAAATATTACATTCCATCGATATTTGAATTAAAGTAGTTAAATTTAATGAAACACTAGAAATAAATAAAACTTAAAAATACAATAAATTATACTTAATTTGGATAAACCAACACATATGAACTTATATATATAATTTTAAGAGTTTTGTTATACCTTAGACACATAAAAATATGCCTTTTAAAACAAAGAGATACGGAACACCAGACCAAAACAATTCTAAAAGATAACTTCTTTATATATTTACATATTTACAATTTGTAAATAATTCAGTCCTCTGACTTTCTTGGCAACAAATTTTAGACTAAACTACTAATTACAACTTTGATAAGACTTTTTTTTACATGCAGCAAGACCAAGTGTCCCAAATTATTGTAGGAATTTCGGATTCTAATTGCAATCGTTACACACAAGATTAGATATTTGAGCCGTCAAAAATAATTTATTTCAAAAAAATAGAACTTCTCGAGTTGATCTTGATGCTTTGATAATTTAGAAATATCATTAAGACACGTTTAACAAAAGAAAAAAAATTACAATTTTGGAGACTGTTATAACTTATTAACATATTCAGAAGTGACACACTGACATCATGGAATGTTAGCCCTTCATTTAGAAATGAAGTGACCCGCTGAAACTATTGGCGCGTACACAATATGGGAGGAAACACGAATACAGACAAGCTTCCCATCGAGGAAAAAAATAAAAATTAAATTTAAATTTTGATTCCTAAAGCACATGTCCCTATCAATACCACGTTTAACAAATAATTGTTTGAAAACCGAACCAACTCTTGGAATGAATCGGATTGAAATATGTTTAAAATCGTCTGCACTAAAAATGTTAATTTTATTTTTACCACATTCTTGTTACTTGTCAGCCTCAGACTTATTTACTAAAATATTTTTTAGATGAAAGAATATTTTTTAAATAAAATGAATTATTTTATATAAAGTGATGATTAACATTTTTTATTAATAACAAACAAGTTAAAATGCTACAAATATATAAAAATTATACTTTAAGTAGGTTACACACAAAATATCATTATTTTTTTTAAGAAAATCTCATTTCTAATTAAATAAAGTTATATGTGCGCTGTAAACAAATTTAATTTGATTATAATAAAATAATTTGATAAACAATTAAAACAGTAATACATATACATGATGTTTATTAATTACTTACGTTTACATTTGTATTAAAGTAATAAAAAAAATCTTATTCATACAATCATACTCAGAAATATCATCCGAATTGGTAAAAGGATAAAAGACCCCAACTAGATAGATTTGCGTCTGATTCGCTCGTGGCGTGGCCACTTGGGCCTGAGACTGAGAGCGAGAGTGACCTCTCGAATTCTTATAATAGTTTAATAGCCCTTTATCTAGTCCACAGTTTCTATCAAAGCTCATCTCATGCTTCATCCAGCATCCATAGTTTTGGGTTTTCTACCAATTCAACATCTCTCCTTGGTCTGAAATTAAATATGTGGACCAAACATGAGACGATTTATGCTTTCTTCTATTTATTAAATTAAATATCAAAATATTATACAATATAACTTATGGCAGTTTCTTGAATTGTTTACACAATTCTAGAAATAAGCTCTCCTCATTATACAATATAATTTCTAAAAATATTATTAATAACATAACTTCATGTACAATAATTATGTAACTATACCAAAATATAAATTTCAATTATTACTTTTTATAATTTTAGCCCCCTTTAATTTGAATTATGAAATGTCAGAGCAATCAGCAAGCCTTCTATGTTTATGCATTAAATGGAGGACAAAGTGTGCACATCTTCCAACATCTCTTTGACCAATACCACCTCTGGGCTCTCAAGTCTCAAGTATATAAGCTCCCAAGGCCTTTGGCTTCATCAAGTCCCCCAAAAGAAAAAGAGAAAGAAAAAAGGGAAAAGAAAAAGCCAATAATAAAATGGGAAAGAAAAGCTAACAACATCACAAATTCCTAATCATGGAACTAGACACCACCACCACCACCACTGGCTCCTGTTCATCTCTGAGCTCAAAGCCATCCAGTTCTTCAAGTTCTCTCAATCTCTCCATGTTAAATGATGAATCAAACATGAACAACACGAGCATCATCTCACCCGGCCGTTCTTACACTCCGACAAAGAAACGCTGTCAGCAGGACGAGGAACGGTTTTTCTTTGTTGGAGAATCAGATGAAGGGGATGAGCATCACTTCTTCGAGTCATGTTTTCTCTGCAAGAAGCCTATCTCGCGTGATCATGAAATTTTTATGTATAGGTGTGTGATAAATTTAGTGTTTATTTATCTTTTATTTAAATACACACTGTTTTTGGCAGTTTCTTACATTACACTTGAACCGTTTTATTTACTCAATAATGATCAATTATGAAAGTCTTGGTGATTGATTGGGTTTGAAATTTTTAGTATTTGCAGTAATGAAAGGACTCTCATAAAAAATAAATAAAATAAAAAATCGAATTGAACTGTCCAAGGAGACCAGGGGGGAGACAAAGTTCGATTTCGCTTTTACTTTTTATTATCTAAGAAAAAAATATTGCTAAGATATATAATAGAAGACATGGTTCATAGAACTTTTCGGTTTGCCAAAACTTAGTCATTTTTAAGGAAAACGAAGTTCCCAACATTTTAAGTTCAATCATATTAATCACTGTTCAATACATACGTAAAAAACAGTCAACAAACTTTATTTGCCATTATTTACACAATCCTTGTGTTAGCATAACTCAAAGTACATTTTCCTTATTAGTTTCGTAAACATACTTCATTTTGTTGATTACAGAGGGGATGAAGCATTTTGTAGCGATAGGTGTCGGACCGAGCAGATGGAGATGGATGAAGCACTCGAGACAGTAGAGCGTCGGCAGTGCCTGAAGACCAAATCTTCTGTTTCATGTAGTACCAGTAATTATGTAGGGAGAAACAGCTCTGAAGAAAATCAACAGGAGAAGAGTATATTTAGTATTCAGAAACGGCCAACTGTCGCAAACCTGACGGCTTGTGGCCTCTTAAATCTACAAAATTTTGGGTTTGCGACTCATGTAGCATTCATGGAGCCTTAATTAGAAAAGGAATTTGCTTCTTGTTGATATATAATTTCCAGGCTTAAAACATGACTGTTATATGATTGTTGTTTTCTCAAAATATTTTTTCCCCCTTTTCATGCTTGTACATGAAAAAGAGAACTAAGATTTTCCTCTTATCTCATTGTATTTTCCGGCTGGGTGGTGGTGGTGGGTCTAGTTCGCATGAGGTTTTTGTTTGTGATGTTGCAGGGATTCATATGTATTGTAAGCATCTATGTAATCCTGTAATATGTCATTGTGAATGAACCTATGTTGTTTTTCTGGATTGCTAAAATTCGGTGCATATTATCTTTAATTATACAAGGGTTGGAAAGAAATTTGTTGTAATTTGGCTGTCAAGTCAGAGACAACTTGGTAGGAAGCCTCCAGTCTATTATCATAGAAGGCAAGTTCAATTTTTGAACGTTGTTTAAATGAAAAAGAAGCTAGTATCACCTATTTACTTGCAATAAAAAGAAGGAAAGAACATTATACAAGGTTCATGGCTTTATATATATAATATAACAATTGTAGGTTGCGTATATAATGATTAATTTCTCTTAATTAGGAAGCATTATGCGGTAATAATATAAATTAAGACGAGGAGGAGAGAGATATAGTCTTATGCAATCTTTAATAAATTTCATGAGATATTATGTTACCGAATTAACTAGTAAATTCCCCTTTACTAGGGACTACGATAAATATCCATGGGTCCATGGGGCCAGAGCCAAAAGTATTTAGGATACTTAAGAACATTAAATTAATTAGGCGAAGACAAGTGTGCGGGTGCAAAGAATAATATAGTGCATTACGCAATTGCAATTGTTCTTCTAATATTCTAGCCTCTAGGATAAGTTATTATATAATATATGGATGGATTTTATGAGGCAATACAAATACAATCCCCAGCAAGAAGTCTTTAGAATACTTTAGAACTCTACAATTAGTTAGGAGAAGGCAAAGGAGAGAAGTAAAATACAGTGTAATAATGCAATAATTTCTAGGATATGATATCATTGAAATAATTATTTCTGACTATTGAGCCTCTATAATTAAGGTTGAAATTAACTCAGATATCTATGTTTCTCGAATTTGAATATCCTAATAAACAATCAACAAATGTATCCAGTGGCTCAAAGCATTGATAAGCGAAACTTAACAAAATTCAATTATATTCAAGAAAATCCAATGGAATTAAAATTTTAAACAATAGGGTAAATAAACAGTATGCTTTATTTTTGTACTTTCCATGGGAAATAATACAACAACAGTTTAGTTTTTTTTTTCAGAAAATTGCACGTTCCCTGGTAAATTCAAAATTTTTCTATGATAACTTTCTTTTTGCTCATTGTTTCAGTAATAAATTATTACAGTTTTCACTAGATCTACGCAACACAATAAATACAAAATTACCAACGAATCGTTAACGATCCTCTCTACATAAAAATTGTGGTAACACACAACCCAAACAAAACCTAATTAATTCAATCAACAAACTTAAAAAGATAAAAAATTTATTCCAATTACAAAACTTTCAACGAAAGTAAATCGATTCGCAAGTACCTCGCTATGAACACTAGGGTTTGGGAGATGCTTCGTCGTGAGGAGATGGGTTTACACGGCGGAGATCGTCGATGAGGCCACTGAGCTCCTTTCTAGCGGATTCTCTCCCAAACATGAACCCGTACCTAAACAAAGAGAAGGAATTGAGAGAGATCAAGCGATGCAAACACTAGAAAGCACGCGTGCGTAAGTGTGTGAGTGTGTGGAGAAGAGAGGTTTTACCAGAAAGAAATGGCGGAGAAGACGCCAGCGGCGGCCATGGTCTGAACCAATGTCAGCTTCTTATCCATTATCGGATTCTATTTTTTTTATCTCGGATCGGATCACTGGTTTTCTACCGAAAAGGGCACAGCTCTAAAACCAGACCCTGTGCAAAGTCAAAATACTAGTAGGAAATTAAAAAAGAAAAAAAAAAAGAGGAGGCGTTAAGCCGTTAATCACATAAGAGCAATTGGTCTCGGTCTCGGCTTTTGTATTTTGGGCTGTTGGGCTTCAAGCCCTAGATGTAACTAGTACCACTATGCTATGCAGGGCTGGTTATTTCATGAAAATTGATTATTGTCGTCTGCAGTTTTTATCATCTTTGTCATTGTTAAACACTTTGGGTGTGTTTGGATGGGTAGAGAATAGGAAATAAGAATAAGAAATTTCGGTTTGCGTGCTTATTCTTATTCTTGTGCAACCCAAATAATACAAGAATAAGGAATAAGAGTCCTTATTCCTATACTAACAAAACCATGGTATAAGAATAAGGAATAAGGATAAGCACGTAAACCAAAATTTCTTATTCCTATTCTCTATTCTCGACTTATTCCGTTGCATCCAAACACACCGAAAGTGAATACATAAAATAGACAATATGAACATATATAGTGATTAAAATGAACACATAGAAACAAATAAGTTCAATAAAAATAAGTTGAATATGCATGTAAAATTCTGAACAAATTATGACAATACTTATTTACTTGTAAGTGTTCACTTAGATCATCTATATGTTTACCTTGTTTGTTGTATATGTTCACTTTATATTTAGTGATGGCAGAGATGACAAAACTGTGCAGATGGCCGTTATCATGCGAGATCAAATTTTATATTTTTTCTAAATTTTATTACTATTTGTTTGAGATTTTTAAAAATCATTGTTATTGAAGGGTCCAGAATTGTTTAGATTAAGAATTTTATAAAATACCAAAAAATACTAAATAAGTTCAGAAAAAATATAAAATTTGGTCTCCAACGAGATTTCAATATGAAAATCACATTGAACGGTTCGGATCGACTATTAAAAATCTCAAAATTAAAATTTCATCGTAGTTAACGGTCTCATCTCTCAGTCGCGACTGATTTTACCCTACCTCATATTTTATTAGGCTAAAACTGACTTTCTCTTATTAATTCTTGAACAAGTGAACATATTACATATGACATGAAATATGGAGCAAAGGAGACCAAATAAAAAGGAAGGGGAATTACATGATGGATGGTCGCCCTTTATTACGTCAAATAATATGAAGTGATTGACTTGTGCAAAAATGGATCCACGTCAGATAATTTTCCTAACTTCGTTTCAAAAGAGATTTTTAAGAGCCTTACCTGCAGCTTCAAAATATTCATATACTTTTTAAAATATTTTATATCTAATAGGAAACATGTATTCTTTTTGCATTGTAAATGCACATGTATTGTAACAGATTGTATGGGTAAGTTGAGATTGCATAGAAATCTAAAATGTATGCAAAGTATATTCTTGACTTTATAATTTATATAGACATTATTTTGCAACTATTAAAAGATATAAAATTTTCAAAAAAGAATATAGACTTTTTTGAGATAATATAACATGAAATCATTACTTTCCGTATCAAACTGAACTCTTTATCTGAAACATTCAACTTCTAGTATAGTTCACAAAGATCATCTAACATTTTGACAAAACAGTTTTATCTACC
The DNA here is from genome assembly GCA_028095005.1 of Rhynchospora pubera. Taxonomy (NCBI): domain Eukaryota; kingdom Viridiplantae; phylum Streptophyta; class Magnoliopsida; order Poales; family Cyperaceae; genus Rhynchospora; species Rhynchospora pubera. Next base: position 117,763,188 of record CM051461.1, read on the forward strand.
AAATTTCTCCATGCAGTTATAATCCGTGCAAAAGCAGAACTGCAGATATCAATCTTATAGTAAAGCCACCACCTGTATGCTTGCATCAGTAGTCTGTAACAACTAATTACCGTTTAATCCGCATTATTTCTTTCAAAACTTGAGAAACCTCGGCCATGCTGGGCCGTTTTTTCGGGTCCTTGACAAGGCAGCGGTCGGCCAGCCTCGCAACCTCCCTAGCCGCCTTGGGAGGATACTGGTTTCTCAATCTTGGGTCCATTATAACACTAAAATTGGTGGCTTCAGGTGGGTATTGTTTGACCCAATTGAGAAGCTTTCGCTCTGCCGGTGGCCGGTTCCTCTCCAGTGAGCGCCGACCAGTTAGGAGCTCGTAGAGTACTACACCGAAGCTCCACACGTCACTCTTTGCAGTGAGGTGGCCGGTTTGGATGTAGTCTGGTGCTGCATAACCATGTGTACCAACCACCTGGAATGTGACCAAAATATAATTATTATATTGGTAAGAACATTGGATATTAGAAACATGCATTTCCAGTAATAATATGATTTAGAACATTTGGATAATGTGAACAAAATGTGTACTAAATTTTCTGGAAACATATGTGAAAAGATGAACATGCTAATTCTTGTGCTAGCACAAACAAAGATGAACATACCGCTGTCGAGACATGAGTTTTACTAGCAGTGGGTCCCTCCCTTGCCAGGCCGAAATCTGACAATTTTGGTTTGAACTCCTTGTCTAACAAAACATTTGAAGCCTTGAAATCCCGAAAAATTATCTGCTCAAAACAATTATTTATTAAGAGCTCTTGTCGTAGGTACATTTAGAAAGACTAGTTGATTTCCAAATAACAAAAACTTGTTCAATTACTTTTCTGGTTTAATTAGTTAACTTTTTACTTAGAGTATAGCTGCAATTATCTCTATAGGAAATTTGCAGACAACATTAATCAACTAACTAAATTAACAAAAATTAACACGATAACCATTCACCAGGAAGACTAAATAAAATAAAAACTTTTCAGTAGTCCCAAATTCCTACATATTTAATATTATATCCCTGTAATAATTTTAAGTCTTTCATATTATTACTTTATTTTTAACAGTGTCACTAGTGATTAGAAATTTTATTTACCAGACCTGAACTTCAAGTCCTTCATGGAGATAAACCAACCCTTCAACTGCACCTAAAATGATCTGTAATCTCAAATCCCATGACAGAGGTGGGTATGCTCGGCTGAACAAATGATCATCTAGAGTTTTGTTGGGCATGAATTCATAAACCAAAAGTCTCTGGTTACCTTCCTCTCCATCCACAGCACAGTACCCAATCAGCTTTACTAAATTTGGATGCTCCACTACACCGAGAAATAGAACTTCGGCCAGCCATTGCTTATGCCCCTGATAAATAGGTTTCAATGCAATTTAATCCACCATTTGTTATTCTTATTTTCCTTTTTCAGCTTTTGATTTCCTTTTCAGTGATCAAAGATGAGATCGCTTGTGATATCAATTTATTGGGGATTGTAAAAAGAAAATCAAACAAAAAAACTTTAAAAAAGTTTTTTTTTTTTTTTTGTATTTCTGATTGAAGTTGAAATGCAACTAAATCGGAGCTTAATTTATTTAATTATGGCCAGAACTGCTCTATCTGGTTATCCAAAACGAAAATATCAATTTAAAGTTAGGTCACTGTCAATGTACTACTACATAAAAGTCAGCGGGGATGATAATTACTGATTCAGATTATATATGGTGATTAGATATTTTCATACAGATTGTGTGCTCCTGATAGTACCTGCACCATACCAACATCACTTATACAACTAAATACAATTGCTGATACCAGTACTCTCTCATTCACAACCAATATTTAATTTTGTTATTGAACAAGTAATTTACCTGTAAACTTCTTTGCTTGAGCCGTTTCACAGCAACCACAAGTCTCTCTCCATTGCTATCTCGACCTTTGAGAAAACCTTTAAACACAGTCCCAAATCCACCTTCTCCAAGCTTGAGAGCTCTGTTGAAATCATTTGTGGCAGCTCTGAGCTCTTCAAAATCAAAGACACGCAACTTCTGACCTCTCTGTTCGTACAAGTTTGGTATACTGCATCTAGGTGGTGTAGACGTTGCATTTTTGGTTATGGGTTGATCAGGTTTCACACTGCTCGATGAAACTTTTGATTTTTCAGTGCTGGTTTTGGATTGAGAAGGTATGCTGGATGATTTTTTAGAGGGAACAGTTTTGTTGGACTTTGTTTTTGAAGACTTTTTGAAGTTGAAGCAACCCATTATTGGAGTAATTGTTGCAGTTATAGATCTGGAAATGGCTATGAAAATAACATCATTTACAAAGAAGAGGACAAAAACAAACCAAACTTCGACAAAACCTCAAGAAAAATGAACTAATCTTTACTAATTTAGAAGAAAGAAACCTCTAGCAACTAAAACAGGAAAACGAGAGTAGAGAGTGCTATTATTTATGGAGAGGGGTTTTCCTCACTCTAAGTAGAAACAACTCTTCAACTATGAACAAAAGAATAGAAATTTGAACCGAAGTTAAAAAGGAGCAAAAGAGAGTAGATGAGATATAGTGTGAAAACAGAAGGGAAGCAAAGCAGAATCAGAGTAGATAGAGACTATGCAGCCAAAGAAAATTGCAATTTTCTTTTCTTCTCTCTTTGGATATAACTCTTATTCTCTCTTTAATTTTAGTCGTTCCTTGCTTTGTCATGGGAAGAAGAAACAAAGAGGCTGAAGTAACCGTGTGCCTAAACAGAGAAATAGCACATTTTTTATTACTCTATGTGAGGAGCCAAGAGGGGATATGACGATATGTCAAGTGACTTTCTTACCTAAGAATTAGAAAAAAAAAAATTTCCATTAAGACAAAAGAAATTCAATAATGACTTTCGGATCCTCTGTTGCTTGTAACATGTAGAGAGTTTTTGACACATTGGGTCCACACTTATTGAACTAAGGAAAGTTAATTAGTTTAGGGTTAGGGGTTCACATGTCAGTGACTTCTTATTCGTGTTGCCATGGGATGCAACAGGAAAAGGCCAAAAGGGTGCTCATATTCTAGACTTCTATCCAGTTGTACGGTTTTTTGCATGGTCTTGACACATTGAAGCCACTCAATTTAGATTGTAAGGTTTAGTCTTTTATCTTTGTTTACCCACTTTTGCTTGTTTAAAGCGATGTTTTTTAGCCAAAGATGGCATTCTTTGACAATATATTAGCTTGTTTGACGGGCATTTAATATTTTACAATAAAGAAAATTGAATTTTTTTTTTTTACAACAATACATATTTATAGTCTTTCTGAAATATCAAATCACAATCAATTTTTACAAAACTTGAATACATAATCAATTCATAAACAAACGTGTCTAAATTTGTTTTCTAGTTTTGAAATTGCTTATTCGATTTGCGAAACCATCATTAAGTTCTCATCCATAAATTCACATCCTTTTCAAAACCTCAGAACCTGGAATAAACATTAATATTACATTTTTTAATTATCCTATAATTAGCATTTAGCGCTAAATTTCTTATAAAAAATTTTAATATGATAAGCAAATATTTGGGGGCTGAATGTGCACATTCAAATCTTATTTTACTATTGTACTTTGTTTTTACTTGGTCTTAAGTTAAACCACTTGCTAGCCAAGTTGTTCTGGTTTTCAGTAATTTTTACAGTTTTTTAATCAGTACGGAGGGCTGCATCTTAAGTCTTAATCTTAATTTAAGGATTGGGAATTAACTAATCAGGTCTTTTCTCAAAGTGCAAGAAAAATTGATTTGGAATTAACTAATGAGGCTTTTTCTCAAAGTGCAATTAACATATCAATGTGCAATAAAGAGAGACGGTTGTTTGGTTTGAACTTTGGAATATGGACTAAATAAATTCTGGAGTCTGGACCAATGACTTTAAGATTACATTCAAAGATGGTGACGTGGCCAAGTGGTTTGACTTGAGGTCTTTGCGCTAGGAAAGTTATGCGTCATGCGTTGTAACAGTACATGTACCTTCTCTCAAAAGGAATCTTCATCTCTTGTGGCCGATATAATACAAAAATGCGTAGCGAGTTACCGAATTCAATTTCAACAAATCCGCGTCACGGATTGTTTCAGCTTTGCAATGTGTGGCGACATGAATTTCCTTGAATTTACAAGGAAAGGTTTCCACCGTGGTAATGAGAGATCTTCGGATCTTGTCTTACTGCTAAACTAGATTAGTACAGTGTTTAGTCTATTCAATCTCTTTTAGAGATCGGGTCATACATTAAACTTCATGGAAAGCAAATTAATAAAATATTTAAAAATAAATACGCAACAACCTTAACCCAGCGAAGGGATCAAGGAATATTTAAAAAGAAATTGCATAGATGGGTTTTCTGACAATATACGATGTGCCGAATAAATTATTATTATTATTATTTTTTTTTTGTATGGGTTCAACTTCTTTGTATTATTAGGAGGTTTAATGAATGGTCCTGCATTTGATGGATATCGGAAACAGGATATTGTATCATATATCAATGTATATTCTAAGAAGTACCAAACATCCATTATTGTTTCGTGGGTTATGTACTCATGTATACTTAACAAAAATTCCTCTCTTTTCCACAGAAAAAAATTCTAGGACTTTGAATTTAACAGCAAATATAAATCATCTAAATCTGTTGATCTTGACGAAAGTAACAAGAATAGTACACTGCATCTGCAGTTCTCCATTGTATTTTTTTTTTTTTTGAGAAAACTTATTTTTTCGTAAATATAGGAATATCTGATGAATCGAGAAAAATTGGTAGGAAGAAACATATTTGTTTTCTATTTTAGTAACAAAATTGTCAAATAAGATTATGAGAAATCTATGATAGTCAAAGTAATTCCTTGAAGTTCATAACTTTTTAATCAATTTATAAAGATCGAATTACTGAAAACACTTTTTATGGAAAACAAACAAAAAAGAAAATTAAATCATATATAATGCATAATTTACACCTTACATTATACTTATAAGTTGTGCTGAATATTTTTTTGAATTAAAGATGTTTCACAATTTTGACTGCACATCTCAAGATTCAAAATTTGGGTGTGCCTCTTAGGGCATCGGGTTACTAGTTACTACGAATTTTAGATCGATCTCAATGTTGTAAATCATTAATTTGATGCACACGCCAAATTTATATAATTTTAATTTTGTTTTAAGAAATTGATAGCTTGGAAAATAAATGCAAAAAAGTATACACAACATTATTTCAATCTCTAAATTTTATACAAAAAACGAGATAAGGTGTTTATGAATTAAAAGCCATATATACTAGCGAAACTGAGGAATTAGAATAAAGTAGGATGTTCAAGTTTACAATTTACACCCATTCCGCGCCATTCAAAATATAAATCGCAAACCAGCCTACATATTTTTTTTTCCACTCTACTTTGGACCACGGATATTATTATTTCATTTCATGGAAGTTTGTCAGACTTTTAATTGATTAGGAGGGGATGCGGATTAAATCCCAATCCAACGGATGACGCTTTTGATTAATCTAGAGTACTATAATGGTAGGCGCAAATGCACCTTCTCCTGTCTGGAGCCCATTGTTGGCCTAATCACACCAATTAATAATGGCCCTGTCATTACCTTGTCTAATATGTTAATCCCATCGTCATGTATAGAAAAACTTATTCTAATGGTATGAATGTCTTAGAAACAGACTAGTATCTCTGAATTCTATAAAGATGCATAACACATTGGCAGTGAGGCATTACACACATGAGCCAACTTTACCTGAGAAATTGTTGTAAATAAAAGGCAGTTGATTTCAACGTCATCACTGTCGAGTTATTATCAACTGAGAAAATAAGTACAACCTGTGATGATAGTTCAGCAAACAAGCATTCCTTCTTACAGAGATCACCAAAGGCCATCCGATTCTTTAACAACCACAACGACTTTCAAATTTTAACAAATGTGAAGCTAAAAATAGTAACGTGGACTCTGAATCGAATATTTGAATTTTTTGGCTATCTAAATATGAATATTATTTAATCTCGGAGCCAGAGCAGTCTTCTGTTTACTGGTGGTGCAAGCCCTGGTATGTCTGCTATGTCCTTGTTATGAGGGTTCACAATCTGAAAGCGAACAAAATGGTTTTAGAAAAACGCAGAGAGAAGTAACTCGTGCTTAGCAGAATACCAGATGGTACCAACACAATACCATATCCATAACAATAGCTTGGGAAACCCTGTAGGTTTTATAGCGTGTATATTAAGTATTCAAACTCTTACAAATAGGCGAAAGTTATGTGACTGATTCCTGCACCTATTTCATGCAGTCTTTCGAATTCAATACCCATTATGTAATATAGAGGGTATAGAGTATAGTCACCTTAACAATTATGATGGCTATCACACCAATCACAATGAGACAGAGCATGGCCATTATACATTTATCAGTCGCAACCTGAGTTCAGGAAATAGATTTAGTAAGTTCAGAGAGGACAAAACAAAAGAAGATTTAAGTTTTTAATGAATGAGGGATTCGAGAAAATAAATAACCTGTCGACCAATTTCCTTAACCAACTTAGAAGCTTTTTTAATGGAGAAATGGATCGAGTCGAGCTCATTTACAATTCTACTCATTTGTTCAGTCTGAAAATGAGAATGTGTTATTGACAATTTTTGCTATTGAAAGTTCATATATATAGAACAAAGGATATGACTTGCTAACCTGAGCTTTAAGAGCAGCTGCTGTCTCAGCTCCAACATTGATAGTACTTTGCACAGTCTAGTTAAGTACAATTAAAATAGTGAAATCAACAAGTATAACTAAAAGGAAAAACAAAATCATGTTAATTGAGGCATTTACAGGTAATGAAATCCTAGTAGTCAAGTCAAAAGTTTTTAGAGTTAAGGCAAGACTGATGGGGGAAAGTCACTAAAAGGAACAAGGAATAAAATTTTTTGAAAATAAATAACAATGTATAATTTATACATGTTCTGAAGTCACAATGCACATGGCTACCCAGGGCAGGTGTTAGTGTAAGAGTACTGTTGTATGGACCATTTCTGCATTTACTAATGTAGGATGGAGATGTAGGCAAAAGGTAAAAGAGATTATACCTGCTTAGACCTTTCAATGGCCTGATCAGTCTCATCCAACAGATGATTTCCGTGGTCCACTAATTGTTGGTTTGTCATAGCTGCAATAAATATAATACAAGAAAATAGAAAAAATTGGTTCGTCATGAAAAATATAACATTGAGTAATCTGAACTTTGAGACAAGTAGTTGCAGTGAGAGAATCAATAATCCAACCAAATTAACCCAAATTCTAGAAGTTCCAGAAACAAGTAAAAAAAAAAAAAGATCTAACTGTAGCAAACATATACTTCTTCTGTACCAGTATACCAGTATTATATGCGACTTTGACAGCACAGGCCACTGTGCACTACAAGAAAACATACATATACAGGTTAGAAAGAATTAACTTACATGAAGCTAACATTACATTCTCTTCATAGCCATTGTCAACAGCACCAGCCCCTTCAAATAGGTCAACTCGTTTGTTTTCACTTTGCTGCCTGTCAATAATTACAGTTAAGAACAACCACATTATAACCATTCCAAGTAATAAAATCCAAAGAGGATATCGTTCTTGATTAAACATTTTCTGGTAGATCAGAACAGATTAAAAATCTGTAGGACTTAGAGAGTACAGAAAACTTACTGCTTCTTCAGAGCAACATATGAGTTTAGTTCCTTAATCTGTAAGAAGAAAAATCACAAGTTCTTTAGGTTTATTACACATTATATTTGAAAAAAAAATGAATTAATATAAGACCAAATGGAAGTACCATAGATTGTTTCCTATCATTAAGCATTTTAATGGTATCGCGTGAATTTGTGGCCTCCTCTTCCTTCACCAATCTCTCAAAATCCTTTATTAGCCTACATTAACATGATACAGAGTTATTACTGAATCTGCGGGCCTCATTGTACTGTAATTTATGTGTATGCCTATTAAATTAAGCAAGTTGTTATTTAGGTCCCTTATGCTAAGACATGTATCCCCGCTCCATGAAGTTAATGGAGTTTTACCAATATAAGTTGCAATTTCAGGAGAGGAATTTCATGGGCAAATGAAATTGAGATCTATCCAAAAGCAAGTACCTCTTACAATCTCGCATTTTGTCAGTAAGCTCTTCAAGCTGCCGACTTCTCCTGCTCGCATCCTTAATCTTCTCCAATTTTTGAAACCCATTTCTGCCAAAGATATTTCACATTAACCAAAATTAACAGTACTACCCTACCCTTCCTCCCATCTCAAAGGGTAGAAACAAACCTAAAAAATTGAAAAAAGGTCGAATGAATTTTCCAGTACTTAGTACATTCCTGAGACAAAAGTATCAGAACTTTTGTTTTTTCTAAATAAATATTGGCCCCTGGATCAGAAATGCACAAAAGCATTGCATCAACTAATAATGACATATTGTTGACTTTATTGGGCTTATCTAGAGATAACTAAAAGAAACAATGCAGACCATAATTTCCATTCCAGCTAGTTTCTCTCACATTCACCATTCCCATTTGAAATAGCTATAAGTATAAATCTCAACAAATTTCCCCAAAATTAACAAGAAAGAGAGAGAAATCCTTACGACAATGCGCGAAGAATATCATTGATCTGTCCTTCGATCTCCGCTAACTCCTCATTAATCCCTGACAAATCCATCTGTACCCCTCGAAAGATTTTTTAATCTCTTTTATTTACAATAAACAGTGCTATCACTCCCAAATCATACAAAAAGAAAATCTCGGAAATTGGCGCTTGAACCTCCAAATCAAGGCTGAAGCACCGCGAGTACTAGCTCTCAATTGAATGAAATTTGCTCCGAAAATGTCAGGTGTTAGCCTTAGCCCCACATTTTCAAAAACCCATAAAAACTTTTTGTTTTTTCTTTGAAAGATGCAAAGATACAGAGGTAGATCTTGTTGGAGACACGACAGGAAGCTAGAAAGAGAGGGAGGTGAGAGAAGGTTGGTCCAGGAAGTGTTTTTTTTTTTTTTTCCCTTGACCAGGTTGGATTTTTTTTGTTTTCTCATATTTTTTTTGTTTTTTGATTAATTCAAAAGGAATTAGGAATTCGGCGATTTGGGATATTTTCTCCATTTCAAACAAATGGGTGAATCCAGTTATTGTAGATTTAACACATGCGTAAAGCAATAAAATGAAAATTCCAAATTTTTGTGTGCAAATTGACGGTCTAGATTTGAGTGGTCTTCCGATGGACGGTGGCAACATCTAAAAAGTTGTTGAATAATCACCACGTCTTATTGAATGGGTACGTCCATTTTTTATTTGAAATGGTTTCTATTTACCCAAATGAACCTGTCTTCTTGGTCAAAAATTTCCTTTTCTAATATCTGTCGTTGGTTCCTTGACTTTAATTTTTCATGATTGAGTTGAATTGGATTGAGATTACTAGGCTACTAATAGTTTAAGTCATTGAGCTCAACGCCCACTAAAGACAGAAAAATATCCTTACAAAAAGAAGATGGCCATTAGTTTTAATAAACGTTTTTTAATGCTGACATAGCCTATAGCCCTTTTGATAAACAGTTATTTGAATGAGGCTATAAGAATAATATTTATTATATTTGTAATGCGGATTTAATTGGGACTTTTGAGGTTGTAAAATTGATCCGAGCTATCTAATGATATATGTGACATCAAATTTATATGTTTTAATTTTTTTATTATCGTTTTGGATAAGTCATACCACTTCCATCAAACGGTCTACAATTTTTAAAATCAATGTATTTTTTCCTTATTTAGAAATGTAAAGTTTGGTCTTTCCAATAAAATTGTGATATGTTGTATGTATACGGAATTGAATGGGTGGGATCAGCCATTACAATATCCAAAATTCAAAATTTTGAAGCTCTGTTATTTCTCAACTTATAATATGGATAGTATACTAGCTTCTCTTCAGTCATCAATGTTACAAATTAATCTAGAAATTGTGTCCGTGATTTTTTTTTTCCCCTTCACTTTAGAAATTAAAAAACAAACTTGGAAGGAAAAGTTTTAAAGAAAATGCTTTGTAAAAAGAAGGCCCAAAAGAGAAGAAATTTGTAAAGGCCCACTGGGCTGAAAAAGAGATGCAGCAGGTAAATCATCACAGCCCAGTGGACCAAAGAATCCAAGAGGTTTAAACGAAACCAGTTAATTTTACACTGACAGTTTTCTGACGCACAGATTATAACAAACAAGCTATAACAGAAAATCTATTCTATTAGCAGATAACAAGTCTCATCTCTGCTCAATCAAAGAAGATGAAGAGGCAAGGCAACCTCACACAAGTCACAAAAAGAGATGAACCTCACCAGACCACCTCTCCATTCCTCCTTCCTTCTCAAACCCACTTTGCACAGCCACCACCGTCTCAACCGGACTGTGGTCGCTGTCTCAAATGGAGAGAACAATGTCACCACCAATTCAGAAGCGACACCTCCTCCAGACACAAGCAGCACCACCACAACAAAACAACAAAAGAGAAAGCTCAAAGTGAAATCGCGCCGTAGACGAAGAGATGATGAAGAAGACAGGGTTCTAGCAATGGCAGCCTCCGGTACCGGTCGAAAGGAGGAGGTGAAGAAGAAGGGATGGGAGGAGATGACACTTGCAGAAAAGGCAGTTGAGTTGTATTTGGGAGAGAAAGGAGCGCTCTTTTGGTTGAACAAATTCGCCTATGCTTCAATTTTCATTATCATCGGAGGATGGATTTTGTTTCGGTTTGTGGGTCCATCACTGGGTTTGTACCAGCTCGAGTCACCGCTTCTGGCGCCTTCAGATTTGTTTAATGAGAAGTGAAATTGGTGATGATCGTACTTATTAGTAAATTTTGCTTTAATTGTTATGCTCTGTATTGTAGAATAGGTTTGAAGGGAATAAATTATAATTTCGGTGCTAGTGAAGCATGCATTCTGACATCATTTATTGAATTTCATAGTAACTTTAGTTTAGTATAATGCTGTTATAATTGAATAATCTGCAACTAATGAATTAAATATTTGTCAAATAAGCAATGAATTAATTGTTGCAAATAAAATAGAAAGAAACTGAAATCATATGAAGTGATAATTAAAAAAAAAAAAAAAACTCATGCCCTTCTAGACTGTTAGACCACCAAAGAAACAATCCACTTTACTATATACCTCCAATGCACCCTATCCATAAATCTTATACAAAAGAAGCTCACCAAAACATCCTAGTATCTAAAAAGCAAATTCATATGTTGTACACAGAAATGAGGAACTAAAAAAAAATCATTGTGTTTATGTAAAACTTGTTAAAGTAGTATAATTAGTATTAGAATCCAACCCAGATAATAAACCAGTAAAAAGTGCACTGCTAGTCGTGGTAGGCTCTCCCTGTAAAGCATTATCTCTTGCATCGTTATATGAATCACTCAAGGAGGGTCCACCGACCAGTGCCCCAGTTGCTATATTTGGGTTTGGATCACGTGATACGAGCCAAGTGCGGTCTGAACAGCTTGGGTTCTGGTTGGCTGGGATAGAGGCTCCCCTGTGGTGAACTTTTTTGGGGTACGCGGACCCATACCCGACAAGGTAGCTCATGTTAATTGGGTTGCTGCCTAAAATGTATTTAGCCTGGTAGAATGAAGAATGATATAGTTATAAAAATAGTGATTTCTGAACTTTAAATATATGAAGGCATATAAATTGATAATTTCTTAAATTTTAATTTATGGAGGCACAGGCAATAACTCAACTCCTGTCAAACGTAAGTTGGCATGATAAAAGCTAGAGTTTATGTTTATTTATTCTTCATTTGTTCAAATTAATGAAGTCTTATTTTGAGGCTCAAACTCTTTTCCAGAAAACAGGAGATGAAAAAAATGAAAACCTTCAACTGGCACTGTGCCAGCTTGATGCTGTGGCAGTCAGATTTAATATCATCTTTATTTTATTGGTTTGCTAATCCCATCTCATGTGCAGTTTGATTCTAACTATCACTATGTACCAGTATGGCAATGTAGTTGATATGTTAACAGCATGTATGTAGGTAATCTACATTTATCAAGTGGGCCCCACCTGAGAGTCAGCGAATTGACGGATGTCATCAGCTTTGACTATGGTTCCACTGCATGACATTTTGGTTTTTTGCACTGCGTACATATAATTGCTGTATAGTGTGGCTAGAAATGAACTGCCCAATGTATACTGTAATGAATTCCAGTCTTGAATCCAAAGCAATCCTCCTGAAGATAAAATAACATCTATTTTAGTCAACCTAGACAATTTATGTAGGTCAGAACACAAAGGACAACATATGTTTAGAACACAGACATGATTACATTTTGACGAGCACTGTGTTAATACATTTATCTTTTAATTTATTTTATAAATCTTGTTTTTGTACAATTGCAGAATATTCTTTAAATTGAAGCTAAACAAAGACATCAAGGGCAAATTTGTATAATTTATTATTAATTGAGGGAGTTTTATATTTATTCTAAATCATTGTCAACTAGAACTTAGTCTTTCCTTTTCATTCCCTTTTTTGGTTATAAGGTGCACACTGGTAAACTAAACTGGGCTCATGTTCACCATATCATTATAAAACAGTCCTTAGGAAAACCATAATTTTCTCTTATTTAACTTTTTTTTGTCATTTTCGTTTTGTTTGATTGAAAGCACCTTCTGTTCTCGAAGTAGTAGATATTGGGGTACCAGGCACAAGAACACACATGACACTTTCAGCTGTGCTCCTGTAACTCCCGAGGACAGTGTTTATATCGTTTGATAGTGAGTCTGAAGAAAGTAGTTGTACCCTTGATAAAAGCACCTGAAGGGAGTTGTATTAGTTCATTCAAGTACAGAAATGTTGCAAACCAAAAGTCCAGTCCTTAACACCTATGTGCAGTTGCCTATTGAATCATGTTCCAATATACATGAATCCAAGTCAATTTGTCAATGATATGTTGGTCTTCTGACAAATAACTGGAATTGAAGCTAAATGATCATATGTTCAAACTTCTGTGATGCAATTACATAACAGGGGCATCGGTCCTCCTTAAAGAGTATTATTTGGTTATCCAAAAGGGAAAGTAAAAAAAATGGAATGAACTAAGCTAGAATTATTTTTGTGCTGGTAAGTATAAACATCCTTTACAAGTTTAGTTGATCTTATTTTATTATTATTTTTTTTAGAAGTATCTATAGAAGTCCTGACAACAGATCTTTCGGGTACTGGTATGGTGTGATTCTTCCTGATTCTGATTTTTATTTGCAAATACAGGAAAATGATATGGCCGGTGATTTCGTTTCTTTTATACCTTTTAGCTGTTTCTTCGTTGATGTTTGTAATTCTGGTGGGCTCTGTGCCAGTACTGTACATACCACTGATACTAGACACAACTACCAAACCAAATAATTCCTGATTATACCTGGGTTCCAGCGCGTTTATCATCCCAGCTGAAGTAGGTGGGGTCACCATAACCTTTAAATTTCTTTCCATTATCTGTCGTGTATTGAAGGTACGTCATGTTTCCAGTGGCATGGTACAGCCAAGCAGCAGCCCACAACAACTCATCATGGTAGTCGGTGGAGTTATAGTAATTTGCAAGGTCAGGAAATGTATAGCTATAAATGCCGCGGTACTTGTCAGCGAAGTCAAACAACTGTTTTGCGTGTTTAAGGAGGGAGGATGAATAGGTAGCATTGGAGGATTTGAAGACAAGTGATGCAGCAGCAAGAGCTGCTGCAGTTTCACCGGCCACATCAGATCCTGGGCTAGTCTTGTTGATGAAGAGGAGAGGCCTTTCCTCGGTCATGGACTCAGGTCTGTCCCAGCAACTGTGGTCTACCTTTGGATCACCCACCTAGAAAATGAAAGATATAATCAGTTTTATTTTTGTCTGGTACAGGTACAAAATTTATACCTACCTCTGTTTTTCCTTTTCTTTTTTTTTGGTAGTCAGTTAAATTCAGTGTTTTCATTGCTGCTAGCACAATTGCACAAATACATTTACAGATGCTTACTGAAGAGGCATGGTATAGTATGCACCAGTAATACCCAATTTTGTAGCAGGATTATTTAACATCATTTATAAAATTAAGCCCAAGTATCTTTCAATTGTTTATCCAACTGAGCCTCCACTTCTTTGATTTTATTTCAGCAAATTGAGCTCTGCCGATCTATACATATCTATGTACTGTACTTAATTTTCAACATGATTCCCATATTGCTCAACTTAGCCCAAGAATTAAGACTAATGCAATGTGTTCCCAATTAAGTTGAGCTTATACTGAACCAAATTTTCTTAAATTGGAATTGAGTTATCCACTTTCAATTAAAACCCTCCCAGCCCATTTGACTCAAGGTTCCCAAATTTCTACCTCCTAACTACAAAACAACTAGACAGAAACCATACCTGGATACAGAGCACATTATCAGCTGAATGTGCATTAACGAGATAATCCGTAATCCATCGTAGGTTGTCCAGTGCAAGATTGAGTTTCCCATATCCAGTTAGCAGCTGCTTATACTCGAGAATAGTCCATGACAATATCGTGCCAGTAAATGCCATCGGGAATCCAAACTTCATGTGGTCCCCAGCATCATATAACCCCTTTGACAAGTCCAGACTTGCCCCTTTGCCATCATTGAGTGCAGAGTCGCCTCTCCATGCTATTGTGTTGCCAACCAACTTTCCCGCTTAATAATACAAAGAATAAAGAAAATGTTGTTAAGGTTCCATTCAAGTTTCATTCAATCAAAATATGTCATGTTCTGCATTCCATTGAAGGATATTGAATATACATCCAACCTCATGAGGTCTCATATGTATGCGCTATATATATGATATGATTATGTTCAAGGTGTCAATTTTTATGATTAAGCTGAATTGATACTGATATAATCAATGATATTGATCGAGTAACTATCATGTGAAGTCCTAGATTTCTCTAGTATTATACACATGTCAATCCGTGGCATCTGTATTCTTTATCTATGCACAAGCAGAATATTACTATCATGCATAAATGGAATATAACTAAGAAACCGCTACCATTTTTCTAATAATTAATGAGAATCAACATGATGACTATTCCAAGAAATATCAATAAAAGGCTACAAAAATATATATATATGCTTGCAGACTTGCAGTATAAACAACAAAAATACTATATATATACTCGGAAAATTAAAGAGAGAGGAGAGACTATTGTACAGCTACAATTGGAGTATTTGCTTTAGTTACCAAGAGAATGACATATGACAAATACTAATAATATAAAACAGCACATGCATGTATACCTTTTTGAATTTGTAAGAACTGGATAGAGGTGGCAAGTGCAGCACCATAGGTGCCATTCTCAAGTGTAGGCACCATGGGTGCTGGTGCTGCAGATGGTGTAGAAGACGGTATAGAGGGTACCGGTGATGGATGCGCCTTGTCTTTTACCAGAAAGATGATTACAGCCACAATTAGCACGACCAGCACCGGAAGCACCACATGCTTGCAGCAAGAGATCCCCTTACGCGCCTCTACCATTTTGTTTTTTTGTAATTTCTCAAGTATCTCTGTGGAATATTACTTCTCTAGTTAATATCTATATCTAATTGTTCATGCTGTACATATCAGCTTTTTTGAGATTGTCCTCTCTAGTTCTCTTAGAAATACGACTGAAGACTACGAAATACAACTGCACATAGAAATTGAATTGCTGTCTTTTGAAGCAACGGTACGGTTTAATATATATACTGCTAACAAATGCATATATTATTAGGGTGACAGTTGTAGTTGTTGCTACGGTCTTATACTGGATATATAAAAGAAAAGAAAAAATGTTGTTGTGGGAAATTACTGAGATGCCCCCGGGTTATGAATGATATGAAAGGGTTATTAATAAATATTATAATTAATAAATAAATTATAAAACATGAAACACGGGAAGGTTTCTAGTGTTGAACTCTCTCCAGTCTGACCTCTGAAGTCAAACGATACTCAATACTGATTTAATTCTCAAATGCCAATACAACATTGAGGAGGTCGATGCCTAAAGTTTTGTATGAACTTGAGAAGAATAGAACAAAAGATGTATTTTCATTTCCTTGACAACGACCTGACTGATTTCCAATTCCTACCGTTTTTGTTTCTTATTTTCTTTGGTGTAGACCAAAGTGTTTTATTAATGGTATTATGTTTAGTACAGTTATAAAACCTAGTATCTTTTTAGTGTTTTTTGTCCTTACGTACGTGATTCTTATTGTATGTCACAAAAGCACGTTGCCCAACGTTGGAAGCCAATTCTTGCGCACCACATTATCATTGGTTAGTTTTCTTTGTATTCAAATCCCATAGGCTTAAACAGAGAAGTTACATAATATTGATTAATTAGTTTCTTTTGAAAAAAAAAATATTGGTTAGTTGCTTTGCCTGGTCTTTATTTCTTGCTTGGGCCACGTGTCAGAAGAAAGAGAACCTCAGCAATTAAGATTTTTTTCTTATACCAAGTGCCCACTTAAAATTAACCAATTAAATCCAACTAACAAGATATATAACATGGAAACTACTCAGACTTACAGTTAGATGAACAAACAAAAAGGAGAAAATAAATTAAATTAATTACCATTTACTTCTTCCTTCAAGTTTTTCCCCAAAAAAAAAAAAAAGAAATTCAAATAGTCGGCTCCTTGATGGATATAACAATATGCATATCACTTTTGCCACTAACGGATATCAACTAGTTAGTAACCACAGTATATAATTAATTAACTAGCCGTTGATATGAGTTAACAATTAATATGGATCTTTTTTTTTTTTTTAAGATTGGTTGGCGATCGCCAAACTTCCAAACCTTATTAAAAATAATAATTAGAAATGAAATCATTACATTACAAAGTTTTAGAAAAATTGAGCAAACCAACATAAATCGAAACTACACTGGCTGCAAGTGTCAAAATATGGTATAATTTTTGCTTCTGTGTTTTGCTAAAATTAATCTTTCTTTCATTGTCTGATTATATCAAATTTATCTTAACTACATTTGATATACTAAAATAACATAGTGAAAACATATATATAGTACGCAAAAGATATAAGATCAACTATATATCAATTCAATTCATTCTTTAAGACACATTTGCGTTATGGAATATTACATCTTACTAGCTAGGATATATTAAATAAATTACACAATTTTTTTTTCGATTGCCATTTTATCGAAAGGATTTCTTAACTGATTTGAAATCATTTAACAGTTATTATTTGGTGGGGATAAAATTGATTTGCACGTTTCCTCCAAAGATGACTATAGAAGTACGAATTAAGTATACTTAGAAAAATTTAGTATAGAAGAACACTTTGAACGAGCTATATCAAATTTATTAATGTAGGGTTAGTCGGTTAGACTATTCAAAACACATAATTTGCTGTGTAATTGCTGTACAGCGGTTAAGAGCATGATTAAGGGTTATTAACGTATATTAATGTATATATATCCACGTATTCTATTCTCTCTATGGTTTCCTCAAAAACAGGAGAATCTTCTTGCGCGCTCCGCACAAGAAAAATGGAGAGGACAGAACTGGAGAGATGTGTGCGTCTACTGACGACTTGTTGCAGCCTTGCAGGTCTCAAGTCAACTTGCCAAAGGCTTTAATCAAAATGATTTTTACGCGGGATTTCATTTCATTGGAATTAATTTCTCAAAATTTTGTGAGATCAAATAAGATAGAATCCAATCAAATGACATTAAATTTATCCATTTTGATAAAAAAAATTTCCTAATGAAATGAAATCTCATGTTAAAAAAAAAAATCCATTCTGATGAGGAAAATGTTCCTTTAACAATTCCAATTTTATTTTTTTTTGTGAAATTTGATATATAGCCTCTATCATGTATTTCAAAAAAAAAAAATATTGGTGATATTTTTAGTAATTCACGAAAAAGAATCGAAAAATAATATAACGACTACCTTTTCACACAAAATATAGAAGGAACCTTAACAATGTTATAGTTCCTTTAAATTTCTACAATTTTACAGTTTTAGAGTGTTCTATCACTCTAGAAATAAATTTTAAAAAAAGCAAATTAAATAAGGGAAAATAAAAATATGGAATATTGCTCAAATTTTTATAACCTTAAATCTGTTCCCCTTATCTTTCAAATTCTTATTTTTTATGTATTTTTATATATTTTTTAAATTTTTAATGCTTTTTATAGTGAAAATAGATATGGAAAATTTTAATGGATTTTTTTTTGAGGGGCGGGGGGGGGGGCGGGGGGGCTGCAATAGAGGAGGAGAGACAAGAAAAAGGAACCCTAAAAAAATAACTAATAATTTTGTAACAGTTTTTTTCCACAAAACCCGTCACGATTTGAAAATTTTTAATCTATAACGGTTTTAATGTAAAAATCATTACATATCAGAGGACATTTTGTAACGGTTTTTATATAAAAACTGTTACAAAATGCTTGACATTTTTTTTTTTTACAGAAAAATTATAACGGTTTTCTAAAAATAACCGTTACAGATTGGCTGTTACATATTTCTATTTTTGTGGTAGTGTGTTAAAGACGAAAATAATTGATGCAACGAAATTTACAACCAAAAGAAAATAGAAAAATAAATACCAAAAAAATCAATGAAAAATCTAATACATCCTAAATGAATTCGAGGATTGATAAAGTTGGCAACATCACTTATAAAATAGATCAGTTTAAACTTTAAAATTTTAAATATTTGAAAATTTTCAATTAAAATTGATTCGATCTGTCAAGTTATGCGCACGAACAATGATGTGTAAAGTATTAACTTATTTTAATTTTACTTTTAGAAAGATGTCAAGTTTTATCAAATAATTAGTTGTTAACAATCTGTCTCTTTTTTATCTCTACTATATATACTACTTATACTTATAAACACACGGACCGTAGAGATATTACACACTAAGTCTAGCATATAAACAAATATTTCTGCCGTTCAATTGATTTGATCTATGGTCGGATATTAATCGCCATACGAAGTAACAATATATTTTAATTTTTCATCTAATAAAGAAACAAATTAAATAACAAATCTATTTGTATCGACGCTAGATGAAGCAATATATTTTTATTATCTAATATTATTTTATTTTTTTATTTGCTCACGTATGAATCAATATATACATATATTAATCATGGGTATATGATCCGGATCTGAACACTGTAGCTAAGCACTGTTGGTTAACTGTGGTTGACAGTTGGGTCCCGCTCACATTTATCGGGTTCGGATCTGAGCAAAATTCAACCCTGCGTAGACATCTGGATTTTCTATGATAATCTAAATAAAATTCTAACACAACTGAAGACTATATGTCACAGAAGATCCTATCTCGCAGTCCAGCCATGGGTGGGTCCACGCGTTTTGTGTACTGGTGGTGGTGATTAATTCATTGGGATTTTCTATGGCAATCGAAACAAAACCCAATTACAAGTAGAAATTAATTTTCATAGAAGATCCGATGTACTCTCTCCACTCGATTTCTACGGCAAGGGAGTGGAAAAATCAAACACATGGTGGGGCCCAACCTTCTATATGGTATGGTAAAAATAGTTTTTTTTTCCCCACTGGACAACTGGACAAAGCAAAATCAGAACCGAATTTTCAATTTTGAAAATTCTGTTTGTTCTCGCCCTCATCCATTCTTAATTTTACATAACATGGATTTTAATTTTATAATTGTTTCAGGACATTCCAAACCTAATTTCAACATGAAATATTATATCTTCTTAGTAAATTATAGGTAAGCTGATGGTATTAATTATAGCTTGCAGAATATTTTACATAATTTTTGGAATCTCAATATATTTTTTCCTGCAATTTCAGCAATATATGTTGCAAAAAAATTAATTATTATATTTTTGTTTGAAATGTAAGTATATTCTTGAGCTACATACCATGTGAAAAATTATCACGCAACACAATTGATTTATATGATCCCTCTAATTAATAAAATAAAAAAGAAAAAAGAAAAAAGAAAAATAGATTTGCGCAACGCGCGAAGGCCCGCTAGTGTATATTAAGTTAGTATAAAAAATAAAACATGTAAAACATACCTATCATTTCGTCATTTTAAAAATTTTGAGCCAATTGACTTGGTAATAAAAAAAATGACGAGCCTTGGGACTTGTTAAAGGAAAAGAAAAGAAAGAAAGAGAAAAAAAATAAAAAAAAAGCGAGTCAATTGACTCGTCAGAGTGCTCGTCCTCTCAATGACTTGATTGGGAGCAAAAACCAAAATTCAAAGACCGTATGATCCATCTAATTGTGCACGTTGGGCCGTCTGATGTGCACTGCACGTTGTACCTTATTTTTAAAAATTTTATGACGCGTTGTGTTTACTGTTTTCCTTGCGCTGTATGTATATCGTCATCAACCGATTGGTCCCCAGGCGTCAGGCGATGATGGATTTTAATCAGTTGTGGGGCCCAATCCTCAGTTGCTACTTCTGTCGGAGTCGGACTTAAAAAGGCGAATTCACTCAACTAAAAGCGACAATAGGAATTAGGAAACAACGAAATGCATGGAGAGTCAAGGATTGAAACACAGACGGAGATGGTGGAAAGAAGAAGCTTCCGTCGTCCCCTGAATTCGGAATCATCACAAAAACGAGGAACAAGGTTTCATTCTATCTCATTCTGGCACTATTTTCAATTATTCTGCTTGATTTATTTATACGAGGAACTGTGGGATGTGAGATATTTGTGTTGATTTTGCCACATTTTCATCCGGAAATTAAGAGTTTAATTTTTAGTTTGAGAGAGTATGCTTCGAAATGTAGGGTATTTTATAATTAAAACGTCTACTGTGATTTTGAGGATGTCTACTGTATAGCATTTAGAGCATACTTAATTCACTCAGGATTTACATGTTTAATTAACATTAATAGATTATTCTTAGTATATAACACTATTTGATATGTATGCTACTAGTTCAAATGGGTTTCATCGAGCAAAAACATAATCTTTTTTCGGTAGTATTAGGTCCGATTTTACTCGATGGTGTCATATGTTAGATAATGGGTTCTTTTACATGTTCGGCTTTTGTTACCTCCATTGGGCACATTTTTGTATTTCAATTGCATCAGCTACAATTTAGACTCACAATTGTAACTTGCTTGTTCTTTGATATAAAAAGTAATTTATCAAAAATATAGGTATAATAATAGTAGTAGTATCTACAGCATTAGCAAATTAATAAAAACATGAGCTATTCCAAGTGGAGAAGGACAAGCATAGTCAACCCCATTAATATATACTTAATACTTCTTTTATAGCTGAATTTATGTTCAAACTTTCTAATACCAATTCAATTCAACGCACAAAGAGTGATTAAACTTAAAAGAGGGGAAATGGGCTGAAGAACTCTATCAAATGCATCCTTGAGAAGTGAAACGGCTTCCTAGACACGTGAGCCACATTTGCACATCTTTAAACACATGCAGGTTTCATCTTTCAGCTTTTGTTCGTTTCTTTCTTTTTTTATATATATAATCTTTTTTTCTTACTTAAGGCTGGGTGGCAATACCACACCAGCAATTTCATCGGCAAAACAGCACCAAAATTACTTTCAAGATAATTTTCTTTTACACATCTTTTTATGTATATATTGTTCAATCAGTCTGTTTGCCTTAACTTTGCAAAGAAGGCACCTGATTCAAGGACGCATACTGTGGATGTTCGATACTTCGATTAAATTTCCATGAGAATTGATATTCCTCGGAAACTTTAGTCACTGTTAGAAAACTTTCACATATTTCAGTACAGAATAATTCCTTACCCAAATCCACCACAACACTCACTAGCTCAACAGCTGCTGCTTATGTATCCAAAAAAAAAAAAAAAGGAAATCTAATATCCCTTGTGCCAGGTCAGAGCCTGTGCCAGTCAGTCAACCTATACAAAATAAAAGGGTAAAATAACAGATCTCCGCCTTTAGTACCGGTTATTAGTTAAAAACCGGTACTAAAGATCTCCGCCTTTTTTTCCATGAATTCCAGCGCATTTTTAGTACCGGTTTTTAATTATCTTTAGCACCTCTATTATTAGTACCGCTTGAAAACCGGTACTAATAATCAATATTTAACCGGTACTAATGAAAAAAAATGGTGTAGTGAGAAGTCTATATGGAGTTCCTGTTGAGAAAAGTTGTATTCCTCTTCTCATTGATCAAATGCTTGTTAGCTTATAATCAATATGTCCTGAGGATTGCTTTGTTATATCTCGAGTTGGTGCATATTGTGGCTAATGTAACCTAGACTATGATGTATCATGTTCGGACTTACCGCTTGGATCTAAGGCAGAGATGAAAAACTGATGCTGGGGGTTACCAGGAGATATATTTACATATTTAAAAAATAAAAAAGGAGGGTAAATATTGAGCAAGTGTCCAATTTAAGTTGATGGCGTGGAGAAATTTGTTAGCCAACTAGTGTAGATTCAATTGGACGAAAATAATTAAAATTTGAGAGGTTCTGGAGAATTTCACATTTAATTCTAACATTGCATGGCATTTGTACAAGTCCAGTCAAATAATTGGGGTATCTGCAATTATCTGTAAAAAATAAATAAAATAAACAATAGCTAAGTAATCTAACAATTAATTCCTTTTACAAAATACATACAACTGATATTGTAGTTACTACAAGAAAGAGTGCAAAATGAAAAGAGATTAAAGACATAATTCATAAATTCCATACATGTCATATAAGTCTGAACATATCTTGGTTGCTCAAATTCTAGATGTTTAACTACTTTGGTAGAATTGTATCAAAAGTTCAAGCTTACAATGAATAAAAAATTAAATAAACAAAACTTCATTCCACCTATAGATCCAAAAGTACAACCAACAATTGTATTTACGAAAAAAAAAAATAAAGTAAGAAGAACCAGCAACTGTATTTACGTAAAGCTCCTTACAGCAGTAGAAGAAGATAGCATTCCAGACAGCAACCCAGTGAAAAGTGCACTGCTGGTCGTGGTGGGCTCCCCTTGCAATGCATTTTCTCTAGAATCATTGTATGTTTCATTCAAGAAGGGCCCACCTACCAGTGCCCCAACTGCTACATTTGGGTTTCGATTAGGTGAGTTAAGCCAGGTGTAGTCAGAGCAGCTAGGACTTTGGTCGGCTGGAATAGATGCCCCCCTGTGGTGTATTCTTTGTGGGTACATAGACCCATACCCGACTAGGTAGCTCATCTTTATTGGATTATTGCCCAATATGTAGTCAACCTAGGAGAAATAAACAGAGGTATGACAATTTGATATTTTTCTGTATATAATTATTAATGAATAACATCTAGCAATTATCTTATATGGCTGACCACTGAAATAACATTAATGTCAATTAACCTTTCTTTAATGCTACTGATTTGACAAATTAAGTAAATAAATAATCTTTATTTCTTGTCTAAAGCTTAACACTTGTCTCACGCAGGATTAAACGCAAAACTTGTAGAGTGCAACAGTGTGGTCTAGTATTGTGCATCTGCTGATGAATCTCAGGTAGGGTTCTTTGGCACAGTATATATCTATATAACAGTCAGGCACGGATTGGGATACAATAATGGCAGGTACCAGAAACAGACTGACCTCTCAGGATCATGAGGGTACCTGAGATTTTGCAAAATTACGTAAATCAGCAGCAGCAAATGTCTTTCCATTGCATGAAATGTCAGTTGTTTGTGTTGTGGCCATGTAAGTGCTGTATAGTGCGGCCAGAAATGAGCCACCCACTGAGTGCTGAAGTGAATTCCATTCTTGAATCCAGATCAAACCCCCTGGAAAGAGAATAGCTTATTATTTATGTCAAGATAAAATAGTGGAGATACAGATAGCATCAGCACATATTGTTTGCTTCATTTTTCTTTTCTGATTGTTCTTTTTGTGCTTTTGTTTAGAGGCCTAGACTTATGAATTCCAGGCTTATAGACTAAGATTTGTCCTCTTTCTTTATTCTTTATTTGTGGGAGGAAGTACCTTTTGTTCTATCAGAAGTAGAAATAGGGGAACCTGGCACCAGAACACACATGACTCGTTCAGCTGCACTTCGATAACTATCAAGAACTGTGTTTACATCATTTGGTATTGAGCCTGAAGAAAAGAAGTGTACCCTTGATAAAAGAACCTGTAAAGGAGAAAGATAGTTGTTCTCAAGTGCAGAAAACATCACAAATTGTACTTCAGTACACATAAGTCAATGGCTATTTAATGGTGATTCAAAAGTTATAATGACAATCAAGGGGTCATATGTTGAAACCTAGCTTAGACAGTTCCTCTCTCCCTCCCCAAAGGGATTTTTAATCCTTCTCTATTGATAAATTATTTTTTTAGAGGGAAAATGTGAATGGATCAATGGAATTAAAATAAAACAGATAATTTTGTACAGAAAGAAAATTGATGTGTTTACTCACAAAAAAGAAAAAAAAAAAGAAGATTGATGTGATAAAGTCCTGTTATTTTTCGTTTTAAAATTTGTATAGACAATTTATTATTCTGGTTCTAAATTAATGCTATGTGCAACAAAGTAAATTAACCAGTTTGTTATTTGTCTTTCTGTAGTTGTATTGTACAGTGGGAACTCCTTGTACCAATACTGGTATGTAGCTCAAGTACCAGTACAATAAGAAAGCCTTAGTCTCTGTAATTAGCATACCTGTGTGCCGGCACGCTTATCATCCCAACTGAAGTAGGTGGGATCCCCATAACCCCTAAACTTCTGTCCATTATCTGTAGCATATCTGAGATATTTCATGTCTCCAGTCGCTTGGTACAGCCAAGCAGCAGCCCATAATAACTCATCCTCGTAATCAGTGGAGTTATAATATGATGCTAGGTTGGGAAATGTAACACTGTAAATGGCAGTATAATTGTCAGCAAACTCAAACAGTTGTTGTGCATGTGTAAGGAGGGTGGATGAATAGGTGGGATCAGAGGATTTGAAGACGAGCGAGGCAGCTGCAAGAGCGGCTGCAGTTTCTCCAGCCACATCAGATCCTGGACTTGTGTTGTTGATGAAAAGGAGAGGCCGTGCCTCTGTCATTGTCTCAGGTCTGTCCCAGCAAAGGTGATCTACCTTTGGATCACCTACCTGGAAAAATTACAAAAAGGGATGAATAGATTATTGTGCGATCAAAACCTAATTATCTTTAGTGTGCTATTATTTGGGTTTCTACAAAACCAATTTGCTTTTTTTTTTTAAACCCCACATTGAAGGTTTTTTAGTTTCACTTTACTCCAAAATTTTCAATTGAATATAGCCACAAAAAATGGAACCAAATGAGTGGCTCAATGATAGTGATTGTGAGGTCTTTTTCATCAAATTAGGTCCTCAAATTGTACCTGAATACAAAGCACGTTATCTGCGGAATGTGCTGTGACAAGATAATCTGTGATCCAACGGAGGCCATCCACAGCAAGTTCGAGCTTCCCGTTTCCACTTAGTGTACTTCTGTACTCAAGAATAGTCCATGACAAAACTGTGGCAGTGAAGGCCATTGGGAACCCAAATTTCATGTGATCCCCAGCATCATAAAGACCCTTTGACAAGTCGAGTCCAGCGCCTTTGCCATCGTTCAGTGCCGAGTCGCCTCTCCAGGATATCTGGTTGTTCACCAGTTTTCCCGCTTAACCATTGAAACAATGAAAATTGGTCAGTTGCTTTGTGAGTTATCTTTTCCTAATGAGATAAATCTGGTGTACGTGTAAGCAGATGTAAGTGTCATAATAGATCAACTTAGCAATCTTGAATGTCATCAAACACTAAAAGCAATTTGAAATTTACAGTTATCCAGAATTATTACCAAGTTTTTATGTAATATATATATGCACGTGTAAAATTGTATGAAATTCAATACACTACCAATTATAATGCTAACATCATGTTCCTAATTTTTTATCCCTCTTTGAATTTTTTTCACTTAAAGTTCGTAGTTTTCTGTGTCGTTTTATCTTTTTCCGTGAGAATTTTAATTGGTCAGACACTAGGGAAGCAAAAACAAAATACCATCCATCTAGAAGGTTTAATATTTACATCTCAAAAAAAAAAAAAGATAACCTGGGCATAAAATAATTTCGAAATAAAAAATTCATAAAAATAACCTGGGCAAAAGAGTGGAAATATATTGATAGGATTCACAATGCACAACTTGCCGGTATCATTCCTACTGTTAATTGTTGACTAACTTAGTATTTAATACGAGAACACTTCAACGGTATTTTTAATTAAATTAGAAAGCTGGCTACAGGGGAATGTTGAATGCCGAAATTCATTAAATTAGGATATTAATTTCCATTTCATCGAAGAAGATCATATATGCACGTTTGAACTTTTCAACTAGCCTAAAGGGTTTTGCTTCCCTTCTTTCAAATTGTCGTCTCAAGAAAATTGAGAGAAAAAAAATTGCTTCATGGATGGAAGAACAAGGACAAATCTCGAAGCTTTTTTCATAAGCAGTCAAGCACCTGATGTGCGGCTCATGATAATAATGTTTCAAAGTGTCCAAACTCTTTTTTTTTTTCTCAAATAGTTGTATACATGCACATGTAAAACAGAACTATCAATAGAACAATGTAGTGCGCATATATTATTTTGGGGGGCTAACAAACCTAATTTATTAAAATAAAATTTGTTTGAAAAAAGCGCGCATAAATCAGTACTGCTGTAAAACACAGGTATGGATAATCACAACATAATAATATGGCATAATTTTTGTAAAGACGATACATCAATATTGTGGATATATAGATACCTTTTTGGATTTGTAGAAACTGAAGAGAGGCAGAGAGTGCAGTCCCATACTTGTCTACGTCATTTGAAGATGGCGTCGGTACAGCTGACGGATGCACCTTGTTTTTTATGAAGAAAAGGATCACGCCGGCGATCAAAACAAGAATGACAGGCAGCACGACGAACCGGCAGCAACAACCCCTTGATGTTGCCCCCATCAAATCCTGTTCTAACTATGAAGTGATCTTTGTGATCTGATTATATGAAGAGTATGTCTCTAGTGTGTTTATAAGATGCTTTATAACAAAAATGGGGTTCCTTTGGAAGAAAAATGAGGGATTGATCAGCTGGTGAAGGTACCTTAGTGCATAGCATGAATGCAGGCCAGCACATCAAAAGAAGAAGGTTTGTTGAATAATTACGAAATTAACCCTGAGTTCAACGGAAAATGTCACAAATTCAAAATATATTGGCGTTGACGTCATAGGGGGCATTTGTGGTTTTGACGAAATAGAATACTATGTAGTTTTTTTTTACCCACAAAAAGTTATAGAGGGAACTACTTTTGAAGTTGTATATAAGCAGCGGTAAGCAAAGAACCAGCTCTTGGTGTAGTGGTAAAGAGCAATGCATCTTGACTCCTTAAGTAAAAGGTCGCAGATTCGAAACCCGGTTGGGGGATCTTTCATAGACATTTAATTTAAAAATAAGTTGGGTGGCTTGGACCTCCAATTTATCTTCAAAAAAAAAAAACAGCGGTAAGCCAGTAACAAAAGACTGATAAAGGAAACATTCTTATGTTATTCAGTATTATTTTAAAAAGTAGATATTTCTTTTTGACATGATATTCTTCATAACGTTATTTGAACTTGGCACCCGTTTGATTCTTCGAGTCCCTCTCTCTCTCTCTGTTTTTATTTGGTACATTTTGGCTTTTTTTAAAAAATTTACAGTACATTTTGGTATATTGTTACACGCACGTTGTAGTCACTATATGCAATTTATCATGCATTGCCGCATGATTGGTTGGTTGCTGAAGTATACCAATTCTATTTTCTTTTTAAAAATTATTACTCACTGATCCTCTTCTTCTTAGGTATTAATTAGAATATCTAAACCGTTTTAGAATTAATTAATTATGAATTAGTATGTCGGTTTTGACCCTATATGCAATTTTTTTAAGAGAATTGACTATCTGTAAGGGATAATTGAACGTACCAGCCTAGAAAGTTTCATGAAATTTTTAGGTTAAACTAGAAGAGTTTCTGCAGTTATTTCTGGACCATTAACCCCAATTTGGTTGTTAAAAAAAAGTTTACAAGATTAAAAAAAATCTCTCCTGATATCATTTTTTTTCCCCTCTTGTCTGAATCTTCTGATTTATTACATAGACGCCAATTCATTTAGGATGCAATTTTAGCAACTTAATTGATGTTTTTTTTTTGTATTAGATGAACAATAAATGTAGGTAAGTGTTTAAATTTGTTTTCACCTTATCATATATTTTATGAAACTAACACATTTAAACTATATTTTATTAAAAAAATTAAATGCTTCATGCAAATTTAGTATTTAAATATATTAATTGTTATGCACTTAATTAAAAAGTTATGTCTCAAATTAAAATTTGACCTTTTCAAATTTGTTTCATAAATAATAAATACTAAAACTTAAGAAATTAAAGACTTCCGATGGGAAGAAGTGGTATCTTTTCCAAAACCCTTTTATACATCTCATACTTCTTCAAATTCTGGCAACTAAATCTATAAAGTTCGAATTCTTAAACTCCTTGTTCATTGCTATTATTTTAGAATAAGGAATTACTCCCCATAATTATAATCTAATTATTTTATATGATTATTGTATATTAAATTAATATTTGATACGGTGTGTAACTTATAATTATAAATTTTCTGTCTTCTGGCCACAATGAAATACTAGTAGCTTTTCTCAAGTCAGCTTTGAAACCCATATTATTCCGGACTCAAATTTACCATGAGTAAATCAAATATAAAATGTATCAGCCCGAGCACGAGGAAATAATAGAACGTGCACACAGATTTGTTTCTCTTTATTAATCCGCTAAAGCGTGAGAAAAAAAAATAATATATTGGCGAGTACATATCACAGCTTAATGGAACAAATCAAATGGTGTAATTAAAATGTATTTTTCCATTTATCTGGTACTGCATAATAAAGTAATTATCTGCTATTGCATAAAAAAAGTACATGCAACCGACAAATTAGTGAACTAAACACACCATTTACCATGTCAACTTTAACAGATTTTGACAAGGCCAACTATCGTGGGTACAGCTCTTATATACACGTAAATAGCAAGATTATTGTTGTTGATTTTATGTGATTCATTAAAAAGAAAAAAAAATGGTTGTTGGTTTTGATTCCTCTCCATTCCTCATGAAGCAGTAGCCTCTTATGAACCGTAGGTACATAGGACATAGCTCTGGTATAATTGTTTAAGCTAAATAGAGAGGATGACTGAAGAGTGAAGATGCGCATCGAATACAATGTTTTTGAAACTAAGGAATTCGACGTGCATGGTTTATTATTCCACATATATATATATTTTCCTTTGATTTCCTCAGTGAAACGAATAAAAATATCGGGGCTGTAAGAATGGGTAAGGAATAAGCAAGAATAGCAAATTCCGGACGGAAATTTATTCCTAACCATCCAAACTCTTCACAAAATTATACGCTTTCCAATATTTTTCGCCTAAAAATAAATTATTCCTCTTATTCCTAAGCGATCCAAAAGGTCCCATTGCGAATTGCGTAATTGTGTAAACCGTTTCAAAACAAGATCGGAGTCGGACGGACTTATTTTCAATTTCTCATTAACATTTTCGGGCCTGATATTGGGCCTATATATACAAGTTATGGACCCTTTAAAAACCCATATGATGTATTATGGGCCGTCTTTTCCAATCCAGTTTACATAAACTGGAGATGATAAAATTAAGAAATTGAGAAGGTTCTATCAATGGCTTTGGAGAATGTGGTCCCCGCAAGTATGATTCATACTTACGGGGGACCCACTCGTCAGTGTCTCATCCTGGGGACCAACCACCAAACTCAATTAAAAGAAAACGCCAAAATCAAAAGGTAAATGCCATAATAAAATCAAAAGCGACGAGGGAAAAAAATTAGCGAAATAGAGAAGTTGAGAAAGCAATTAAAATAGACGAAAAAGCAAAGGAAAGATAGATAGAGATGTGGGGACCGAGGTGGCTTCTCCTCTCTCTTCCCTAAATTCGAAGCCTCCCAATTCACAAACCCTAGTAATCGATCCATCTTTTGCATCGCGAATCGAATTGTAAGGTTTGTTTCGATCCATTCTCGCACTTTTGTTTTGTTTGATTCAATTTTGGGGTTGTTGGTCTTTTTAGTTTTGATACTTAGTTCAATTTTGGAGAGAGTTTAATTTAACTGTTGTAACGCAAGAGCTTTTGTCCACAGTTTAGATCTTCGACAGAATTGTTGTTTAATTAGGTATTCGTTAGTCAAAATATCAAATCCAAACTGGTGGTATGTTCTTCAGAACGATTAATTACTGCTTTGCAGTTGAAGAATTTAAGTTAATCATATTATATTATTACTTCATAGTTGCCTAACATCATTTCAGTATCCTATCATTTGCATATCTTTTATGGGTACCTGTATCTGCTTGCTGGCATGGTATTTGCCTAGTTGTCCTTTTACTTGTTCAAAAGTAGTGTTTATATGTGAAAGATACTTAATTTCCAGCTATTGCTTTGTACTGGAATGTACTCATGTTTATGTACAATCCCAGTTTATTGTACTTATATTGTATGAATTTCTGTACCAGTTGTACTTCTTAGATGGAAAAAATGGGAGACATCATTTAAGCAAGCAACAAATGATGTCACTCTTGACTGAACTATCATGTCTTTCTGTATCGCAAAGCACATTATCGAGAAGCTTTATTACTTAGATGCAAATTGCAACTCTTTCCTTCCTTTGGCTCCGTTTGGATGGCTTCTCCTCGGAATAAGGAATAAAGAATAACCACTTTTTACCAATAAATTTATTTCTAACCATCCAAACTCTTCACAAAAGTTACACACTTCCCAATAAATTTACCCCTTCCCAATAAATTTCTTCCCTTCTTCCTTCTTCCTACCTTATTCTCAACCATCCAAACGGAGCCTTTGATATAATAAATGCTGGTACTATCACCAACTCAGTGTGTTTCCTTTTTTAAATTAACAGCTAAACTTCATCGGATTCTAATGGAGAACAAACAAAATCATACTGAATGGATCGGCCAACTTGAGAACCAGCAAAGTCAAGTCAACACAATGCATGAAAAACTTGCCAACATGGCAACCTCTGAAGAAGATTCAAAAAGGGAACTCGAGTACCTGCAACGCCGGGTCAAAACCATAGCCACTCTTTTAAACTATCTTAAATCTAAGGCAAGGATAATAGAAATTCCACATTTGGCACACACATCTTGTGGGATTAAGCACGAAGAAGGCATTGGACTAGTTGATAAAAAAGGTGTTCCCTTGTCTGATTGGTCGAAAAATTTTGCAAATGTCGACGAAGAAAATACCCTAAGAATGAACAGTGGTGGTGATGGAGGAGCTTTGGATGACATTCTGAAGTCAGTGCATGTTGTGACCGATGTCATGGAGACACTGGTGAAGCGGGTTGTTGTTGCAGAGTCTGAGGCTAAGACAGAGAAGGAGAAGGTGAGGCTAGGATTAGAGGAGATCAAGAAAAAGACAGTACAGATTGATTGCATGTCAGCTCGGGTCGAGGAAATGGAGAGGTTGGTTAATGATTGCTTTTTTTTTTTTCCCCAAATGAAGTAACTCCATTTATGTGCAAGTGCATTAATGGTAGCAAATGAGTTGATAATCATGCTTATGTAGTGTCCCAAGTTAGCACCTGCTGCTGTGATATTATGTGAAGTGGATGCAGCTGTAAAAGATTGAAAGCTGGTTAGGAAAGGGTGCTTATTTATATTATCCTATGTTTACACCTTACGTTATTGCGGAGCTGAATTCCTTGATAATGAAAACTTGGGGATGTGCCCATTGAACCTAATTAATTGATTTCAACTTTTTTTGGGGCTATTTGTTCTATTTACATGCATTATGTTTTATCTCAGGTGTCTTATGCCATTATACTTCTTTTGTTTCACAATAAAATAAAAAAAAAGGTTTGCTGTGGGGACGAATACCCTGTTGAATGAGATGCGGGGCCGGGTAGAGGAGATGGTCTTGGAGACTTCTCGGCAGAGGCAGCGTGCAGCTGAGAATGAGGCTGAGCTGTCACGCGTTAAGCAGGATTTCGAATCTTTACGGTCGTATGTTGGAACACTGATCAGCGCCAGAGAGAGTATACTGTCATCTGAGAAGCAGCTCCAGTCTGTTGAGAAACTTTTTGACAGGTTTTTTTTTATTATTCTTTTCTTTTTCTTTTCATGAGTTGTTTGGTTAATGTTGATGCATAAGCTATCAAGTTGGCCTTGATGGTAGCTTAAAAAGAACACAACTGGAATATTTATCTGATTGGTTAAATGTGTATGGGTCTCAAACTTTCTTTTGGTTTGGGTTTTATTCTTTTCTTTCATTGAGTCAGAACCAACCTGACCTGAAATCAGGTGATAGATGACTAGATCTGCATCAGACTTTTCTTATCATTTTTCAACCCAACTTGATTTACTTTCAACTTGAAAAACAATTAAATCCATTTGTTGATTCAACCCAACCTGCATCTAGCCTTTAGAATTGAGACTTAACCTGCGGCGTGAGCACTCTTATTAGCATCGAACTGTGATTTAAGAATCACAAGCTGTGTACTAGTAGCATTTTTACAAAAATGTGGATTCCAAGTTTTTTTTTTCATTTTCTGTGATATTCTAATTAATCGCAGGATGATGGCTAAGAATTCACAGCTGGAAAATGAGAAAGCACAAAAAGAGGCTGAAGCGCAGAAGCTCTTTGAAGAGAATGTGCGACTAAGAGCCCAGTTAGATCAGAAAGAGGCACAACTTGTTGCTATGAATGAGCAGTTCAAGTTTATGGCCTTAAATGACCCTAACTTTTAGCTCAAATTTATCAGATCATTTGGTATATATAAACTACTGTCCAATTCTTCTATAATTTCTCTCAGGAATAACAGAGACTTTAGTCTCTGTTTGTAGATAATCCGAGAGTGGCATAATTAGGAGAGGCTGTGTCATGCCTTGGCACTAGAATATTCTGACGGAATTTTTATTAATTCTGGAAATACTATTCTTGTTTTCATGTAATCTGCATAACATTTGTTGTAGACAGTATTCTCTCCTCAGTTCATGAGATGAGCTCTCTGTTGATTATGTATTATTTTTCTAACTAATTCCCTGGCGTGTAGCTAGTCAGAAAAATGTTTTGGAAAAGTGGTACTTTCATATGGTATACTTGGAAATTGTGTTAAACTAGATCCAGTGTTCCACCAAAATTCTTGTACAAAGGTACAGAGCTTTTTGTGTGTTATGTAAGAGACATCCTAACAATTCAAAGAGATGACTTGCCAAGGAAAAAAAATAAAAAAATAAAATAAAAATAAGAACAATAGAGATTCATGTCCAACTCGTGCTTGCACATTATTTTCGAGTATCGAAGAAAAGGCCAATAAACTCCTTTGCTTGAGTATAGATTCTTTTATTCTAGATGAACAGATTATATTGAAACTAAATTTAGTTGACAACTATAACAGACAAAATTGTTAGTAATATTAAGAAGTAAAAAAAAATTATATAATTTTAGATGGTTTGCATAAAATACATGATGGTCTATGGAGTGATTTAAAAAAATAATTGTTAAATTTTATCAACGTCATACCCAGTGAGGGAAAGATTATTTTTGGGGGTAAAGTTGATTTTATTAATAATGGATAATGGAATTATTTTCGTATTTGATTTGTCTATGATGTGGTGACTGGGTATAGAGAATCTTTTTAAGACTATTTATAATGAATTATTACAAACAACAAATTAATCCCTCCTTTTAGAGAATATAAAATCACATACAATCTATTTTAGCTAGAGTTTTCATCGTAAAATTTGTGCTTTGTTATGTGTGCGTGTTTATTTGAGCCCTTCATTGTGCCTCGAGTACCTGACTCGCCACACCTTCCTGAGCTTTCTCCTTCCTCAGTGGATCCTGGATTTAGAGCTTCGATCGGAAGCTCCGCCTGAGCCTCTAGTCGTTCTTGAAAAGAGCCGTTAGTCAATGTTCTCCATTTCATCTTCAAATTAATTCTACAAGTTTCGCTTGCTTTCTCCGCCAAAAGCCATGGCCATAGCCAGGGTTTTCTATGCTCTTCTAGCCATTCTCGTCCTTGCTTGTCCAGCCACACAAAGTAATCCAATTTAACCATCTATTATCTATTTTCAAGGCTAATTTCTTTCCTCATTTGCTTATCTGTCTCTCTCACTTCGTGCTTTGATTGGTTTAGAAGTTAATTTCCCACAATTTTTCAGTTTAATAGTCTTTGTTCTGTTTGTATAATCAAACCGAATGGTTTTTTTGTTCATCACTATAAGAGTATATGTGTACTGTTTACAACAATTTAATTGGAACAGTCGTAAGATGCCAATCTGACGAAGAGGCGGTTGCATCAGAAGTTATTGAAGGAGCCGAACTCGGTATAATTGGTGATGATACACATGTTGTCGATGATACAAATCTTGGTTCTGCTCCTGGTATTAGCACTGTTTGTCTTTTCCCGAAAAATCCCAGAAAGTGTAAGTACTATTTGTCTTTGAATGTATCCTGGTTTTAAAAAGTTTCCTTTAGCTAATTGGTTTCTCTATTAAAATAGTGGCAGCTGCCGGTGACAAAACCGAGCTACTTGTTGGCTTGCACAATGAAGGTACTTTTTATTAATTGATTATGTGTGATTATCTAATTAAGTTGTAGAATTGTGTTGAGCATGGTCTTGAAAAATTGGGTTTGCTCAAATGTAGATATTCCCACTGAAGTCTTTTGTGGCAAGGTAAAAGTTTTGCAATTAACTCCTTGTCAAATTTCAGGTGACTCGGTAGTTAAGGTTGCTAATGTCCATGCGACTCTCCATCTCCCTTTTGATCATCGCGTATACAGTCAGAATCTCACGCTCCGGGTATTTTCATAAAAACCTTTTCAGAAATTTACTATGAACTTATTAAAAATTTGCAGTCTATATTTTACCAAGATCAATCCTAGAGAAGACTCATTACCAATGATTTATCCTATTTTATGAAATGTACCTTTTGTTCTAAACACTGACATACCAAAGATCAATTTCATCTAGAAATATTTTATGCACTTAACTCGTTAAGCCCAAAGTCAAATATAATATGTCAATTTCATGCCGTGAGTGGAACCGATATTTCTGGCAGCCCAGCGGTTTTAATTAGTAGCCAAGGACTGCCTGCTCTATAGAGATGAAACCCTATAGATACCTGGAATCCCAGCATAATTGTACTATAATAATAGTATCTAAACTTATGAACCTAAACAGGCATTCTCTGATGCAACAGTTCCTGTCTCTGCTCAAGCAACATTTCCCTATACATTCTATTTGAGCAATTTATTACAGGTACAATACTGTTTTTGCATTATCTTTTCTTTTTTCTTCTAACTGGTGAAAATATTCAAAACCAATGGTAATCTTGCAAAGTTTGGCAGACAAAAATAAATTAAAACCAAACCATAATTCAGTAAGGATAAAATCCCAGCTATTGATAATTAATACTAGTGCAGAGATTGTAGAGTCTGATACACAATCTTAGTGGTAATTTCAGTACACATGATCTGATTGCTAGCTTTTCTCGCAGGCTGGATCCTATGATCTGGTTGGATACATAGTTTATGAAATTGACGAGCAATTGTACCAGAGTGTCTTTCATAATGGTACAATTGAGGTGGTCGAATCAGACAGCTTTCTCAGCATAGAATCTCTTTTTCTTTTCACACTTGGGGTTGCCATAATCGGCTTTTTGGGGCTGTGGCTTTTCCGCCAGATGCAACAATATTCAAAGGTATCTCTATTTCTGCTTCTGACAGCCCATGGGGGGAAAGCTGCATGGACAAATATGGGGTCAATTAATCCCATTAAATTCACAAAAGAGGCCCTTGTAGTGTAAATTGCTAGATTTTTCTAACAAAAGTTCTTCAAATTAACTGATTGATATACCTCAGCTTTTTGTACAGCCGTACTAGTGCCAATAGCTGAAGCCAAACAGAATAGCAAATTGGGGAACAAGATCTTAGCTTAGGTGTAGTTGTACCAGTCACTTGATAGTGTGTCGGGTGGATCTCTAGTTTATGATTTAGCTCTATACCAAACTCGTGTTTATGAAAAAAAACCTAAAATGAATTTATGTTCCATCTTATCATAGAAAACAAAAACGACACCTAAGGTTGAAGTTGGTACAAGACAGACTGAAGCCAACATGGATGAATGGTTGGCGGTATGTATGAATTCTTTTGTTAAGAATTATTAGTCCTTCAAAAATTTTCCTATTGTAATTTCTATTTTTGCTTTCAATTATTCAGGGGACAGCTTATGCCAAGTCTGTTGGTAAGGAGAAGAAAAGAAAGTGAAGTTCTTTTAAGCTATGCAAAATTTACTTATATTTGGGGCTTTTGTACAAACTATATTGCAATATATTGTTCTGGGTATATAGATTTAGCTTTGTAAATTACCGTTTGCTTTGTCTTTTCCTTCTAAAATGTGATTTCTTTTTTCCTCGTGATGATAATTCATAAAGGCTGCTTCGGTTGTTAATCTGGTGGTATTTAATGGTACTTATTTCAGATATAAATATATCTTTTCAAAAACATTAAAATTAGGCTTTGGTAACAGTATTACATCCAGCTGGACTATTACCGAATAAACTATTTCATAGTTTCTGTTTGGTTTTGATTAGACTGCAGCTACTTGTGCTTGTCCTTTTCAATCAGACTGAACATTTCTAACCTAGCTATCCTCCACCAACCCAGGAGACAAACTTGACTTACATTATCTTAGCTTTTTTTTTCTGATATAATATTTTCATAAATTTTATTTTTACCATCTCTGTATTGGTAGCCTCTGCCAAGGTTTTTCTGAAATAAGAAACTTGACTGCATTTGTTTAGAGGAAGGAAGTAATTGACTATTTGACTTGATCAAATTAATAATCCAGTTAATAAACACGTAGATAATAATGTCCCCTGGTGTGTCCCCGCATTTATCCTGTTTGCATGATGATAGAAACATGGTTAACCATGTTCTTGCAGACGACTGTTTTGGTTGGTAGTTGGTAGGTACAAAGAGTAGCAAGTCAACAGAGTGCAAGGAAGTTTTCCTCACACTTCTCTTCAGAGAAAACCTGCTAAGCCTTCCTTACATTGAAAATGATACTGATGTTTTGACTCTTATTCATCCAAAAAGACAAGAAACCTTTTAATTTCCTTCACTTTAAGCATTTACACCTACCACCCTTACCAATCTCTCTTATTCAGGATTTTTATTTTGTTCATTTCATGCTTAATATATAGTTACGAAACCAGATTCAGTCCTGGTCTGTCGAACTTAGGATAAGGTTCAGCGTTTTCCTATTGACAGTCTAAATAATATATCATCAGTCTACAATCTCAGCACGTCGGTTGTAGATTTAATGGCACTGATTTGAATTGCAAGATATACTATCTAACATTAATAGCAGAGGTTAAGGACAACCCCCAAGCCGCCCTTGCCCCCTTTCTATATATATGCCATCAATTCTCCATTGTCCTCTCACACAAAACAAATTTGCCAATGGCTTCTTCAAGTGAGAACCTGACAACCAACTCCTGTATCTCAAATATTACTGAGTCCACTCAATGGAAGGCAGCAGCTGAGGCCATGAGCTGCACCTTCTCTGAAGAGGTGCACCGAATGGTGACCCATTTCTCCAACCTCTCTTCTGTCAATCTGGATGGTACGAGCCTGACAGTCGGACAGGTCACAGCCATCGCACGCTGTGCAAACATATTGGTATTCTAAATCTACCAATTCTTCAACTTAAAATCTAATTAATAAGAAACCTTTCTTTTATTTTGCATCCTCCTTTTATTCTTTCCTTGTCGAAAAAATAATACCCCTGGCATAATTTAACATTAAGAAAAGTAATCATGTTTTGATAGATTCTAAATCACAGTTGTTTTGTTATTTCATATAATAAACAGATTTCCCTTGATGAGGATACTCGTGCTCGGGTGGACAGCAGTTTTTCCTGGATGGCGGAGAAGAGCCAAAGTGGCACCGGCACACATGGTGTCACAACTGGGTTTGGATCTACATCGAACCGTCGAACTAACAAGACAAGTGACCTCCAATCTGAGCTTATTCGGTTCCTAAATGCTGGAGTGATGATAAAAGAGCATTTGCCAGTTTCTTATGCCAAGGCGGCAATACTTGTTCGTACCAACATGCTCATGAAAGGGTACTCCGGCATCCGGTGGGACCTACTTGAGGCCATGACCAAACTCATGAATAGCAATCTAATCCCGAAGCTGCCTCTTAGAGGCACCATCTCAGGCGACCTCCTGCCATTATCATATGTTGCGGGTGTACTGACCGGCCGACAAAACTGTAAGGTTCTTACTCCAGAAGGTAAGGAGATATTATCCACTGATGCATTAAAACATATTGGGATAGAAGCTCCGTTTGAGCTCCAAGCAAAGGAGGGCTTGGCTCTAGTCAATGGCACATCGGTTGGAGCTGCCGTGGCATCTACCGTGTGCTATGATGCCAACATAATTGGCCATTTGTCTATTATACTTTCTGCCATGTTTTGTGAAGTTATGAAAGGGGATCCTCAGTTCACTGATCCACTCAGCCACAATCTGAAACACCATCCAGGCCAGATTGAGTCTGCATCAATTATGAAATTCTTGTTAGATGACAGTGAGTACATGAACGATTCACTTCCCAAACTGAAGGCAGGTCGATATGCCTTGAGAACTTCACCACAGTGGCTTGGACCACAAATCGAGGTGATCAGATTTGTGACCCATGCAATTGAACGAGAGATCAACTCGGTGAATGACAATCCATTGATTGATGTGTCGCGCGACATGTCTGTACGTGGGGGCAACTTCCAAGGGACCCCCATCGATGTCTCCATGGATACCATAAGGGTTGCACTTGCAGCCATTGGAAAATTGGTATTTGCACAGTTCTCTGAGCTTGTATGTGATTACTATAATAATGGTTTGCCGACTAATTTAAGCGCAGGCAAGGACCCGAGCCTTGATTATGGCCTTAAGGGGGCAGAGGTTGCCATGGCAGCATATTGCTCCGAGCTGCAATACTTGGCCAATCCAGTGATAACACATGTGCAAAGTGCAGAGCAGCATAATCAAGATGTTAATTCCCTCGGTCTAATTTCTGCACGAATGAGTGCCGAGGCCATAGAGGTTCTTCAACTAATGATAGCGACATACCTGGTCGGTCTCTGTCAAGCAATCGATCTAAGGCATCTAGAAGAGAATTTGCATAGGGTTGTAAAACAAGTTGTTCTTGGAACTGCCGAAAATATGCATCCCTTTTTTAAGCTTTATAAGGAAGATTTGATACGGGTAGTAGATAGACAGCCAGTATTTTCGTATGTCGATGACCCTGGCAACCCAGACAACAAATTAATATCACAACTTAGAGATATTCTGGTACAGAAGGCATTCAAAGGTGGCGAAGATGGCGCCGAGGCCCTTAAAATGGTACCTAAATATCAGGAGGAGCTAATAGAGAGGTTGGAGGATGAGGTGGCCAAGGCGAGGGAACAGTTTGCAAAAGGTGATTATGCTGTGGGGATGAGAATAAAAAAGTGCAAGACATACCCAGTGTACCGGTTTGTGAGGGAGGAGGTTGGCACTGAGATGTTAACCGGAGAGAAGAAGGTGAGCCCAGGTGAGTATATTGAAAAGGTTTATGATGCCATCAAAGAAGGAAAGATTGGTGGTGTGATTATAGATTGTATTGATGCTTGGAATAAAAGAAATTAAGGCCGGTTCTTTAATATTTTGATTACAACCATGAAGTAGGAATAAATGTTAGGAAGATCACTTCAAAATTTCCAAAGCAACACGATGAGGTGATTAAAAATATTATAATCACGGGGATATGATGTTTGAATGAATAATTTAAATTCTTTCTTCCTTTATTTTCTGGAACAGTTATTATAATCTCGTGAATAAGATTAGCAAGTACTAAAGTTCCGACAATAATTTATGGCTTCCAAACTAGAAACTAGAGCAACCAGTAGCTAAATCCACAATGCAGCTAAGTACTCCTATTACTTTAACATTTTTTTATGGATACTATGACTTTTTTTTTAATTAAATCAGAATGTTTCCAAATAAAATGGAACATTTTAGCAACATCATATCATCAATAGTGAAATTTTACATGCATTCACCGAGTATTCATCCAGCACAAGTTTGGAATGAAAATACATGCATTTTTCATTCTTGCTGCAAAAGCGATAAGTAATAAATTTCGTTTTGGAATATGGCATAAAATCAAATCATCAAGCTTTTGTATTATAGCATTGTTTGGCATAATTAATTTATTCTATTTTCCAACTTACAATAAAAGGTATATATATATAAAGATATCAGAGAAAACTGATTAAGGACGTTGCTAATATATATTCAATGCAAATTACTTATGAATTAATTAAGGACGTTGCTAATTACATAATTTTATTATTTTCACATATTTGTGTATAAATTAGTTTTTTTGTGTTGTCTGCCTTGACATATGTCTCTTCATTTATTTTTTTTATTTATTTTCTAGTTAAAAGGATTAATTAGTCTTGGCTTTTTAGTATTAATTTGTTTTGTTCTATACTAAGTTGAATCTTTAGCAAGTTGGTATATTACAACTTACAACTCATCCATTTATATGTGATTACAATTTTCTTTTAAACAAAAAGAGTTAGAAAATTACATAAAGTTTTGGTGCACTGGAACTAACTAGATAAAAGAAAATGTAATCAACGGAGTCTAGCAAGAAATCTCTTATAATCATAAGCTAGAAATAGGATTGAAAAATAATTTAATAATATCTATAATTCGTTGGATTTACATAATAGCATAATTTAAAATATTTTTTACTATGGTTATCAATATATTAAATACTATTATATTTAAATAAAGGAAATTCTATAATGTAGATGTAGATATTCGTAAACTTTAATAAGAGATAATTAGTTTTATGCCACCGTAAATTTTGTTAATTACAAAAATACCATTCTTAATTAAATTACTAATTAAATTTATGCCATTATAGATTTGCTTATATTAGTTTTATGCCACTATTTTTTCAAAAATAAGCTTAATTCGAAAAATGTCATTACCAAAATTGTCATTACTTTTTTTAAATAACCAAATAACCCTTCATTAAAAACAACCCCTAGAAAAAAAAAAGACGGCGCTCGAGAAAATAATACAATAACGAACAAAACCTTCACTGTGCGAGGAGGCCTTGCCCGTTTAATAATTGGCACGATTTTTTTCATTAAAACGTTACTCATATAATATAAGTATATAGCATGTCTAGAATTAGTAGGATATTAAAATTTATTATTTTTCTCCTCCACAATATACTTTCTTCGGTGAGTTGCTCAATTCATAGAAGAGAATGTTCATCCGTGAGCAAAAAATATTTTTTTTATATTTTCATGATCATTTACAGAAGAGTATTATAGATTCATTTTATATATTCCATAAGTAATGTTGTTGTTATCGTGGAGTATAATAAAGTATAAAAAAACATTATAGTTTAATAATCTATAATTACTTACGTGAAAAAGATGAGAACAAGAATATTATTGTAAATAAATTTAAAAAATGTAATCTTTTTAATTTTAAAATTAGATGACCAATTAGATATATGCCGCTATTTTCTTGCACTAGTGGCATAAAATAATTTTGTTACTTTGAAGTGGCGTAAAACTAATCGTTAATGATT
The DNA here is from genome assembly GCA_028095005.1 of Rhynchospora pubera. Classification (NCBI taxonomy): domain Eukaryota; kingdom Viridiplantae; phylum Streptophyta; class Magnoliopsida; order Poales; family Cyperaceae; genus Rhynchospora; species Rhynchospora pubera. The sequence continues at coordinate 117,805,030 of CM051461.1, forward strand.
AATAATTGCATAAAATCAATTATATCTTTTGTGATGACATATTACTAATTTTTAAGTTTTATAATGGCATATTTAAAAGGGTAAAAATCGTCATATAATTGTCTAATGGCAAAAAACTAATTTCACTTATTTTATAATGGCAAAAAACTAATTTCACTTATTTTATAATGGCAAAAAAATAATTTGTCGTGTTTAGTGAAGACATATTTCTAATTTCAAATATTTGATCTAAATCACCCAAGTTATATTAGTACAATTTCTTGGTAGCTCTTGCCAAGCTTTCAAAAAAAATTTTATATTAGTAAAATTTGGGAAAATTATTTAATTCGTCTATTGTTGAAAATTATGAATTCGTCAAATATTTGCGAATCTTATTATCGCATCTACAATACATAATCGCGCATATGTATTTTATCTCCAGCTTCATTATGTAAGGACGACTTTTCCAATGAATAAATCCAACCTGCGGATTTTCATTCCAAAAAGAAAACAACCATAAAAGATCGCAGCCCTGAATTGCCGGGCCCACTTTGCATATATCCATTGAATCCACAAATCACAATCCACCTCGTACATTCTATTTTCCAAAAACGTTATTAAAAAAATCCTCCTAATATAACATTCCACTATCCAATTAAGTAACCCTCAAGTCCTCAACTTACAAAAATAAAAATAAATAAAAAACCCCTAGTGAACAAAATCACCGTCCGTTAATCATCACCGGACACGTGGCCGTTTCTGGGCCGAAGATGCTAAACCCCTCCTCTCCCTCTGTATCTCACTATGTCCAACCGCCGCTTCCGAGCCATTGCTGACATGGCAGCTCTCTCCTCCCAGTCAGACTGACACGTCAGCACCGCCGTCTCTGCACCCTCGACCACGTCATCAGCTAGCTTCACGTTCAGGTCCAACTCCAGTCCCGGCCGTTCCATCGCCGGTTGATAGAGCGGAGGTGGTGGCGGTGGTGGGGCCCACTGATGTATTACGACGAAGGGGCTCCAGTTGGTCAGCTGAGTGGGCCCCACTTCCACTGCCACTGGTTTGAGCTGGTTTAGGTCTCCCACACCCACTTGCGCCGCACATAACTGTCTTAGATACAAAGGCGTTTCATTAGTAATTATTCAAGAACCGGGGGGTTATTAGAAAAATTTTGTAACAATTTTTTTTTCATTCATTTTTCTTTAAAAAAGAAGCGTTTTTATTTTTAGTTTTACCTTGAAATTTTTATCTTGTAGTTGGCATTTTTCCGCATTGAGCTGACAAAATCTTTTCTGCCACTGTTGCAATTCCTGAAAAATTTAAAATAAAAATTAATTAATTAATTCTGGTATCATCAAAGAAAAAGAAAGAGAAGATTCAAGGAGAGAGGCAAAAGGACTGCAGACGTGGCAAGCAAGGAAAAGGCACAAGAAGATAAAAAATAAACCCCACAGTCCCACACCAGACACCACTTGTTCATCCCAGAAAAAATAAAACTCATTAAATTCGAAAAAAAAACTCAAAAATAAAATTACAAAAGATTAACATTATTAATTAAAAAACTAACCCTAATCAGATCGGCGTTCTCCTTTGTTAACGCTGCCACCTCCTCTCTCTTCTCCTTCAACCTCTGCAATTCACGTATAGAATCAAACCTCGGTAAACAACTTTCCAATTCGCGATGATACGAAAATTTCGAAAATCGAAACTTGGAACTAGAATTAGGAACTAGAAACGTACCTCTCTTTGACAATTCGACTTCTTGATCTGCTTGAGAGGAGGCGGAGTTTGTGCAATCTTCTCTTGAATCTCTTCGCTGCCGCTGTTGGGGAAACAGAGTGGCGTAACAGGGCTTGTAGTTGTAGTTGTAGTTGTCGTTGGAGTTTCTTCTTGCTTTCTTTTCTCTTCGTTAGAAGTGGAAGGAAGTTCCGGTTCCGGTTCTGGCCTTTCCGGTTCGGGTTTGAACTGATAGGATGGCCCGGTTCGACGCCGCTTCCTTCCCCATTGGACTGGCTCTTGTGAGATCATACTGGACACGTCCAGTAGGATCGACGCGACTTCTCGTTCCTTTTCAGTCCAGGGATCTAGTGGAGGTTTTCTCGCCATGTGTGAGAGAGAGAGAGGGAGAGGTGGTTTGTTGTGTCTGTGTGTGTTGAGACTTGGGAGTTGAGAGGAAGAAAAGAAAAGGGAGCGTGATGGGGTAATAAGAGGAGAAAACAGGAAGGGGGACTCAGGGGATGCCACGTGTCAGAGGATGGAGATTGGTCTGGGGGCTGTTTTTACTTTCCTTTCTCTTTCCTGCATATGACCCCACTTACAGACTTGGTAGTTATTTTAGGGTTTTTGTTTTTGTTTTTCCTTTTTTTCCCTTCCTTTGTTTCCCTTTATTATTATATTATATTATTTCTTGCTTTTCTTATTTTCTAATTGTGGGTGCTTTCATCGGTGATAAGGATCATCTCCAAGATCCATCATCCTCATCATCTCTAGTGAGAACATATTTTAAATTTTTTTTTAATATTTTTGGTCCTCACTATTTCTCTCTCTCTCATTTTTTTCTATTTTTGTCCCCACTGTTGCTCTCCCTTCCATCCTTTCTATTTTTGGTCCCAACTATTTCTCATATTAGCTACAATAGTTAGTATCTAAATTACAACAATTATTTATATTAACTAGTTCAGCTACATATATAACTTCAACAGCCACATATTTTAACTTCAACAGCTACATATTTTAACTTCAACAGTGACAAATATAACTTCAACAGTACACATATAACTTCAAAAGTTACATATATAACTTCAACAATTACATATATTGAATTTGTATATTTTGTTATTACATGTATAATATGATATGCATCCTCATCCTCTCAGTTTTTGACGCGGAAGAATTTTTTTATTTTAATAATAAATGGCTGGGAGTAGTTACGGTTCGAAATTTCGAATTGAATTATATGCTGGGAGTAAATATGGGATGATGGGATGACGCTGGATTTGCAATAAGGATGAATGGGATGATTTCATCATCCCTTGAACTTTCTTATTAATGAAGATATGTTAGATAATTAATGAAGATTTAGGGATGATGAGGATGATAGAATCTATGGGATGATGGAAAGCAATTCCCTGCTTTCATTATGTTAACGCAAAAAATATTTGTAGATACGTGAATCTCAACCGTGAATTTCGTATAAGTAATATTATCTTGACACAAAATGATAAAAAAAAATTATTTGGTTAATTTTTTAAGGTGTTGTTCCGATATAATGTTTTGTATTAGCTTACATTTACATCCTGCTGCTAATTAAATTTTCATTTGTGCTAAAGGAAATTCTCTGAATATCATACAAAATTATATATTTTAATTATACAATATAATTTTTTTGTAAAATTAAATAAATTATTATTTTTGTGGCACTGGAAGTGCTTATCAATAGTGCAATGTTCTGTTTCTCATGTGCTTCCTGCCTCCTGGCATAAGAATTAAATTAAATATATGGCAAAGTTTGCAGTTAATTGAGTTTCAATGTTATACGGCATTAAATAATTTTAATGATACGTTCTGATTATTTATGTTAATGTGCATTGTCTATATCAGGTATAACTGTATATAGGAAGTGCCATGCGAGTTAATTTGTCACTTTGTAGTTTGTATAAATAAATGTATAAAGGTTGTAAAGGGAGCGGGTCTAAAGAAAGTCAACGCCCGATAACCCGCTTAAGATCCGCACTTAGCGTCAGTAAGATCCTTCTAAGATCCGATATCTCATATCTACTGATCTACAGCAAATTTATTATTTATTCTTGATCCGCACTCAAACCAATCAACTAGAGTAGCTTAATGGTTAAGCCTAGCTTGCTTGTTCTTTTTCATAGAACAACTTTCTGATCTGTACAACTTTCATGGGGCCACATTGTCATAGGCTATTACAAAGCCGAATTTCTTGGGCCATTTTGATTGGAGAAATTCTTTGAGGGAGTCATTTAGATATAGATAGCTATAGATTGGTTTCAGTTGGAAACTAAACACTAATTAGTAAGAATCAATATATAAAAATGAGAAAATAAAGTCCTAAATAATGCATATGTATCTTTTTAAAAATCTATGAACTTCATAAATTATGAAAATTATTTGTTATTAATCTCTATAATTTTCTCCATGGTACGATGAATTGAATCAATCTTAAATCTTATGTATCAAACATTTGGCAGATTTACTCATTTGTCCGTTTTAAGATAATTTTATTTGGACGAACTCAAGACAGAAAAAGATTAACTTATTATGTCTAAAATGAGGCCAACTCGTGCTGAATTTTGACTGAAGTACTTAAGTTAATGATAGCCTCGTTTAATTTTCTTTTAGTCGCTGATTTTGATAGAATCCCCTCTAAATTGTCAGTAGAATCCATCGTCCATCCATAAATAATTGACAACAACTTGCTCAAGTGAATCTGAAACAAAAATTCGGTATCTCGGGTAGCTTTCTTGATTGCTTCGCAAACATTTTTCAATTGAAACAATATTATTTTCTAATTTTGTACTTGGTACTACCGAAATTTCAATAGTTTTAGTTTTGCAACCATTTCGTCTGGTGGTGTTAGTTATCGTTCTCCGGGTTTTTAAATAAACAAAAAAAAAAGTCCTCTCTTCATTTTGCATCCGCGAGTGGCATGGTCTTTTTCATTTGATATATTAAAATTAAAATTAAAGATATTAAATTAATGGTCTTGGTTTTTTTTTTTCCTTCCTCTAATCAGGGCTGTGGAGAAAATGGAACGTTTGGCTCGGTCCGAGTTGGGCTGAACTCGGACCGAGTTGGGCTGAACTCAGACCGAGTTGAACCACACCCCTTTGGCTCGGTCCGAGTTGGCCTGAACTCGGTCCGAGTTGGACCGTCTGAATTTTCTTTTTATGATTTATGCATATATGGAAATGTAATAAAAAGAAATATTAGCCTACCTATTATAAAAGAGGCATCTCTCTCTTCCTTTCTGACCTATCTTCTTTCCCAATTCTCCCTTGTACTCCATTATTATTGAAAAGAAATAAAAAAGTGATGGTGTGTGTGTGTGGATGTAGGTACGATTTCGTACTGAACCACGTTAAATATTGTGTCTTTCTGTGATTGTTCTTTAAGTTTTCATGGTATCAGAGCAGTAGATCTTGACTACTGTGTGTTTTTTTTTTATCCCTGTGCGAGTTACTGCACAGTTGCTACTTCTTCTCTGTGCGAATTACTGCACAGATCTTACCGAAACCTCAACCAGAACCTTTAATACCCCTCACCACGATCTAAACCATGAGTACCCCTAATGATTCAATCCCTAAAACCCCTATCCCTGATCCTAATCCACTAGATCCGATGACCCTTATTCAAAACTTGAATAACACCTTGTCCCAATTGCTTACACAACCGAGACCTCCATCAAACACTCAAAGCCAAGAGGGGTTCACCTCCGCGATGTCGATCAAGTTAGATGGGTCGAACTTCTACCTCTGGTCGCAGATGCTGCAGATGAAACTCAACGGGCGAGATAGATTGGGTCACCTTGATGGGTCAACTCGGCCAAAGCCTTCAGACGAGGAAGCTTATAAACGATGGTCGGTGATGGATTCTCAGGTGAAAGATTTCATGATTAACTCTATGGACTCATCACTAATAGGTACCTTCTTACCTTACTCTACTACACAAGAGGTATGGAATGCAGTCAACACCTCTTACTTTGATGGTAGTGATTTGTCTCAAATTCTGGATCTCAAAAGAAAAATTAGTAAAGTCAAACAAAATGGTGAATTGGTCCAAAATTTTTACAATACTCTACAAGGGTTATGGAAGGAATTAGACACTCGTAGACCTAATCCTATGGAATGCCATCATGATATTGAAAAGTACCAGAAATTGGTTCAAGAAGATAGGGTACTGACTTTTTTAGATGGTTTAGATGATAAATTGGATCTGATCAGGGCTAGTGTTCTCCAAATTAATCCCCTCCCTACCGTAGAAGAGGCATTTGCCTTGGTAAGGAAGGAGGAAAGGCGACAAATGGTCATGTTGAATAGGGGTGAAGTTGGGGACAGTCCCTTGGCCATGGTAGCAAAAACTCAAACCTTGAACCTCCAGAAGTCTAACTATCCTCCAAAACCAAACAACAAAAAATCCGTACCACCTGGCGGGTGTACCCATTGTAAAAATCCAAAACACTCTGTGGAGTAGTGTTTCAAATTGATTGGTTATCCAGACTGGTGGGAGGAGAATAAGAAAAAAAAAGGCAAGGGAAGGCACACATGACAGAAGCCCAGGCCACAGAAATAAAGACCCTACCAACTGCAAATTTGGCCAGTTTAAGTTCTGGAACACTGTCTATTTTGCCCTCTGTCGAGAGGAATGAAGGTAAAGTTTTTTCATTAAACACTTCTAGTGCTGACTGTTCTTGGATTATTGATTCAGGGGCAACTGATCACATGACCTACAACAGGGAAGACTTGGTAAGAAAATCTATTCCAAGAAGAAATGAGATTGTTAATGCAAATGGAGAAGTTTATCCAGTCATAGGGGTTGGAGAAGTTCAATTTTCCTCATCCTTAACTCTTTCAAATACACTCTTGGTTCCCTCTCTTTCATCCAAACTCTTGTTTGTAGGACAATTATGTGAAGACCTAAATTGTGTAGTACTCATGTATCCTAAATTTTATCTTTTTCAGGACCTCTTGACGAAGGAAATTCTTGGTCGTGGTACTAGAAGAGGAGGACTGTATCATTTAGAAGACTTGGCTGCTGGACAGACACATTTATCTGCTGGTTTACACTCAAGTAGGAAGTCTTCTATTTGGATATGGTACAGGCGATTGGGTCATCCATCTTTTGGGTACCTAAGAAAACTTTATCCTAGTTTGTTTTCTGGTTTTGAGAATGAGATATTTGATTGTGATGTGTGTATCAAATCTAAGAGTCATCGAGCTCATTTTGGAAAAATGTTGGATGATGATAATAATCATAGAGTTCCTTTTGATTTGATTCACTCTGATGTTTGGGGACCTTCCCCGGTTGACTCTCTAGTAGGAAATAGATGGTTTGTCTTATTTGTTGATGATAGTACTAGAATGACTTGGGTTAATGTAGTAAAACAGAAAACTGATGTGCCACTTGCCATTACTTTCTTCATTACCATGGTGAAAAATCAGTTTGATAAGAATGTCAAGGTTTTTAAGAGTGATAATGGCAGGGAATTTGTCAACAAAACACTAGGAGAGTTCTTTAAAACCAATGGGATTATACATGAAACTAGCTGTGTAGGTACACCTCAACAGAATGGTAGGGCAGAGCGTAAGAATAGGCAAATCCTAGAAATGACTAGAGCAATGATGCTAGAAAATAATGTTCCTCACTCTTATTGGGATCATGCCGTTACCTCATCGGTGTATTTGATTAGTAGATTACCTTCTGCTGCTCTTAAATTTCAAACACCATTGCAAAAACTCTCAGCCTACCATGTGATTCCTTCAGTACTCAATATCCCACCCGAAGTGTTTGGTTGCGTAGCCTATGTCCACATACAAAAACATCTGCGCTCAAAACTTGATCCGTGTGCTGAAAAATGTGTGTTCATAGGTTATGGTCAACATCAAAAGGGCTATAGGTGCATGAATCCATCCTCTAGAAAAGTCTATACCACCATGGATGTGACATTTATTGAAAATGAAGGGTATTTCTATAAAAACCAGACTCATTCTCAGGGGGAGAGTGTGCCAGACAATGAACTCTGGTTCGATGCAGTAAGAAATGATGTTTTTGGTTCGAAATCTGAGATTTTCCCAAATGAACCTGTTCAACTCGGTCCGAGTTCGACCCATCTCGGTCCGAGTTCGGGCCATCTCGGTCCGAGTTCAACTGAATGTGAGCATTTGAATCTAGAAATGGACCCACTGGTTAACTCGGGTCCATCTGAAGAAAGTTTGGAAAGTGAAGATGAAGAAATGATACAGTCTCCTACTTCACCACATGATCAATTTCCTGAGTCAGAGGTAAGTAATTATGAACCTGTTATTTCTGAACCTGTTACTACTAATCATGGTTATCAGTTACCTTTCAGAATCAATAGAGGCAGACCACCTAAAAGATACAGACCAGATGAGAGTGGTGAAGGTAGGTATGCAATGGCAAATTTCATGACTATGTCTCACATGCCAGAATCTGTGAAGGAATTTGACAGAACTCTTGCATCAGTTCACATTCCAAACAACCTGAATGAAGCCCTTGCTGATAAAAAATGGGTAGATGCAATGAAGACAGAAATGGATGCTCTTGAGGAGAATAATACTTGGGAATTGGTGGACAGACCGAGAGATAGAAAAACAGTAGGTTGTAGGTGGATATTTACAGTAAAATGTGATCCCACTGGAGCAATTGATAGGTATAAGACTCGGCTGGTTGCAAAAGGCTACTCTCAGACATATGAAGTAGATTATCAGGAGACATTTTCACCAGTAGGCAAACTTAATACAGTCAGAATACTTTTGTCCATTGCAGCAAATCAGAACTGGCCATTGCATCAGTTCGATGTGAAGAATGCATTTCTTCATGGTGACATAGATGAGAAGATTTATATGGATATTCCACCAGGATACAGTCACTCAAGTAATCGTTCACTTGTATGCAGATTGAAGAAGGCACTATATGGTTTGAAACAATCCCCAAGAGCTTGGTTTGGTAGATTTTCCAGTGCCATGAAAGGATATGGATATACCCAAAGTGATGCAGATCATACCTTGTTCTTTTGTAAGAATAAGGAAAAAATTGTGATTTTAATTATATATGTTGATGACATGATAATCACAGGAAATGATGCTGAAGGAATTCAAGGCCTTGAGAAGAAACTTTCCCAAGAATTTGAAATGAAGAATCTGGGAGGATTGAAGTATTTTCTAGGAATTGAAGTTACACGCAGCAATGAAGGTATATCTTTATCTCAGAGAAAGTATGTACTGGACTTACTAGCTGAAACAGGTATGTTGGATTGCAAACCTGTGGACACACCAACCAAACAGAACAACAAGTTAGAAATTTTTCCTGATCAGGTACCAACCAATAAGGAACAATATCAAAGATTGGTAGGAAGACTTATCTACTTGTCACACACTCGACCTGATATTGCCTATGCCGTGTCCGTGGTAAGTCAGTTCATGCATAATCCCAGTGAACACCACATGGAGGCTGTTATGTGGATCCTAAGATATCTCAAGGGATCTCCAGGACGAGGTATTTTTTTTCAGAAGAAATGGACATCTTCAAGTTCACGGATATACAGACTCTGACTGGGCAGGAGATGTAACTGATAGAAAGTCTACATCTGGGTACTTCACTTTTGTTGGTGGCAATTTGGTTACTTGGAGAAGTAAGAAGCAGAAGGTAGTGGCATTGTCAAGTGCTGAAGCTGAGTTTAGAGGAATAGCTAAGGGACTGCAAGAGTTACTGTGGATTAAAATGATACTCAAGGATCTTGGCTTCTATGAATGTGAAGAAATGAAACTGTTTTGTGATAACAAGGCTGCCATTGCTATATCACAGAATCCGGTGCAGCATGATAGGACCAAGCACATTGAAGTAGATCAACATTTTATCCGACAGAACATTGAAGAAGGAGTAATTAGTATTCCTCATGTAAGAACGGAAGAGCAACTTGCAGACATACTAACCAAGGGTGTGTCTAGTACTAATTTTCATGAAGCAATTGACAAGTTGGGCATGCGAAATATCTACCTGCCAACTTGAGGGGGAGTGTGGAGAAAATGGGACGTTTGGCTCGGTCTGAGTTGGGCTGAACTCGGACCGAGTTGAACCACACCCCTTTGGCTCGGTCCGAGTTGGCCTGAACTCGGTCTGAGTTGGACCGTCTGAATTTCCTTTTTATGATTTATGCATATATGGAAATGTAATAAAAAGAAATATTAGCCTACCTATTATAAAGGAGACGCCTCCCTCTTCCTTTCTGACTTATCTTCTTCCCCAATTCTCCCTTATACTCCATTATTATTGAAAAGAAATAAAAAAGTGATGGTGTGTGTGCGTGTGGATGTAGGTACGATTTCGTACTGAACCACGTTAAATATTGTGTCTTTCTGTGATTGTTCTTTAAGTTTTCAAGGACGTCTCCAAATATGCCAAGTGAAGAGCCAAAAGTTATATAATTAGTACTTTAGTACGCCCACTTTTGCTTGTGGATGCCAGCAAATGACCAAATGAGATATCGAAGAGCCGTCAAATGTTTAGAAACGGAACAGAATATACCAGTTTCGTTTCCGTTCCGTTTCTCGTAACGTAATTAAAAATCATTCCGTTTTTATTTCCATTTCGTAAAACGGAACACTTTTCCGTTTCGTTAACTGTTCCGTTAATTATTTTTCACTGATTTCGGTTATTTTTCGATGAAACAAAACACTAACGTGCATTTCAACCCGTTCTGTTTTCGTTTCGTCTCTGAAAACGTAAGTCATTTACCATTCCGTTTCAGACAGAACGGAACGAAAAATGTTGAAAGGGAATCCGTTTGACAGCTCTGACAAGGAGGATTAGAAAAGTTTCTTTTTTTTATTTTTAGATAAGATTAACAGGGTCTGTCAATACATAAAAGTAAAAAGAAAAACTAAAAACATCGTTCAGCAGCAATTTCTCATGTAGTTCGTTCTAGGAGGATTGGAAAAAGTTTCGGATTGCTATAATTAGTTTGTAAACTGAGGAAGAATCTGGATTAAGGAGTCTGTTTGCAAGTAAGTCTGAGGGGTCTGGATACAGTGTTTCACAAAAAATACTTCTTTATTTTTTTTCCTTTTTTGAAAGAAAAAAATATTTATTTAACCTATAAAACACAATGTACTTCAAAGTTTTTTCACCAAGTATTTCAATATTATTATTATGAATTCTTTCGGAAAAAAAATTACATTTAACCTATAAAAAAATGGAAATTACTTAAGATAATCAGAGTCTTAATCAATCAAGCAATCAGAGCGCTATCGCTCTAACTCTCATCCTCATCCTTGCAATTTTAATCTCCTTCCTTCCGATCCCTCTGCTCCCTCTCATTCAAACAGATCACCTCCTCTCACGCGCCTCCCCTCACGCCTCCATCTCTTTCGGCTCAGCCTCTCCTCCGCCTCCGTCTCACCTCAGCCTCTCCTCCGCCTCACCTCCACCTCTGCCTCCCTTCACTGCTCCCTCTCCTATACCGATCAGATCTGGTTGAGGAAGAAAGAAGTAGAAATAAAGAAGGATAAGAAGAGAAAAGAGATTTAGATCTAGTTCTGTTACAACTTGAGAGTAAATAAATTACTATAAGGGATAATATTAATCAGTATAAGGAAGTATCTAATATGTATAAGGGAGTAAATAATATTTATATCTGATTCTGCTGTTTTTTGGGAGTAACTAAATTACTATAAGGGAGGATATTAATCAGTATAAGGGAGTAAATAATATATACAACAGAGTAAATAATATTCATATATGATTCCGCTTTTGTTTGGGAGTAACTAAATAGCTATAAGGGAGTAAATAACTAAGATAAAGGGAGTATCTAATATATATGAGGGAGTAAATAACATTCAGAACTGATTCCACTGTTGTTTAGGAGTAACTAAATAACTATAAGGGTGTAAATAAGTAGTAGTAAGGGAGTATTTAATACAAGTAAGTAAATAATATTCATATCTGATTCTGCTATTGTTTGGTAGTAAATAAATAGCTATAAGGGAATAAATAACTAATAAAAAAGAAGTATCTAATATGTATAAGGGAGTAAATAAAAAACTGATTCTACTGTTACTTGGGAGTAACTAAAAAAATGCAAGGGAATAAATAATTAGTAGTAAGAGAGTATTTAATACAAGTGAGGGAGTAAGTAATATTCATTTCTGATTCTGATAACTATAGGGCTGGGCTGGTCGACGGGAGGGCTGCGCGATGACGACGATAGGGCTGGGCAACGACGACAGCATGGTTGTTGGACGGAGAGGGGATGGTTGCGCGACGGCGACGGCGCGTGGTGCGCGTGACAGAGGGATCATGTGAGGAGAAGAGAGGCGCGTAGGAACGGAGAGGAGGGTGAGCGAAGGGGAGGCGCGTGGGAACGGAGGAGAGGTGAGCGGAAGGGAGGCGTGTGGACACGGTGGGGAGGTGAGCGGAGGGGAGGCGCGTAGGAACGGAGGAGAAGTGAGCCGAGGGGAGCGGAAGGGAGGTGAGCGGAGGGGAGGCGTGTGGGAACGGAGCGGCTCGAGTGGGAGAAGAAGGTGAATCTTTCCGTTTTTGGCAGCACATCTCTATCTATTTTTAGATATGATTGCGTGATTGCCTTAGACACTGATTGCACTTATCAACTCCGAAAAAATGACTATATCATCGTTGAATCCCAAGATAATTTTTCAATGTGATAATTCTATTAATGTACATACGAAATTAACTTTTCCAATTTTAGTTTTTTCGGAGAAATTTATTACAAAAATGAAAAAAGTCTCCGTAAATTGCTTGCCTGATACTAAAATTAATCATTGAGAGGGCACACATAACAGAGCACAGAAACCACATGCCTCAAATTTGAAATGAAATCCTGTGACGCGCGACACATGGTGTAGCGCGTCATCCTGGCCGTCTGATCAAAATTTAATGGACAAGAGAGCCCCGTGTGTAATCTAGATTGATAGGTCCGTGATCAAAATCAGACAGCTCGTACGTGCGCTACGCCATGTGTCGTGCTACAGTGAATTCGGATTGCTCAAATTTATGAGTTTACAAGAAATAAAGTCGATAAAATGCACTTACTTTTCAATTTTTGGACTACATTGAATGTGTTTTCTCACGTCTGCACGGACGACCAGACAAGATAATGTACTTACCGCGAGGACTTACTATAATAGATAACTAGACAAGATAGATAATTTGATTAATTTCTTTTTGTTTATCTAGTAGTCAAACTTATACATCGGATCTGGACTACAAAATTTTTTTCTAAAAATGCTAGGATGTAATGATGATTGCTTGATGTTTAGTTTAAAACTAAAAAAATAGGACCATCCGCATTCTGATTGCTAATTGTATGTAATTAATCGGATAATTAAGAAAATAAATAAACATTAGGTGATGCAAATATATTTAAAAAAAATCTGTAAAAAATTCGATGAGTTGAACTCAAACATGTTTATGAACAATATTGTATGTGTTTTTTTTTAGTCTGCGAAAATAAATTAATGTCTATATAAATAATTACAAAATTAGAGATTATTATTATTTTTTTTTTATGATTTCAATATCTCAAGTGCCGTCTATGTTAGTTCAACTATGAATGGCTATTTGCAATTTGCAGTACATTTAAATATTTTTGACATAAAAGTTAACGTATATTAAAAAATAAGTCAAATTAGAAATAGTCGATGAGTAAAAAATAGCACCCAAGTTGATCGATGTCTAACTTTGAAGTTGTATCAATTGCTGTTTGTTCGAATATTTGATAATAATTTGAAGAGCGTTCTATCAGCTTATGTTTCGCTTTGTGACTTTGAATATGGCCGAAATTTACTAAAGCCAGTATACGAATACAACATGTTAAATTCCGTCAATATGTTTTACCAGCATAAATTAGCACATTGATTTATCATTTACGTTTAGATTGTAAAATGCATACAAAACAACTTGCTATAAATATATTTTTGCATAACTGTTTATACAAGATATTATATTATTATTTACAGTTGGACGACATAAAATTTGAGCCATACGTAGTGTGATTGAGAAGGTCACATATATTGATATTTCATTTTTGCTACATATTTTTCAAGCCTCTTACCTTGTGAGACATTTTTTGTTTTGAGAGGTTTAAGAGCCCCACAAATTCCTTTTCGTCCTAACTATTGGGAGCCCCTGATGTGCTTCTTATCGGAACCTCCTGAATTTTGTTCTGAAATTTTAATTTAGAAAATGAATGAAGATACATGAAAAAACAGAAAATATTGATATAACTTCCTTCTTTCCTTCCTTTCTCAAATTCGAAAAGCAAACCCTACAATCCATCTAATTTTATCACTTCCATTGATTTTATCACTGTAACCACCATAAATAAACCTTCGCCCATAGATATATATATCTGAAGGTTTGACTCAAAATAGATAAAAAGAAATAAAACAATTTAAACAGTACATATCCCACAATATTCTAAAGAGAGAAAACAAAATGTTTCAACTCATCTGCAGCACAAATGAGTAAAAGTTTCCTCCTCTAACTCAAAATATAAAACAGTAAACACATTTTTTTAGCCCCTGCTCCCATCCCTTCTCTTAACATCTGATTGCACCTTTTGGAATTTGTAAAACTCACAAGGGTATTTTTGTCAAAAATATTAGACCAATGAAGAGTAGAAACTAAACTTATGCTGGTAATCGAACCGGTTATGAGAATTACAAAAAAAAAAGCCTGACACGATTCAAATATCACAAAGAGCAAGCGATGCGACAACATTTATCATAGACATCCTAAAGGTAACTACCACATCCTAAAGACAAACTACCACTTTGTGGCGCAAAACCTAGCTTGGAATCATATCATTACCGCTTGATGAGTTCGTTCCATGGGGAAAAATGATCAACATTTTCCATTTCTAGACAGAAAACCAGCTCCAAATCTGATGATGCTCTCTCCTCAATACAAACTTGTCGCCTTATGTTCTCCACAAGATTCTGACTCATGTAAATGGAACAAAGCAGAGTGACTTTCTTAAGCACTTTCCCATGTAGAATTAAATACCTGAGCATCTCGACATCAGTTTGGTCGCTAGAAAAGCCCTTGATGGTAACAGATTTCAGATGGTCCAGAAAACTGAAGTAACATTGTTCATCCCAGATATCCTTGTCAGAATAGTATCTACTGCCCATCCTGCCAAATTTCTGAAATGGAAAAATGATCATATTATTGCTATCTCATTATCACAAACCCTACAGTGAACACATACAACCTAAAATTTACTTGAGCATACCAAAATCAAAGTCCTATCCTGGTCCATTAAAATAAAATTCCATGCTTTAAGTGCCAATGGTCCATTGACCATAACTAGTCCATATCATAGCTAATATAACATTTTGTCAAAAAAACAAATTGTTCATTTACTTTGAATTTAAAAACACCACCATGCAAGTTAATTGCAAATAAGCAAACATCCAAACAACTACAGAAGTTGCTGTCTTCTCCAATTCAGCACCATGTGCAGTGCACTTGCAGCTGTCTGGTTCATTAGCTGGACATTACCTCTTCTTGAGACACATCATCAACAACGATAATAACAACAACTAAGTCTTTTGGCCCAAACAAGTTGGGGCAGGCTAGAAACGAAACCCATCAAGTTGAAGTTTCTTGAGCACATAGTTTTAAAAATATAATTATAGACCCAAGAATAAGTTTCTTAAATCTTTTCAGACACGAAAACTATACACACATATTAATTCAACTTGATTTTGTGTACCATCAACAACAAGAAAACAACAACTAAGCATTTTGTCCCAAAAAAATTGGGGTAGGCTAGAAATGAAACCCAGCAATAAGAAGGTAACCGAACAAATTGATTTTGTGTATTGTCCTGTAGGTAATTACATTATGAGAAAAGCAAATTAATTTTAAGGTCAAGGTGACTTGGCCCGCCTAGAACAGAGGAATGTTGATGGAATAAAATAGTAGTTACCATGATATACAAATTTTCGAGACAGGGAAAACATCTCAATAAGTCTGGTATAATCTTGCCTAGATAGTGTGCCTTTGCTATTGCTAGTGTCTTCACAGAAGATAGCATCTTTATCCGACAAGGCGTTTCTGCCACTTTAGTGGATGGTGTTGTCTGCCATCAGCAACAAAAATTCCAAATTAAAATAAAAATAAAAATGTAAACTATTTAACATTTTCAGTGATCAATCAGAGTTATCCTTTGCTAACCATGGACCATCTCTGATGCCTGATACTGCAAAAATTACATATGACAGCCACATTCCAACAAACAATGTTTAATATTTTCAGTGATCAATCAGCTAAAATAGTCCCCCCCCCCCCCCAGTTGGAGGCCCTGAAACTCTGCATCTATGAAACCAAGCAGTTGGAGCTTTGGTGCATCCAGAACCTTAACAGTTTTGGTTGTGTAATGATCAAAGTTCAACATGAGTGATTCATGATTAGGTGCATCCTTAATGATTAACTCTTTAATATGCAACAACCGAAAAACAAGCTTTCGGAGCCTTGGGGAACTGATGCTGAGAACAGGATCGAGGGAATCATAGACCACACGCAAGGTCTCAAGAGACGGGCACTCGGATAGCAAAATTCGAAGCAAATCGTGAGGAAGCGGTACACCACTGAGGCTCAGTTCTTTAAGATTGGGAAAAATGGAAGGGGGCAGCAGCTGGGGAAAATGGCAACCGTGGAGAGACAATTGATGCAGCGAGTCGCAGTTTAGGAGGGAAGGAGGTAGCTGGTGGGAAGCAAATGGATCAAAGGAATTAGAAGAGAGGGTTAATTGTCGAATGCTTCCTCGTTGGACGGCTAATTGCACCTTTCTGGTTTGTTTCACGCTTTCACAGTGAATGAGTGAGTGTGATCGAAGGGTAGAGATCAGGATTTGGGGCTTGGTAGTTGGTTGCGATTTGCGACTTGCGAGTATTATTTGGGACTAGAGTCGGACTCAAAACCAATCAACTAGAGTCGCTTAACGGTCAAGCCTAGCTTGGTTGTTTCTTTTCTTTTTCTTTTTTTGAGGCAAATAGCAATACATTGGTCATTAGATTTTAATTGGAGAACTTTCCTTAGTTCTATTTGGAAACTAAATATTAATTAGTAAGAATCAATATAAATAAATAAAAAAACAATGTCCCTTATTATTATTTTTTTTGATAAAATTATGCATATGTATCTATAAAAATCATATCTGAACTTCATAAATTATGAAATTATTTGTTCTTAATATCTGTGATTGCAAAGTAGTTCTTTGATATAACATTGTTTTGAAATTGTGAAATTTATGTAAACAAACGTCAAAAATTATTCATATCTAATTCCATAAATTATGAAATTACCGAAGATGATGCCAAATATTTTGTAAAAATAAAACCGAAATTACTTCCAAGGTATAATGAATTAAATCCTTCTTATGCATCAAATTTCTTAGAGATTTGGCTATCAAACATTTGACAAAATTATTTATTTGTTGGCGAACTCAAGACGGACAAAGGTTTGGATTTTCATATCTAAAACGAGGCAAACTCCTGCTGAATTTGACTCGAGCACTAAGGTCAAAGATAGTTTCGTTTAATTTTTGTTGGTCACTGATAGGAGGATTTAAGAACTTCTACTCATAACAGAATCCTCTCTAAATTTGCGTAAGTAGAATCCATCAGTCCATCCATAAATAATTTACAACAACATGGCATAGAGAATCTGAAACAAAAATTCGATAGCGCACATTGGTTGCTCATTGCGCAAATAATTTCAATTGAAATAAATACAATTTCTTAAAATTTACCAAACTATCAAAACTTATATGGTACTACCAATATTTCAATAATTATTAGTTCTCCACCCATTTCGACTAGTGGTTTTAATATCGTTTATTCCGATTTTTATTTTTAAAATAAGGTTTCTCTTCAGCCTTCACCATGCAACCGCGAGTAGTAGTATGATTTTTTTTTTCCTTGAAATAGGACATCTCAACTTTTACCCAAAAAAAAAATATTAAGATTTCTAAAATATTACTTAAAAAAAAATCATGTTTGAAAACACCATCCTAGCTAATATCGTCCTTTCAAAAAAAAAATGTTAACTAAGATAGTTCTTTCAAAATACGACACTAACATCTCCCCTATAAAATGAAATTTCAATTTCGTTGTTTATATTATTATAATAATAATATTAATACGGGGCTGATAAAGATCATCCCCAAGATCCATCATCCACATCATCCCCAATAACGCGTTTTCTATTTTTGGAAATCATCTCACGCGTTTTTTTATTTCTTAAAACCAGTGCTCATCCCTTCCTCCCTTCGTCGCTCCGTTTCCCTCCCTCCCGTGTAAGCCCTCCCCCTCCCCCTTCCCCCTTCCCCCCTCCCGAGCACTTCATAACAATTGAAATTAATATACATAAATATTGAACTTAATATCGCAATCGTTGAAGTTAATATATATAACTGTTGAAGTTAATATATATAACTATAACAGTTATATATATTAACTTCAACAGTTACGATATTACTTTCAACATGTAAATATACGAACTTCAACAGTTATGAAGTGTGTAGGAGGGGGGAGGGGGGGACAGCGTACGCGGGAGGGAGGAGGGGGGAGGGGGGGGACAGCGTACGCGAGAGGGAGAGGAGAGAGGAGTTAGTCGCAGCGTATGCGTCGCTAGAGATGAGAGGCGTTGTATAACATGGAGATGATGGGAATGATATAATCTTAGGGATGGTCCTAAGCAATTCCGAATATTAATATAAGGGTGATTTAGATTTATGCCACCGTAAATATTTGAAATTAGAGATATGCCATCACTAAACGATAAATTATTTTTTTTGCCACTATAAAATAATAAAAATTAGTTTTTTTGCCATCGGACAATTATATGACAATTTTACCCTTTCAAATATGCCACAATAAAGCTAAAAATTAAAAATATGCCATCACGAAAGAAATAATTAATTTTATACCATTATAAATCATTAATAATTAGTTTTATGTCACTACAAAATAACAAAATTATTGTATGCCAATGCAGTCAACATTAATACTCAAGATAAACACGATTTAGTAAGTTTTAGATTTCTTACAATTCAACAAAATATTCATGAAAAACTTTCATAATCCAATTCAGTTAATACATTAGTTGAGGTGGTAAGTTAACTCTAATACTGTAGAACAAATTTTATTCATATTTCTGGGCGATATGCCTGAAAGTCTTTAGAATAGTTGACCTTTAGTTATATTAGCGTTGTTTAGTAGTAAACTAAGAAGAGGACATGATGACATTTTATGTAATCAAATTAAGTTTCATCACCATATTTAGTAGTAAACTAAGAAGAGGACATGATGACATTTTATGCTATTACCAAGCCTACAAGGGTAACAAATTTCATTCAAAAGATCTTTCTTTCTCTAACATTGGGTTCCACGCGTATGTACATGAAAATTAATGGAAAAACATAAAGACTAGTCATAACGAAGGACAATTTAGTTAACTAATTGTGTTTACCACCTCGCACAGCCGAGCATTTTAGTGATTTTAATGAGGGATAATTTGGTCATTAAAAAAAATTAATAACAGATTTGGTAATAGCATTTTTATAATTTAGTGTTTTTTTAAAGAAATAGTGACATATAATTAATTTTAGCAATTTTATAATGACATAAATTTAATTAACAATTTAAGAATGACATTTTCCTAAGGTAATTACTACTTATCATCCAGTGATTCGCCATCCAAGCCATCCAGACTCAGCGCTCCTTTTATTTTTTCGCATCCAACTCAGAGATCTGATCCGATCTGATCCGAGCGCCTTCTCCTCACCCCTTCTCCGTGCTACCTTCCATCCGTGACGAGCGAGCTCTCCCGTAAGCATCTCTCCCTCTCTTCCCTCCCTTTCCTCTCTTCCTTCGTGAGTTTCCCCTCTCTTCCTCTGTTGCCTTCTCTTTTTTCCCTTCTCATTTCCTTCGTGCTCCCTTCTATCATCTCTCTATTTATTTTTTTTTCCCTTTGTCACCTTCTCTTTCTTTCTTTTTCCTCCATCTCTTCAATCTTATGTTATATATGTTCATTTTATTTGTTAATTCTGTTCAATTTATTTGTATGTATATTTTATATATGTTCACTTTTATATATTTTTTTTTGCATTTAGTTCAAATTGTTTGCAATATCTGTTCAATTTATTTGTTAAATATGTTCAATTTATTTATATTCACTTTTCTTATGAGTTTCATGGTGTTTGTTATATATGTTCTATGTATTATTATATATGTTCAATTTATTGGTATTTTTGTTCATTTTATTTAGTATATTTGTTCAATTTATTTTTTATATGTGTTAAATCTTTTTGCTAAAGTACACGTTGTTTGTTATATCTGTTCAATTTATTTTTTATATATGTTCAATTTATTTGTGTTATATTTTAACTTTGTTCATGTATTTATATTCACTTGTATCTTTTGTCTGAATTCACGTTGTTTGTTATATGTGTTCATTTAGTTGTTATATATGTTCAGTTACTTGTTGTAGTTGTTCATTTTGTTTCTTTATTTAACCAAAATTTGTCTCTTCATTTTTATTGTCATAAATGTTCACTATATGTTCAATTAATTGTTATATCTGTTCAGTTTATTTGTTGTATCTGTTCATTTTGTTTTTTTTATTTAACCAATATTTATCTCTTCGTTTTTTTTGTCGTAAGTGTTCACTTATATGTTCAATTAGTTGTTATATCTGTTCAGTTTATTTGTTGTATATGTTATTTTTGTTTCTTTATTTAACCAATATTTTTCTCTTTGTTTTTATTGTTGTAAGTGTTCATTTTGTTACTGTGAGTGGTAGGATTAAAAAAAAAACTAACGGTTTCAAGTGGCACGACTTTTTTGTCAGAGAGGGAGAGGGGAGCGGAAAAATCCATTGGAGAGGGAAAAGGAGAGGGGGGAGGAGAGTAAAGAGGGAAGGGAAGGGAGATGGGAGCAGATATTGAGAGAGAAGAGGGGAAGGGAACGGAAAGGGGAAGGAGAGATCGCGAAGAGAGAAAATGCGCGGAGAGAGAGCGTGCGAGTGCGCGTGAAGAGAAAAAGAGTGCGGAAAAATCTATTGGATGACGTGGATGTTTTTTTTTTTTGGATGATGGTTATCAGTTCTGTTTTTCTAATTGACAAAATTCACACTGGCATAAAACTAATTATCTCTTAATATAATACTAATGTAAGCAAAAATACAAAATTAGAAAGTTTTATATCGCTAACTCAATGTCCGAGATTTGAGGAAAAGACGAAATTTTGATTCGGCATTCTTCAAATGAATGATAGTTTGTATTTTTGTTTTAAGAGGTTTAAGCCCATAAATTCCTTTTCGTCCTAATTATTGGGAGCCTCGCTCTAATGTGCTTCTTATCGGTACCTCCAGAATTTTGTTCTGGAATTTTAATTTAGAAAATTAATGAAGATGCATGAAAAAACAGAAATATGATGATAATATAATTATTTTGTCAAACATTATTCCTTTCTAATTTAGGACGAGCGTAGGAAACTAAACTTCCTTCTTTCCTTCCTTTCTCAAATTCGAAAATCAAACCCTACAATCCATCTAATTTTATCACTTCCATTGACTTTATCATTGTAACCACCATAAAAAAACCTTCATTATATATCTGAAGGTTTGACTCAACATAGATAAAAAGAAAGAAAAACAATTTAAACAGTGCATATCCCACAATATTTTAAGAGCAAAATATAAAAAAATAAACAAAATTTTTAGCCCTTCCTCCCATTCCTTCTCTTGTCATCTGATTGCCCCTCCCTTTTGGAATTTGTAAAACTCACAAGGGTATTTTTGTCAAAAATATTAGAACCAATAAAGAGTAGAAACTAAAACTTATGCTGATAATCAAACCGGTTATGCAGAATTACAAAAAAAAGGCTGACACGATTCAAATATCACAAAAAGCAACTGATGCGACAACATTTATCATAGACATCCTAAAGGTAACTACCACATCCTAAAGACAAACTAACACTTTGTGGCGCAAAACCTATCTTGGAATCATATCATTACCGCTCGATGAGTTCGTTCCATGGGGAAAAATGATCAACATTTTCCATTTCTAGACAGAAAACCAGCTCCAAATCTGATGATGCTCTCTCCTCAATACAAACTTGTCGCCTTATGTTCTCCACAAGTTTCTGACTCATGTAAATGGAACAAAGAAGAGTGACTTTCTTAAGCACTTTCCCATGTAGAATTAAATACCTGAGCATCTCCACATCACTTTCGTCGCTAGAAAAGCCCTTGATGGTAACAGATTTCAGATGGTCCAAAAAGCTGAAGTAACATTGGTCATCCCATATATCCTTGTCAGAATAGTATCTTACGCCCTTCCCGTAGTATTTCTGAAATGGAAAAATGATCATATTATTGCTATCCCATTATTACAAATCCTACAGTGAGCACATACCACCTAAAATTTACTTCAGCATACCAAAAAACAAAGTCCTATCCTGGTCCATTAAAATAAAATTCCATGCTTTAAATGCCAATGGTCCATTGACCATAACTAGAATATATCATAGCTAAAATAACATTTTGTCAAAAATACAAATCCTTCATTTACTTTAAATCTAAAAACACCACCATACAAGTTAATTGCAAATAAGCAAACATCCTAACAACTACAGAAGTTTCTGTCTTCTCCAATGCAACACCATGTGCAGTGCACTTGCAGCTGTCTGGTTCATTGGCTGCAAAAACTAGGAGGATAGGAATAGTACAATGCACTGCGACATTTTACAGCATGGGAGAAGATCGTTTCAGTAATGGAAAGTGGTGGGTATTAAAAAGCCCACTCATTTCAAAAAAAAAAAAAAAAAATGAAATTTTGCATCAACTGAAGCAACTTTGTGTGGAATTTACCACACTGAAATCACTTTTAACTGGACATTACTTCTTCTTGAGACACATCATCAACAACGTATAATAACAACAACTAAGTAACCGAACAAATTAATTTTGTGTATTGTTGTCCCGTAGGTATACCTGTCAATATTCCGTTCCGCCACCGTTTTCCGTTCCGTTCCGTCCAAACGGAACGTTAAACGGTAGAGATTTCAGTTTCGTTTCTGAAAACGGAACGGAAACGGAACTGAAATTTATAAACGTTACTGAAACGGAAAACGGAATTCCGCTGAAATCAATGGTAAATGATGGACGGAACGTTAAACGGAATGGAAATGTGTTACGTTTGACGAAACGGAACGTTAAACGGAATTAATTTCAGTTACGTTGACCGAAACGGAACGAAAACGGAACAGACCTGTTCCGTATTCCGTTTCAACGTTTGACAGCCCTACCCGTAGGTAATAACATTATGAGAAAAGCAAATTAATTTTAAGGTCAAGGTGACTTGGCCCGCCTAAAACAGAGGAATGTTGATGGAATAAAATAGAAGTAGTTACCATGATATACAAATTTTCGAGACAGGGAAAACATCTCAATAAGTCTGGTATAGTCTTGCCTAGATAGTGTTCCTTTGCTATTGCTAGTGTCTTCACAGAAGACAGCATCTTTATCCGACAAGGCGTTTCTGCCACTTTAGTGGATGGTGTTGTCTGCCATCAGCAACAAAAATACCAAATTAAAAAATAAAAATGTAAACTATTCAACACCGAAAGGAAATCATGCTGTGAAACAACTAACAATACAAGGTATACTTGCAACATGAAATTGATTTATTCATAAGTATGAAAATATAAGAGTTATCCTTTGCTAACCATCGACCATCTCTGATGCCAAAAATTACACATGACAGCCACATTCCAACAAACAATGTTTAATATTTTCAGTGATCAATCAGCTAAAATAGTTGTACAATTCAGCAAAAGATGAGCACCTGACGGTCGAAAAAAGTCCTCCCCAGTTGGAGGGCCTGGAACTCTGCATCTATGAAACCAAGCAGTTGGAGCTTTGGTGCATACAGAACCTTAACATTTTTTGCTGTGTAACGATCAAAGTGGAACATGAGTGATTCAAGATTAGGTGCATCTTTAATGATCAACTCTTTAAAATCCAGCAACTTAAAAACAAGCTTTCGCAGCCTTGGGGAACTGATGTTGATAACAGGATCGAGGGAACAAAAGAACACATGCAAGGTCTCAAGAGACCGGCACTCAGATAGTAGAATTCGAAGCAAATCGTTGGGAAGTGGTACACCCCTGAGCCTCAGCTCTTTAAGATTGGGAAAAATGGAAGGGGGCAGCGGCTGGGGAAAATGGCAACCGTAGAGAGACAATTGATGCAGCGAGTCGCAGTTTAGAAGGGAAAGAGGTAGGTAGTAGGTAGAAAATAGAACTGAGGATTTAGAAAAGAGGGTTAATTGTCGAATGCTTCCTCGTTGGACGGCTGATTCCACAAAGAGATACATTTCCGGTTGAAATGCCGATTCGTCGAAGCGGGAGAGGCAGAGGGTTATGATTGGTCCATGGTGGGAAGCAAAAATGCTACTGACGGCCTGCCGGGTCCAGTGGCCCCACGGACCATCGTCACGATCGGGATTTTCGGGGCGGAGGTAGGTGTCGTCAAGGCGCAGTGGGGTGGCTTTCCAAAGGTGGCGCCAGCGAGAGGAGAGGACGCTGGTGCGAACGGCGTCCTTGATTGGGAGGAGGGAGAGAATGGAGGAAAGGACACAGTCGGGAAGTGAGCTGATGAAGTCCAGCTCCAGCTCCTCCCGTTCAGCGCACCTTTTTCGGGTAGGGGACGACATTGCAGTACGACTGTACGAGAAGAGAAGACGAACGCCAATTGCGCCTTTCTTTCTAGTTTCTTTAGAGCGACTGAGTGATTACTGAATGCATATTATTGGGATTTCTTTTGGTTCTTGATTGCGAATTTGCGATTTGCAGTTGGGCAAATGCGTATTGGCGTATTGCGTTGCGTGGTGTGATTGATCACACTTTTTTTTTTTAATTAATTTATTATTATTATTCTTTTGGGAAAGGAGACGGTCCCACTGAGTGACTCACACGATCACACACTTCACACCTTACACCTGTTGTCTGTTCACATTCTGTTTTGTCACAAATACTGGGCTGTTTAAAAAAAAAATACTGGGCCTATTTTTCAAGCCTTATACCATGTGAGCAGCCCATAAATTTCCTTTCGTCCTCATTGACGGGAATTAAATTTCTAACGTGCTTCAGGACAATAGCGGTGAAAACGGTCACCGTTTCGACCGTCCTTTCGTTTCGTTTCGTCCAAAATAGAACGAAACGGTTAAAGGTTTTTTGTTGCGTTTAAAAAACGAAACAGTTAATTAAAGCTTGAAACAGTTTCGTCCATGTGTATTTTATTGATTTCGGCCGTTTACAATTAACGCAAATTGATGATCAATTTCGTTTTAAAACGAAACGGTTAGTGAAATCGACCGTTTTCGTGGTCGTTTTAGACGTTATGCAGCCCTATTTCTAGCTATTGTTCTTATTCAATAATTAACGTGCTTCTTCTCAATACACCTAATGATGTTGTGTGAAAGAATGAACGGGAAAGGAGAGGAACAAAAGTCTGTTCTTGAATTTTAATTTTTAGAAGGAATCCAAATCAAAATATAAATATAAAAATAATAATATATAAATAAAATTTTTAGCCCCTCCTCCCATTCCTTCTGTTATCGTATCATCGCCCCTCCTCTTTTGGAAATTATGAAACTCACAAGGGTTTTTGTGAAAAAATAAAAATAATAAAGCGGCTATTTGGATTATATGGAAATAGGAGGAATTTCATATTCCTAAGTATAAATTTATTATAAATAATTCAAACTCTTTACAAAATTACACACTTTTCCATAGTTTATGTCTAGGAATAGAAAATTCCTCCTATTCCTATGCGATCCAAACTGCCCCAAAGAGTAGAAACACTAGTACTTATGCAGATAATCAAACCGGTTATGCAGAATTACAAAAGTAAAGCCTGATATTATTCAAATATCACAAAAGCAACCAATGCGACAATATTTATCATAGACATCCTAAAGGCAACTACCACAAAGGGGCTCAAAACCTAGCTCGGAATCATATCATTACTACTTGGTGATTTCGATCCATGGGGGAAAAAGATCAAAATTTTCAATTTCTAGACAGAAAACCAGCTCCAAATCTGATGATGCTCTCTCCTCAATACAAACTTGATGCCTTATTTCCTCCACATACTTCTGACTCAAGTGAATAGAACAGAGAAGAGTGACTTTCTTAAGAACTTTTCCATGTAGAACTATATACCTGAGCATCTTCACATCACTATCGTCACTAGAAAAGCCCATGATGGTAACAGATTTCAGATGGTCCAGAAAACAGAAGTAACCTTGCTCATCTAAGATATCCTCGTCAGAATAATATCCTCCCTTACAAGGTAGCCACTGCATAGTTTGTTCATAAAAAGAAGAATATCCTCTCCGTTTGACAAACTTCTGAAATGGAAAAATGATCAAATTATTGCCATCCCATTATCACAAATCCTACAGTGAAACACATACCACCCAAAAATTTACGTCTCCTACCCTAGTCCATTAAAATAAAATTCCATGCTTTAAGTGACAATGCTCTATTGACCGTAACTAGTCTAACTAGTCTATATCATAGCTAAAATAACATTGTCTCAACATACAAAATGTTCATTTACTTTGAATTCAAAATCACCGCCATGCAAGTTAATTGCAAATAAGCAAAATCCTAACAACTACAGAAGTTGCTATCTTCTCCACAATGAAGCACCGTGTGCAGTGCACTTGTAGCTGTCTGGTTTATTGGATGCAAAAACTAGGAGAAGAAGGATAGAAATAGTGAGATGCACAGCAAAATTTGACAGCACGGGAGAAGATTTCAATTCAATATGGTAAGGAACAGTTTATCTGTTGCAACTGTACATATGCAAGAAGCCGAGAACCATGTTTGACCACATTTGGAAGTTGGAACTATACAAAGTGACCTAATTTGGATAGAACCAAATTTGATGAATGGCTAAAATGAATGGAATTTTGCATCAACTGAAACCACTTTATGTGGAATTCACCACACAGAAACCACTTTTGACTGGTCATTACCTCTTCTTGAGACACATCACATAAGCTTTAAAAATGCAACCTAAGAATAAGTTTCCTAAATCTATCTAGACATGAAAACTATAGACACATGTTAATTCAAATTGATTTTGTGTAAGGTCCTGTAGATAATTAACATTTTGAGAAAAGCAAATTAATTTTAAGGTCAAGGTGACTTACCCGCCTAGAAAATAGGAATGTTGATGGAATATAGAAGTAGTTACCAATTTACCATGATATACAAATTTTGAAGACACGGAAAATAACTCAATATGTCTGGTATAGTCTTGTATAGAAAGCGTGCCTTTGTTATTGCTAGCGTCTTCACAGAAGATAGCATCTTTATCTGGCCAGATGTTTCTGCCAATTTGCCGCATGGAGTTGTCTGCCATCAGCAACAAAAGAGTACCAAATTAATAAACTAAAATGTAAACTATTGAACACCAAAGGCAATCATGCATTGAAACAACTAACAATACAAGGTAGACCTGCTACATGAAATTGATTGATTCATAAATATGAAAATATTAAGAGTTATCCTTTGCTAACCATCCGCCATCGATCTGTGATACCCGATCCTGTAAAAATTACTTATTGCAGCCACATTCCAACAGCAATGTTTAATATTTTCAGTGATTAATCAACTGAAATAGTTGTAAAATTCAGCTAAAGATGGGAACCTGATGGTCAATTAAAGTCCCCCCCAGTTGGAGGCCTCGAAACTCCGCATCTATGAAACCAAGCAGTTGGAGCTTTGGTGCAGCGAGAACATTAACATAGTTAATATTTTTTGCTTTTAAACGACCTAAGTAGAACAGGAGTGATTCAAGATTAGGTGCATCTTTAATGATTAACTCTTTAAAATCCAAAAACTTAAGAACAAGCTTTTGGAGCCTTGGGGAACTGATGCTGACGACAGGATCGCAGGAAGCATCGACCACACGCAAGGTCTCAAGAGACTGGCACTCAGATAGCAAAATTTGAGGCAAATCATTATGGAGTGGTACATGACTGAGCCTCAGTTCTTTAAGATTGGGAAACATGGAAGGGGGCAGAGCCTGGGGAAACCGGCAACGGTAGAGAGACAATTGATGCAGCGAGTTGCAGTTTAGAAGGGAAAGAGGTAGCTGGTAGGAAGCACATAGAACTGAGGAACTAGAAACAAGGGTTAATTGTCGAATGCTTCGTCGTTGGACGGCTGATTCCACAAAGAGATCCATTGCGGGGTGAAATGTCGAGTCGTTGAAGTGGGAGAGGCAGAGGGTTTCAATTGGTCCATGATGGGAAGCAAAAATGCTAGTTACAGTCTCTCGCGACCAGTGGCCCCATGAACCAACATCACAATCGGGATTGTCGGGGTGGAGGAAGGCATCGTCGAGGCGCAGAGGGGTCGACTTCCAAAGGTGGTGCCAGCTAGAGGAGAGCACGCTGGTGCGAACGACGTCCTTGATTGGGAGGAGGGAGAGTATGGAGTGGAGAACGCAGTCAGAGAGTTGGCTGATCAAGTCCGGCCCTTCCGCTGCTGCCGAAGAGAGTTTAGCGCGCTTCATTTTGAATCTCTCCTGATCTCTTTTGTGACTGGTATCTTGGTTTTTGGAAGAGAGAGTTGGGTATGTAGGGGGCGTTTGTTTGTGTAGTAAGGAGTTGCATAACTTAAGGATGCCTAAGTGTTTATGTAGTGTTATGTAATAGATGTTTGGTTGTGTAGTAAGGATGACTAACTTAATGCATGCATATATTCATGTCAAAAGACTAAAATGTACTTAAATTTGAATTAATATTATATATTATATGTTGTGACCAAATTATTGTTAATTATTAATTATTAATTATTATAAAAATTAATTATTGATGATGATAATAAATCATTTTTACTATTATGAAATATTAATAATTTACTTTTAATTAAATATTATAAATATTATTATTTATTTTATAATAAAATTAATTATTATTCTTAAATCATTATTATTAATAATTAATATTACTTGTTAAATATTATTAATTACAATAATTAATCTTTGTTATTAATTATGCTTTTTTAATAATTATTGTTACTTATTAAGTATTATTATTTATTTATTAATATTAATTAATTTTTAATTTTAAATTATTATAAAAATTAATTATTAATGATAATAAGAAATCATTTTATTATTATGAAATATTATTAATTATTTTTAATTAAATATTATAAATATTATTAATTATTTAATAATAAATCAATATTGTTTATTAATTATTATTATTACTTGTTATATATTATTATTTTTTAATTATAATAATTAATATTTATTACTAATTATGATTTTTAATAGTTATTGTTACTTATTATTTTTTATAGGTTCCGATCAATGAAAAATTGAAAATGAAAAGTTTGGCAGGGAAGTTAAAATTAGAAAGCAAATCTTTAGGGAAGGCCTTAAATTATATGGGAATTGCCGAATTGCTAAAGATAACGTTATTTTCGCTCGTGCAATGTGTTATAATATTGACTAAATTATTCATCAATCAACTCCAAGCTTTTAGATTTCGATTTTTTCGATATGACGGTCGAGGTCCCCATGTTATTTCGGTGTTATTTTGATGTTATAACGGCGATATAACGGTGTAGTATTTTTTTTCAAAGTTTCACACACATCAATTCTATAACTATCAATTTATATGTTTATACATCTCCAATTCTCTATACAAATAGCATACGGCCATACCAAATTTAATATACTGCAGTGTACCAATATTGAGTAGCAGTAGCAGCTTTTACCAATTTAACAATAGTTCAATATTGAATAAACAATTTAACAATAGTAGCAATTAATGCTGTTCACGAGCCGAGCTACGAGCGAGTTGGTTCTGTTTCGGGCTCGTCTCGTCAAGCTAGCGAGCCGAGCTGACTCGTCTCGATTAGGGTCACGAGCTCAACACATTAGCTTGACCTCGTCTCGTTATTAAACGAGCTGGCTCGTGCCAGTTCAAGCTAGCTCGTATAGTGGAAATAAAGCTCAACAAGAGTACAAGACAACACCTTTTGATTACACAAAACCCTCTTTTCATTACAAGTTTACAACTAAAATTGGGATTTGGATTCGATCAAACCAGAAGAAACCTTCGACAATTGGATTTTGGAAATAAATCTTTGTAAGATTTGAATCCTTTGGATAACAATCCTTTCAGCTTCAACACCTTCGACAGCTCGATCAATTTCAGGCACTAGGGGCGATGAAGAGCCGGAGGGGAAGAGCCAGAGGAAGCTCCGATCAATTTCGACAGTTCGAAGTTCTCTCTTTCAATCCATCTAGCTATCTTCGATCAATTCACTAGGGGCGTGGAAGAGCCGGAGAGGAGAGCGACGACGGCTACGAGGTTTGGGGAGGGTTTTTTACTTTTCGAATGGAATTGTGGAAGGGAACGACGGTGAGATTTGTTTAGTTATATTAAAGGAGAAGGAACGGTTGTGATTTAATTGTGTTCTAATCGTATGGTTCATATATAAATCGTTAAATGCCGAGCTGTTAACGAGCGAGTTATGCATGTTCGAACTCGCTAATTTAGCTCGCAAGCTCAGCAGCTCGTCACGTTAACGGTTCGAGCTGTAAACGAGCTGTTAGCAATTTTTCGTCGAGTCGAACACGAGCGAGTTTCGAGTTACGGGTTTTTTTTGCACCCCTAGTAGCAATAATAGCTTGTTATTTCGCCGATATAACTGAAATAAATGAAATAACGCGTTACGTCATTTTCTCAATTAAGACTGTAACGTTCATGCGGTTTGACACAAAATACCGCTATTTATGTTATTTCGCCTAAATTTAGAAAAGCTTGATCAACTCGTAAAATTTGGTAAAATATTATATTAATATATTAAATAAAGAATTGATTGAAGGGCAATTTATTCGTGAAAAATTTTGTTGTGCCAAGCAAAATGATGACATCTTTAGCAATTCCGGTAAATAAAATTATTTTAATTTGTTCAATTTAGGCTATAAGTTCAAGATTAGAAATAGAAATTTATTTGCCTAGTAAATTAGGCTATAAATAAATAGATAGATTGAAGCAATTGCTGCTTAGAAGCATTTAGTTGTGGGATTTCTCTTAGATGCTTCTACAACCAGATGAGAGAAAAGGAACAAAGGTTTTGATCCTTTTCTACGATAGCAATTTCGGTGTGATGAATTATTCTCATTTTCTCATATTTTATATTTTAACATGAAAATTAAATTGTATTGGGAGTCAAGCCTGGATCTTATAATTGTGATTGAGATGTTCGCAGCTGTTTATCACATATAAACTGGGCCTTACTTTTAGAGCCCGTTATATCTTCTCTTGAGCCATTTTTGCTTCACTGAGGTTTTAAGCCCGTTACCTCTAACGATAAGCTTCGACAGAATGAATTGGAAGAGAAAAAAAACTTTGTTCTTGTGCATTTTATATTATATTATAACTTTATAAAATGAATGAACATGAATGGAAATAGGAAAATAAAAAACAATTAAAATATAGTTATTTTAGGAAAAACTATCCCTTCTAATTTGGGACCAAATGATTAAACTACTTTAATCTGCTTGAGCACATTTAGGTCCATACAATCGAATTGGAAATACAAGTTGGAATTTAAAACTAGGGGCACTAATCCCATTATTATTATTATTATTTTACAAATCTAGTATGTGAATTTAAAATCCCAGAAGTTGACGAAGACTTTATACTTTTTATTAGGATCTTTTGTTAATAAATAATTTCATTTTAAGATCCCAGAAGCTGATACGTTCCTTCTGGTACTGTAGTATAGATTGATAAATCCCATAAGTTTTTGGATTCATACTTCCCATGCACATCTTTCTTCTTAGATGAAACTATTAAGTAAAGATTATTTGTTTGTAAAAATTAATTTATAGCTTATTAGGTCATGTCTCTTTTAAATTGAGACTATTTAATTTTAATTTGTAACCGAAACATTCTGAAATAGGAAAATATTGAAAGAAAAGAGGCATCAGACATCCAAGGAAGGAATTGAGCAGCACAAGCTCTCAAGCCTGGCGAAGGCGAAAGCTCTCAGGTAGAAACTGCGAATTTAGAGAAACCTTCTTTTATCATCACATGCCTCCATACCACATAAATATAATTACAAAAATCCCCAAATAAAAAAATTAACATTTTCAAGAAATAAAAACACAGAACAAATCAGATAGCCGATCTCTTCACTCCCGTCAAATTTTTGGTCCTTAAAAATCAAATTAATTTCAAATTAATTTTGATAAAAAAAAAGTTTAAAATCTTCCAAAGCTTCAAAATCAGATTATTCGAGAAAAAATAAAAAAAAAGAATGAAGGAGAAGATTGTAAAGAAGAATATCAATATTAACAAAACAAAAGAATTGTGGGAAGCAGGGAAGGCATCAGAGTCATGGAAGATGACGCAACATAGCTTTTGCCTTTACGAGAAGGCTTGCTTCTTTACTATTAAGATAAGTCGTCACAGCTATTCCCAAATTAAATTACTCAATGAAAATAACGAAAAACACAATGGAAATTGCAATGGTTGCATTATTTTAGGAGAAAAATAGGATAAAAAATAAGAGGTTGGAAGAGAACCGAAGAAGAACAACACAACCTCGGTGTGGCGGCCAGACAGCGCCTGAGATATTTATATGTGAGGATTAGGGTTGGATCTCAGGGTTAAGTTTGTAATTTTGTATCTGGTATTATGATCGTACGGATATAATTTACCCCCGACTCCGAACCCAGATTCAATCGGATTTGGATGTTGAACATAGTATTTTGGCCCGTTATCAACTGGGGAGAGAGAGTTTTGGATCCATAGTTGAAGATAGTTTTAAACCGATCCGACCCACAT
Organism: Rhynchospora pubera; assembly: GCA_028095005.1. Classification (NCBI taxonomy): domain Eukaryota; kingdom Viridiplantae; phylum Streptophyta; class Magnoliopsida; order Poales; family Cyperaceae; genus Rhynchospora; species Rhynchospora pubera. The sequence continues at coordinate 117,837,695 of CM051461.1, forward strand.
ATGTGCCGTGGATTATTGTCTCTACTAAAATGGCATCATCAATGTCTCTAAAAGCTGTTGTTTTTTGTATGATCTTGTATTTTAGATCAATGTAGAGATTCATTTGTTTCTACAAAATGTGGTAAAATCCATAACTCAATTGGTTATATCATTTGAATAACGTCAAAAAATGGCCCACTGCTTCTACTATATCAAAGAAAGCACAATTTCATTGGTTCGACCACCCCCTAATCTAGAGGTTCCCCTCTGATTTAGAGGTTCGATTAAAACGATTTCCCTCCAAGAAAAAAACATAGAGAACATAGAAGAATGGATTTGCAAATATGCTGCCTCTGAGGAATGATTTGGTGAGCGATAAAAGAACATTGCGAACGATACTAATTGAAGAAAGGTCGCAATAAGGAAAAACAAATCCATAGCACATGAAAAATAAAACAAAAAATTAACCCAAAAAATGCTACAAGTACATTTTCACATTCAACGAATTCACTATTTACACCGTCAAGAAAGCTCACTAAGTATTACAAGCAGAACCAATCTGCAAATGTTTCGTTGAGATAGTAGCAAACTTGTATTGATCATGCATGCAGCTGCCAAAAGAAAAAAGAAAACGTCATGTTAAACAAGAAAGTTATACTCAGTTATTTCAGTTTAGTTCAGAGCCTTTTATTTATCCAAACAAGTTGGGGTAGGCTAGAAATGATACCCCAACCCTAGTCATTTCTTGTATATATGGCTAAGTTTTTACACGGGCTCGCCAAGCCTTTCGCAAGCATGAGGCCTAGAACCCTGGACCTCTTATACTGAGTTATTTGGCTAATAAAATTAACAACAATATTATAAACATGCTATTTACTGAAAATAATAAAATATTACCAAATGGAATGTTGTTGCTATTGTGTTGCCGGTATTTTCTCGCTACAGTACTTCTTAAAATTGAGACACTCATCAACCAAAAAGTCGCTACAAAAAAGAAAAGAAAAAATGACTTGCAAATAAGTAGTTGCTAAAATACCTTAGCCTAAAAATGGTTCATAATTTTTTGTTAATTAAAACAATGGGACTTTCTTTTACAGTTGATAACTCGGTTTATCTGTCAAGAAACTTCAGGTTTGAAATTGACATGTATCAGGGTGTTGGTTAGGGTTCCAGAACTATGGCCTTAGAAAAATGAATGTGCAAATCTCACAATTCAAGTGAGCTCCAGATGGACAAAATGTCTTCAAGAGTTCTCATGGAATGTGAAAAGGTCAAAATTGGATGGACAACAATGGAAAAAGTTCAAGGGGCAATTATTTCCTCAAAAAACACAAGATTGATTTATGTTAAGGTCAATGATATTAGTGGCAAGAAGCAGCTCAAATATACAACGGACAATAATTGAGTTGCCTTGGAAACATCATCAAAATACTGGTGCATACAATATAAGAACATGTAGAAAACATCATAGGCACAATATTTCTAATGATTGCAGCTGTTTGTAGAAAACTCTAAATTACTTAACCATCAAAATTAGTGATTGAACAACATATATTATGTTCAATGTTATAGGAAAATAACCACATCACCATCTATATGTGCATTTGTTATCTACCTAAATTGGTGCAACATGAGATATGTTTTTGTGCCATTTGAAAATGCCATAAAATAATGACTACAAAAGTACCAACAATACTTACTAGATACGCTCAGCCATCTCTGTATTGTCCCATCTTGGGCTCCATGGATAATCATTTATGGGAGATGAAACAATAGGCAGTCCGTTCAAATTAAAATGCTGCAGAATTCAGAAGAATAGCAGTGAGCATTTTCCTCTAGTCATTTAAGCAAGTTTTCAATAAGAAATTTCCAATTTTGTGGCACATTTTGTGACCTGAACACTCTCCAGTTTCAGAGTGGGTTGCTTGGTTGGGAATTGCAGAGGAATTGAAAAGTGAACCTGTGATGTAAAAAAAAATTACATCAGCAAGTAATTACCATAATTGAAACAAACTAATTTGCTTATGCATCAACACCAGAGTAGGTGTTCACATTTCGATTCTCTTCCTTTTGGTTTGGTTTTTGTAACCATAAGCATTGTCATTATAGTAGAAAAACCTATGATTCCTGTTGGTCCCAAAACCATGTTAACAAGAAAAAAAGAGACTAAATTGCCATATCCTTCATTGTCTTAAGTATTTCAAACTTTTTCAAACATAGAATCAAACAAATCAAAAGTTTGGTCAGCTGCATTTCTGTTCAAACAGAATGGAAGAGGAGAAAAGAAAAATAGCAAACATTAGGGTATAATATTTTACAAACATATACTGTTTTGGATCGCAGTGACATGATAGCTCCCCATTTTATTTCAATTGTGTGTGTTTCTAGTTTCATTTTTATGTAGTTTTTTGCATATTTCCTCGACAATTTGAAATTTTAAGAAACCTTAAACTAAACTACAATTAACAACCTTAATGGGAAAACTACTCTATTTTCAACAGATACTTAAAACAAAATAAGGAATGTTTCCTGCAGACATACCAAAAAGGTGAAGACACCAGAGATTCCAAGTACAGAGGCTCTCCTACAAAAAACCTGATGATCCTTGATTATTACAATTTCACAATCCTAGAGAAAAACAACTAAAGCAATTAAGTGGAAGTAGAATTCAAAGATGGTACTTAAAAAATACTTACTGGATCAGCTTCAACTGGCCTTCCAAAAAAAGGAGATAAAGCCTCGATAAAGCGCCTCCTCTTAGCAACACCAGCTACCGCCTCCACGACCTTCAACAAGTACAAGATTAATTGATAATACTTTACAAATTTGTCCAATCTTTTTATTATTTTTCCCCTTTTCAAATAATCTCTTTTGTCAATATAAAATTTGAGCAACTATATCATTTAGGCACTGACACTCAGATCATCAATTTGAACCCTTTGCATTTCATGGTTTGCAATAAAACATGAGACTTTAATCAGAAGCACAAAACCAAGGAACTTGAAAAATAAAAAGTATCCGTCATGGAAATTATTGACCTGGTCATTGAGCTTTACTTCCAAGTCTGAAAGATATGTAAGCATACACCTACAGACATTGCAAAAGGAAACAATAAACTAAACACAAATAGCAAGCTTTGGATATTTCAAAAGCAGTGAATTAGTGTTCAAAGTGAACCCACCATCAATCAGTCACACACACACACACACACACACGGGAAATGACACATGCCCGCATACAAAATATTTACATAGATGATGCTACCATGCATCTGCAGCCACCCACGTGATCACATGGATGCATGCGCAACAAAAACAGAAGAAACCGAGAGGACAAATGACATGCTCCTCTCAACACCCCAACAGGAATACCAGCTCACCCACAGAAACATGCACAGCCACGCAAAATACTTACATTTCATCAGACCATGGTATGAGTTTAATATCATCTACAGTCAGAAAAGGCTTGAGATCCTGTGTGGACACCAGCTTTAGTCGAGGCACTGGAGCAGTCGTGGTATAACCTTTTGCCACCACAAAAGATGCCTACCAGAAATTCATTATCATTTTCATTAAAACCTCCTCAATTGCATGCAACTCCGCATTTGTTTTAGTAAGTCTCGTAAATCAATCTCATAAATTGCAACCTCATCCATCTAGTGGATTTAACATATAAGAGGCTGTAGTTACCTGTAGATATATTTTTTGTTCCTGCTTCCAGGGGCATGGCGTCACAAGCTTGTTGAACTCTAAATCTGGTATTGGTATGGTAAATTTTACTTCATCCTATTATAGAATTGAATCAGTATAAAGGTACAAACAAAAAAAATAAAGAAAAAAAGGAAACAAATTCGGAAGGTACTTACCCTATCAGGAAAAGAAGCTACGAAAATTTCGGTCCCCTGTTCACATTACAGCATAAATTCAACACACAAGGAAAAAAAAACAAGAACTAAAAGAAAAATGATGAGCTTTAGTTCACTTCAAGAATTTCTGAATTTGAATTCAACTCATTTTGTTTTCTTGTTCAATTGGTGCTTATTTGAACAGACTTGGATATCAGACTTACTGTGGAAGTATGGTACTGGTTTAATAGAGATGCAACTGAAGAAGAAAATATTACAATATTACCTTCCTTGCAAGAACAGTGCTTATCTCAAACCTCATCCTCTCATCATCCACCTGCTCAGCTTTCTTCTTCTGGTAACTTACATAAGAGTCCCTGTAAAATTCAGATATAAGAGCCCTCAAAAATTGTAAACAACTGCATCTCAAAACTGTAAATTTTGTTTTTTCTCCCAACATAGATGTCCGGCAAATCAATCACACATTTTACATATTAAAAAGGCACCAAAAAAAATTTTATTTTTCTTCTAAAATAGAACATTTGTTTGGCTAGCATATATCAACATGCAACCAAAGTATCAAAGGCCAAGTAACATGAAGAAAGAACAAATTGCCTGGATAGGACAAAATTATGCTTCACAACCATCTGGAATCCAAATTCACATTATCTCTATTTCCCAAACCACTAGTTCAATAATTTTTTGAAAGCAACTAACCATTGGTAAGCCATAACAAACCACTTGCAGAAACATACTCACCTCAAATGGCAAACTAGATTCAGAAGCCTAGAAGGATCCTTGTAGTTCCAATCCACAAGAGGGCTCGCAACTGCTAACCCGTTTGCACCAGCCTCTTTTTCATGGGCCTCCAAAAGAGGATTAAAATCGACATCCTCTGCTGAGAAGATAAAATCTGGTACAGCCGAGGGATGGTAGGCACTAAATATCACATCCCCTGCAAAGATATCACTGTAAATTGTATTGCAAGTATATTATTCTGATTAACGAATGTGTGCATGCATCTAAATGTGTACTCTTTCGCACAGATATTGGCCAAAAAAATAAGCAACTAATGTCACAAGAATTACTACATCATCCAAAATCTCTTGCATTTTCTTTGATCCTTAAAAATTCCCCCGAATTTGAGAGACACTTGACAATCTACAAACCAAATACAGTAATAAAGACGAAAAAGAATAAAAAAAAAAGAAAAGAAAGACACTAACACTTGATATAATCGAGGCAGAATGGGATGAGGAGCGTGAATCTGTCGGAGTAGCGTCCGTTCCTACAACCAGACCACATCTGCTCTACCTAAAGATAGAAAAAGAAACGAATTTCAAGATAGCAGGGACCGAATAGTGGGCACTGGAGAGGCCAGGAAAGATGAAAGCCTGAGCGGAGGAGGTGGAGATACCTTGAAGGGGAGAGGGGAGTAGGCGAGGAGGTGGTTCAGTTGCGCCGCGATCGGCGGAGGTAGTGGCGGATGGGGAGCCATCACTGCGCAAAAGCACCGAATTCAGAGAGAGAGAGGTTTCTTTTTTATTTTTCTTCTCGTTTTTTCTACGCCTCTTTCATCAGAACAAAATGTTCGTTGCTAATTTTTCTGGCCTGTTCAAGCATCCGACTTCCTTCGGGTCTGATCCGGAGCCATTTAGACCTATCACCATTCACCAATTACTTTTATGCTGTTAGTGATAATTAAACATAAATTACGTCAGGCTAATAGTTCGAATTTTATTTTTTCTGAATCTGCTGCAATTCTTATAAACCGTTAAACAGAATGTTAATTCCATCAGATTTAAGTGTGATTTATTTAGATGATATGAATTCTGCGTTTAGTCATTTAAGTGATTGGATTCTGATTTATCTGTGATTTAATCTTTGAATTTTGAAATTTATTCAAATTTTAGTCACTCTATTAATATTTTCATCCAAAACATTAATAAAATCTTGTCTAATAAGAATAATCAAAATTCAATGTCCAAAAATACAATTTTTTTTAATATAAAGAAACAATTTTAAATATAGGCCTGATTTTTTTTTAAATAAGAGTCATGATATAGCAGTCTTAGCCCACTACTCTCTCTCCCTGTAGCTGGCTTCTAAAACCCGCTATAGGCCATACCAATAGGGGTGTCAAACGTTGAAACGGAAGACGGAACAGACCTGTTCCACTTCCGTTCCGTTTTAGTCGACAGAACAGAAATTGATTCCGTTTAACGTTCCGTTTCGTCAAAAGTAATAAAATTCCATTCCGTCCTTTATTTACCATTGATTTCAGCGGAATTTCGTTTTCCGTTTCAAAAACGTTTATAAATTTCAGTTCTGTTTTCGTTCCGTTTTCAGAAACGAAACTGAAATCTCTTCCATTTAACGTTCTGTTTGGATGGAACAGAACAGAACACCCATGCGGAACGGAATTTTGACAGCTCTACGTACCGATGGTCAAAAGCCCGCTATAGGCCCTATAACAGTGGTCAAAAGTCCGTTATAATGTCGGGATTCTCTTTTTCTATCATTTTAATTTACTTTAGTCATTTCAATTCATTTTTGCTCAAGTAACAAGTGAGTTTTATAGCCACGCTATTACGTATTATATAAACTTCTTCTCCCTTCTCACATAAATCAAATGCAGTTAACTGAAACCTCTTTCCTCTAATTCCACATTCACAAACTAAATCCAGAAATGCGTTCAATTAGCATATATGTCAACCAATTTTCAACTACTAGAGTTTGTTTTTTCAATTTAGGTTGTAGTTCGCAAACCACCTGTGCATATTAGAAACAAACTATATGCTTGGCTCCAGATTTATGAAACACAATACAATGTCAATATCCGAGGTCAATATCCTCTGTACTGCACGCATATGTATTTTTTTTTCTTTAAATTATTTTGTTACATAGGAGGAAGACGCAATAAATCTATTGTTAGACGATGACCCTACAGGCTACAGCACAAAGAAAATCTTATTTTTTCTATTACAACATGCATATGTGTCAAGTCTCCTTGCACGGAAAATTTTCATTTTCTCACACAAAAGTATCTTTCAATCCTTCCAGTTGATATCTTCCATACTTATCAGGTCATTGCAGACATTCAATCTTCACAAAATCTGCAAAACCTGTATCACCAAATTGGATTCTAGCACCCACATGTCCTGGAATAGGACACAGTTCCAACAAGCAAAAGACATACATTTGTGATTTGTAGCATAAAAAAAGAAATAAATAAAAAAAAAACAAATCAGCAATTGAAAAACAAAAGAAGAAAAATACATTGTGACAGAAAAAAGGAAGACAAACAAGAACCATTCCCTGTTTTAGTGAATTTTTAACAGCAGTGAAGAAAACTAAAGGAAAATTTCCCGGCAAATTCACAATTTAAAATGTATTGTCTTGTTGTTTGAGCTGCTTGGAAGAGTCTGCAGCTAATGAAGGAGCTGATTTGGATGAAGCTGTATAAACGCCACTTGAAGTAGTCACAGAGGAGGTATAAAATTTCATATTAACATCACCCGGAGTAGCAAATATTGGCACTGGCATTTTCGATGGAAGAATTGGCAAACTGGCTTGAGACTGCAAAACACTCATTGCCTGTTTAATTGACGGACGTAAGGATTTTTCAGGATGTGCACACCATAAACCAACAACCATGAAGAGCTCGACTTCACCTATGTCAAAATCACCATTTAGCCTACCATCAACAGCTTCCAAAAGTGTGTTTTGCCCATAGAGATCCCAAACCCAATTAATTAAATTAATCTTTCTTTGATCTTTTTGAGGCACTATAGGCCACCTTCCACACGTGAGCTCCAACAATACAACTCCAAAACTAAAAATATCTGATTGGGTACTTGGATTTGCTATGCCAAGGAAACATTCTGGTGCCATGTAACCCTTGGTACCTGCAGCAGTTGTTGTTTCGATATCTTGGTTGTGATCGGTAAATCTAGCTAATCCAAAGTCACCGAGCTTAACGTTGAATGAAGAATCCAACATAACATTGCTAGGCTTGATATCTCTATGTACCACACATTGCTCACACTCCTCGTGGAGATAAAGAAGGGCCGAGCCTAGCCCAAGTGCTATACTGTTCCTTATTGACCAAGTTAGGAGACTTTCTTTACTATAGAGGTGCCGATCAAGGCTTCCATTATCCATCAATTCATAAACCAACAAAAATTCTCCATGATCATGACACCAACCAATAAGTTGGACAAGATTTCGATGCCTTAGTTGGCTTATTGTCTTGACCTCCTATTTATACTCCTTTTCCCCTTGCTTTGACTCTTTTGAAATTTTCTTAACAGCAACACAAATGTTTTCATCTTTTAAAACTCCTCTATACACTGATCCAAACCCTCCTTCTCCAAGCTTCTTGTTGTCGGAAAAACCGTCTGTTGCATCAGCCAGATCACTATAGGGAAACCTCCTGGGCCCTCTCATTTTTTCAAACTCAAAATCAATTGACCCAATCACCTCAGTTTCTCTGGCAATTTTGATCACACCATTTCGGATAAGATAAAACACAAGGATTCCTACTGAAGATAAAATGATAATTACACTCCCTACTATTACACCTATAATTAGTGCACTTAATGGAGGTGAATTGGAAGTCTGCTTGTTCTCCAAGGTTGAGTTGAAAGACCATGAGAAGATATGGTGAAGCTCAACACCTCCTCCAGTGGATGCTGAGAAGCCAACAGCTGAAACTGTCGGTAACAATCTTATGTCGACAGGTGCGTTGACACTGAAGTTGGTCGTGGGGTTAGCATCATGCCAAAGGAGGACACTCAGAAGTTTCTGCCAACTGTTGTACTCAATTTGCGCAGTCATTCTCACACCAAGAAAGAGAGAATTTCGGATAAGCGTGTAGTTATTTGACTTGATCGAGTTAACATCAATACCAATGTGGCAGTCTGTTGGATCTATTGAACTTGGGTCTATACCATCATTCAAAAAGGTATCAAATTCAATCGCTATAATCTGATCTTTGGTCAATGGGTAAATGCTTTTACTACAAAGACCAAGACAGCTTTCCTTACCATCAACTGGAATTTGAGATGGGTATGGAGAGAGGAAAAAGGCTAAACCGTCACCATAACCAGATGGTGTGATGTTTTGTATAAGAAAAGAGAATCGAGAAGTAAAATTTGTCACCTCTCCCGTTTGCTTATCCCACAAGGGAACTGCCTGATTGTAGGTCGCTCTCCCTTCGCTGTAGTGAATGTTTGTGCCAGCTTGTGCATCCCCAGTCAGGCTGATTCTGTCAAGGTTATTGGCATACAAATCACCAAAGTGTGCATCGCCTTCAAACCTGATCTCTGTCACAGCATTCTTGTCTTTGAAATTGAAGTTGAAAGAAACCGAACCAGCATGCTGCGTTAACAGATATATATAAAATACAGATTGATACCAAAGTTGATACGCTCTTACTCTCATGGGAGGTCTCATTTTTGTTGGATATTAAACCTTCGGGAGATTGGCTTGTGCCGTTGTGGTGACAATGGGAGAGCGAGCTGAGGCACATAAATTGCAGAGCTTTTTTTTTTTTTTGGGTTTATAAAATGGTATTTTCATTATAAAATGAAACAAAAGTACGGACTGTTGAGCTGGAATTATTAGAGCCTTCTTTTTTTTCAAGTTGCTATTGGTGCTATTTAATAGACAGAAAGATTGGTGTCAACCACGTCTTCAATTCGTTCCAACTATGTTTGACAGAAAGCAATACATACGATACGACTCAGAATAAAAATATTAGCGAGTTCTTCATATATGCTTGCTGGAAGCAGTACTGAGGTAGAACGCGCTAGTAGGACTAAGAAGAATTTACGTTCCATAATGAAACTACTGGTGCGATTTATTTTCTTAGCGAATAATTTTTTTCTTTCTTTTCTTTCGGCGCGAGAACGTTCGCAGTCACAAGTCATGACATTAGCACTCTCATTTTATTTCGAAAGACAAGTTTTTATCTTGTAAAACAGAGTATATATATCACGGATACTAAATTTAATGGAAAATATTTACAAATAACTATTTAAGTATCAATTAATATGTTTGTACATATTTTATTTTTAATAAAATTTGTCGGTGTGATATTTTGCCACCGACCCTAAAAAAAATATCAATTAATATGAAATATCAATTATAATATTTTTTCATAATTTAAATGGATTGTCCATCAAATTTGATATGATGTATATGAAAATGGATTCGTTGTGTGCCCAAATGACTTGAAAAATTTAACATGTCAATTTAATATCTCCATGTGCCATGAACGTATCCAGTGCTTTGTCTCCTTAAATATAGACTTGATTGATGGCTTTATCCTTGGCAAGGTCACCGTAGATTCTGGACGCGTCAGGTACTTGAACTTTGTTTGCTCTTTCGAATTCTGTATGAAAATGTCTCTCGATGAAAAAAAACATTGACAGAATTCATTCTTATAAAAAAAATATTTTTGTTTGTGGGTCATTTTTTTCAATAGAGATAAGTGTTGGAATATGATGCCGCAGAAGATCGTACCCGGGATCAGATGCATGGCATGGATAGACACGGGTTGTGCCGCATAAGATCGTGTCCTGGATCAGATACATGGCACCGACAGAAAAGGACAGTTCTGACCTTAATTGGAAGCATCTCACAAAAGAGGAAAGAATTCTTGGAGATATTTCAGAAAAGGAAAGAATATGCACAAGGAAGGTGATGATTGATTATTGAGAATCTGATTATATTATCTAAAGATGTGTTTAGATATTCTTCTATTTCTTACCCGATTGTGTCTTGGAAAAGAAGTTATTGTTTTTCTATTTATTCATCTTCTCTCCTTGTATTGTATTAACTCAGATTATTCAGAAAATAATAAAAATAGTGTGCGTGTGTGTGGAGGACGTAGGCACCGAGTTGGTGCTGAACCTCGTTAAATCTTGTGTCTATTTTTATTTGTGTGCTTGATTGATTGATTTCTGAGTTCACTGTATCGAGATTCTAAGAGGCACGATTCATGTGCAGATGCACTTGGATCGTGCCTCCCCCATACCGATCTGACGATGAAATTATTCCGCTGCGACGACCGACGTTATTTTAACATGGTATCAGAGAGTGGTTTCGAGATGGGAACAAAATGGAGGCGATGGAAGTCAAATAAAAATTCGAGGCAAGTGCAAGGCGGGTGTTTCTTCAACCAAAAGGTGCATGGATTTAGACAACTGTTTTGAGTGGCTTTCTACATCGGCTTTGGAGCACGAGTAGGGGCATCGACTACGTCAAGTTGGTGCTACCATATTGCACGAAGCTATCATGGAGGTGTCGTTCGAATTGTACGATTCGTGACCAAGTGCATGGTGCAATGGTAATTGGTCGAAATTTTGGTAAACAAATTTTTTCTTTCCTTGCTAGTTTGAAAAAAGGTAAAAAAAAAAGTTATGCTAAAAAAAATATCGTTAATAAAAAAATGGGGAAGAAAAAAAAACGAAAGAAAAAAATTACGGTGAAAAAAAAGGAAGGAAGGGAAAATAAAAACGAAAGGAAAAAAAAATTACGGTGAAAAAAAAAAGGAAAGGCATTGGCAAATTATTTAGGTGATATCTTTTTTTTAAAATCCCCCAATCGATCAACATATTGTGGTAACTTTTCTGGATTAATTGCGACATAATTTAATGAAAATTGCTTCTTTCTGCTTTTTATGGTATTCACCACATGAAAGGACAAAATCGATTTGGAAATTTTTTATTATGGTGAATTGTGAATTATCTTTTATCTTTCCATTTAATGATCCGAAATGTAATGAACATGGTCAATTTCAACCAACTTCGATATGTGATCGTAGTAAGAAATTAATATTGGTTGACTGGAGATCAAGATTAACCGTAATATATAGTAATTTGCATTGGATTATTGGATTTTTACGTTGGCAATATGACATTGACGTATGAGAATTGCTCGTAAGTTGCGGGTTTGAAAGGCTCGTCATGTCGGAGAATTTGATGTCTTAAGTTGAGGACATTTGGAGTCAAGAAAAGAAATGGTGTATGCGACCCACCAAATATTTCTTTCAGGGGGAGAGTTGACATGAAAGGAATATTTGGTGTCAATGAAAGAATATGATCCAAATCCAATAGGTGGCCCTAGTCGGGGATTCGGTAGGTGGCCCTAGTCGGGTCATGTGGTTTGAAAGAAGACTTTTTGACGTTATGGTGCACGTGTCGTGTCAGGATGGACACGGATCAGACATGTGTGGGCTGGTAGGTGTTACCAGTTTAGAACATGAACTTGAGATCGGTGTTTATCGGTTTGGGCAGCATTATGTGTTGTTGTTTTGATCGTAGGTGAGTGCTTGCGATTGTTGACCCAGTCGACCTTTTATCCCTGTGCAAGTTACCGCACAATCGACCTTTATCTCTGTGCAAGTTACCGCACATTCGACCTTTTATCCATGTGCAAGTTACCGCACAGTCGACCTTTATCTCTATGCAAGTTACCGCACAGTCGACCTTTTATCCCTGTGCAAGTTACCGCACAGTTGACTATTTTTCTTGTGCAAGTTACCGCACAATTGACCTAGTTGGCGGGGTGGATCGTCAAAAGTCTGTTGAGATGATTCGGCAGAGGTTGCATCGAATATGCAGCCATGGACTGGTCAATTGATCAGTTTTGGACTTCATCACTTCCTATGGGGAGTCATATAGAATCTGCTCGTTCTGGTTGTGGAGTTGAGAGAGTTGCGTATCCAGTGGTGAATGGTTACTCTCTTGAAGACATGATTTGGAGTTGCTTGATGGAGGAGTCAAGATGACGAGTGTAGGATTCAGCGACAAACTTGGCAAGTTGTCATGACAAGACTGTGCATGTCAACTTGAGGGGGAGTGTTGGAATATGATGCCGCAGAAGATCGTACCCGGGATCAGATGCATGGCATGGATAGACACGGGTTGTGCCGCATAAGATCGTGTCCTGGATCAGATACATGGCACCGACAGAAAAGGACAGTTCTGACCTTAATTGGAAGCATCTCACAAAAGAGGAAAGAATTCTTGGAGATATTTCAGAAAAGGAAAGAATATGCACAAGGAAGGTGATGATTGATTATTGAGAATCTGATTAGATTATCTAAAGATGTGTTTAGATATTCTTCTATTTCTTACCCGATTGTGTCTTGGAAAAGAAGTTATTGTTTTTCTATTTATTCATCTTCTCTCCTTGTATTGTATTAACTCAGATTATTCAGAAAATAATAAAAATAGTGTGCGTGTGTGTGGAGGACGTAGGCACCGAGTTGGTGCTGAACCTCGTTAAATCTTGTGTCTATTTTTATTTGTGTGCTTGATTGATTGATTTCTGAGTTCACTGTATCGAGATTCTAAGAGGCACGATTCATGTGCAGATGCACTTGGATCGTGCCTCCCCCATACCGATCTGACGATGAAATTATTCCGCTGCGACGACCGACGTTATTTTAACAATAAGTCTCTAATCTTAGGGTGCGTTTGGATAGGTGTGGGAAGAAGAGAAGAAGGGAAGAAGTGGGAAGAAGTATTGGAAAGTGTGTAACTTTGTGAAGAGTTTGGATTGTTTATAATTTTTTTTCTTTCCATCTTCTTTCTTCCTCTTCTTCTTCTCTCATCCAAACGCACCCTTAATTATCTCGGATTGCCACGAAAATTTTTTATTAAGAAATTCGAGAAATTAGATGTCGGTGGCATTAAAGTTGGTTAACCTCTATGACTCAGACTTGACCTCATTCGAAGATTGATTAGACCCACTTGATACAATCTACATAATAATTAGACCCTTGAGTACACAATGATAATGTAAAATATAAGTCGTATTAAGTGGGTCTAATCAATTATTTAAAATTTTAAAATTGAAATGTAAAATCGTTTTGGTCCGATATAGCTATAATAGGCATGGTTTGGATATTTAGGCACCGTTTGGATGCGTTGAGAAGAAGTAGGAAGAAGGAAGAAGGGAAGAAATAAATTATAAACAATCCAAACTCTTCATAAAGTTACACACTTCCCAATACTTCTTCTCACTTCTTCCCGTCTTCTCTTCTTCCTGCACCTATCCAAACGGAGCCTTAAATCAGAACCGCAGCCATCAATTCTATGGAAACGATTTGAAATTAAAGGATTTATTGGTATAAAAGATAATCATTTTTATTGCCTTCAAGCATGGTTTAAAAAATCGTTTAATTTCGAGTTGCCTCGGCCGAATTGTGTCAGAATTAGTTAAAATGTAATTTAATTTTATGTACGTCTTCATCTTGGGAAACCTCTTAGCCGATGAGAAACGTCTTTACTAATAACTATGGCTCCGTTTGGATAGGTGCGAGAAGAAAAAAAGAAGTATTAGAAAGTGTGTAAATTTATAAAGAATTTGGATTGTTTATAATTTATTTTTTCTCTTTTTTTTTCTTGTGCCTATGGATTCTAGTACTTTCAAAAATTTCTACGAAAGTTAGATTCCATTTCAATTTATAAGGGTAATGCGGCAACGGGTCCATTTATTTTGTTATAGCCAATGAAAGGTCGCCTCGTTTTGCATTAAAAAAAAAATTTATTTCTGCATATACTTAAAGTCAACTTCCAGCTCAAGCGCACGCTTGCCCAGAATATATCCAATATTGAGGAAGTATTTTACTTTTTTTATTTTTTTTTTAGCAAAAGTGGCATCATTTAAAGAAAAAGCATCCAGGAGTTCAAAAAGCACTAAAAATGGTCAATCTGGTTGTCCAAACCGGTTTACCAAATTTTCATACTTCAAATCCAACCAAAAGAAAAAAAAAACTAAAGAGCAACAAACATCCAGTCAAAAACAATCTAACACAAATTAATCATACACAGCACAAGGCTAAAACTAGTAACAAAAGCCAAACACTGAAATTTTTTTTTTACAATTTTTTTGAGAGTCGAATTTTTTAAAACTAAAGATAAAAAAAAAAGTCAGAGGCGGAGCCAGGATTTCAACTTGGAGAGTGCCATAATTTTTTACTTAAACATACTAAAGTTTGAAAATTTAAAAATCTGGTTATCTAACCACAACCGATTTACCAAATTTTCATACTTCAAATCCAACCAAAAGAAAAAAAAAATAAAGAGCAACAAACATCCAGTCTAAAACAATCTAACACAAATTAACCATACACAGCACAAGGCTAGAACTAGTAATAAAAGCCAAACACTGAATTTTTTTTTTTTTACTTTTATTGAGGGTCGATTTTTTTTAAAAACAAAAGGTAAAGAAAGTCAAAGACAGAGCCAGGATTTCGACTTAGGGGGTGCCAGAATTTTTTACTTAGACATACTAAAGTTTGAAAGTTTAAAAATCTAGAAAAATTGACAACAAAAATAATATTACATTATTTTATAGTAGTAATTTTCTTAACATGAATTATATCAAATAAATAAAGAAGTAATTTTTTCTTTCAAAAGTAATAAGCAAAAATTTTCATATTTGAGCAATGTTTTATTTGTAAATTTTTTGTCTTTTAAATTTGCTCTTAAAGAAAAATTATAATTAAACTAGTTTGAAAAAATAATAAACTTAATTAGATTGTATTTTATTAGGGTCAATATGTTATATATTAATAAAATTTAGCATATAATACAAAATCTCTCCGTAGATTTTTGAAATCTTAGGGGTGCCAAGGCCCCTTGGCACCCTTAATGGCTCCGTCCCTGAAGAAAGCTACGTTGAGGCTGCCGTCTTCTGATCTACAGAGTGGAATCATCATCACTAGTGGGACCAGTATCCACCGGCATATATAGACTTTTTTAAAACCTAGGCACAACAAATAATGAACTAAATTTAATAAAAAATAAAAATAACAAATAATATTTTAATATATATTATTATTTTTTAAATAAATCACTATTGTTTGTCAATTTACCAACTCATTTAATAACGGATAAAAATTATATAAATTTACTTGGATTATACTTATTACTTTGATTTAATTTGTAATATGATACAGAAAATTAATACAATAGCTTTCTTTAACAAATTTTTTTATTTCACTACCATCGTGAACAAATGAATAGTAAATTAGTTCTATTTATTTAAATAGTCTGAAATCTATTCATAATTTAAATTTTCTCATTCTAACTATCTTTTCCAATAGATTGCAGAACAACTGCAATTGATGATGCTAATTTAGTTATTTAGAAAATCAAACTCAATAAACAATTTTGCTAAATCAAAAGAGTACATAAGCAACAAGCCACAAATCCAAGAAAAAAACAAAACGAAACTCTGAGGCACAGAAATATACGAAAGAAAGAAATAAATAAATACGACTAAAGCATAGAATATTTAAAGGCATTTCCCAGGAGTATAAGAAAAAAGTAATTCCAACTTAATTATAAGTCTAGGCATTCATTCTAACTTAAGTCTGGGCACTTTTCCAAGCTTGCCCCTACATAAGTCCGCTCTTACAGGGAAACATAGCACTTTTTTCCTTCTCTTTTGGCCTTGTCTTCTAATTTTATTATTTGTATTTTGTATTTTTTTCCTTTTAATTTTAGGCACCGGCTAAAGTTTGACTTTGTAAACTTTCTTTTATTTAATTCCAAAAGCTGGGGGCTTGAGCCTATTTTTCTTCAAAAAAAAAAAAAGTATGGTTCGGCCCATACAAGTGTCAGAACATAAAATTTATGCTTTCTGTTACAACTAGTGCCGAAGTCCTTTTCAATTAGTTTATTTATACATCAACTAACATATTCTTTAATGATCTGATGTACTGTATTCTGATTTCTGAGCTTGGGAGACGGAGAGAATTTTTGTCGCCATAGGAATAATGGAATTTAACAACTATAACTTTTGAATTTATTGTTCAATTGAAGAAGTGCTAAAGCTGACGTCATCATAGTACTGTACATAATATTCCTAGAAATGGAGTATTTTTTTATTTTTGATTTTTTTTATTTTGTTTCTCTGTTGACTTTCTCTCTCTCCAGAGTTCTTATCCTTTGTGAGCAGGTGGGATACTCCGCTGAATTGGACAAAATCTGACCGTCTAACATAAATTTGAAACTGTCCACTTGGCCAAAATTACTCCTATAATATAATACAAAACGGTCCGGATTGGATTATATGTCTATTCCATACCGTGCTTTATTACAGAGATGAAGTCAACGTTCTATATACATCTCAATTTTACTACCTATTCATGTCTCCACTTCTTCTCTCTTTCATTTCCAAAAAGCTTATATATAATCTAATTTCGATAAAAAACAATCCCATAAACTCTTCTCTGGCCATCCGTATTCCATAGTTGTTCTCCAGAAGTCAATTCTATATCTAGCTTCTGTATCCTTTAGCAAAGCAGGTAACGCAACAATTAATATTTTATGGTTTTCAGTCATTGTCCAAATTTTTTATATTTCGAGATTAGGTTTAAAACTTGCAAAAGGAAAACAAAATTAAATAAGACAAAAATTGCACAAGATTATGTCCTCAGGCGTGGTCAAAAGTAACTAACGCCTAAAATTGGTCCTCGAAAAAAATAAATAAAAAATACTAACGCCTAATATCCCATTTCAGATCCTTGCTCATTGTTTCCATACTTGTGTGTGTGTATTTTCAGTTTTTAGAAAAGCAACTAGCTAGCTGTGAACATGGCTGGAGTAGGTGCATATGCATTGATATCCTCTCTTATCAATTTGGTGTCCAACTTGTTACCTGAATTGTATAATACTTCCTTCACCGCGTCATCCTCTTCATCAGCCCAAGCACCCGATGCACATGCTGTTGAGGTTGATTTGAGGAGGCTGAAGAGAATGCTTGAGCGAATCAAAGTAACTCTTTATGATGCAGAGGAAAGAAATATCCAAGATAAATCCATCAAGTTTTGGTTGAAAGAGATCAGGGAACTAGGGCATGAAGCTGAATATGCCCTTGAAGAGTATATGTATGAAGTGTACCAGGCTCAGGTTAAGGCTAGAGATGATATCAAGGGAGATCTCAGTGCTATTGGAGCTTGTTCTATTCAAATTCCTGATGGTATGGTTGATCGTATAAGAGACATTAACAGTAGATTTAAAGAGATAGCAAATGATCGAGAAGCCTTATGTTTGCGGGAGGAAGATGCCCCCCGGAGGAAAATGATGAGGTATGTTCCTACTCCTACTAGCCCTGTAGTAGTAGAGAAGAGTGTTTTTGGAAGAGATGATGAAAAAGAGAAGGTAATTGATTCATTACTATTGGATGGAGAGATCGTTTCGGTCATGTCAATAGTAGGAAAGGGAGGGATTGGAAAAACTACCATAGCACAACTCGTTTATAACGACAAGAGAGTAGAAGATTCTTTTGATCTGATAGGATGGGTTTATGTCTCAAATGACTTTAGTTTGGAAAGAATCACCCGACATATGATTGAGTCTTTTACAAAAACAGGTTGTAATCTGACAAGCCTGAGTGTACTGCTGGAGGAACTTGCAAACAGAGTTCAGAAAAAAAGGGTCTTTCTGGTGCTTGATGATGTGTGGAATGAGGAACCAAGCCTTTGGGAATCATTGTGTATCCCTTTGAAGCGAGCAACAAAATTAACTATCTTAGTCACCACTAGAAATATTACAGTTGCTCGCATTATGCAAACAATGGACCCTTTACAACTTGCATATTTATCTGATGACGAATGTTGGTTGTTATTTACACATTATGCATTTCATGGCATACATCCCGTTAATCAGACTGAGTTGGTGGAAATTGGTAAGAAAATAGTTAAGAAATGCAGCGGATTGCCTTTGGCTGTGAAGTCCATTGCTAGCCTTTTAAGTCATGAGGAAGAATTACAAAGTTGGATGGATATTCTACAAAGTGATTTATGGAAATTAGATGCTGAAAATGAAATATTAGCACCTCTTCAAATAAGTTATGAGCACCTACCTGCATACCTAAAACCATGCTTTCTATTATGTTCAATATTTCCCAAGGACCATGAGTATAGCATGAATCTCATGAGTAGATTATGGATTGCAAATGGATATATTGAACCGAAAGAAAGAAAATCATTAGAAGAGGTGGCTGGTAATTACACAAAAATATTATATGAAAGGTCATTTTTTGATGACTACAAAACTAAATTCGATAACTATGGTTTTCCTATAGATGTCACTTTTAGATTGCATGATATGATGCATGATTTGGCATGGTTAAACTCAGAAAAAACATGTCGTTCCATTGAACTAGGTGAGGAGCCTTTTATTTTAGAAACAGTCCGCCACCTTCACATGCAGGGAGAACCAAGGGGATTACTTCAACTTCTTTCCTTTGTTAATATTCCATTTATACAAACATTTGTCATGAGGTTCTTATGGGATGATGTTAAAATTAACTTATCTAGCCTTTCAAAAGCAAAGCACTTAAGAGCCTTGCACTTGGAATACCCAAAAGAGGTTCTGCCTTTTACATTAGGGAATTTGAAGCATCTTCGCTATCTTTTCCTTGGTGCTAAATTTGTTACAAAAATTGAACCGCAATCTATATTTTTATGTTATAACCTTCGAATTTTGATCCTTGATCTCAGTTGGTACAATATAAATTTAGGTTGTATAGGGAAACTTATTAACTTAGAATTTCTTCAGCTTTTTGTGTCTTCATTAGTGTTGCCCGAATCATTGGGTTTACTAAGAAAATTGAGGATATTAGAGATTTATAATGAAAAGTATGGCAGGCGAAATTTCCTATTACCAGAGTGCATTGGAAATCTCGTGGAGTTACAAAGAATTGTGATCAGTGGCTTTGATTTTCATAAGCTACCTAAGTTGTTATGTGAGCTTACAAACTTGAAAGAGCTGATCCTCCAAGATTGCATTCTCAAGAAGCTTCCGGAAGACTTTGGAAACCTAACTAGTCTTCAACTTTTGTTCTTGGAGGAGCTGCAATATTTTCCCCTAAGTTGTAGAAAGCTTCTTCCTAGTTGTGCAATAAATATCTGCAATTTAATGACAAAACCGAACAACCATCATGGTGCCATTGGGTGGTTAAAGGAGTTTAATGATCTCAAAGGAGCTCTTATGATCAATAATATTCAAAACATTACAAGCATTGCAGACGCGAAAAATACTAACCTCATTAGGAAGCACAATCTTGAAACATTGTCGTTAATCTGGAACAAAAAGGAGTACCTAAATTGTATTCGGCATGGAATCTCATTCTCTAACGAGAGATCTTTTTGGGAGGCTTTTCTATTGGAAGGGGAATTAGCTCTAGAATCTTTAACCAAAAAGGGCATTTTGGGAATTGAAATTAGTAACTCTGTAAATTGTAGATCTATCAAAGGGCAAGATCTTGATATCCTTGAGATTTTTCAACCCCATCCTAATCTTAAGAATCTTGATATATGTTCTTATAATGGGTTAGAATTTCCTAAATGGATGGGTGATCCTCTTTCATGTGCTTCACTTGTGAAACTCTGGATAAGAAGCTGTGCTCACATTAGTTCACTTCCTTTTGGAGAGGTGCTCTCCCTGAAACATTTGTACATAGCTTATTGTGGCAAATTACTTCATTTGAAAAGGGAATCACTGCCATCCCAACTCAAGCACTTGACCATCCGTGAGTGCAACTCATTGGTTGAAGTAGCACTATTGGAATCGCTGACTCAGTTAGAAATATCTACTTGCAATATGCTCCAATCAATATCAACATCACACTTAAAGATGGTAGAGACAACATCAGAATTGTCAGAGTTTGCGAGTGATTACTATCGTTTAGAACCATCCGAGGAGTTGAAGGGCTTTACTTCACTCAAAAAATTGACAATAAGAAGATGTCCAAATTTAGCTGCAAATCTGCTACTGGCCGAGGATTGTGAAGTCAACACAGACTGCTGGTATGAAGCCAAGTGTAACTCTGGTATGTTCATTAAATAAGCTCAATCAAATTGTGTTATTTAACTTCTGGTCTTTTGGGTATTATGACCGGCAGTTAATGTTTCTTCTTCACTTATATTCCATTTTTGTCTGGCCAGAATGTTATACATCAATGTCTTGGTATATGGGTATCATTTTGCTTTACCCACAACAACTCTTTTAAGAGAAAAAATTATTGGGAAATTAGAATCTTCATGCTATTTCTTTTTATATGGATATTCTAATTTTGATGATAACTTGTATCCTAAAAAATTCTATGTTCTTTACTTTTCGTTGTAGGCCTCATTTGAGCTGAATCTAAGCCTTTCATAGAATTGGTAGATAGGCATGCTATCATCTTTGTTTAGCTTATTCATTTTCTGTTTTGAAATCAGGTGACGGATTGAAGATGATAACATTCTCTAGAAAGCGGTGATTCTGGTATTGATTTTCTTCTCGTAGCAAATAAAAGAAAGAAAAACAAAATATGATTTGATCAGAATTTGTCTGAATTTATTACAAGGCAATTTGGTTGGTTTTAATGTGATAAAGTGGCATGCAAATTTTCTGTTTATTTTTAACTTCAATATAATGATTCACACCTATAGGAAAATAACTGAATCATCAACTATATGTTCATTTGTTATCTATCTAATATTGGTGCAAACTTGTGGCAGAAATTTCAAATTCTTTCTTATTGTCGACTCCTTGGAGACGAGAAGGAATTCTGGATTTCTGGTTGCTTGGAATGCCAATTGCCTGTCTCTAATGCTTTGGCGGTTTGGCCAGTGCTTTCTCTTTCAAACTTGTTCAAACATAGAATCAAACAAATAAGCAGTTCGGTCAGCTTCATTCGGTATGGAAACGGAGAAAAGAAAGGAGCAGCCACCATGTTAAGGGTATAATATTTTACAAACATATACAGTTTTTTTTTTATCACATTGACAGAACAGCTTCACATTTTGTTTCAATTGTGCGTTTCCAGTTTCATCGAACTAATCCAACACAAGTCGCTAGTGAGCCCTACACGAGCTCAATTATTATATTTTTAAAATATATCTTTCGTATATTTTCTAAGTAAAATACAAATTAATTCATTAATTAATATTTTTTTATTATTTGTATTTATAAAATAATATTTTATTTATTTTATTTTAAGATTATAAAGAACATTAATATTTTTATACCTAAGAAATAAGTACATTTTTCATTAAATCAAGTACTAAATGTTATAAATTATATAATAAAATTACATATTGAACTCATCTTGCTACCATAATAAGCCTAGTCGATCTGGCTTGTTAACAGCTGAGCTATATTATAATTTATAACCGAAAAGCATCCGGGTCTGAAAGCGCAATCATACTATAATGCAATATTTGTAAGCGAATGCATGCTCTTGGAATAGAAAAAGAAAAACTATAACGAAGTCATGATTGAGTTAGAACCAAAGAGCCCAATAGTTGAAGTCGCATGTATAAATGCCTATGTACAAAAGCAAAAATAATTAATACACAAATATATTGACAAGCACAGTACCCCCTGATACTCTGCCTCCTGTCTCAACTCAGGCCTCTATATTAGTTAAATACAAAATTGAAATAGCCCCGGCTTCTGTCCCCAATATTTGGAAAATGGGAAGGAAGCTATTAGACACAATGAATGAAACTGACCAAATATTTCTGGCATTAATACGAAAGATGAGTATCAGCCAGATGATTGTAGTGCCACAAAATAGTCCTCTTCTACATTCTTTAAAAGATCGTCGGTGCCTATGCTTATGTACCAGGAAATTGCTGAAGCTCTATCCACTTGCCATGACACACCTTTAATGCCAATTTCAACAGTCAGTAATTCACAGTTTTTTGGGTAATAGTTCCATAATGGCAGCTTTATGTCAGCTGGTTGGTTGCTACTTATTTACATAACCATGTTTAATTCAGGATTTATTAACCGACAAGAAAGAAATGTATCAAGATTAGAAGCTTCTAACAAGGAATAATTTCATATGTACCCCTGCAACATGTCAGAATATCATATATACACCTTTGGAAACTTATCCCAGGTCCAAGAGATGGTAAACATATTGAGTATTGTCTTCTCTGAATTTGAGTTATCCTTTATTTGGTTCCATAGCGATACAGGATATTTTCAGTGTTTTGTTCCATAGTTTTTGTTATTTCCTAGGAGTAATGTTGTACATCACATTCCATGCTTTTCATGGGCATATACAATACTTAGCAACTTTTTCAGTTTGCAAATGAAATTAACCACAAAATAGCCTATGCACTTTACAGCCTCATGCTTTTCTGCAAACTTACAGGGCTGATGGACAACTAAAATCCATGGATTGATAAAATTTTAAGGGAGGATTAAAAATTGAATGTAAGTACCAGAGGCAGAAGCAGTTGCAATCTCCTGTTCTCTGGCAGTATGCAACAGGACAGTTCCAGAAAGGATTGTCAGAAGCCCACAGAATTCAGATACTATGCTGCTTATCGTCTGACCTGACCAATCCTGCACCATCGAAACGGGTGGATTATTATATAACACATAACTATCCAATATTGGTCTTTTTAATATCAAACTTTTGGCAGATCAGGTGCTTGGGATGAGTATCTGAAAGTGAATACCTAGCTGGTGAGTCAACAAGAGGGTGAACAAGTTGAGGTTGGATACAGTTCACAAAATTTTTCTTTACTTTTTATTTTGGCTTTGGGTTTTTACTGTTTGGGTACAATTTAGAAATTTGAAGTAAATTGGCCAAACAAATTTCTTTAGTAATTTCTCTATAGGTATAGTTCAGCAACTTATTTGATCATTCTTAAAACTAATTTATAACTTCATAATGTCATGATTATTTTCTTAATACAATAGGCAAAGGAAAATTTTGAGAACACGTGCAAAACAACTATAGGTAGTTAAAAGATTTTGTTCTCATAAGACTAACCAATATTAAGGAATTACCTTGAACATAATTGCACTTGCTACAATTGTGAGTGTGGTAAACATCACATAGTAAATTGGAGAAACTATAGCTGTATTGAAGGTATCCAATGCCTGGCAATATGAAGAGTGAGGTGATAACATAATTGTCATAGAAATATGATGATATAACAAGGTTGAAAAATTACATACAAATTTTCACTGAAGACCCAAAAATAGTATGCAATAGAAAAAAAAAAACCCTTATTAGTATGGCTAGTCTTACTATTAGTATTTTTTTTTTTTTTTTTTGGATGTGTTCTCTTGTTGGGTTTCTTTCTAGCCTACCCCAACTTGTTTGGGACAAAAGGCTTAGTTGTTGTTGTTGTTGTTGTAATAGAAAAAAACCCAGCATTACCAGAAAACGCAACATTATCCTAAAGTAAGAAAGTCTAAACAAAGGTCACTAACTCCTATCATTAGTTCACGCTTATGCTTTAACAATATTCTTATTTTCCATGATAAAAGTAACTGTATTTAGAGATGCGCTGGTGCAACCTTTGGAGAAAACTAGATGATTAATTAAATATAATTATCTTAACACTCTATCCAAAGGCATTGCATCAATTATAGGTAACTACATCATTGCATTACTCTCATTTCGTTTAATATTGGATAAGAAAATTTATATAGAAGGCTACTATGCAAGGACCATCTTCTGAAAGTCAGCAACTAAATATGGGCTATTTTAACACAAAAAGAAGGACAGAAACTTATGAGCTAACATCAATCCCGAAGGCATTTATGCTAATTTTGAACATTAGGGGCTGTTTTGTTAATTGTCGGTATTAGTTGCAAGAAGAAAAGTAAATCTAATGACGGTGAAGATTAGCATACCTTATTTAGGTAATTTAGTTGAGAAACAACACAAACAATAGCCACAGTTACAAATAGCCAAGTCTGGGGATAAGCGACCTGATTTATTCCTTCTAGAGTGAGCTTGACAGCAATCCCAATGGCCTTTATGCTAACTACCTGAGAAACCAATAATGTTAAGATTCACATTCAGAATAATCACCAAGATTAAAGCAATAAAAATAAATCATATTTAAACTTACTGTTAATGACCCCATTAATGAGCAGATGCCGAGATAAATTAAGATATTTGTTTGTCCATACCGGGGTTCAAAATGCAAGACCAATGCTATCACCAATACTAAAGCGGAACCGGCATATGCTAAAAATGCTGAAAACAAAAAGGATAAAAGAATAGATTTAGAAAATCAAACTTTTCAATCCAAGCTTACAACAACAGACACCACAAAAGGGGGGAAAAAAAAAAGAGAAAGTGCCTGCGCACATCAGCCCCTGTACCAGCCCAGTAACAAGATTGCTGGATAATACCAGTATTACTCCTTTATAAAAACCTCCCTGAATTAGTCACAAATTTGCCAAAGTGTAGAGATGAAACAATATTTTTCTTATATTATTCGTGAACTTTACAAACTTTTTAATTTACTTTGTAAAATACCAGCACATTAACAAGATTACTGGATAATACCAGTATTATTCCTTTATAAAAACCTCCCTGAATCAATCACAAATTTGCCAAAGTGTAGAGTTGAAACAATATTTATCTTATATTATTCATGACCTTTAGAATTTTTTTTATTTACTTTGTAAAATAACAATATTTTGGTGCTTTTATTGTATAATAAAACAAGGAACTATCCTGAATTATACCTATAGTATACCTAAATCACAAATTTTAGACATTGCCCAATTATTCATTTATCTTACTATATGTTTACAAGTTCAATATCAGTCAGCATATGGTCCCCACAACATAGGGCCTGAACTATATTATATAGAATGTACTCTAAATTTCAATCTCTTGCTACTCCTGTGTATGTTTTAGAGAGAGAGAGAGAGAGCAATGACGGAAGGAGAGAGTAACAATTTTGTAGTTTGTACCAGGCTGAGTGGCAAGGTCCCAAATTTCTTGTACAGAAGTCGGTGTCCGTTCTTGGGGTGCATGAATTACAATTACGATAGAACCAACTATACAAGAAAGACATCCCAAGATAGCAAGCCTTTGGAGTCTCTCTTTCAGCATAAAGTGTGCCAACACAGAGCTGTATTAATGTAGACAAACAATTTCACAATAAAGTCAATTATTATAATACAAGGTAAACAGAAGAAAAAGAATACCAAAATAACCAGCAGAGAAAGTCATGTAAAAAACCAAGAGTGAAAAAGTTAAAGGTTGTTCTCATACTGTATTGGTACTGATATACTGAAGATACCAATTAGAATCCATACAACAGAACCACAGAAAATAACAAATGAAAATGATGATTTAATGCAGGGATTTATTACCTAACTATAATACTCAAAGCACCAAGTGGAGTCACGAGTACGGCTGGAGCAAAGACATAGGCCACAAAATTTGCGGCCTCACCCAACAACACTGTTCATGATAAGCAAATGAGATCTCTAATCAAGCATTTGTAGAAACGATGTGCTATTTATCTTTTCGTTAGTAATTGCTGAGAAATGTTCGAGAATTGAAGTACCATACTTGTAATCATCCCAGCCCACCATAGAGGCTCTAGCAAGTATGTGTATCCTCCCACACCTACCATATGATGAAAAAAAAAAATTCTATGAGATAAGAATTAATAATTCAGCAGGCATATGAACTTAATTTAAGCAGGTAAGGTCTACTCAGCAAATTTTACCTCAACATTGAATGAAGTATCCATATATTGATTATTCTAAAATTAAGTGAAATTTGGTTTTACAAAAATTTTTGGTTTCTTGCTGGCATTTGTAACAAAAATTTTTGAATGAAAAATCTACTTGAATTCCGGGGGAATTTCTATCAGAAAAACTCAATTTCAACAAGAACTTTCTATTAGAACACAATTCTTCAATATTCTCACCCGAAAGTCAAAAGAATCAAGGAATAAGCAAACAAATGTTCCAACAAACAATGCAAAAGAGAACATTAATCAAGCTACGATCCAACAAATGAAAATCTGAAGATACATTCTGAAACGAACCTGCGCGAGCACCAGATTTGCCAGCTCGTCTAAGGCCTTTCTTCTTCAAAATAAAGCTGGCTCCAATAAACGCGCTAGATACCATTGCGAGAGATAACCCCACGACATTGTTCGACGCCCCCATTGTCCCTTCTTCTCTCGATTCGAAAAATGCAGATGGGGACCAGATCGGGAGATCCAGTCGTGCTCGTGCGAATAATCCTTCTTCCTCCCGTTCGAAATTCGAACCGCGGGAAAAAGGAAGGAAGGAAGGAAAGATGCGACGCTGCTTTTTGTTCTCTTGGTGCTTGGTGGGACCCGCGGTTCAGAGAGAGGGAAGGAAAGGAGCCGCGGTGGTGGGGTGCGAAGCTCGAGGAATTGGCGGTCGGAAGTTTTTGTTGGAGAAGTTAAACGGCGCGACAAATTAGACTTTGCCCATCTGGTCCCTTTTGGATGCGATCGCATTTCCGTGTGATGGAGTAAGAGCCGTCGGATTGGAATATTTAGTTTTGATTTATTAGTTGGCATCGCGTGGTGACGTAACGGGCCGAAATTTCCTGGAGGGAAAACTGAACAGGAACAGGCTCGACTTGGCTGGATCAGCTGTCGTTGAGTGTATAAAGTATTAACAAATTGAGAAACTGTGGCATGTCAGATTGTCAGTTGTCACATGTGGCGTGATGTGCGGAGACAGGACAGGAAAGTTGTGGGACCCCCATTTTGGGTCCTGATAGGGTTAGACTAAAAGGCCCAGCTCAATATAGAAGGTAATATTTCATGGCCCGACCCAAGAGTTTAAGAGATAAACCAAATTACGGAAAAGATGGAAGTCAAAGAAAGGAGGACAAGAAGACGAGGCATAGCTTTGAGGGTTCGGAAAAGAACCCGAGAACATTTCGAGAAGACTCCTCACCAACAAATCCGACTGGGGACGAGGTCGAAGGCATCTCAGAAAATAATACGAGACAAGCGGCTTAACAACTGACGGGTGACGTCACCAAGAGGATCTTCTGATAGAAGCCTATAAATAGAAGGGGTAGACCATTGTATAGAAGTGGATCATTACTGAAACCATGGTAACACTATTATAAAAAAGGATTTACTGATTCACCTCAGAATCTCTCTCTCTCTTACTATTGTTGATCTCTACCAGAACGGGATATATCAACTGGCGCCCACCGTAAAACCGACTAGTAGTGATCGGAGAGGAATCTCTCGATTGCATCTAGTATTCAATTGAAAATGAGTGAGGTAAGAGGTGTCATTGAATCGCTTTGTCTCCGCTGGCTTCCGCCTTTGGTTTCCGGCACTTCGCCTTTTCTCTACCTCTTCCGATCCAAACACTGGCAACTCCACCGATTGGACTCCTTTTGAATAAGTTACGCTTGAAGGAGATACAGATCTAGACTCCTATCCTCTCCCACTGCATGATCCCGTGACAGATCCGACTGGATCTTTGCAAAAGCAATCGTGGTGGAAAGGATCGAGCAAGCATCGATACATCGGTCTCTCCAGCCCTCTGTGACTTGGCACTCCACCTCGTGACCCCACACTTCACCTCCGCTGCACGACCTCGCGATAGATCTGAGACGATCGGTGCCACTTTCCTCGGTTCTGACAAGAGGGAGCTCATGAGGAGAGGTTTCAAAGTTGCTACTAGTTGGAGATGCAAGTGGAGCTGCAGGGTAGTGTGCTCGAGCTTTGCTGCAACACCTGACATCACGACTCTTAACTACCTGACATGATTCGGCTATGGGCATACAACCACTGCCTCTTGCTTGGTGTCAGCTCAACCACGTGTCTCGTCGTGTTCCGCCCCATGGTTGACGAGATCCCGCTCCTCACTATCGATACGGCGATCGGATCTGATCCTGTAAGCTTCCTTTTGCGAGTCTTTTTGTTAGATGGAGATCTGCATTTTTCGATGAGGTGTGTGTTTTAGATCCTTCTTTTCAAAAGTTGCTTTAATCTGAGAAATTGAGTAGCAATTTATTAGTAAAGGACAAATTGCGTCTAGGCACCACACCACCAACTTATTATTTTATTTTTTATTTTGGTGTCTTGGGAATCCTCTGAGGACAACAAGGAATGCATTAAATGGTGAAAACAAATAACATGATTATTAACAAACCTCGGGTACACGGGTTACAAGTTTACCAATTGTAACTGTCCAATAAAAGTAAATAAGGATAGTAAAGCATCTGAGTTTTCCAAATCCTGTTGCATGATGCAACGAAACAAAAAAAAAAAAAAAAAGATCCCTAACAAGAGGAAATTTGAGTTCAGGTAATCGGGGGTGCATTAAATCCTGTTAAGTATGGAGAGAAGTCAGAAAACTAACCACACCTTTTATTAGCAAGCCTTTGGTGACCATAGCTTAGCTGTGAAACGTGACAGTATGGCCTAGTAAATTGCAGTGTAAAGTAAAGGAACCAAAGTCTTGTATATTTTGTATTCATTTACCGATTACACAGAAATAGGATTTAGATAAATCATTTGTCCCAAGCTTGCTATCCTACCGCAAGGATTAGTAATTCCTTAACAGATGTTTCACTTCCATACTCAATATTTGGGGCTGCTGAAGAAAGCAGTATTTTACATAGCTAGTTGCGCATCTATGTATTTGCCAAGCATAATTTGTGTTTGTGTCTTCTTTGAAGTACTTAGTGACGCTGTGTTACATATATTTTATACATGTTAAAGTTGATTTACAAAGTTCTCTAATCCTAGATTTCTGTTAGGACTTTAATATGTGTCATTTGAAGTAGCTGCCATGCAAATACAAATGATAATCATTTGTTGTTCTTAGTATGAAGTCTGTTTTTACACTATACTGAGGACTCTTTAATTACATGCAAATTAGAATGGAAATGCCTTTATGCGACTTGGTTTCATCCATCTAGTCATGAGCTTGAGTTCATAATTCTATTTTACCCGGTTTGGCATAATACAGTGGGATGTGCTTTTTTCAATGTGGCACCTTTTTATTTTATTTTGCAAAGTATGGTGCTTTACTGAAGATATTGTTAAGGCTCACCATCTATAGCAATTGGATAATAACATATTCTTACTGATCGTATGTGTATATGATTCTTAGTTTATCATCAAGTTTCAATAATACCATGTGGCGTTGATTAAATAGATGCAAGAATCAAATAGATATTCACCCTGGAACAGATTCGTCAAATGCGTAAGAAAGGTTTGTCGTTATGTGTAAATTAGATTGTTCTTCAGTGAATAATTTTATACTGGGTCGAGAGCATGGCTCAATCTATTTAGCTTTGTTTTTCTGTCATTAATATTCATTCTCTGTAGAAGTATTTCATATTGACAACAAGTAGTCAACTGTGTGGAAAAGCATTCATCTTCTTTGATATTAGATGTCTTCGATATTATGACAAGTCATATTTCTATGCTAATCTGAATAGGGAACAAAAAAAAAAAAAGATAAGATAAAAATTGAGTATGCTAATGTGTTGATCAGGTGTTTAGATATAGTCTTTTTGGAATATTCTATTACTAATGAGTAACTAAGAAATAGCTGCAGGGTATCATCTGACGTTGCAATGTACAAATGAAGGCCGAGATACTACACCATGAAGAAAAAAAAAAAGGAGTAAGTCGTGACCCTCCTTGAGTATCGATCTCGGAGTAAGCGCATCAAACAAAAGAAGTAAGTCGTGACCCTCCTTGAATATCGATCTCGGAGTAAGCGCATCAAATCAAAAAGAAAAAAGTCGTGACCCTCCTTGAGAGTATCTCGGAGTAAGCGCATAAAAGAAGTAAGTCGTGACCCTCCTTGAGTATCGATCTCGGAGTAAGCGCATCAAATCAAAAAGAAAAAAGTCGTGACCCTCCACGAGAGTATCTCGGAGTAAGCGCATAAAAGAAGTAAGTCGTGACCCTCCTTGAGTATCGATCTCGGAGTAAGCGCATCAAGCAAAAGAAGTAATTCGTGACCCTCCTCAAGAGTATCTCGGAGTAAGCGCATCAAAGAAGTAAGTCGTGACCCTCCTCGAGAGTATCTCGGAGTAAGCGCATCAAGCAAAAGAAGTAAGTCGTGACCCTCCTTGAGAGTATCTCGGAGTAAGCGCATAAAAGAAGTAAGTCGTGACCCTCCTCGAGAGTCGATCTCGGAGTAAGCGCATCAAACAAAAGAAGTAAGTCGTGACCCTCCTTGAGTATCGATCTCGGAGTAAGCGCATCAAATCAAAAAGAAAAAAGTCGTGACCCTCCTCGAGAGTATCTCGGAGTAAGCGCATAAAAGAAGTAAGTCGTGACCCTCCTCGAGAGTATCTCGGAGTAAGCGCATCAAACAAAAGAAGTAAGTCGTGACCCTCCTTGAGTATCGATCTCGGAGTAAGCGCATCAAATCAAAAAGAAAAAAGTCGTGATCCTCCTCGAGAGTATCTCGGAGTAAGCGCATAAAAGAAGTAAGTCGTGACCCTCCTCGAGAGTATCTCGGAGTAAGCGCATCAAGCAAAAGAAGTAAGTCGTGACCCTCCTTGAGTATCGATCTCGGAGTAAGCGCATCAAATCAAAAAGAAAAAAGTCGTGACCCTCCTTGAGAGTATCTCGGAGTAAGCGCATAAAAGAAGTAAGTCGTGACCCTCCTTGAGTATCGATCTCGGAGTAAGCGCATCAAATCAAAAAGAAAAAAGTCGTGACCCTCCTCGAGAGTATCTCGGAGTAAGCGCATAAAAGAAGTAAGTCGTGACCCTCCTTGAGTATCGATATCGGAGTAAGCGCATCAAGCAAAAGAAGTAATTCGTGACCCTCCTCAAGAGTATCTCGGAGTAAGCGCATCAAATCAAAATAAAAGAAATAGTGACCCTCCTAGAGAGTGTATCTCGGAATAAGCACATCAAATTGTTTGGAACGAACATCTTCAGAAAATGCATCATATCCTACACAAGCAATGCTCTTTTAACAATAAAACAAGAATTAATACTAACAAATCTGACAAAAGGCGATAAAAAAACCACGAAAATAACTGGCAACTTTATTTAAAAGGCTTCAGATTTTGGAGTCCGAGGACTCAAGGGCTCGGTTCAAAACTTTCATTCCTCGGAGTTTAAATACTTTTGAGTCCGAGGACTCAAGGGCTCGGTTCAAAACTTTCATTCCTCGGAGTTTAAATACTTTTGAGTCCAAGGACTCAAGGGCTCGGTTCAAAACTTTTGTTCCTCGGAATTAAAATCCTCTTGAGACTTTGGCCTCAAGGGCTCGGAATATCTCTTTTTCCCGATCCAAGGGGGACAAATATTCATACCTTCGCTCAGGATCCAAGAGTCATTGCCCCAATTTCGCGGAATCGAGAATCAATTTCAACTTATGATGACTTCTCATCCTAAGTTCAAGGGCTTATGATAGGGTTAGACTAAAAGGCACAGCTCAATATAGAAGGTAATATTTCATGGCCCGACCCAAGAGTTTAAGAGATAAACCAAATTACGGAAAAGATGGAAGTCAAAGAAAGGAGGACAAGAAGACGAGGCATAGCTTTGAGGGTTCGGAAAAGAACCCGAGAACATTTCGAGAAGACTCCTCACCAACAAATCCGACTGGGGACGAGGTCGAAGGCATCTCAGAAAATAATACGAGACAAGCGGCTTAACAACTGACGGGTGACGTCACCAAGAGGATCTTCTGATAGAAGCCTATAAATAGAAGGGGTAGACCATTGTATAGAAGTGGATCATTACTGAAACCATGGTAACACTATTATAAAAAAGGATTTACTGATTCACCTCAGAATCTCTCTCTCTCTCTTACTATTGTTGATCTCCACCAGAACGGATATATCAGGTCCAAGCCATTTATTGCGAATTATTATTTTTTTTTCAACTTTCAACTGCGAATGAATTATTAAAGACGGGATGAATGTTGGAGAATTGGGTTCTGCGATCTCCAATCATGATAGAAAGACATGTTCGCCCGAATTATTGAAGTGGTCATATATCCGAGAGTTAAGCTGGCGCGAATCTTGAAGCAAAAGAACGGCTCAGTTCAAGTCCAACACCCTGACAGAATACGACTTTTCTCAGTTCAATGCTGCTGTCCGCATCCGAATTTACGCCTGCCGTCGGACGGAACGGCTTACGCTAAAAAAATCATTTGTTTGATTGTTTCTAGAAACGGAACGATGAAACGGAATGAGATGACATACTATTGCTGAAAAATTCTTTTTCTCGTTTTATACAATGTTTTGAAAACCGGACCGGACCAGCCGGTTAAACCGCGAACCGGATACTAGTCCAGTCCAAACTGAGCTGGTGTTTAGCATGTTTGTGACCCACAAAGAACCAGCCGGTCCAGTCAAGAAATTGTGAAAAATAAAGGAGCAAACCAAGAATCAAACTTGGATTCTCCAAGACAACAACTACATACTCTATCCACTAGGCTATATGGGTTTTTATGTTTTAACTTATGAAATTATTTATATAAATTATATTATCCGATTTTTATAACCGGTTAGACAATCGACCCGATAACTTTACCGGTTCAATAGCCGGGTCGATTTTCAAAACATTGGTTTTATATCATTATATGTTACCGGGAAACAGATGTCATCTAACTACTTCCCGTCCCCTCAAAAAAAAAAAAAAAAACCTACTTCCCGAAGTTGATAATTGAGTTTGCTACAAGTGCCTGTCAGAGAACAGTGCCTCAAAAAAAAAAACATTGGTTTTATCCTTCGCGACAAATCCGTCTCAATGATTAACCGAAAAACTTTTCCTTAAAACAAAAAAAAAAGACGAAGTTTTTGGACATGCCGCATGCGTCAGCAACTGTAAGCCTTACACTTTTTTCATCGAAATTTTTGGATATGCTTGTGTCTCATATTTCAAATAAAACTGCCCTACTAAAAAAACAAAATAAGCTACAGACCTGGCAAGTAAAAGAGACGAGCAAAATTGAGAAAAAAAAAAGACCACACTCTGGTGCCAGAAAACAAATGAGATGCGCATGATGAGGAAAATCAGGTTTGCTCAATAAAAGGCTAAAATAGAAAATAGACATCTGGAATCTGGAATGATCAGGACCAGACACAGGTTGTGAGATTGTAGCAAATTATATAGCAAGACGTAAACAAACTAGCTACCTGACAGCTCTGAATTTTTTTTTATTGCACCTGTAGGTGAAATTTCCTCAAAATAGTAACAATCTTACAAAGTATATAGAGGTGGGCTAAAGTGTCATAGATGGCAATGCCATAGACGTCTTTTTTTAGTCATTTTTTTTAAGATATAAAATTCAATTTGTAAATCCAAACCGTTCAAATTGATCACCATATTGAAATACCATTGGAGACCAAATTTTACATTTTTTTAATTTTTTTCTATTTATTTTGATATGTTCAAATTGGAGAGTTTGAAATACTCCAATTATAACATTTTTTAAAAATATCATAAAAATAGCAGAAAAATTCAAAAAATTATAAAATTTGGTCTCCAAAGATATTTTAATATGGTGAATAACTTGAACCGTTTGGATTGAGTATTTGAATTTTGGATCTCGAAAAATAACTCTATGACACGGGACCCTCTGTGCCATCTATGGCACGTTAGCCATCCTATATATATGAATTCAATCAAATACATTTGATTGGACTCTGGTTAAATTCTATATGATCTCAATTTCTAAAAGTTCAAATGATTTATCCAAACCATTCAATATAATATGCATATTGAAATCTTTTAGCAATCTAAATTTTACATTTTAAAAAAAAATAACTATTTCTTTCTTATTTTCTAAAACTATTGATTTTGAACTATTAGGCTAAGAATTTTCTAAAATTCTAAAAAAATAAAAAAACATAAAAAATTTGGTTTGTAAGAAGATTTCGATATGAAGATGAAATTGAACATTTTGGATCTATCATTTCAACTTTTAAAATTGAAATATAATTGAAATATAATTGAAATATAATGAAACTTAACCTTGAGTTCAGTAAAATTGTAATCTAATTGTATTTGACGGAGTCAAGTGCTAAACTCATTTGAGTTTAGCATTATTCATATAGGCACCGTTTGGATGCGTTGAGAAGAAGGTAGGAAGAAGAAAGAAAGAAGAAATTTATTATAAACAATCCAAACTCTTCACAAAGTTACACACTTCTCAATACTTCTTCCCTTTTCCCTTACCTCATCCAAACAGAGCCATAGAATGGCTATGGTACAATCCAAAACACAAATCAACCGTTACTTTAGAATTGTATTTTGAAACAAAAAAAAAATGATCCAAATTTTTAGAACTCGTTTTTTACTATTATTTTATTGGGAAAATTTTTTTCTTTTTTTTTTACAAATTTTCAATCTAAAATTTTTTTACCCTCCATTAACGACGATATCTAAATGCTATTATACTTAAATATATTCTTTTTGTCGTATCAAAGAAAAAGCAAGAAAGAATAATCATAAAAATAACAACATAATTCTAACTTTATCTTTATCAAGAAAAAAAATTCTGACGAAATTTAGCACATTTAAAAATAAATAAACCATGCTGGTACATTGATCTCAGTTTCTAAAAATACAATAAGATACATAATTAATAAGCACACAAATAAGGAATAAAAATTTTTCCCAGAAATCATTACTCATAATACTTGAAAATAAACACTAATCCT